>JAPFRF010000010.1:140739866-141339866 GCA_029282475.1 Phrynocephalus forsythii
CCCGCCCCTCTCTATCCCTTCTATAGAGTTTATAGCCTGGGATTGCTGTGTCCCACTGGTTCTCCACATTCCACCAGGTTTCTGTTATGGCTATTATATCAATGTTATCCCTAGCTGCCAGATGTTCAAGTTCTCCCATCTTTGCTCGGAGGCTTCGAGCATTGATGTACAGTGGGTCCCGCAACAGCTGCTGCCTTGTTCTTCTCCCCCACAGCTTTTATTTTCAGTAGACGAACTGTCACATTCCGCTATTCTGCCAGTGTTAATACTTCTATGTCATCTCTATGTGATTCTCTACCCTCTCCAACCTCATTCCCGAGGATGAGGTGTGGTGCCATCCTGTGGCTTTCCCCAGTTATCAGTTTAAAAGCTGCTCTGCTGCCTTTTTGAGGTGAGTGCCAGCAATCTGGTCCCATCATGATTCAAGTGCAACCCATCCCTCCTGAACAGGTTTGGCTTGTCCCAAAATGTTCTCCAGTTCCTGACAAATCTAAAGCCCTCCTCTCGACACCATCGCCTCATCCACGCATTGAGGCTTCTGAGTTCTGCCTGCCTGGCGGGACCTGCACGAGGAACAGGTAGCACTTCTGAGAATGCTACCTTGGAAGCCCGGGACTTCAGTCTTCTACCTAGCAACCTGAATTTGGCTTCCAAGACTGACCGCTTGGCCTTCCATACCGTTGTACCATGACCACTGGCTCAGTTCTCTCTAACAAGCTATCTATATTTCTGGTGATGTCTGCAACCTTTGCACCCGCATCCGGTTATCATGCTCCTCACAAATCCATCCCTCCGTATTTCTAATGATAGAATCCCCTAGCACAATGAGCTTCTCTCCTGCAGCCTGCTCATCAACATGTACCTGATCTTGTATCTCATCAATAGTGATGAGGGAGAGATTGGAACCACTTCTTCCTCTATGTGTGCCTCATGAGGTGTGCTGAGGGAAAGAGCTTCAAATTGATTGTGCAAGATGAGACTCTCTGAGCGATGCCTTGGCCTTCTACTCCTTTGAGTCACATTCCTCCACCCATCCACCTCCTGAGTTGGGGGAGTGACTTCCTCCTCTGAAGTGTGCCCTGTCTCTTCTTGGACCTGGATAGTCTCTTCCGCTCTGTCCAGGAACTGCTCAAGCTCCTTAATATGTTGCTGGTCCACTATGCGAGCCTCTAGCTGCTGGACCTTCTCTTCCAATAGCGCTACCAGCTTGCACTTGCAGCAGATGTAGTTCTGCACACGCTCTGTCAAGATAACAAACATGGCACAAGTACTGCAGGTAACTACAGCTGCTCCCTCCAACTCCATGTTTTCCCCCCTTGAAAACTGCTGCTGTTAAAAGGAATGTTGGTCTTTTTGCTCCTATGGAGGAACAAAAAATATTGCAGCAGTTGACAGTTACTTCCATTCGGTATCTTGATGTGTCAAATCAAGATGCTTTTTCTGTGAACATTTCTGACCTCCTTAATCAACATTAAAGAGTTACAGTAATTAGCTATCATTTAACTGCCATGATCTCATACAAAAGGGGAGGGAAGCAAATCAAAGTGTGCTCTTTACATATTGCTCCATAGTGCTTAAAACACTATCTAGGCAGTTTACAATTATCCAGACTAAACATTGTCACTCCCACCCCCAGCAAGTTGGGTACTCAATTTTGTGGCCATGGAATTAAAATGTATATTTTCAATGACATGTGCCACCCTTTCCAGGTTCAGTAATTAGACAAGAAGTATTGTTTAAATTCAGCATAAAAATCCACCACACAGAAGCAAAATCAAGGGAAGTGATAGTACCACTCTGTTCTGCTCTGGTCAGACCCCACCTGGAGTACTGTATCCAGTTCTGTGCGCCTCAGTTTAAAAAGTATGTTGACAACCTCGAGCGGGTGCAGAGGAGGGCAACCAGGATGGTTGAGGGTCTGGAGGAAATGTCTTATGAAGAACAGCTTAGGGAACTGGGAATGTTTAGCCTTTCAAAAAGAAGGCTGAGGGGGAATATGATGTTTAAATATTTGAAATGATGTCATATTGTGATGGGGTTCCTGCATGGCAGGGGGTTGGACTAGATGGCCCTAAACTACCTACAACTGAGCAACAACCCTAATTTATGTTAAAATAAACTCCCTTTGTTGCCAGATAAATATACAGCTAAGAAAGTTGCCAGTCATCCTCAGCATCCTGTCTCGCAGAGAGAGTGAACCAATGGGTGCAGGTATTGTTTCTTCTGTAATGAGATGCTGCCTTGATGTTACCTTTCTGCTGTGTGACAGAGTGGTGCATCTGACAGAAATGGCTCATTTTCCTGTTCTCGTCCCTCAAAAACAGCACATATGCTTTAATAGCGTATAGAAGCTGACTTGGCAGAGCTAATGTAATATCCTTCCCTGCCTGTTCAAACTGGGAGTGAACTGGGCCAGGTGGGAAATGGCGGGCTCGATGCAGCTGGGAGAGTTGCTCAGCTGTGTAGCCTTAACAAACAAAACACCCTCATGGAAGCATGGAGGAACTGCACCATGACAGGAAAACATTACATTATCTTCCTTGCTCAGAGATGCCTCTATATGCACTGGAGATTTTATGGTGATGATCAAGCAGGTTAGGGTCAAACTGCCATCATGTCATGAGAAATGGGCAGGTAGAAAGGCCTCTAGCTGCCATTGCTTTGAGCTCAAGAAGTGAAAATGTCTCCCTTTCATTTCTAATGTGCTTCTCAGAATCCTTCTAGGTTTTGTTTTGTTTGAGGGTTATTGCTTGTATCTCATCCAAATTTTAATTCTGTCATCAAATTTTAGGTATATTTTAATTCACGTTTTTCCTAATGTGTGAAATATTAAGCAGATATTCGTAATCAATGAAATCAACCCCGAGTGTTCACTGGAAGGACAGATTTTGAAGCTGAGGCTCCAGTACTTTGGCCACTTCATGAGGAGAAAGGACTCCTTGGAAAAAAGTCCCTGATGTTGGGAAAGACTGAAGGCAAAAAGAAAAGAGGATGGCTGGCAGAGAATGAGATGGTTGGACAGTGTCATCGATGCAACCAATATGGATTTGACCAAACTCCGGGAGGCAGTGGAGGATAGGAAGGCCTGGCGAGCTCTGGTCCATGATGGGGTCACAAAGAGTCGGACACGACTGAACGACTGAACAACAATTCTTAATCAATGAGCTACATACCTGTCATACCTTTGAACATAAGGGAAATCTTCCGACCCCCATTGTGAGCTATCCCTCCACCACAAACGAGCTCCAGTATCTCAAATTTTAAGATAGGTGTATAAGAAATCTAAAATAACCACTTGTAAACCACTTGCTAACTACAGTTAGGTGATCAGAATTTGATAGGCCTACCTTTGATGACATTGAAATTCTGTGAACATTGTAATGTTATAATACAGTCTAAATGAAAACACAAAAGGGTATATGAAGCACATTTATTAATTTTACATTTTTAGTTCATATAATAGTCAACACATTATATATTTGCTTTTTATTTCACATTTCTTGTCTTTAAGTTAAACATTTACATTTTATTTTCATTGCACATTTTCTTTTAATTTATCATTTTCACTCATGTGGCTCTCTGGTATTCATTAATGATTTATTATACAAATTTGCTGCAGACTTTGCATCCTTTAACACTTTTTTTGGAAGGAGTGTATTTGTCGGCTGGGCCAGAGTGGTTTCTTTTACATGAAAGTAAAGCACAAACAATGCTGTTGTCTAATATCATCCTATTCTCTGTAACAATCTTTCTCACCATACTAAACACCCTTTCAGA
Source organism: Phrynocephalus forsythii (assembly GCA_029282475.1). Taxonomy (NCBI): domain Eukaryota; kingdom Metazoa; phylum Chordata; class Lepidosauria; order Squamata; family Agamidae; genus Phrynocephalus; species Phrynocephalus forsythii. The sequence continues at coordinate 140,743,644 of JAPFRF010000010.1, forward strand.
ACTGACATTGCTGTGGGGAATGCAGAGTAAAGCCTTCATTAATCTTGGCAGCTCACTGAACCTCACATCCTTCCCTAGCATGCTCCAGAATCTGTCAATTTTGTCTTCTTGGGGGAGTTGCTTGCTATCTGTATGTACGTATGTAAAAAAACGTGATGTGATATAAATTCAACAGGCAGCTGTAACTAAATTCTGCTTTTCTTCTTACAGGGCTTACAATGTTCTTATGCCCACATTCATCATGCTATAATCTTTCATTCTTTCAGTCACAAACATATGTCCACTTCATATGTTCTTTCTCTGCAATAAAATGTGTTAGTCTCTGAGCATAAGCAGAGTTCAAATGAGATAGCCTTTGTCTAAGCAGAGGAGGCTTGATTCCTCCCCCTCTTCTTCTTAGTCAAAGAGGGGACTTTGTTCCCCCTCCCATCCCTGGTTGTTCTTTTTGTCACATAGGCAGGCTAAACAACAGCCCTTCTCTTGCAGAGGCAGAGCTATTCTTTAAAACAACTAAAGAATTAGTCTGCCAACTGTGAATGGCAGTGACTCCTCATGTGGACACAAGTGATGAAAAATAACAAAGAATTTTAGAGAACTTTGCAGAGTAATCAATTTTACTCTCTTGATGGTTGAAGAATCCTGGAAGATAAATAAAAAATATGGGACATTTCTGGGAAAATAATAATCCGGGAAGATAACAGAAAAGAAGGGTAAAAATGGGAGTTCCCCAGGCATTTATTTATTTATTTATTTATTTATTTATTTATTTATTTATTTATTTATTAGTAGACAGGAACCAAGATAGAGGAATACAGTTTTGCTAACAAAGCCAAGTCTATTATTGCAACCCTAGGCAAACATTACAGGAAATCAAAACAATTAACAATAATCTCAATCAAAACTGCATATTAATAGTTTTCTAGGCCATGACTTCAAAGAATTTGTAAACAAATCTTGATTAATATTAGTTTCTTCTCCATCTCTTCTCCGAGCAAGAGGTGAGACGGGCAGAAGAACTGTATAGAATTCTTTATAATGTGGTAGCATTAATTGGGACTTGGACTCCCTTTTAGGATCCGTAGATCTGATGGAAGTATTCAGGGAAGCATCTAGTCAGGTTATATTGGATCAATTTCAGTTGGTGTGGCCTGAGGATATTGACAAGGCACTTCCATGCTACAAATCCACCACTTCTTCTCTCGATTGTTGCCCTCCATGGCTCCTAAAATCAGCTAATGTTATGATTACAAAATGGACTATGCATATCATCAATGTGTCACTTCAGGAGAGATATTTACTTTCCCTCCCATTGTTAAAGCCACTCTGAAGAAACCAAACTTAGCACTGGATGACTTTCATAACTATAGGTCAATAGCTAATGTACTCTTCTTGGGCAAGTTGATTAAGAGGGTGGTGGCTGATCAGTTCTTGGTGTTCTTGAAGGACACAGATCATCTAGATCCACTTCAGTAAGGTTTAAGGCAGTGTCATGGAACCACTACTGCACTGATCACCCTGCATGACAATCCTCAGGACTGGAAGAGTGTAATTCTGTTTGTCCTCCTGGGCCTTTCTGCAGCCTTTGAATCAACCACAGTATCTTTCTGAGAGGATCTTGAGTTTGGGACTTGGGGGTGCCCTTCTCCAGTGGTTCCATTTCCTTCTTGATGGCTGTTCCTAGAGAGCACAGCTTGGAGAGACAATGACCTCTGTTATGGGAGTTCTCCGGGGATGGTCTATTTGTCCAGATCCCATAATTCTGCCTGAACATGGTGATAGGCTGGATGAGAGCCAATAAACTGAAAATGAGTTCAGATAATACAGAGATCCTATTGCTGTGAGGTTCACCTGACAGGTTAGAGGGATATTCATCTGGTCTTGAAAAAGTTACATTCCCCCGAAGGTTCTCAGTTTGCATTAACTCTTATGGAAGCAGAAATATCGGCCATATCCAAGAGTGCTTTTTACCATCTTCCCTAGCAGTGCCCCTACCTGAAGAGAATCTTGGAATCATAGAACCATAGAATCATAGAGTTGGAAGACACCTCAAGAGCCATCTAGTCAAACCCCCTGCCATGCAGGAATCCCCATCATAGTAGTCCCGACGACAGATGGCCATCCAGCCTCTGCTTAAAAACCTCCAAAGGAGGAAACTCCACCACCCTTGGTGGCAGCATATTCCACTGCCGAAATACCTAACAACAGTGGTTCATGCTTTGGTAATCTCCAGAATTGCTTTCTCTACATAGGGCTGCCCTTGAAGCAACTATGGAAACTCAAGCAGGCTCAAAATGTGGCCAGAATGATGGCACATACCAACAGATATTAACATATCCAGTTCTGGCACTTCTCCATTGGGTTCCTGTTTACTTCAGTACTAAATTCAATGTGCTAGCTATTAACTGTGTTGTGTCATTACAGTCGTGACCGACTCTTTGTGACCCCATGTCCATGGAGTTTTCTTGGCAGGAATACTGGAGTGGTTTGCCAGTTCCTACTCCAAGCTATTAACTATAAAGCCTTAAATTGTTAGGATACCAGTGCCATATGGAAACTCCCTCTTATAAAACAGCTACCCATTCATCCGATTTCTCACACTTATTATTGTTAAAAGCTAGAACACTTAAGGAGGCCAAGAAGCAGGACATTTTCAGTTGTGACCCCATATCTTTAGAATAAATTACTTCTCAAAGTTCATCAGGTGCCCTCCCTCTAAGTTCGGAAGAAGCTACTTAAAATGGAACTGTTTAAAGCTGTCTTTTGTTAATGTGTCATAAGATGTCCATCTGTATTTTTACATGTGCTTACTAATGTCAGACTTGGAGAATTATTTTATCATTTTTTGTTTGCCAATGTTTATAATTGACATTGTATTATCTCCAGTTTATGTGTGTTGTATGTTAACCACCCAGCAATTGCATATCACACCATTGTTAGGTATATAAATAAAATAAAATTACATATAAAATAAATAAAATAAAACAAGAAGCTGAGAAAGAATAGACACTGGTAAAACTGGTAGAGAAACTGATGAAAGTGAAATGTATATGCAAATAGCAGAGGCATAGAAGACCTACATGCATATACTTATTAGAAATGGCTTTTTAAACTTTGGATCCAGGCATCTGGTATGATTTCTGTAGTTTTAAAGGTAGTGCTATGTGTTGATTCCATCCCCCAATATCTCTGAACCCCAAAAGTGGCCCGCACACAGAAGGCAGCTGAAGGCCTGGAAGGTCTGCATGGCCTGGATTTCCCAGCAATCCCCAGGGCTGAGCAGGAACCCTGTGTATGCTGATCTAAGCATAGGTCAGGAGGCCAGAAAACAGGATATCAGGACACATCAGGGCCATCTGCTCTGTGATCCTTGGCCCCACAGCTTCCATTGGTCCTCATCAATAACAAGCAATATGGTCCTCCAGATAGGTGTGCATTTCCCTCCCACCGATGGAATGTCTTTCCTCTCTCTGTTGTTCTGCTCTTATCAATAAAGACTGGTCTCTCAGGCAGCGTCATCATCATCATTTCACACATACAGCAGCATACAGCACACACGCACGCAGCCATGCATGCAGCCCAGAGAGACACAGACAGAAACGCTGCCTGAGGACCAGAGATGATTGCACCCCAAAACTCTGTGTGTGCTTAATCCATAATGCTACAGTGCTGCCATTCACCAATGTCAAAACATTGGGTGAAAAAATAAGATTTTAAATTGAATTCATTTTGCAGCTGGGACAGTGAAGAAGGCCACAGAAGAAGAAAACGTGGACAGCAGGCACTGTTTTGCAGGAAAACAAAGCTGCTGTATGAAGTTCCTCTGTGAAATTGTATTTAGCGGAATGCATATGGGCCTTTATTATCCATTGGCTGCATGGCATATTTCTGTCCATTCCCTTGGGCAATGTGAAAGCTGAATGTACACATGTTTTGAAAATTGCTCTTCTAACTGACTTGGAAACCTTTCATTTTTGAGTCAGAGGAAAGTAGCCTAACAGCTGTGATTTTCCTCTAGTTTCTAAGGGACAGGAAGGTCTGTAATGCAGACACACATTACAACCATCAGGCAATCAAAGCCATTGCATTCCAGGAGGCACAGATGACCCAGCATGTTTCTTCCTGTAGGTTTCCTTGTCCTCCTCTTCCCCTTCCCCCTCCCTTTCTCTTTTTGGGCTGGTTTAATATGTGACAAAATGGGAGAAACACAAACACAGAGAACTTATGCAGCCCATGTAGAAGTACTGCTCTAATTCTCAACTATAATACATGGAGTTGAAAGCTCAGCCAATAATGATCCCCATTAATAGCTGAGCCTTCAACTACAAATGATGCTTGTGAAATCATGGTGGGCCAGGGCAATTGTTCCCTTACAACAGAAAGACTCTCATCAGCTTGATTCATCATATATGAATCAGGCCAGGCCAGAACTGTGAAGGATAAGAAGAGTGGGAAAAGGAAAGGAGAGATGATTGGTCAGCAGGACAGAAGGCGCCTTTTCACATCTAACTGAGAAACCTTCTTAACCATCAGGTCCAATAGCTGAATGAGAGCAAGAAAGACACTTGGCCAGGATTTCCTTTCTCTTTGAACATTTGTTGGTGGGGGACAGTTGATCCCTTCATGCTGACTTAGCCCGTAGGCTATAACTTTATTTCCTTTACTTTAGATGCTCCTTTTCAGGGTAAATTGATATGACCATTAAACTGTATATATCTGTCTCCAGCCTATTTCCCATTTTCCTTTATCTTATGAATTCTGTCTAACGGAAGAAAACCCTTTCAAGTAATCTTTGCCATGATGCCCATAACATTGGAGCATTTCCCTTTTCTTACTCACATATATACACGGCCCCATCTGCCATATTTGTTATAATTTTTTTACACTGCACTGTCTTGGGTCCTCTAATGATTTTCTCAATCCACTTATAGACTGTCCCATAGTTTCTCTCTCTTGCACATATTCATGCCCAAACAGACAAACACACTCAATTTTCAGTGTGAATATGGTAGAGAGTTTAACAACAAAGGTGGCTGCAGTTGTAAAATCTATTTGGGCCCTAATAGATGCCAGTGGAACACTATTTATGGCTAATATGTAACTTAGGCAAAAGTTTTCATTTTCAGTGCAGAGTATACCCATTTGCAAGATTATCTAATTAACAAGCCAACGGTGCCAGTGGAATTTAAATTAAATTAATAGATGGCCTGCTCCTTATCTGCTAAAAAGTATTGTTTCCACCATCTGGTGTTGTAGACTTTAAACAGAGAGCAGATGCTACTATGTAAAATAATACTGTGTAAAAATATAAGGCTACATTGGCAGTCTTAATTGTGTCACTTGCTTAATGGCAGGTCACAGTCGGTGTATTTTGATTGATTTGAAATAAGTCCATCCAGTGCTTGTCATGTTAAAATAAGGTTAGATTATCCTTGAATTGACTTATAACTACCCGGTTTCTGTTAAATTTACCCTCCTCTTAATCTAAACAATGACCCATGACATATTTTGCAGCTAACATCTTATGTTCGGTGATACACAGTACACTTGTCTAATGGAACAGATGATAGAAATTCAGGATGTGATGAGTATTCAAAAGTCATTCTTGGTGATTTTCTGAATCTTGCTTTGCCAAGACTACCTGCTGATACTTCCTTTGGCACCAGTGGGACTTCCATGCTAGCAATGAGTATGAGACCTCGTTTTCATTTGACTCTGGATTATTTGTGATAAGTACCACATTCTGTGGAGTTTCTTTGTGAGACAAAGAAACTAAGATTCTAAGACTAAGATTAAGATTCAAAGCCTTTGTGGACTGAGTTTCACATCTAAATGTGCAAACATAACAAGATACTAGGCTGTCCTGTAGGACAGATATTCCTTGCACAAACGTGGACTCATAAAGACAAAAAAATGATATTTCTAACTATGCAGAAAAGATGAATCTCAATGTATGCACATACATATTGTGCTATATTCACATACTTACTGTGCTGTAGATTAAGGGATTGATACTTAAAGTTTGTCACTAGGTGGCTAATTTCTAGACTCTAATTGTGTTGTTAACTGCAATCTGTCCCTTCCATTGCTTTGAACCTGTAGGCTAAAGACGGCACCTACCACAGTACCCACTGTCTTGCTAGTGAAAACTGGGATGTTGAGTTTGGCTCAGTGTCCCTTTAGCTTGAGAAATCTGGATGGATGGTGGGAAGAGCAAAGCCATCTCAGGAGTGATTTGGACTTCTACAAGAGAGGTGCTGAGCTCAATAAGGCATGTTTTGGCCAGTCAAAGTAGGGAGGTAATCCTGATTTGATTTGTCCTTGTGAATGAAGAAAACTCCACTGTTGTTCTCTTCAATACAAGTTGTGTGAAATGACAATTTGGGGACAGGACTGAACTCAGAGGAAAGTTGTACAAAGTTGTGAGTGCTTTTTGCAGACTTTTGTAAAATGTACCTCACTGGAAAAAAACTGTTGCCTTGCTGCATGAATTAGTAAAGTACAATTGATTGATTGATTGATTGATTGATTGATTGATTGAATTTCTATACTACCCGTTTAGTGATAAACATTATTCTGAGTGGTATACAACATGAACACATTGTAATATAACAGCAACAACAAAAGAGTCATAGCAGACAAAAAGTAGCCATATGATGACTAACACGAAATAAATAAAAAATAAGGGCATAGGATGTTATGGATACTAAATCTCATCTTGTGGAAGTGCATGTATTCTGGAAGGCAATTTTTAAGGAGTTCTACCTTTTCTTAAAACTCAGATGGAGGGGGACAGTGCACCTCTAATGGAAGTTTGTTCCATAGAGATGGGGCCTCTATTGAGAAATTCTAAATTCTCATTGAGACTTTACTCATTTCTCTCAGCCTGGCAACCTTTACTAGCAAGGCCTCGGAGGAACCAGTGAAACAGGTAGTTTCTGACAGGTATTGAGGTCTCAAACCTTCAGTGTCATGTAGCTAAAAACAGAACTTTGAATTGGGTACCAGTGAGCCAGTGCAGGTAGGTCATTGTTGGGGGCAATATAGTTGAGTTTACTCAGTCTGGTCACTGCATTTTGGATTGTTTCCACACTGTTTGGGTTTATATCTTTTTGATCAGTCAGCCTGTCTTCTCTTGCCTGCCATGTGATTATGTGCAGCTTTTTGAAAGGAAGATACAGTGGTACCTGGACTTACAATGGCTTTGACTACCCAAAAAATCAACTTATGAAGGAAATCATTGGAAATGCATCTCAGAAAACACACAAGTTATGAAAGGAAATCCATTTCCAATTATTTCCTTTAAGTGCGAAGCTCCACCCCATGCATGTTGTGCATAGTGTTTCTGGAACCAGGGCATCGGTTTCCAATGGTTTCCTTTCAAATTGGAAACTGATGCCCCGGTTCCAGAAATGCTACACGCAGCATGCACAGGGTGGTGCTTCATACTGAAAAGTGCTGTTTGATAAGTCCGGCTGTGGGGAGTGGGGGCGGCCCCTACTCTTTACAGCCCGACCCGGAAGAGGAGGAGAGTGGAGGGGCCTGCCGCCTGCCTCCCAGCTGGTTTTTTATTTTGATATTCCAACCTGTAAAGGGGGAAAAAACGGTTGAGAGGTGCAGCAGCAAGTCAGACCTGAGCAAGCAGTGGGAAAATTCCAACAGCGCTGCTGGCTTGGGTCTGACTTGCCTCCGTGCCTCTCAGCAGTTTTTTTTTCTGTAGAGGTCAGGCTGTCAAAACAAAACACAGCTGGGAGAAGGGCGGCAGCCTGCACACACACACACACACACACACACACACACACACACACACACACACACACACACACACACACACACACACACACACACAGTCGTCCTTCTCCTCCTGACTCTGCAATGTGCGTGCGGGTTGCCTGCCACAGCAGAAGGCTCTTTGGGTTACCCCATCTTCTGCTGCAGTGGGTGCCCGCTGCCTTACCCCTCCTCCTCCTCCTCCTCCTCCTCCTCCTCCTGGCTGCTTCAATCTCTTTCCTGGCAGCCGCCCTTCTCCTTCTTCTCCTGGCTGCTTCAATCTCTTTGCTGGATCAAAGCAGCCAGGAGAAGAAAGAGGAGGGGTGATCTTTGCCTCCAATGCCTCCCCTCCTCCTCACTGCCAGCTGCCAGCCAAGATATTGAAGCAGCCAGGAGGAGAAGGAGGATGAGGGTGGGGAAAGACGATGGAGGCAGAGATCACCCTCTTTCTTCTTCTCCTCCTACCCCAGCCCATCAAACAAGGGGGGAAACTTCCCCTTTTGCTGGGTTGGGGGTAACCCCCTCAATCAACTCTCCACAACCCTCCTGACAGACAGCTGATTTGACAGGTCAGATCTTTCAAAATCAGCTGTCTGTCAGGTTGCCAGTTGACTGAGGGGAGCTGGGGCAGCCTTCCCATGGGAATGCACTGAAAACCAACTAATCTGGTTTTTGCATTTTTTTTTGCCTTTTTCCAGCGTCTAGAGCAGATTAATTGATTTTCAGTGCATTCTTATGGGAAACCGCAATTTGACTTACGAAAAATTCAACTTCCAAAAATGCATTCGGAATGGATTAATTTTTTAAGTTTTGTTCAAAATGCGGAGGTTCACAGGCCATGTTTATAAAAGGACATATTGTATTGTATGTATGAAAATTAAGGATGGATGTTTTAATGTATGTATTGAATACTAAGGATCCTTGAAAGTGTATCAGCATTCACCAGATTTTGGATAGTTACTATATCATATTACTTCCTTTATTTTTTAGATTCCACTGCCTTAGGCATAGCATGAAGTTATTCAGGTGTTCACTCAATGGATGTGACAAGTGCAATTAGTGATTTCTCAGAATTAGAGACTCATGAGGCCAAATAGACAAAATATACTGGTATAAAAAGAAATGTAATGAGTAGGTCTACTTTAAATTCACTATCACTTTCAACAGATGATTTTGCTTAAATCATAATTAAAGTATTTAATCTACTTGCCTTGACCATGGTGGCATTTTTCAGAAGCCAGCAAAAAGAGCACTTCAATAGTCGGACACCAAAATATGGCAAAACTTTGCTGTGCAATTCTTTCCAAACAAAATTGAGTTTCTATCTTATTTTTCTTGCCTCTTTTCAAATTATGAAATACCTGTTTATTTTTAAAATAGGTGGAAATAAGTTATGAAGCAGCTTCATGTGATCCACAAAACTAAAAACCTGTTTGCTCCTACCTACAAATGACAAACAGGGGGGAAACACAGCAGAAGATAAAACAATAAATAGATTGTATCTATTGCTCTAAAATGATGCTGTAACCCAAAATGTGTTACTCTGAATAAACCAAGAACTATTTACGTTTTGCTTTGCTTTGCTTTGTTTTTGTTTTGTCAGGATAGCATAATATGGAGAAGAGAACATTAGGGAAACAAATCATGGAATTGTCCAATGGGGAGATGATCAATTGAGAAATTAATCAACATTCATAAGAGGTCTGTTTCGCTTTTTTAGTAATGCCATTTCTAATGGCATTTGCTGGATGGATTTTTTAAAAAATCAATCCTTGCCTATCAAATTTGGATTTGATAATTTAGAGCCACTAATATCAATTTGGCAGAAGCAAAATCAAGTGTTGTATGAGGGTGTGTGTGCACACTTGCATACCACCACATGTTTATGTTCATAGAATCATAGAATCATAGAGTTGGAAGAGACCTCAAGGGCCAACCCCCCTGCCATGCAGGAACCCCATCACAATATTTCCGACAGATGGCCATCCAGCCTCTGCTTAAAAACCTCCACAGAAGGAGACTCCACCACCCTTTGGGGCAGCATATTCCACTGCCGAACAGCTCTAACTGTCATGAAGTTCTTCCTAATGTTCAAATGGAATCTCTTTTCCTGTAGTTTGAAACCATTGCCCTGAGTCCTAGTCTCTGAAGCCATGGAAAACAAACCTGTTCCCTCTTCAATATGACATCCTTTCAAATATTTAAACATAGCTATCTTATCCCCTCTCAGTCTTCTTTTAGAGAGGCTAAATATTTCATAAGCCATTCCTCATAAGACGTTTCCTCCAGACCTTCAACCATCCTGGTAGCCCTCCTCTGCACCCGCTCGAGGTTGTCAACATCCTTTTTAAATTGAGGTGCACAGAACTGGACACAGTACTCCAGGTGGGGTCTGACCAGAGCAGAATAGAGTGGCACTATCACTTCCCTTGATCTAGACACTATGGTTCTGTTGATGCAACCAAGAATCACATTGGCTTTCCTGGCCGCCGCATCACACTGCTCACTCATGTTCAACTTGTGGTCCACCAAGACTCCCAGATCCCTTTCACAGGTACTATTCTCCAGCTAAGTATCCCCCATCCTATATCTGTGCAATTCATTCTTTTTACCTAGATGTAGCACCCTACATTTCCGTCTGTTGAAATTCATTCCAGATGCACATAGTTCAGATGCACATAGAATTAAAATGCAATGAAATGTGTCATTAAAATCATTTTGACCACACAGTAATCCCTAAATTACTGATTTCAAGAGTTTAACATCCTTTAAAACCACAGGTAGCAGATTTCCCTATTCCGGCTCATGAGGCATGCATGTCAGGATCTCTGCATGCAACCCTTATCCCCATGGTCTGAAAAGAAGCTGACAGAACAGAGAAATATGGAAAAGCTTGTTTCTCTCCTTCACCCCATACCATGTATAGGTTAACTCACCTTTCCTGTCCGGCACTGTTCCAGCTTCAGAGGCCCTGCTCAATCTACTTCTGCCTCCAAGGACCTTTCTGAGACCAGTCCATGTGACTTGAAATCTTCAAACATACTGTATTTAAGAAACTATTTATTGAATTTAGAGACACTAACAGTGTAATCTTGCTCACCTCAAGTCTGAAGTAAGCCCCATTTAGCCAGATGAGAGTTCCTTCCTAGTAGGAAAGTGTTACTCTCTTGTGTTCTATTAATAGTTTTAGACTCGACTTCTCCCTATTTCTTACCACTGCCAATGTTGATTTGGGCTGATCAGAAATGAGTCCATGCAGTGTTTGTTGAAACGTGAGTGGACAGTTGTTGTCAGGGCTTGGGGGTGGGTAGCAAGACGAAATAGGGAATATGCTCAAACCAGAGTCTTGGGACAGTATCTGTGAGACAAGGGCAACTGTAGCACACAGAACTCCTCAGGAGTATGGCAGCAACAAACAAGGAGCAAGGCAGGGACTTGTGGGATACACAGGAGTCTTTAGAACCAAGACAGGAATTTACTGGAACACACAAGAGTCTTGAAACTTTGCTTTCAACAACAGAAGATTATAAGGCCTGAGTTCAAGGATCACCAGGACACTGTTGCTGAGGGAAAGAGCATATGTACAGCTCTTCCAGATGTGCTACACAACTGTCCTTCACCTGTTTCTTGCGGACATCAGCAAGAGACATCCCTGCTTCTGCTTGTACTCACAGGGCTCCTGCACCCCTGACTCTCACAGTTGGGGAAAGCTAATGAATGCAATTTTAACCTGCATGGTGTTTGTGTCCAACGTGATGAAACTGGTAACAGATGCAAAATTCTGTGGCAAAGTGTTGTCTGTGCTACTTTACTGTTAAAACCAATAAATAGTGCATGTGTGCATGGTTCCCAAGAAGGCTCTTCAACACACCAGAATTTACCACTGTTTAGGTGTAATCATTTGGGAATTCCACTTGCCACTTGCCAAGAACTGCAATGCGGAGGACAGAAGTTTATTTGTGCTTGCTCAGACTGTGCTTCTTTTAATGAGCACCACCAGTTTCTACCTGTGAACTTCTGCTAATCCTTCCTTTTCAAACCCCCCCCAGAAAACATTGTGTTTTGTTTTGTGGTTGAATGGCTGAACCTATTGTACCATGCTTTGGGCTGGTTTCAGGGGGAATTATATCAAGTATCATAATGAGTCAGATACTTGCAAGATTGCATATGCTCTTGAGGGACTCCCAACCAGTTTTCATACTTAAGCTATGTTTTTCTTTTTCTCTCCCTTTTATTTCTTTGAAAACTCTTTTGTGTACACCAAGGACAAAACTCAAGTTCTGAACTAATAAACCCTTAACAGGCAGAGACCCTGCTAATTATAATTTTCCATGGTCTCTTTTTTTGTCTTTTTTATTATTCCTTTGTAATCTCAGTAACAGTTGTTACACCTTGTCATGCATTCAGGAACCTCCATCTGTGCAGCTGAGTGCATTTGTGAAATAAACCCATCTGTACAGCTGATTAAAAATTGGATGAAATCCATGTTTTGCCTGTGCCCTGAAAGAAACAGAAAAGCTGCCACCGTTGTTCATATAAGGGCTAGATGTAGAAAGGCATACACAAGCTAATGTAAACAGTGTTTCCTTTTTAATGCATTCATTTGAATTTAATAATGGTCTGAAATGAAATCAGGGAAAAATTAAGTGTGACAAGCTGAAGCAATTAAAAAGGGTCTGCCTTCATGTTTGTGGTGTTTGTTTTTCCTGGTGGAGCCCTTGTATTGATCCTGTTTCAAATATGAGTGTAGCAAACTAGATGAATATATTACTATTAGTCTTTTAATGTCCAACATTTATCAGAATATGATTTATTTGGCTTGCACCCTACATTTTCCCATTGATTTGATGAGAAAGTGGTTCACACATATCAGACTCTCTTTGTACACTATAATAATAACTTAGATGTGTGAATGCAGGAACAAGTGACACCCTTTATTGGAACATCAAGAAAATAAAGCAGAATGGAAGGAAGGGAGGAAGGAAGGAAAGAAAGGAAGGAAGAAAGAAAGAAAACTTTCAATGATACTTCATCTTCTTCAGGCTGTGCACCAAGTTCTTGTGGGCCCCAACAGTGGCCATGAAATGTATTGGACTTTATTATTAACAGATAATTTTGGAGCTACCCATGAGAATTTGGTGCACAGACTGAGGAAGATTAACTATCATCAAAAGCTCCCTTTATTTTATGTTCAATTTTCCTAATGGCCCAATAAAATTATCCCCTGTTCTTGCATCTGTATTGGTTTGAGGAGCATGTAGACTTGTCCTGCTTTTTTTTAAAATATGTGTGAGTAAAGCATCACAGCTTAATCATTATAGTCAAATCCCTATAGCAGCTGGTGTGGACAAAATAGTTCCACACACTAGAATTAGTTCTTATTTCAAATGTGAATCACCAGATACGCTCTATAAGTGATAATAAATTTAGTAATGTGTCAGATGTGAAGGTAATCACGCTGTGACATCTTGCACCCCCTCGATCACAATGGTTGGTTGGGCTGGTCTATCTGGCTAGGTTGATATTCCCCTTCTTTTTCCTCAAACTAGATGGAAGAGGACAACTATACCAGGTAGAAGAAGTCTACCATTCTTTGGTCAAAGGTATGCGATAGTAATGTGTTATTTCCTCTGTTTTTAAAAAAGCAAACAAAAACAAAACATGATCCTACACAATACCAATTTTTGAGCTGTGATTCAGTGTGACACCATTAAACCTCAAAATGCCTTAAGATTAAGGATATAAATCTTCACTTAAATGAAAAGAAAAATAATGTACCAGCTGCACCATAATTACTCTTTACTGAAATCTTACATTTATTTATTTTACAGCTTAGAAATCAATGTGTAGAATGAGACTGATATGATCTCGGTGGCCCTCCAAATGGTATAATCCCTGACCATCACTCATGTTGGCTGGAAAATAGTTTTGCCCAGTACGAAATACATGAGCCTGCATTCCTCTGATGGACTTTTAAGGGATAGTGCAATGCCTTCATAACATAGAGCAAAAGGGTTTGTTTGTTTTTACAAATGAATGTGACCGTCATCACCGTTTGGCTGTTGCAAAGTAATGAGAAACACAGTATCTTCCTTTTATAAAAATTGCACCAAGCTCTGTCCTGGAAACAACTTGATAATACCAGCATTTCTGTATTACTTTCCATTAGTTTGAATTTCTGCAGAGTAGTTCAGTTCCATGTGTTTATCCAACAGATAGTATTGTATGAATATGAGAAATACTGATGCTATTTCTAAAATTGAAATATCTTTTTTAAAATTAGTGAATTCCCTCCACCCCAAAGGATTCTCAAAACTAGGCCCTAAATCCACTTATGTGAAATTCAGTGGCATCTGTAACTTGTCTGTAACAGAATGACAACCCACAAAGAGTCACCTGCTTATTTACAAGGAGTTCATTTGCAGTCTAGTTGCAAATTTGTCTCTGTGTTTTTAAACAAAGTGGTGCAGATGATACAAAATACTAAGATAGGGAAAACAGATAATTATACACTACAGAATTGGTGCCCACTGAGTAAAGTAAAGCTGAATATGGTTCATGTTTCAGTGCCTGCGCATGAACAACAGTGCGTCACTTGGTGTATTGGTGCATTCCCTGGACAGAGTTGTTATTAACCCCAAAGCTGGGCAAGGCCCATGTGCCTAGTACTTGTCTTAGCATGATAAATAAAAACTGTTTCCTATAATAAACACACAACTCAAAATTTGAAAGAAATTACATGGGCTTTTAGTTCTCTCCAGTTAGGGGTACTTCTTGGTGCAACTTTGTCTGGAACACATTTTAGAACATTGATCCTAAGCACCTTTTCTATCTGAGAGTTTAAATCTCATGTGCCCATAGCACTACTCTCCTTGAACAAGACTACTAGCTATCTGCTTAAAGCCATGCCACCTTCATCTGGCTGTAACAGTCACAAATCCCGAGTTATGCAAGGAGAGACCAAGTGAGGCTGCAGTGATTCATGTACTAGCTTCTAGAATAGACTGAATATACAGATAGCTTTTGTTCCACAAGAGAGCAAATGACTCAGATGCTCTGGGGAAAAGCTATATAAATGACAATAGAAAGGATCAATTTTCAACAGGTTTGTGCATAAATCCATATTACTCCCCCACCCCAATTATCCTCCTAGTTATTTTCATAGCCTTTTAAAAATGTTGAAATCTCACAGTCTTAACAGAGAACGTAAACATGATCTATGCTAAAATTTTTGAATTGCACTGCAATAAAATGTTTGGAACAACATTTACTCATCATTTGAAGCAATGTTGAATGAAGTTAATAAAATTGCATGTGTATAATTGAAAAGGGAAGTATAACTTGTTTGTCTGCAGGGAAAGGCAGTCAGGAGAGATCTGAACCTAAAAGAGCTAGCATTCATGATGATATATTTTCCCTCACCCCACCCACTAATAATAAGATCCAGCCATCTTATTCAGCTAAAAAAACAACCTACTCTATTGAGTACATAGTCATCTGCTGAACTTTTCTGTCCTTTTATTTATTTATTTATTTATTTATTTATTTATTTATTTATTTATTTATTTATTTATTTATTGGGCTTATATACTGCCCGTCTTCCCGAAGGAACTCCGGGTGGTTTACAACATAAAAAATACTAATAACAACTATTAAATAGAAACAATTAGTTTAAAAACAATTTAACACAAATAACCAAACTAAACAATAAGTAAATAGCTTTGCAGATGGCGGGGGGGGTGGGACTTCAGTCACCAAACGCCTCCCGGAAGAGAAGAGTTTTTAATGCCTTCCGGAAGGCAGGTAGGGACTCTGCTAGGCGCACTTCTGCTGGGAGATGGTTCCACAGGGTCGGGCCAGCCACAGAGAAGGCTCGGGAGTGAGTGGATGTTCTCCGAGCCTCCCTGGGCGTGGCCACATGCAGCATGTGCGCCTGCGACAACCTAGTCGGACAGGCCGATGTTGACCGCTGGTCGATCCGCTCTGTCAGGTAGTCAGGTCCTAGGCCATGGAGGGTTTTGTAAACCAAAACCAGGACCTCGAATCTGATTCGGGCCTCAACGGGCAACCAATGCAGGCGGGCCAGAACTGGGGTGATGTGCTCGAACCGACGCACACCTGCCACCAGTCTGGCCGCCGCATTCTGGACCCGCTGCAGTCACCGAAGGAGAGTCAAGGGCAACCCCATGTAGAGTGTGTTACAGTAGTTCAGTCTCGAGATCACCAGCGCTTGCACCACAGTTTTGAGGGAATCCCCATCTAGGTATGGGCGAATCTGGGCAATTCGATGGAGAGGAAAAAAAGCAGCCCTGGACACAGCAGCCACCTGGTGGCGCCGGGTCCAGGACTACGCCCAGATTCCGGACAGAGTCCGAAGGCCGGAGGGAAATGCCCTCCAAGGTGGGATAAGGGCCTCCATAGACAGATGGGGAAGCCTCAAAGTACATAACCTCAGTCTTGTCGGGGTTGAGCCCTGGTCCATTCCATGACCGCGCCCAGGCACTGACCAAGTGTCCGGACAGCCTTATCCTCAGCGGTGGAAAAGGAGACATAGAGCTGTGTGTCATCAGCATACTGATGACAGCAGACTCCATGTCTCCTAATGACCTCACCCAGTGGCCTAATATAGATGTTGAACAGCATGGGAGAGAGGGACGACTCCTGTGGGACCCCACAAGGGAGTATCCACAGGGCAGACAACTCCCCCCCCATGCTGAACCTGCTGGGGACGGCCCCCGAGGAAGGACCGAAGCCAACTGTAAACAGTGCCCCCGATCCCAACCTCAGAAAGTCGGTCCAGCAGGATACCGTGGTCGACGGTATCAAAGGCCGCTGACAAGTCCAGGAGGACCAACAGGGAGGAACACCCCCTGTCGGCCCCCCGGAGGAGGTCATCTTGCAGAGCGACCAAGACTGTCTCAGTCCCCCGGCCAGGCCTGAACCCAGACTGGAACGGACCCAGGATATGTTCTTCCTCCAAAAACGTTTGAAACCGGATCGCGGCCACCCTCTCGATTACCTTGCCCAAGAAGGGAACATTAGCGATCGGGCGGTAGTTGGTCAAATCTCCCGATGCTAAGCCCAGTTTTTTCAGAATGGGCTTTACCACAGTCTCCTTCAGGCGGGAGGGAAAAATCCCTTCCCTGAAGGAGGCTGTGGCGATGAAAGAAGCCCATTCGGGCGAGCTCCCACCAACTGCTTTCATAAGCCATGATGGGCAAGGGTCAAAGGGGGTGGACGCGGGCCGGCAATGGGCGATAGCCCTGGAGGCCTCACTTCCATGTAAGTCCATTGGATCCTGATCCATACTGGGATTACTGTACATTCATAAGAGATATTTAAAGCTTTCCACCCTAATAATAATTTCTTCACCCTTATCATTTACCTGCTGCAAATTGTTCTCATAGTATGAGTGAAAGGAAGAGAAAACCCCATGGTACTTGAATATCATCCTCCCTTTCTTAGCCTCACCAGAAGAACAAGGGGGTAATTGACAGTCCTGGGAAAGTCTAAATACATCCTATCTATCTATCTGTCTGTCTGTCTGTCTGTCTGTCTGTCTCTTCCTTCTTTATTTTATTTATTTACAATTCTATCTCACCCAACACACAATCATAAACAATGATAAAAATAATAAAATAACCATGACAAAAAGGGCCTTCTGACATAAAGGAACCCCCTACCACACACATGCGCGCGCACGCACGCGCGCGCACACACACACACACACACACACACACACACACACACACACACACACACACACACACACACACACACACACACACACAAAGAAAATTAATGGCAGGCAGGTGGCAAAAAGCATATACCTCTATAAGATTACTTGATTAAGGGAAAACTGTTAAAAGTCTTGTGGAAAACAATCACATCTTCAGTTGCCTCCTAAAATCCATGAAGGATGGGACCAATCACACTTTTGGTGGAATTTTCCTAGTGACTAGGGTGGAGCTTCCCCAATATGCAGGGTGCAGGGAGGACAGGAAGATGTTTTGAGGGAGAGGCACTTAGCCAGGTAACAAGGTCCTAAATCATTAAGGGTTTTAAAAATTAACATAATTACTTTGAACTTGGCCTGAAAGCAAACAGTCATGGAGTACAGACTGGCCAGGATAGGAGTTGTGGGGTCATGAAGAGATGTTCCAGAGTCAAATCTGGCAGCAGTTTTGTACTGCTTTAAGGGTAGCTCCGGAGCAAGAGCATTGCATCTGTTTTTGAGATTAGAAGTGCATGAACAAGTGCTGTAAGTGACTCCCTGTTGAAACATGGGCAAAAGTGTGCAATCTCCCACAGCTGGTAAAGTCAGACTTGGCCACAGAGGAGATCAGGTTGTCCAATGAGAGGACCAAGTCCAACAACACACCAAACTTATGCACCTGACCCTTTAGGGGGAGTGTGACGTCATTAAGAGCAGGCAAACTGCCACTGATTCATTCAGGGGCCCCGCCTAACAACAGGACCCCTATCTTGTCTGGTTCAGTTTCAACCTGTTCAATCCAAAACCATGGCTAGGCAATGCTCTAGGGACTGGACAATGTCCACTGCTGAGGAGGAAAAGGAGAGATGGAATTGCATGTTATAAGCAAACTGCAAACTCCAAAATTCTGGTGTTCACTCCCAGCGATCTCATATAGATGTTGAACATCATAGGGGAGATGATTGACCCCTGTGAGACATCACATTTCAGTACCCAAGGGGACAAAACATCCTCCTTCAGCTGAATCCTGTGATACTGGTCTTTGAGGAAGGAATGCAGCCATCTTAATGCTGTACCACCAATCTTTAATCCCGGTAGCTATTCCAAGAGGATATTGTAGTCAATGGTATCAAAGGCTGTTGAAAGATCCAAGAGGATGAGCAGAGACACATTCCTCTGATGGCCTCCTGGAGAAAATCATCAAGCAATGTGACTAGAGCTGTTTCTGTCCCATGGCAAAACCCTGACTGAAATGGATCAAGACTATTAGTGTCATCTAAGAACATTCTGTCAACCAGTTTACCCATGAAGTTAATATTTGCAAAGGGATAACAGCTGTTAAAAACATTCCAATGGAAGCATCACCTTTTTAGGATAAGCCTGACCACCATCTCCTTCAGGCCGAAGAGAAGGCACTCCTCCCATAAAGAAGAATTTATGATATGGACAGGCTCTTTCTGTTGTCCCCTCTCTGGCCACTACCACATTTCCTTGAGCAGCCACTTTTTATTTTGCATTGCCTTATCTCCTCCCACGGTCACGTGGTCGCTACAGCGGTTTGGTAGTCCACACTTCAGCGGTTGCTTAGCAATTGGCTTCCCGTTCACACTTGGCTGAACTGCTTTAAACTGCAATAGGGAAACGGCAGAAACAGGGGAAACCAAAAAAAGGCGGCTTAGTATGTCTGCAAATACAACCAAGTCACTTTAAAAGGAGGTGCAGGAACCGATTTTAAAAAACACCACCCCCAGTGGTCATTGCAAGAAAAACTGACACAGTGGCCAAGGGGGCTCTTCAGAAAAAGTGATTTGAAAAGCGGACAGTGATTTTTTTAAGGCAATTTGTCTTTAAGAAAAATGCATTTCAAATCTAAAGTTCTGTAGTGGTCTTAGGGCCTTTTCACACGTGCATTACAATCCGTACCAATCTTTGATCCAGATCACACACACCCCCCGCAGTCACGTGGTTGATGTTGCGGACCCCCTGTTCCCAAGGTCATCTGTTTGAAAATCCGCAGCTGATCTGATTTCAAGCTGCAAACACTGGCTGTGTGGCTTCTATTAGTATTCATTCTCAGCCGTTATCACAGGTTTCAATGCTTGCAGGAGAAGTAGAAACGGAAAGGAAGATCGGGTGGCTACAGTACAAAGGGATTTTACTGAGAAACAGCCCCGTCAACTGCCCTTGCGATGTATCACTGCATCCGGGGAACAGATGACGTCAGCCATGCCATGCTCTCTGCTGACATCTCCTGGCCGAAACATGCGGTGCACCCAAAAAAGGTTGTTAACGAAAATAAAGGGAACACGTGTCCTGCAAACATGACGGAGACATTCCGCCCGACGTGCCTCCTGTACTTGCATGGTAAAAATAATAACTACATCAAGCTAAAGAGGCAGAAACGGAGAGGGAAGGTTTTCTGTGCGGATTTTGCACTTACCCACAGACGGAGAAAGATCCGCACTGGAACCACAAGATTTTTACCACCCAGAGAGCAGGTACCTGCAAAATGCGGTTAAGTGGGCGTGGTCGAACTTTTTTTTTAATATAGTACGCTGCTCGTGGGAATAAAATTTTATGCTCCGGATCTGTGAGCACTCTGCGCCGGATTTTAGGGGTCGTGTAAAAGCGCCCTTAGACAGCTTTTAAAAGCCAAGAGGGGCATAGGGTCCAATCGAGAAGGAGGTGGGCTTAGAATGTGCAAGAGCCAATTGAGAGGCCTCCTTCAAAACATTTGTTTGGGAACAAAGGAAACAAGTCTTGCCATATATTTAAGGCACCGTGTAGTGTAGTGCTTAACATGGTTAGTGTATTAATTTATTAGGGGAATCTCCACTGGTAATTATTGACTCATTAGTTACAGCTTTCAGAATGTGTTCACAAATCCTGGTAAGTACTGTAGTCCTTAACAGCTTTAGCTGTAGGATTAGGTGGGTGTTAGGGATCTCCTGATATTCAGCCTGATAGAGAGAAGTGCTCTAGCTCTGCTCCCTCCATTTCTGATTTCATTGCTCTCTTATAAAGGCCAAGTTCCCCTTTTGCTGTTGTGAATACCTTCGCTAAGATGGAACCCTGATTTCCCAGAATACTAATTCACATGGGGAACATCTGTGAGACGTGGACTTTTCCCTCTTCAGGCCTGTTGCCCTCCGCATGCAGGAAAGCAGTGAAACTGGAAATGGAAAGGGAAGGGATAAGGTGTTCGCCTTCAACCACGGTGAGCTTTGTTTTGTTTTTTTTTTTTGCCTCACCTTTCTCCTTGTAAAGAGACTCAAGACAGCTTACAAAATATATATTATAAACAATTATAAAGCTGATGAGTCACACTACTGGAAAAAACGTACATTGTTAAAATAAACCCCCTTTAAAACAATTAGAGAAACACAGTATAGATAACTTGACTCTAAAATTGCTTCCTTGGTGATAGTCTATATGTCAAAAGCCTGCCTGAAAAAGAAAAGTCTTTCCTGTCAGCACAAAGGCAGCCGTCTAATCACCAGTGGGGAAACTCGACAGATTAGGAGCAACCACCAAAACCCACCATGTCCTCATAAAGCATATGCCTATGAAGAAAGTAGGATCAAAAGAAAGTCCTCTCCTGAAGATGTTAAGACACAACTGTTGAAGCATACTTGTATTCCTACTGTTTGAACAGATTCCCACCATAGAATCAGAGCCCTTGGTATGTAAATCAAAGCAGTTACAGAGGGTCTGTGAAGATTCTCAGTCATCCAGGTGCGTTTAACTGGGAGTTGAGTCATGGCTACTGGACTTCTTTTTTGAGAGATAGAAACGTTTCGCTGTTCATCCAAACAGCTTCATCGGTCTGAATACAGCTAGTGCAAGAGACCTTCTTATAGTCAGCTTGACCTCTTGTCCCCTGGTCTGATTGGCTCATAAGATGAACAAAGCCTGAATAGGCTCGTTAGGGAGACATTAGTGTCCATGGCCTTAAGGTAAACAATGGCCTAAGGTGCTGAAACCCATCAAGAATGGGTCGTTAGCTGTGACCTGGTGGTGAAGGCTCCTTGATTTGATTTGCAGCCTGATAAGTAGCAGATAGACCAGTGTTTTTCAACCACTGTTCTGCGGCAACTAGTACAGCCTGATAAGTCAATATAGCAGAATTTTTTTAACATTTTCTAATGGTGGTGTGCCTCGTGATTTTTTCATGAAACAAGTGTGCCTTTGCCCAAAAAAAGGTTGAAAAACACTGCCCACCACCACCTCTGTTGAGGGAGGGATTTTCAATGCTAACATGAATGGCTTCCCTGACTCCTCTCTCAAACCACCTCTCTTCTTTGTCTAATATGTGTACATCCTCATCTTTGAAAGAGTGGCCTTTTTCCTTCAAATGGAGGTGCACTGCTGATTCTGGTCCTGAGCTGTTACCTCTCCTATGTTGGGCCATCCTTCTGTTTAATGGCTGTTTAGTTTCTCCAATGTAGAGGTCTGAACACTCTTCACTGCATTGGAAATCCATATTGCATTGATACTATCTCATTCTGTCTCTTTTTTCCTTTTGCCTTCGTTTTCCCAGCATCAGGGACTTTTCGGATCCTCTCTTCTCATGACAAGTCTCTGTCCTTAGTGTGTTTGTTGGTTTTGGAATAAACTCTCCTCCAGGGATGTGGTGTTTGCCAAAAATCCTTTTAAGCTTCTCCGACACTCCCGCCATGTAAGGAATGACCAGGTTCTTCCGTCGGGTCTGGGTTTCAGACTGATCCCTTGTTCTTCTGGGATGGCCCACTGCTTTGTTGAAGGCCCACCTTGGATATCCACAGGCTTTAGGTGCTGTCTTCAGGTGCCTGTCTTCTTTCTTCTTGGCTTCTGTGGAGGTGGGGATGCTCCCTGCTCTGTGGCTTAGGGTCCTGATGACTCCTAGTTTGTGTTGTAATGGATGGTGGGAGTCAAACAGTAAGTATTGATCTGTGTGGGTGGGTTTCCTGCAAACTTCTGCTCCTAGGCCACGGTCAGGTCTGATGATGACTGCACAATCCAGGAAAGCCAACCTGTTGTCTTGGGTGTCTTCCCTAGTAAACCTAATATTAGGGTCCACCGCATTGATGTGGTCTGTAAAGGCCTCTACTTCCTGAGTCTTGATTTTCAGCCAGGTATCATCTACATACCTGAACCAGTGGGATGGTGTTGTCCCTGGGAAGGTGTTGAGTGCCTTCTTCTCCACTTCTTCCATGTATAGGTTTGCAACAATTGGTGACACTGGGGAACCCATGGCACAGCCATGCTTCTGTCTGTAGAAGTCCCCTCTGTACATGAAATATGTGGTGTTCAGTCACAGGTCCAGGAGCAGGCATATCTGGTCTGGGTTGAGGCGGCTTCTGGAGGTGAGGGTGCTGTCTTCTCTTAGTCTTCTCTTTACCATTATTAGGGCATCAGTGGTGGGTATGCTGGTAAAGAGTGATGTAACATCAAAGGATACCATGGTTTCCTCTGTATCCAGTTTGAGCTCCCTGACTTTAGAAACAAACTCTTCTGAGTTGTGTACGTGGTGGTCCGTGTGTCCAACCAGTGGGGCTAGGATAGTTGCCAGTGGGGCTAGGATAGTTGCCAGGTACAAAAAGGGGTTCTGGGGTTCCCCAAGGATAATGAAATCTGCGGGTAATAGCAAATGCCCTTTTCCGAGGATAATGGTGGCGGAAGGGGTGGAAGAGTGCCAGGGTGAAAGCTTTCACCCCAACACCCCCCAAATGGCAACGAGGGATTAAAGTTTTTTCCCCTTTCTCCTTGCCTCTCGGCTGCAGCAAGGAGAAAAAGAACAAACAAACAAAAATGTTATTACCTCCTTGTCACTGCACTGGTGGCTGCAAGGAGGAGAGAAAATTAAGAATAAAACTTACCACCGCCCTCTTCCTTGCTGCCACGGGCCACGCAGCCACCCTCCGGAGGGGTGGAGTGGGGAATCACCCACCTGGCGAACCAGCCTTTGAACTTCTGGGTCATGTCCCAGGTGCTAGATCAGAAGTTTTGAACTTCCCGCTCAAACTTCTGATCCGCCGCCTGGGACCTGACCCTGAAATTCATAGCCCCCCCAACCCTCCAAAGAGTGCCCCGGCTGCAAACGGTGGTAGGAAAAAATGCTGCTGGCCAGGCACTCTCTGGAGGGGTGAGGAGGGGACCTGATGCCCCACTTAGGTCCCAGGTGGTGGATGGGGACCGGAGGAGAAAATTCAAAATCCCCACCTCACCTCTCCGGTTCGTGCCTGACTGGCCCGTGGCAGTGGTGATGGCGGCAGCAAGGAGGTCAGTGGGCATGGGCAGCATTATGTTTTATTTTTAATTTACCACCCTCCTTGCCGCCACCCCCAGCTGATCGCCAACCATAGATAACTGAATCTGTGGTTAGTGAATCATTGGGATAAGGGGGCAGTACTCTATCCTGGCATACTTATACAGCAAAAAGTCAAGAGGACGTAGCTAAGACAACATTCCATCAAAGCTACAGTTTCCATCTGCAGGTGAACTAGTAATGTGCAGGACAATGTGGTTGAGTATAAAGGTCAAACTGTGTTTATGTAAGGTTAGTAACACAATTTGCATCAAAACGGTTGAGAAAAGCCATAGAAATCATTATTTTGTGTGTGTTTGTGTGTTTTGCCTAAAGTGAAATTGAAAGGTGAAGGTAGAGGTGACTGCTCAGGCACAACATCTGAGAAATTCCAAGAGGAACTTAAAGGGCTTTGATAACTAACTAGCAACCTTCCGGGGGTGTCTCTGCATATCCTAAAGCCAGGTAATCACATCGACAAACATCTAGCACAAATGTACATTTGAGACTGGTGGCAGACTTTGATAATTTCAGGAGCGACTACTGTTTTTTTCCTGAACATTTTTTTTAATTTTAATATCAGATAGAAATAAATATCTTTCAAATGATTAAAAAAATTAAAAAAATACTAATTTCAAAAATTTACCTTAGCAAGGTGTGATAATTTTGGTAAAGTCTTCCCTCTCGTGCCTTTTGGCTTCAAAATCAAAGTGTTCAGCCTGTACTTGAGAGTAAAAGTTCTGTGTGTAATCTTACTCCCAAAGGTGTAATTTTCTCAGCTGGTTCCCAATTAATCCATAGAGCAGTTAAGACCTATTTTAATTAGACCTGTCTTCCAAATGAAGAAATTTTATTCTTCATATTCCACTTTATTATTTCCTTTGCTGGAACCATGCAGGTTATGGAAAGGGACTTGCAGATGTTCTTGGTTGTTTGATTGCCAATTGATGCTTTAATAAAAACAATGTTCATTAACCAGCACAATGAAATATACATTCTGTCTGGGGAGGAAGAATGCAAGCCCCCTGAGCATGACAATTGGATCTAAATATTCCTGTTGCTGCCTGTGTGGCTCACAATGGAATTGAGCTGTAGATCCTGGGACTGAAAGCCTACATTAGTATAACTCAAGGTCGCTCTTACGTCATTCCCCAGATTGTGTCATGGTGGACTAAAGAGCTTTGATGGAACCAAGAGAAAGGGAAGAGGATTCAAGATGTATACAGCACATAATCTTGTTGTAAACAGCTTTAAACTGATGCTTTTAAAAATAGGTAGATGTTTGGTTGCACTTTGACTTTGGATTGTATCTGTTTGTTTTAAAACTCCAGAAAACAATGCTTATTAAATTAAATAGCCTTTTAAAAACATTGTGGATCATGTACTTCACACATCCCTATTTAAATATTGATTCTTTCTTCCCAATCTTGATTACACTGATCACAATTTTAAAAAAGGAGATTCTGTAAATTGCCCTGATTTAACTAGCCCTACTGAAATTCGTTAAACTCACTTGGAATTCCTCAGAAGCTAGGCCTATGGAAAAAAATTTATGGAGAGCAATGAAGCCACAGGTCAGAGGCAGAGCAAAAGTTTTACATGCATTGGACTCCTGTTTTTAACGTCTAGCATTTCAAGGTAAAAAGTTACTCCAGTTTTAGGCTTGGGAGAAAGATTTGCTTAAGGTTCTGAGGAACCGTTTTTTGTCTTGCAGCTTAAATATGTTGACCAGAAGCTTATTGCCCTATACAATCGCTTTACGAGTATTCATAGAAGGGCAGATACTGTTTCCTGGGCTGTCCGTTGTGTGCTTAAAAAGGTAAAGGTAAACATTCCCCCGCACATGCGTGCTAGTCATGTCCGACTCTAGGGGTGGTGCTCTTCTCCGTTTTCAAGCCAAAGAGCCAGTGTGGTGCAAGTCCGTAGCCATGTAGCTGGCATGGCTGCATGGAACACTGTTGTTTACCTTCCTTCTTTTTACAGTGGTACCTCTTTATCTACTTGCATTTACTTGCTTTCAAACTGCTAGGTTGGCAGGAGCTGGGATTAACAATGGGAGCTCGCTCCGCTGCGTGGCACCCAGGATTCGTACCTTTGCAGCCTACAGATTCAGCACTCTAGTCCACTGAGCCACCATGCTCACTCCTCCCTAGATTGCACAATCAGTTGTGTGGCCACTCCCATAACTATGTACACCAACTAGAAGCCCAGAAAAGAAACACTTTGTGCTAATACAATACATATTTGTTTTTCTTTGGTTGGCTTTTGTTCACTGAGCTGTGCTAACAGCCTTACTCATCCTAGCTTAGATTTATTGAACACCATGCATTCATTTGGGTTCAGTATTAAGGAATCCTATAAATTGAATAGCATGTGTTTCCCAAGGTGTGCAGGTTGTTTGACAGTAACATAAGCCAACAGATAGAAAAGGATTGCAGTTGAATCAAAATGTTCCCTGGGGCTTATCTCTTTGGGCACGTGAGTCACTTTATTTTGCACCACAGTCTGTGAATGACATCAGTAAATCACATTAGAAGGGCACAAACATAAAAAGTCCCCTGCAGAAAATAATTCTAGTACACTATTTCATTTTCATCCCTATTCCCTTTACTCTTGGATGGAACTCTGTGTGCATATTTACTGGTAAATGGTACAGCCTTTCCTTTTTTCATCCGGTAAATGAAGGTAGGAAATCAGTAAAGTTCAACCCCAGAGAGGTGATCCATGAAAGTTAAGCGCACGTAGGGGATTATAGAAGCTGATTTTGCAGCTGGATGTGGTTAAATTAAGAAAGAAAAAACAACTCGTTTTCTTTTTTTAAAAAACCCAATAAAACTACTATTACAGTATGTATTAGTATGTGTGTTTGTATATTGTTTCTGTGCAAGATTGTAGCAATTTTTGTCAAATTAAATATAAAGTGAATTACTAATGATGGAGCCTAACCTCTGAAATTGCTCTGTCAGACCTTTGTGCATTATACAGTAATTAGAAAGGGACCATTAGCATGTATGCCATGAACTTTCTAATGTAGTTCTGGACATAGGGTAGTGCAGCCAATTAAAACAAAGCCATTTAAGTGGGTAAGAGGACCATTAAAGCCAATTCATTAGACCTGCATCTTTTGTGGTTGTTGGCTCAGAGCATGCACATCAAAGCCGAAAGAGAGAGCTTGCTGATCTGTACTCCCCAAAGCACTGGAGGGAGCAGTCAAATGCAGACTGTGAATCCTCAGTCGCAGGGCAGCCTGAGGGTACTGATTATACTGATGAGGATACAGTAATGACTTAAGCAGATGTCGAGCACCAAATTAACTAGGATATGAAGGGGAGGAACCTGGTGCTTTAAGGACTATCTGTTCTAGATGACTAAGATAGACCACAGGGTTGATGAGATGACCCCTTCCAGTGCCAAACAGTGGGTTACTATTATTGTGCTCATTAAAAGTCAGCATGGCTAAGGCATCAATCCTGAGCTGTGCACTTGCAGCAAAATTAACACTTGTGTTTCATTTCAGAAGTAATGGTGCACAAGCTGCACAGAATGTGGAGGCACCACAGTCCAGCTCACACAGCAGGGTAGAAATGAGCCACTGCAAATGTAGAGGCCTCCAGGTAACAACAGTAATAACACCTGTCAAAACTGATAGCTAACAGTCCCAATGGAAAGTCCACTTCGTAGAGAGATGCTGCCTACAATTGCTGCCATGCATTCATCCTTAATCCCTGGGTGCTGCTGGAAGTGTGCAGGCACAATGTGTTCACAATGGTGTCCTTTTGCTATAATTGCCTTCAGATGATTGCTGAATACTACTTCATGTGGAGTCAGTGAACAGGCACAGCAAGTTTGTAGAGGAGTCCGCAGCCAGGTTACAAGCATGTGTTCAGGCAGTTCTGTGTTCTGATGACTTCTGTTGCCACTCTCTGAACCTATATGGAAGAGAGAGTGATTATGTGGCCTCTTTTAAAGAGAAAGTTCTTCATTTGAAGGGTTGCCAAACAGTTAAGTTTCTTAAATATGCCCTCTGGCCAAAGGCTCTCCAATCCATGTGGGACTGGAAGATAAAGGACCATAAGATGGTCCACTGAAAACTAATACCTAGACGGTGGACATATAAAGCATCTGATCCCTGTCCAACTCATTTATGCAACTGAATGTTCTCTTTTGTGATGTTTTGTGATGTTTTGTGAAAGAGAGAGAGACAGAGACAGAGTCAGAAAGAGAGAGAGAGAGAGAGAGAGAGAGAGAGAGAGAGAGAGAGAGAGAGAGAGAGTCCTTTGAAATATGGTGCTAGAGCAGTGGTTCTCAACCTGTAGATCCCCAGATGTTCCTGGACTGCAACTCCCAGAAGCCTCCACCACTCGCTGTGCTGGAAGGGATTTCTGGGAGTTGCAGTCCAGGAACACCTGGGGACCCACAGGTTGGGAACCACTGTGCTAGAGGACAGCTTTGCAGATACCCTGAACAGCCAGAAAGAGAAATGTGGGTCATGGAGCAAATCAAGCCTGAACTATATCTGAGGATAAAAATTACAAAATCCAGGCAGGCATACCTTCAGACTATTATGAGAAGGGAAGATGCTCTGCAGAAAGGCAATAATGCGGGGAATAGGTGAAGGGAGCAGAAAAAGAGGAAGACCACATATGAGATGGACTGACTCCGTGAAAGAAGCCACAGCCTTGACTTTATAAAAGCTGAGTAGAGCTGCTGATGGGATATTTTGTAGATCAGTCCTTCATAGGGTCACAGTAAGTCAGAGGTGACTTGATGGCATATAGAAACAAGAGCTTGCCCAATACATGTGTAGTTCACATGCTCCTGCAGGGACCATTTCAAGGCTACACATTTCCATCGTGATTTTGACAACTAGGCTACAAGACAGAGTATTCAGTTCAATTGTGTGGTTCTAGGTGCTTTAACGAGCATCAGAGGTGGCTTTGCTGATTTGTTTCGGCTATTATGCTCTTCACAAGATGCAGGCATACACAAGGAATGTGAACAATTGACGGCTGTTTCTCAATATGATTTATCATTGTTAACATTGGACTAGAAATACGGCAGGCAGAAGGTCTGTGCCAAACTGCTTGATGTGCTTGCATCCGTCTGGAAAGAGGTGGCCAAGTGTCATTGTGTCAGGATGAAAGAAGCCTGCTGGTCTCAACAGCTGCTGAAATCAAGCCTGTTATCATCCTGGTTAATTCAAAATAGCAGGCTTAATGTTGTATGGAAGTCATGGATGCATTCCTGCTCAGTTGTTTTCTAAAGTCTAGGCTGGAAGCCTCTTGTACATTGAAGTTATTAAGTTCTTACTGAATGAATGGCATTGTTCCAGTCACAGTTGTTGCTGCTGATTGGCCTTGTAACCTAATACAGAGGGGCATCACAACTGAGGGATAAAACCTGCAAACTTTAAATGGCTTTTTTGCACTGAATATGATAACTGCATTCTAGGGTCTGGATTAAAAATTCATTTATTGTACTAACCCATCCAGAGAGTAAGCAGGTGGAAGCCCCTCTCTGATTTGGCACAGTAAATGCCTCATTTTTCTCTACTACCATTAGTGAGAGGAATATGATGTTTAGGGGACCTAGTTCTCATTCAAGTAGTAAACTTGTGTCAGGGATTGCTGTTACAAGCTCCAAACAATGTGTATGTCTTGTATATATCCTGGCTGGATGTAGGGGTCCCATGGCAAGAGTACATTATTTCCCCATGGTGGGATTTTTGGACCATGTGCTCATATAAAGATACAAAGTGAGCTTTTATCTGCATTCATGTGAACATGCTTAGAAGCCTCTTCCTGACCAGCAAGGCTGCTAATACAAAATTGACGCTACTGTCGCATCTTCGCAACTTCAGTTACCTGCATACGGGGTTACTTTTGGAACATCTCCAAGACGGGGGTGTTGCAACAAGGGTAATGCACGCTATCACCTCCCCCCTTGGTTTCACTCATAATGAAAACCTACAGGGAGGGCCTAGTTGAATGCCAGACATTTTAGAATATAAATTCTTATGGTACCATAGTCTATGGAATGCCATTACTTTAACACACTAATAGGGAGTACAGTAACCCCCCCCACCGATCACGGGGGTTAGGGACCCACCCCACCCATGATGCATGAAAATCCGTGATATGTGGAAGCGGGTGGGGGGCCTGGGCGGGGGGGCAATCACGTGTGCCGCTTGCTCCGACCTCCAGGGAGGTTGGGGCGGGCGGCACGCAGTCGGACAAAGGCGCTTCCCACCACGGAGCCCAGCGCTGGCGCTCCGCGGCCGGAAGGGCCTTTGCAATTGCACACTGCTTGCCCGGACTTCCTAGGAGGCGCGGGCGGATGGTGTGTGATCCCCCCTCCCTCAAGCCCTTTCCTGATACCATGGTACCGCAATATAGCGGTACCGCAGTACCGGAACCACGAAAGGGTGGGGGACCACTGTAGTTGGTTTTCCCCTTCTGGTAATATTTTCTTCATGTGAGCAATGAAGAAAGGGATGCCCTGAAGTAGGGGTGGGCACCAAACAAAAAACAAAATGCTGTTTTGTCATTTTTTTAGCAAATGAAACAAAACGAAATGAAATGGAACAGAGAAGCGGTGTTTCGTTAGTAAAGAAAAGAAACAGTGGGGTTTTCTTGTTTAAAATGAACTGATTTGTTCTGCTGTAAAACGGCTCCCCTGGGTCCTAGAGGCACCAAATTTGATACCTCTGGAACCCAGGGGAACTGTTTTATAGAGTAACAAATTGATTCATTATTGTTTTGTTTTGTACAGTTTTTTTAAAAAAATCATTTCTAACAAAATGAAATGAATCACAGGGGAACAAAATGAAATGAAATGAAACGAAACACGATTTTTCCATTTCGTGCCCATCTCTAGTCTGAGGAGAAGTTCTTGTAAGTTGTACACGTGAGCACCACCTACACGCAAGCAAAAACCCCTTCTCTTCAGACACATTATTACCCATATGAAGAAAGGGATGGTAAAGAACAGGAAACTAGCTACTGCCCTTTGAGAGTACTTAAGAAACTTCATTCTATAATGGTTGAATATGATTTAGTTTGCTCTATTTTTCTATTATGGTCAGAGTTCATGCTTTCGTAGTGTTGTGCCAGAGTAAGTTTTTTGCAGCGTTTTCAAAATGGTAAAGGAAATCATATTTTCTCAGCGTTTGTTTTTTAAAAAGAATTTCTTTGTACATTAAGCTGATAGATGTTACCATACACATGTTGAGGTTGTTGGCAACACAAACAAAAGATTTTTGGGTTTTTTGGTCAGCCAAGAATATAGATTGATAATGCATGGTACAGAATCTAAGAATTGCCATGTGGTTTTCATAAACAGTCATCCAACTTCTCTGAATGCTCTACCCGGATGTAAGGATAGCTTCTCTTGTTTGCTCTCACTATGGGCCTAGGCACACCTGGCAAAAGAATCATAATAATACCAATATGGTCATTTTTAGATCATTTCATAAATTCCTGAGCAGGCAACACATGTCGAACCTCATTTTTTTTTCCTGGCCACGCATTGATTTTTGGTTTATTTTCCCTGAGTGGGTTATTTTAAATTGTACTG
The DNA here is from genome assembly GCA_029282475.1 of Phrynocephalus forsythii. Classification (NCBI taxonomy): domain Eukaryota; kingdom Metazoa; phylum Chordata; class Lepidosauria; order Squamata; family Agamidae; genus Phrynocephalus; species Phrynocephalus forsythii. Next base: position 140,774,987 of record JAPFRF010000010.1, read on the forward strand.
ATGGTGTATTGATTTATTCCTTATTGGTTTACCATGTGTGCATGCTCCAATCGACTAATTGCCTTTGCAAAGGGGTTGTGTTTCAGGGCACAGTGGCTGCTTGATGGCCACTGCACTTTGGACCACTTTGGGGGACAAACTGACAGATTTATCAACAAATTGGCAGCTTCTGTTTCCTCCTGAGCAATCTATTCATGTCCTTTCCACTAGCAGTCTCTCCTTCTTTTGAATGGGGATTTGAGCATTGACATTTCCTGCTTTGAACTGTAACAAAATGAGGGTTGCATCTTTTCAATCTTTTTAAAACCCTCTTCATCTTTTTAACCCTCTTTTTAAAAATCCTGTTCAAGTGGTCCAAGAGAGAAAATAAATTGATTCCATGGTGTAGCCAGAAATAAGTTTTAAATAGGAAGACATGGATTGATATTGTTACAGCTAGAGATGGGCACGACCAGAAAATTTTTTTTCGAGTTGTCGCTTTTCGGGACGGGTCCGTTTCGGCTCGTTTCCGTTTTTCGTGAAATTTTTTTAAAAATTGTTGTTTCGTTGTGTCATTTGTCGTTTGTCGTTTCCACCACGATTTAGCGCGATTTGACGTCCCAGCAAGTGGCGTCCCGCTGGCGCTAGGTGTTTTTGCACCCTAGGCGGCGGGCGGGGTGGCGGGGGGCCATGGGCGGGTGGCGGCAGCAGCAGGGGGAGGGGCGGGCGCACGGGCGCACAGGCGGCGGGCGCGCAGGTGGTGGGCACGGGTCCCGCAATGACCCAGAGCAGGCGGAAAACACTTTAAACTGACTTGCTGCACAAGACTGCATCGAATAAAGCAATTGCAATTTTTATTGCAAACAAAGTGGGCAGTGCACCCACAGCAGAGCTGCAGGCAGGGTATGAAAGGACCTTGGCTTGCTTGCCACCAAGCAAATGAAATTTTTAAAATAAATCCACACCTCCCCTCCCACTCAAACCTCCCCCCCTTTGAAGCACTATCAGAAAAGAAATCCTAACAAACTGGAGGAGAATAAAAAAGAATAAACTGCGTTGCTATTCCCCACAGCAGACAGAGAATGAAAGGAATTATTATTATTTCCTAAAAATTCAATTGAATCAATTCCCTCCCTGCCTGCCTAACTGAAATCTAAAGGCTCCGCGAAATCGAAACTAGTCAGCACAGCAGCCAGCTACACACAGCCCTCTCCCACCCATATCCAAGCCTGGACTGTGACTCTTCTGGGAGTGCCTCGCCTTTTTATGCCCTCTTGCACATCCAGAAGTGTCAGTCAAAACCTGGCCATGCGATTGGTAGAATGGGTCCAAAAATTTGCATGGTTCCATCCCATGGCCAGCCCATCATTGCGCAGGTGTAAAAAAATAAAAATAAAATAAAATAAAATAAAATAAAATAAAATCAGTGCGACCTTTTACTGCTATAAAAAACCCACTGCTGCTACTGTAAAAATTCAAGCATTTAAAATAGCTAATTTTCGCATGTTTCTGTAGTACTTTGGTGGTTTTTTGGACCACAATTTCAAAAAAAAATATTGCGGACGCCATTTTGGATCCCCCCCGCATGGCAAATGGAGACGCCGAGGATGCCCCCTCCCAGCCCGGTACCAGCAGCCCAGGACAGGGGGGGGGAGGCTGGGGACCCCCCCCCCAGAAACCACCCCTCTGGTAGGTGCCCTCAGGCAGGCATATTTTCGCCTGCTTTTTTGGCTGGGAATCGGGTTTTTTTTATTTTTAAAACTTTTTTTCTGTGCCGCTTGGCATTGCGTGATCGCGGCGCGATGCCAGGAACAACAACGACAAATCAGACCCAATTTTTCTTTTTTCGGTTCGAGTTCGAGTTCTGACAGCTTAATTGTCGTTACCTTTTCCGTTACGTAATGGAAACGATATCCGAAAACGGAAACAACAATTTCGCCAAGTCGTGCCCTTGTCTAGTTACAGCCAATTGGGAATATCTTTGCTTGTATACATAGTATGAGGTTTGGAAAGAATCAATACAACTGGGGTTCTTTTGCCAGGTGCGATTAACCTGTGTATCCATATATTGTTCCCAACATGTAGGCTCCTGTTAGTAAATAGCTGTTGATAGATTGATACTATCCTATATCTTATGAAAGTGAGTTCATGAACAAATTATGTAATTATGACTGTGACTATATTGGAAAATTAAGTCAGAGTGATTCAGCTTTGCTATTGCTTGGTTCACAGCCTCTTTTATGCTTTTATGCTTTTACACAGAGAACACATATTGTTTCAGTGTCAGTGTCCACACTGGCCCGCAGTCTGATGCAGTTTGATCCATGCTACTCTCCACAGTCACACTTCTTTTGATAACCCTCTGCTGATCCCCAGAGCTCCTTGTATAGTAGTTCACTGTAAAGTTGTCAAGATGTTTAAAGAGTTGCATGCTCTTTTGGAAAAGGGATAATTTCTCTGAATTTTCCATAAAGTACAAGGACAGTGCAAAGCAGGACACTATATAAAGTACATACACAGGAACATCGTAGTCTGCTTCTATTTAATGTTGGTTTTTATTCTTTTTGTCTGTGGAAAAGTAAAAGATCAATGTAATGATAAGGTGACATAGTAGTAAACTCAGTTGTTGTTTTAGTTTTAAAAATGCTGGCAATTAGGGAGGAATATTGTGTGAGTGGTGTTCCTGCTGTTCAAAACATCACACCCAGCTTAGTACATCAACAGAATACCACCCACAGAATGCTTCCCCACTACCACCCACCACCACTATTCTTTAGGAGAATGAAACAACTGATCACATGGAAAAGTCTGTTTGAATCATTCTGGCTTGAAAAAAAGTAGAAGCCCCCATTGGCAGAGGGGGGGAAACCCTCTGCATCAGAAGGGGGAAAGCCAGAGAGATTTAAAACAGCATTTGCATCATGTGATCAGTAAAACAAACAAACCCCAAAATCAACCAAACAACCTAACAAAACCCCCAACACAAATTAATCTGTTTTACACCTGCAGCAAGTCTCACAAGATTTGATTATGTGGTTATGGGAAACCTTGGTCAGTTATTCAGCCTTGCAGTTACATTTTCTTCACTGGGGAAGCATCTTCTTCATTGACAGCAAGTGGCACTTGTACAAACCTGAAACCAAACTAAACCACCGGTTTGGTGCTGGTTGTGGTGGCGGCAGCTCCTCGGCGGTGGTGGTGGGCCTGGCCCCTGCAGCAGGGGCTTTTTGAGGCACTGGCATGGAGGCAGCGCCTCTTTTTTTATTTAAGCTTCTGCTGCCCAGCAAGAAGAGGTAGCGTGGGGCCAAACCCAGAAGTTTGGGTACTGTGGCGCGGGGCTTTCCCCCCCTTACTTTCATGCATGGGTAATTCTTCCTCTAGCCGGCTTTGTCTTTGAGCAGACAGCCCGAGCAGGTTCGTTTTGTTAATGGGGGGGGGGCGGAGATGTCTCCTACCTGGTGCTGGTCCAGAAGTCCTTCAGGGAGGGCGACCAGGAAGGGGGGGGAGCCCACGGCCACACTACAGCTGTAGTGCGGCCATGTGGTCGGCAGTTAAAAAAAATCAAAATTAAAAAAGGAGCGCCAACCGACCCCAGAGGTGGCCTGGTCGGCACTCTAAAATCTTTTTAAAATATATAGAAAAACCCAGCACTGACCGCGCCCCAGGGGCTGCCGCGGTGGGCGCTGGGGAAAAAAAAAGCCCCGCGCTACAGCTGCAGCACAGGGCAAACCCAGAAGTAAAAAAAAAACCACCCAAAAATAAAATAAGAATAAAATAAAAATAAAAAAGGACCGCCTACCAGGGTCAAGTCAGAAGAGTTGGCAAACCTCCTGCCCGCACTCCGTTGGAGCAGCCCTTCTCCCAAGGGTAGCATTGCCAAGGGCGCGTGGAGGGGAACTGCGGCCCTGCGGACCAGGAAGGCACCCGGTGGAAAGAGGAGGATCCTTGGAGGGAGAAAGGCCAGCCTTCCTGAAAACGACGACGCCACCACTGCCCTCCTCGGGGCCTCCCAGAGGCATTGCAGGGCAAGAGGGACTGGTCAAGGCCAGCTGCTGGCCAGGCGGGGGCTGAGCCTTGGGAGGCCGTGGCTGTCCCAGTAGGTTCCTCCTTGCAGGCACTGGCAAGATGGCCTGGGAGAAGGATGATGAGGCATCGGTTGTGGCCTCCGTGGGGCGCACTGGGCATCAGCTCAGTGGCAGCCCCGCCCGCGGGGCTATATTGCAGTGACCTGTGCTCGGGCTGTCTGCTCAAAGACACTGCCCATGCATGAAAGTAAGGGGGAAAGCTGCGCCACCGCCCAAACTTCTGGGTTTGGCCCCACCAGCAGACCAGCCCCCATGCCAGTGCCTCAAAAAGCCCCTGCTGCAGGGGCCAAGCCCACCACCACCGCTGAGGAGCTGCCGCCACCACAACCAGCACCAAACCGGTTCTGATCGGTTCGGGTTCGTACAATTTTTTAAAAAAATTTGTACAAACCTGAACCCAAACCAAACCAAGGGTAGGCCGGAACCAGACGAACCCAGGTTTTCTGGTTCGTGCCCACCCCTAACAGCAAGGCTTTGTGAATAATAATCAGAAGTCTTCTTTTTCCACACACACACACAAAAATCACACCCTGAAAAAGAGGGAGGAGGGCAGGCATCTTTTGTTCACTGCTAAACACACACACAAAATTAGTTTCCTCTTGTTATATTTTCTTATGTTTTTTTAAAAGCCTGCCTTTCCACACTGTTTATAATTTTCATCTCCATTACGTCATTTCATCCCTCCTAGGAAGTCTGTACCAGCCTTGTTGGTCATCTTTGCTAGTTTAAAAAAATCCCTTTCCAAGTAGAGATGGTGCCAAGATTCAGTATATTGCATAAAGGATGTGGGAAAGCTAGGGAAATAATCTATTTCTCTGAAACAGACTGGAAAGTTGAAAGAGGCAAATAAATATAGAAACTGACGTTCTCTGCATTTTAAAAGGAAATTTGGCTTTTCTGTGCTTTCCAAGAGGAAGGAAAATAGAGCAAAGCCCTCTGGCAGTCGTGTCCTCTTAACTCCTGGACTGCCTCCCCTAGAAAGCAGAGGGAGGAGAGAGAGAGAGAGAGAGAGAGCTTATCATATTTCCAGCTCTTAGTTGGAACTTTACAATGACATTAAGAGCATCCAGTTGTTTTTCCCACCCTCTTGCCTAACTGGAGGCAGTTATCATTTTTTTTAAATTAGTTGGTTGTAGTATTTCTAAATGTTTGTATTTCTGTAATTTCTGTAATTTCCTATTTACTTGTTTTGTTCACTGCCCAGAGTTCCTTTTGGGAAAGTTGTTACAGTTAGTAAATAAATAAATAAATACATTTGTCCCCATTTAATTTACAATTGTTGACCTAATTTAATGGTTTTCTATTTTAAACAGACCAAATAGAAATCAATGATCCTGTTGTTTTTTTAAAAAATCCCCTTAAAAACCTGGATCAAATCTGCTTTAAGGTATTGTGACCGTTAGGAAGTTTGTCAATAAGTACATGTGACAGTACGCTTTTGATGAATGCCTTGAAGGGTTTTCCAGCTCTCAAGCGTGCTGATCTTATTCACATGATGGGATGAGTTTCCCTTGTTTTTGGAGCACAAGGACATTGCCTTGCTTTTCACAGTAGTGTCCAATGCAGATTTCTTCTCTACCATTTGTTATACAAAACTGCTGTATTTGCCTCAGTCAGTCATAGCTTGGGCTAGAACTCACAATCTAGAATCTTCAGCATGGCCTTTCCCTCTACTGTGGTGCCTCTGCCACAGGACAAGGAGTACACATTTCTACAAGGATCACATATGAAAACTCTTTACATTTTCATTAATAGTCTTGAGACACCAGGAACATCCTGTTTTGAAGAAAATGTTAAAGGAAAGAAGTGAAGAATAGTTGGCATTTTGATGGTAATAGTTTTTGTTAATAGTATAATATGTTGAGGAAGGATTAAGATTTGCTGAAAATGCCACCATATTTCAATTATGGCAAAGTAAGAGAGGAATTTGGAAGTTTTGAACCACTTTGATTAAATTAATCTCTTCTCAGTCCTTCTCCTAATGCTAGATTATCAATCTTTGGTATTGTTTTCTGTTTGTTTTCAATTATTTGAATGATACAATATCAAAATCAGCCACTAGAGGGAACCTGGATGTTTTTGCTCTATTATTCTGGCCTGCTGGAAAGGACAGTTTGACATTTTAAAACTGCACAACATAGATAATTACTCAGACGGTTGGAACAGTGACAGTGACAAAAGCTATGAGGCTGCCAATAAGTAATGGATAAAATAACTTCTAAGCTTTGGTTTCTAACCATCAGCTATATATTCATGTAACTTAAAAAAGTGAAAAGAACAGATCATTCATGTGGAGAACATCATAGTCAAAGCATAATCAGCCATTTGAGTAATGCAGAAAAAAGACACCTAGTGACCTAGTGAAACACGAATACCTGTCAGATGTTATCCCTCTGCGTATTTCTACAAGATATGATGTTGTTGTTTCTATTTTCTTTTCCTTTTACTTCCTTTACTTTGACTTAATGAAACTATGTTATATTGAATATGTTTTGATCAATGTTTGCCATGTATAATTTCTTTAACAAAATTAATTAAAAAAGGAATAGAGGCAGGCTATTGATAGGGTCCATGAAAGGTACCATCTGCACTGTGTCACCTACCACCCCCGACACTGCCTGTGCAACTGATATTCAGGTAACTGTTTGTAGCAATGCTTAAAGCTCTTCACAGAGACTTATTTTATTCAAACTACAAGTGGGAGATGGAGTCTCAGGATCTATAGGAACAGAAAATGATCCTTATTCCCTATTAAAAAGCTCTGGTTTGATGCGTTTCAGCGAGGCCTTCTTTAGGATCTGAGCAAAAAACAATATTACACACACACACATATATATATATTAGGGTTGAAAGGGTTACATGTCTTAGGATCTGTAAACCTACTGCAGTACATATACAATCGCCCCCCGGTCATTTTGTGGTATATATACTGCGGTACCAGTATATCGCAGGACCGCAGTATATGAAGGCAAGGGCCCCCGAGGCAAGCTGCATGGGCCTGTTTGAGGGCTGCTGCACTTAACCCAGGCCTGGTGCTGCCCTGAGCGGGCCTCCGTCGTACTTCCCAGGCCTATCGGAGGCACCAGAAGTGGTTTCTGGCGAACCAGAAGTGACTCCCCCCCCCAAAAAAAGAGGAAGGAAGTGCCTTCTGGACCAGCTGAAGCCATTTCTGGGGCCTCCAGCAGGTCCAGGAATCCCGTCAGAGGCCCATTCGTGGCAGCACCAGGGCTAATGTAACTGTAGGAGGCCCCAGACAGGCCCCCCAGTTCTGACCTGACCTAGCATCTTCATATTGTGGATTTTCCTTTATCGCAGATTGGGTTGGGTCCCTAACCCCCACAACAAAGGGGGGATTACTGTAATGAGCACAATAGACATGCCAAAATACATTTAATGAAAGAACATAAAATCAGATGCATACCAAACTTCTTTTCTTCTTTGGCCTGTGGTAGTTCCAGACTAATTAAGAATGCAGGCACTGGTTAAGGGAGCATTCATACATAGCTGTACACAGTGCAAAGGGCAGTGAGATAACCTCATGGTTGTTATAATAAGGGGAGGAAATCTATCTCTTCATTTAATCATTTAATTTCAGGATCCAGTCAATCTCTCTTCTCAACCGAGATCTCTCATAGTTCCCACGAAGTCTATCTACAGCCCAGAAGGTACCCATGTAGAAAACTATATGAAGAACAGACCCCCGAAAGTACAAATTGGTGAACATCTGAGCAATGTAAGAAACAAAGGAATGGGCAGTCCATTGGTTAGCCATTTCATGGAAATGAACCATACAGTTAAAGATTTGGTGTTCTGGGCTATAGATAGACTTCATGGGAACTGTGAGTGGTATCTGTTACTTTTTGAATCAACTTCTCATTAAAGATAGGACACATTTATTTGTAGCATTTTAAACAATAATTTAAACTCCTCCCCATGGGTAAATGTGGATTTTTTCATGGAAGACACAGACCTTGTAGATCATCTGTTATTGGAGTTGAACACTAGCCCACAATGCAAAGCAAGCTAATTTGGAAACTGCAGGGGGTATTCTCAGATGCTTTAGTGAATTCCATAGCAGTCTATCTGTCACATCAATTTCTTCTGTAAATTAAGTCCCAGTCACTTAAATTGAGCTTCTAAAATTGATCTCGACGGGATTGCTCTGCACACACGATGAGTATCAGGAGTGAACAGTTTGGGGACGAAGCTGGGTTTCTCTTTCCTTTTTAGTACAAGCAGCTGGTAAAGTCTGTTCTTCTGCTTGACTAACCAGAGTTTTTTCATGGTGCTTTAACCATCTCCCTCCCCCTAGTTTTAAACCACTAAGATTTATATCTGTAACAATATGTCACACTTTTGGCATAATTCACTTATGCTGGTGTTAGGTGGTGGAATCTTATCAAGAGCATAGATGGTTTGTTTACATATTTACTTAATTATAGTGTGGACTGTTTTACAGTCCTCCCTGAAGTGACAAAAATAATAAAAACAGAATAAATTAAATCCTAGCACCATGCAGACTTGTTACAGTGCCCCTGCCCAGTCAGCAGCTGGGAATATTTATGAGCCTGGAGATAGATGATAAAATTACTTCAATGATAAAATCAAACGTTGGTTAGATATATTAGAAAATGAAATCTTATATCCAGTACATTTTTATCTCCCTTTTCCAATAAACAAATTTCAAATGCCATCTTGCTTGCTAAGGGGGAGAAATTGAGACTTTGCTCCTTTTCAGAAAGTTCCATTGCTGTTTTTCTGAGTCATCTGTACTGGTACTGAAGGGTGAAGTCAGGCAGACCTTGGGTAGAAAGGCTAGTCTTGGGCATCATCTAGTGTATTGTACTAGATTAAGTCATCTCCTGTTTTTCTTCTGCAACCTGCCCTATGTTTATGTGAAGGCTCTGGGGCTCTCTTCCGATTTTGGACTCCCTTGCCCACTTTGTCTAGTCTTGGTAGGCTCCTGAGAGTGGTTGGCAAAGTGCCAAAATTTGTTATTTCACATCCAAAATGAAGCAGCTCTCAGTGAATTAATTTACTCTCCTTCCCTCTAGCTTTACTAGGAGAAGAAATCTTCTGCTGGCTTTTTTTTTTTTTTATTTTTTTATTCTATTTTGCTTTAGACAGACCTGTGATAGGATCCTGTTATACATACATGTGGTACTTTGTGGTCGCCAGAACTGTCCCTGGACCACAGTGGAGAGAAGATCCCACTGAAACTTGGTGCTCTTATGAGGTATCAAGTGCACACTGAAGTATGCTGACCCTTGTGAATCAGAGACATCCAAAATGTTCAGTCTTTATCAGTCCTGCTCAGCTCTCACAAACTCAAGCCTTTATGACTTACTGAAACCACTCTTGCTGTATCTAAAAGACACCGGCAAGAGTGAGGTTTCGTGCTTCAGCCCTTCCTGAATAAGTAGACATTCTGGCCAGATTCACTGGGTCCATTTTTTTCTTGATAAGATGATTCTGGAGACAAGAGTATTTAGAATATCAGCTTATTTTATATTTGTTTGTTTATTTAATTTATATACACAAATTTAAGTCTCATAAATCCTCTAAGCCCCACAATAATTAAAGACACTTCCAAAAACTCTCAGCAATATATCAGAAATAATCATAACCATATTCTAAACATGAATAACTCTATGAAAAACATACAAAATTGATTATAAAAAGTTGTTATTTACAGCACCCCAGATATCCAGTTATTAAAGGCAGCTTTTAATAATTCAGTCTTTACTGTCTTTCTAAAAGAAAGAAGTGGAGAAGCCTGGTGTATCTCTGTCAGCATTTTATTCTAAATCCTCCAGGGTAGCCTTGATGTTTGACCTCTACAGTTTGCTTTGCTTGACTTTACATTGCTTCAGGCTGATCAAAATTGCTATGAGAACTTTTTTCCAAATTTAATCTTGCCAAATTTAACTTTTATTCCACTGTTAACTGCCCTATAAGTGACTTAAAGTTCCATCCACAATAGGCTTCAGGTAGAAACTAGGTTCCTTTTGCCTTAGTAGTGGCTAGCAAAGTCATACACATTACTGATCACCAGTCAAAAGAGTACTCAAGAAATCTGAAAGAGTTGGAAAGATTTGGTAGATCTGTTCTAGAAATATGTATTTTTCTGTCTTCGGCGCATGGATATCTCTGACTTTATAGAGAAAATCACCTAAGAACAAGATGGTGCAATGGCATAGTCTTGCTCTGACAGAACTTTTCCTTTTCCAGTGAAGAGTCTAGAGGAATGCCACTTTTTTAAAAACCAAGGAGGACAGTTTAGGGGTGGGGAGGGAATACTTTTTTGGGCCAAAACCTCCAGAACCTCCCAATCAGTATGTGTAGCAGGGCTCCTGGTTGATGATATTGAAAGCTGTGTAGACCTTTAAAAAGTGGCCTTTTCATGCTCTGTCCAGAAGCTCTAACTCAATTGATGCCCATGATCACCTTGTTCTTAGGGAAGAATATGGCAGCTGCTAAGAAGAATTTGCCATCCTTGACCAACTACTTCCACTCAAACCCCACCATGTTTTGTCCATTGCTCTTGATTATTGGCAGGTACTTTGAAACATGTCAAAATGTTCTCCTTTAATCACTCATAGCCACATAGACTGATAAAGTTAACATTTTGTATTTGATCCAGAAACAATTATCTTAAACAAAGCTGATTTTTTAGGAAAAAATGTGGGAACTCCTACCCACCCAACCCAGACAATTTTGGATTCCAGCTCTGATCAGCCCCAGGCAATGGTCTAGGAGAGTGGTGGAGAACCTTTGGCACTCTAGATATTTTGGACCACAACTCCCAGAATTTCAAGCCTGTATTGCCAGTGACAAAGGACTGTGAGAAATGTGGTCCAAAATATCTGGAGTGCTGAAGGTTCGCCACTACTGCTCTAGGAGAACAGGAACTCTGATCCTACAACAGTTGAAGAGACACAAGTTCTCAGGATGTTATAACCACCACAGCAGGACAAGTGAGAGTGTCAAAAACATGTGCTATGAGTTGTATCCATCAATATACATTATCAGACCGGTCTACCCATGCCCACCCCTGCTGTTTACATCAACATTAAACTTTGTTTTAAAGGCATTTTAAAAGCAGAACTGTTTTCTAATTAAAGTTTTGGCAGGTCATTATTTTCATACAGCTGCTTCATTGGCAGAAGGTCGCACTTCATGAAAATCTGTTGCTATAAATGGACGGAAAACAAGAACAGAACCGCCCCCCTTTTCTTTAAGTACATTTTCCTCATTTTATGAAACTTCAACATATATTAATTAAGTGTACCACTAGGGTAGCTAGAGTCTCAAGGTGAAAACCTAGGGGGTTGTTTTTATATTATTACTACACCCCCTCTTGTTTGATTCTTTTTATTACATTTTCACTTTGATAGGGTACAGATACATTCTCAATTCTGGAAAACTAGCATGATGTTGGTATTTGAACTTGAGCACTTTTTGTAGCAATGATTTATTCATTCATTTGTTTATTTATTGGTTTATTCATTTTATATACTGCCCATTTGGCAAAATCACTACTCTGTGCAATGTACAACAAATACACACACACACACACACACACACACACACACACACACACACACACACACACACAAAGTGTTTAATCTGTTCCAAATGAATGCTTTTAAGTCAAACAACTCTTAAGTAGAGCAGCTGTATCTAAAATAATAATAATAATAATACTAAAAAATGTAAGTAGAGCAGACCACATCTAAAATTTGTAAAACAACAGTTGAAACGGCAACAGATTTTCACTCTTAAGACAAATTGCACTTAAGTCGAGCCGCTCTTAAATAGAGGTACCACTGTGTGTGTGCAATTGAGTATAAAAGTACTGAAATATCCTCACCAATAAGCAAACAAAACAAGACACTTACAGAAACGTATATATTTCTTTTAATGTACAAGCCATAACAAATAGGCAAATATGTGATGTAAGATATAAAATGGCTGAAAATCCTGTTCAAAGTGTAAGCCAAAGCATACCTCTATGTCAGTTCCTCCCTTGTAAACACACTGTTGCTGCTGCAGTTCTCAGGGGCATGAATGTACACAGCTTGGTGCATAGCTATACACTGTCTAACTCAAGTATCACATCAATGGCAGTTTCTTTACGAGGGAGGAACAGATGGGAAATTACATTTTGGCTCAAGCTACAAACAGGATCCCAGCCATACTAAAACATACTAAAACACATTTCATATTCCATGAACTAAAATAAATAATAAATATTTGTTTTATATGAATTGGAATGTCTTGAAGATCCATGATGCCACTAGAGCAGGTTTCATTGTGTCTACCAGTCTTGCTTCCAATTATAATTTTGAGGGAGAGAGTCAATACTTGGAGAATACTAGCAATTGGCTTCTCTGTTTTCAGCTGAGCTGGTTCTCTGGTGGCAGCTCTTGCTGCGGCCGTATCTGAAGATTCACCAGCTTGAGAGAACCTGCCTGATCTTGTGTTCCAGTGCAATCCCCTTCAAAAACCCACAGCCATCTCCTTGTCACAAGAAGTGGCAGAACAGCATAGGCATCATCAATCATCAGATGCCAAAGTGACTTAAAAAAAAAAAAGCTTTCAGCACACCCCCAAGCCGTTTCAAAGTTAGCATGTTTTTTCTTTGAAGGGTAGGATTAGGATTTTCCAACAAAGCCCATACTCTTTTCACAGTTGTTGCTGGAAGGATACCTGCAGGATATGCCACAGCCAGAAGGATTAGAAGGCAGAAGACATTGTCTAGACGGAGTATGCTTATCCCAGGTTCTTTAGATCTCTATGGGTTAATCAAAATATCTTACAATTCTTAGCAAGTTTGTGGCCAAAAGCGAGAGAGTGTGAGAACAGGGGGTAAAGTACATCAATTTTATTTACAAAGAAATAGCATGTCAGTGCTCAGATGAAATGTGAGAGGTCTCTGTTTTGAACCTCTAATGGAAGTGTTTCTTGTTACCATTTAAAAAAAAACAGGATATGAGTTTCTAAAAGGCATGTGTGGAGTTGCCAGATATCAGAGTGTTGCTAGGATCTTGGGGAGTGCTATGCTTCCCTGTTTTCCAGGAAGGATAAATTGGATTTAACTGGTGATTAAATAGGCAATTTCAGGATAAAGGGAGCTGTTCTCAGGATAAATCTCAGGATAAAGGGTGCTGTTCTAGAAATTAAAAGCAAAACAAAGAAAATGCTTCTGTATATGAAATCTCTTTAAGCCATGTACCCATTGCTACATATTTTCTACTGATACCAGGGTTCATGGGCTCATGCAAATGTGTTGCTAAAATAAAATAAAACAAAGTAAAATTAAGTGAAAGGTGCAAGAGACCAAGATAATGCTAGGGGTGGTGGTGTGTACATTGATCCAAGCAATTGGATCAAAGAGGGAATAGAATACTAGCATCTCACCACATGAGTTAGGGCTATGAACCCTAGCAGGAACAGGAGTAGTTGCTACAGTTTCTGGGGGCATTATGCTACATTCTTTATCACCCGTAATTAAATGTGCTTTGCTCCTGGTTCTGGGTTTCGATATTATCTAATTAGCTGAGTTTGGATTTTGAGTCATTTAGCCAAATCTCTGGCCTTTGTGATGCCTAATATGAAAAGTCATAAGGGACCCTCCAGTAGTTGCCATAAGGAGAGGACTTCTACCTGCCAGAATTTGAGCTGGTAAGTAGAGAAGGAACAGTGAATAATTGGTTCAGCCCCCCCCCACCCCCCCATTGGCAGCATTCTCATTAGCTCTTGTGTTAACATCTCTATAAGGCTGTTCAAGAAGAAAATCCCTTGAAATCCTTGCCAGTGTCACCTCAATATGTATTTTAGGTTCTTGTTTTGAAAATTGAGGCTGACCAAAGGGACAAGTAGATGCTGGGAAATGGTTATCATGCTAGTCTAGTTCCATCTCTGATCACATAAGCCAGCATTCATAACCTAATAATGTAGGTTGTACTTGACAAAATGGAATGATTGAGAGTGTCTTAGGGAGCCCAGGTGTGATGGACTTGGTATGCGTTTGCACCACATGCATGCCATAACCTCTGGCATTTGACAAATTAGAATGGGAATAGACTTTGAAATGGTAGTGCCCACCTTCTCACATTTTCTAAATCTTGCTTTCTCGGTTATTTACTCATTGCAAAAATTCTATATGGCACCAAGCTGTATGCTAAATTCATTTATTTTGCAATAATTTTGTCTTCCATCAACCTAAGTCCCAGCATGCTGATGTGTGATTTTGATTAAAAATACACTAGAAACATATAATTGTTCTACCTGGTGATACTGACAATTCTAAAGGCACGAGAGCAGCTATAGTAGAAAAAATGTTAAATGTTTATGTGTCTCCATGTATGGCCAAAATCATTCATTTCCCCACCTACTTGGGAGTGGATCTGCGGTGGAATCCCTATGTCTTTTTATTCAGAGGTGAATGTCACTATGTTCATTGGGTATCACTTCCTAGTAACTGTGTCTAAGGATGCTGCACAAGTTTCCTTGGGCAGAGTTCAGAGCTCCAAGTCCAAAACATGACCAGCTATGTTCACTTTAACTAATGCAGAGTTTGGAGAAGTTATTTTTTTAAAACTTCTCATTCCATAATTCTCCCTCTAAAGCAGGGGCTGGGAACCTTTAGCCCTCCAGATGTTTTGTACCACAACTCCCACAATCCTTTATGATAGATGATAGGGGTTTCGAATTCTAGGAGTTGAAGTCCAAACCCTCTGGACGGACAAAGGTTCTTCATCCCTACTCTAAAGGCTCATAAAGCACCATCAAGAGTTCTTCAGAGTGCTGGGATGGTTATAGCCACAAATTGAAGAGGGACTTCTGGAAGCCCAAAATAGTGAGTGACCCTCCCAAACCCCCCATTGTAGCCTTCGGGCTAGGTGGCAGGGTATAAAAATCTAAAAAATAAATAAATGAGGACACTTGGAGAGTACACAATGTGCTTTGAATAGCAAACTGGGTGAATGTTTGGAATATGAGGTGGATTTTCCACCCATGCTCATTGTACATAATTTGTCAGCCATCTGAATAAAAAGTAATCTCTGGTTAAATTCCCCTACAGGGAGAAGACAGGACATATGACCTTCTTCTAATCCACTTGACTGTTTGCTTAGAAAGGGCCAGTGATGGGGGAAAGGCCAGATAACTTTAGAAGAATGGGTGTAACTTGTACTGACCTCGCCCTTTGGGAGATGCCCAGTGATGCTGATCCCAATTGCCAGCCAAGATTAAAAGAGAAAGTTGTTCAACTGATTGCAAAGTGAAATGTGAACAAGGTCTTGGTTTAGTTGTTTTTTGTACCAAATGTGAAAGGCTTGCTTTTTTTCCCCTGCTAGTGATAAATCACTCACACAGAAAAAAGCAAGCCAGGTTCTAATGTGGTGCTTTGTTTTCACATAAAGAACAATGGTTCTTTCCTACCTCAATATAAAAGGAAAGTTAAATTAAGGATGGCCCCTTACTTATGGCATTGCCTTGTCTCCACCCCAAGGTTGATGTGAAACTTCCCTGGTGCTGTATCCTGAAGGTACAAATCTTTTATTCTAGCTGTCTTTTGTCGAGATTTTAACACAAGTAATAAGGTAATTAGGCCTGTTAATAATATCATTAGAGATGGAGTCTTAGAGAGGATTTAAGCTTTGATGGCATAGAAAACCTTTAAATCTTGTAACATCCTTCCATGTTTGCAAGGCAGTGCAATTAGAGCTTGTGATTGTATGATTCAATCTTAATCATTATGGAAGGATAAATTGGATTTAACTGGTGATAAATAGGCAATTTACTTCCCCCTCCTTGCCCCACTAAATGAATGATTTGTGAAAAGAATGTTTGCTCAACTAGATGATCTGATGGATTAAAGTACTCATAGAAGAAAACAAGGACAGTGCCCCTCCCCCTTGTCCAAAATTTGATTGGATCACTAAAATATTACAGAAATCATTCATGTCTGATTAGATAATATTTTTAGTAAACTTTAATGGAACATTTAACTTTATCTTTATGTGAAGGTAGTGTCATCTTAATTTTTGCATTTTAGATTGATGTTAACAATGCAGGGGCTCGTATAGTTTAAAAACCTGACAAGCTTGATTTCAGAGTCAAGCCAGCATTGTCCACACTTCCTTGACAGAGGTAGGGGTCCTGCTGTCTGCTAGTCTGTGGATGTGGAGTGGTAAATCTTTCACCTCTCATACCAGTGTTGGAATACACTTCCAGAAATGTCCAATGGCTTGCCATGGCAGCTGGGGGTGAAAAGGATTAGAGTCTGACAACATTTGGAGAGTGACAGTTGTCTATGTGTGATGTAGATGGTACTGAGCTGAATTATGCAAGACAATTAATGAGTGAGCTTGATATTACAAGTGTCTGTGTTTCCTTGAGAGCTAAACTTTTAGTGTGAGGTTGAATAACAAATTAACCTCAATGCATATTTAGTTAATATGCATACTTCAAGTGTAGTTTTCTACCTTCGCGTTCCCCTTGTAAAGCATTTCATTCATAGATGGATTACTTGGAGTGGAGAGACTCAGGCTTTTGGACAGAGTCCAGTGTTGTCTGCCTGCTGAGGAAAATTGCTAAATGAAGCAAGCCACTGAAATAGATTTGTTCTTAATTATCATAAGAAAATGGAAACAGTAAAAAAAAACCCATACCTATGCTGGATAAAGACTTAAACATATCAGGGAAAGTATGGGGGGAAATACTAAAATATGCAATTAAGGTGCAGATTACATGTGTCAGAGATCAAACTTAAATATTTTAGCACTGTAATTCTTTGGACAATGAAATTTCAATTTGTAAGTGCTTTTTTAAAAAAATATCATAGCTTATGTATTGTAACCCATGGAGGAAGTTATAATGAGAAAAATAGTGACTTGGTGAGATGGAAAAGGATTGGGAAAGGATCGTGCTTGGATTTGGGAAACAGACATAAGCCAAAAGGAAAAGATATGTCTTAACTGGGTTGGAAAATGTGTGGTTAGCTACTCATAAGCAGAGTGGAAATGGCAACAGTACCCATTGTATTACTTAATCACAGATCAGTCTCTCCCATTCATACCAGTTTGTTTGTGGTTAAAAAAAAAAGCAGTAATAATTTGATTTCTGCAATGTAAATGCAATAACAGATGCACTCTTGGAAACTGGGGCTTGGTACCTCTAAATCTTTCTGCTGACAGAAATATCTTTTAAATGTTGGGAGGCCAACATAGAGAATAGTCTTGCTGCCAGATGTGCTGACATGTAAAGTGTTCATCTTGTGCTGTCAGACTCTGCAAATAAAATTAGTAGATTTTTAAAACCTGCATTTGCTAATATTACTCATATACGGTACTCTCCCTCTATATCACTGTCCATATGTTGTGGAATCCACAAATGTTGTAAAGGTTTAAAAATGAATTACTGGAGGTGGTGCGGGGGTGATGGCAGTAGTGGATCTATGTATCACAGATTTTCATTTCTCGTGGGTGGATTTGAAATGTAACCCCCACAATAAATGGGGAACTACTATATAATACATATAATAATCAAATAATAGATTCAAGAGTGAAGTGTATAGTTTTTGTATTAATTTTTTTTCAAGCTTTTATTTTCTTGTTCATGGGAAAGGCTTCAGTCCTAAAATACTGTACATACTATGGAGTATGTCTGTGAAGATTCTCAGTCATCTAGGTGATGTTATCTGGAAGTTGAGTCATGGCAATTGGACGTCTTTTTGTTGTAAAAGTAATACGTTTAACTACTCATCCAAGTAGCTTCGCCAGTCTGAGGAAAGTTGGTGCTTTTGTTTCCCCTTGGTTTCACACCACCCTGGTATGAATAGGCTTGTTAGGTGAACATTCTGAATAAGCTTGTTACATGGACAATGGCCTGAATACACTGATCAATGCCTACTGTTTGAACCCCACCACCCATTACACACAAATTAGAAGTCAACAGGACCCTAAAGCACAGAGCAGAGAGCATCCCCACCTCCACATAAACCAATAAAAAGGATGACAGGCACCTGAAGACAGCATTTAAGGCCTGTGGATATTGAAAGGGGGCCTTCAACAAGGCAGTGTCCAGACCCAGAAAAACAATGGATCATACTGAGACCCAGAGCCATGGAAAAATGGTAATTCCTTACATGGCTGGTGTGTATGAAGAGCTTAAAAGGATTTTTGGAAAATGCAACATACCCATTCACTTCAAACCCACAAACATGCTAAGACAGAAATTCGTCCACCCAAAAGACCCAACACCAAAACACAAGAGCAATATAATATATGTGATTGAGTGCAGTGAGGAATGTGCAGAGCTCTACATTGGAAAAACCAAACAGCCACTAAACAGGAGGATAGCCCAACATAGGAGGGGCTACAGCTCAGGATCAGAATCAACAGTGTACCTCCATTAGAAGAACAAAGAGCACTCATTCAAAGATGAGGATATATACCTATTAGACAGAGAACATATGTGGTTCAAGAGAGGGGTCAGGGAAACCATTCGTGTGTGTGTATTGAAAACCACTCTCTCAACAGAGGTGGGGGACTTGGGCAGAATCTGTCTGCTACTCACCAAGCTGCCCTTTCCTCAGTCCCCAGACAAATCTGAAGCACTTCACACCTCCACCAGCAAGGCCATAGCTAATGACCCATACTTAGTGGGTTTTGGGAAGGGTTACATAGGTGGGGCTTTCAGACACGCCCAGGCATTGTACATCTAGCAAGCCTATTCAAACAAGGGTGATGTGAAACCAATCTGAAATGTACATTGGAAGCCCTGCACCAACTTTGCTCAGACTGATGAAGCAATTTGTTCATTTTCCATTGGAATGAGTACTGTCCTTGTGATATTTTCACTGTCTGCAGTTAATAAGTAATTTGAGAGAGGTTCTGTTTGTACGTATACCCGTATTCTCTCTCTCTCTCTCTCTCTCTCTCTCTCTCTGTCAGAGTTTTGTGCTATTTGATCAGCCAGCGGAAGCAAATACTTATTTAATAAATACTTTAGTTAGCCAGAGACAGAGTTTTCTTAAAACCAAAACAGCTATCTTACATATAAACAAAAATATACCACAGCATCACAGAACTTATACAAAGTTCAACAGCATAACAGCATAACATTATTCAGTACATATGACAGAATATATGGCAGAGAAACAAAGTGGGTGCCTTTACTCACAGAAGGCCCAATGAACAATGATTTACAAAACATTTTTATACATGTGTCTGTCCAGTTGTGAATGACATTACCTCATAGCTATTGCAAACCCTTGTATCAGCCAAAATTCATTATGCTCATTCTTAAAAAAACTATACATTGAGTCACTGTGACTTTGCACTTTTACGGACTCCATCTTTAAATCAATTAAATACATATCAGACATATATAGAACATCCTGTCTAATACATATATTTCACTAACTAATATCTGACTCTCTCTCTCTCTCTCTCTCTCTCTCTCTCTCACACACACACACACACACACACACACACACACACACACACACACACACACACAGAGAGAGAGAGAGAGAGAGAGAGAGAGAGAGAGAGAGAGAGAGAGCAATTCAAAACAAAATATGTTCCTTCTTACTGGTGATAGCTTATGTTCTGAAGTCTTTTCTCCTCAAGATGTAACAAGGTGCATTTATGAAACCAAATCTCATTATGCTGCTCTGTTCATATTTCTAGGCTGACTGTGCCCCTTGCTGCTATTTTGTCACCTTCTAATTTGAGTGTCATCTGCAAATTTCATTAACACACTACAAAATTCCTGTGAACAGGTGGCATTGTCACCTGCTCCTAAATTTAGTCCAAACTTACCTTTTCATGTGTGTCATTTGTGAATATCAATACTGCACACCTGCACATGGACAGAACTATTTTGTTTTGATGGTTAAGAACCATTTAGTACTTTTAAACTCTCCATCCACTGACTACTGAATACCTGAAGGGAGGGACAATTCTGGTGTAATACTTTTCTTTCCCTTGCCATCTTGGGACCACTTACTAGGAGGAGTAGATGGAGGTTTCTTCATATAGGTTTCTTCATATTAACTTCATGCATCTGAAGCTATTAAACAGCATCACAAAGAAGAACCAATGACTTGCAACTATACTGTGGGATACAAACTTTCTCCCATTCAAGGTGATCTTTTAAAACCTGTTTTGATTTATGCTCATCATAATCAGGCCAATTTTGTATTTCTCTTTATTATTGCAGGACTGTCCAACTGTGAACATCCTGCGGGCTCCTTCTCACCCACCACACGTCCACATGGACTCCCCACCAAGTGCTGTGCACACACTCTCCCTGCCACTGCCCCCACGTTTGAATTTGGTGCTGCACAAGCACCCTCGCTGGTGTGGCACCAAATTCAAATGGGTTGAGCCTTCCCCCTCCTCCCCTTTGCCATGAGCAGGAGGAAGAGGGGGAGGTTTGAAGGAGGAGATTTGAGCAGCCTGGGAGGTTACCAAGGCAAGCAGTGGTGGTGAATCTGATCTGCCACCACTGCTTGCCTCAGTAAATTTCCCTGGCTGCTTGAATCTCATCTTCAAAAAAGGCACACTTTCACCCCCAAACTGCCCCATGGTGTGTGGGGGCAGGTGCGCCTTTTAAAAAAGGAGATTCGAGCCCACCTGCCCACCACCACCTGCTCTCCCCACCACCTCCCCACCTCCCCACAATTTAATGTGTGGTTCTGTTTCTCATACTGTGTTTCCCCGTAAATAAGACACTGTCTTATATTTATTTTTCCCCAAGAAGCTACACTAGGGCTTATTTTTGGAGTAGGTCTTATTTTCAGGGAAACAGGAACTGCAAGCAAACATGCTACAAAGTATGGTAACTTTGTTGGCCCAAGCGAAGGGGAGGGGGAAGGACCATGGATGGAAAGGGAGGGGCAACGTGCTCTCTCTCTCTCTCTCTCTCTCTCTCTCTCTCTCTCTCTGTGTGTGTGTGTGTGTGTGTTGTGTGTTCGCGAGCGTGTGGGCGTGGGCGTGGGCATGGGCATGGGCACAGCCATGCCCATCACTAGGTCTTATTATCGGGATAGGGCTTATATTTAACAAATGCATAGAAATCCTGCTAGGGCTTATTTTTGGGGTAGGTCTTATTTTCAGGGAAACTGGGTAGTACAGTTAAATGAAGGCTGTGATATGTACCCCCCCCGGCTGTTCCATAGAAATCTATGCCAGGTTTAAGGGCAAAGAAGCTCAGACTGACTGGGCTCTTTCTTCATTTTACTGAAGAAAATACAGGAATGCATTGTAGACACACAATAATAACAAGGTGGGGGAAAGGTGTCATGCAAACTTCAACATTAGTAAGTGCAGAGTGATGAACGTTGAGGCAAAAACCCCAATTTATAAACTGATGGGGTCTGAACTCTCTGCAACAAACCAGAAAAGGGACCTTGGTGCCCTGGTGGACAGCTCCATGAAGGTGTCAACCCAGTGAAAACAAGCAAACTCAATGCTAGGGATCATTAAGAAAGATATTGAAAATATGTCAGCAAGTGTCATTTTGCCTTTTTTTTAAATCTATGATGTAGCCCCATCTGGATTATTGTGTACAGTTGTGGTCACCATACAGGACCTTCAGAGGATATTATGGAAATGGAAAAAGTGCAGAAGGGGGCAACCAGCACAATTAGGAGACTGAACACCTTCCTTGCCATCTGAGGCTGCAACGGCTGGGCCTCTTCACTCTTGAATGACGGCAGCTAAGAGGTGACCTGATTGAAGTTTATAAAATCATACACAGTGTGGACAAAGTAGATAAGGAAAAACTGTTTTGCCTTTCACACAGCACTAGAACTAGGGGGCACTCCCTTAAACTTTTGGGGAAATACTTTTCACCCAGAGGATCACAGGTTTGTGGAACTCACAGAAGAAGTGGTGACAGCTGTCAGCCTTGATGGCTTTAAGAAAGGATTAGACAAGTTCATGGAGAAAATGGTGAGCCACTGTGTGAGACAGAATGCTGGACTGGATGGGCTGTCCCATCCGGTCCAGCAAGGCTGTGCTTATGTTCTTATTTTCTTATACCTATTGTAGTGTTCCAGTCTCCATATGTGCTAATTATATACAGTACAGTTAAATTATGCTGCTGATTTTTCAAATGGGATTACTTTTAGTCCACAATAAAGAAATTTTCTATTTCTTTAAAGCAAGCATATACCATTTGCCAAAGGATTTTCTTGCACTGCTACAATGCCAATCATTTCTCAATAATAACACTGAGGCTGCCAGTCTGAGTTTCATGTCAACCCACAGACCATTGTTTGTCACCTGAGACCAAAGAAAAAGGTTGGAGTCCTGCTGGATGGAATACACATTGCCAGCTCAGACCACATCTAGAAGAATGCTGCTACTTTTCCTGCAGTGTTCTTGGAAAGAAGAAAATAATAAATGCAAAACAGATGTTCTAATTCTGCTTACTCCATGCCCTGCTCTGCATGTCCTCACAACAGATGTTTGTCACAGTGGTAACTGCTACATTTACTAAATATATGTTAGTGCAGGTATGTAGAAATTATTTCATTTTCATTTGGAACTTGTGTACTGCTTGCTTATACTTTCTCTAGGGAGTAGAAGTTGGGGTATGTGCAACATTGTTTTTGTCTGCATATTGGTATAAATATAACATTCTTCTTTGTGGTATCGGTGAATTCACACCTAGGGTTAAGTTGTGCATGCACAAAGATCACCAGGAATTCAAAGCTATTATGGAGATAGGACCTCCTACGACTACTGTGCACGCTCCTTTTTACTGCCACTGAGAATGGTCACCTCTTTTTGAAGCTCCTGCGGATACAAAAGGAAAGTTGTTTTTTCTTTATTTACTTCTTATTTTACATCTTATTTCTACGTTAGTGACCCCCTCCCCCATTTTTTCTTTGTTTTCTCTATTTTATTTCTTTTTAAAGTTCCCCATCCCCCTCCATGACATTTTATGGCCTCCGGATGCCTCCTTAAGTGCTGTGTGGCCAGACCAAATAAAATACCATTCTCGGATGACCATGATCACTGCCTTTATTGTTTGGGGGGAGTCCCTTCAGCCTGCCCATTGTGCCAGCCGTAAAAAAAACTCTCCATGCCAGCCTTAAAATAACAACTGGGCTGCCTTTGTGGTTTTTGTTTTGTTTTGTTTTGTTTTGTTTTGTTTTTGTGGGAAAAATCTCTCTCACCTATGGAGCCCCAGGCGGAACCTACTATATCGGCTGCCCAGCCATCAACATTGGCTCCTAAGCCACCAAAGACCAAGGCATTGCAGAAATCTAAACAGTCTAAACCACAGACTTTGATGCCAGACAAAAGGAAGAAAATATATTTGTCTACTCCACTTTTGGAGTCTCATCTCATACTGCCTCAAGCCCATCTGTCTCCTCCATGCGGCTCACTTTCCTGACATCGACAGACTCTCAACATTGAGAAGATGATCTTATCCCAGCTTAGCAGTTACAGGTGCTTTCTCCCACTTCTAGCCACTCCAGTAGCTGGGGAGATAATTCTATGGGGCAAATGACTGTCCTGGAAGCACCTACCATAAGCCCTGACATCTCACCGGGCTTAGTTATGGAAACCACTGCCAGAACCAATTCTGAGCAGCAATCACATTGCTCTCTGGCACCCATACCTGCCAATCAACCATCCCATCTCTAATACTCCGAGGTGGTCCATGATGTCAAAGCTCAACACCATTTCTCCCGCCAACACCGCACAGCACAAAAATGGGTGTGACTCCAGGAGGACCCAGATGTCGAAGATCTCTCGCCACCTCCAATGCATTGACATCATACTGCCTATAACACCTCACCTATGACATCACGACAACCATCACCAGTGTTGACAGCTCATGCTTTGACAGCACAATGCATTCCCTTGATACCAAGACACAATCCCCCTGATGTCGAGGCACTGCCTGCTCCATCGACATTGTGTTTCCTACGATGCTGTCTTCGACATCATCACCTCCATCCAGATATTGGCACCACTGTTATGATACCGAGTGTCCCCGTCGACATCAGAGATACATTCCAGTTGTTTCCTGTTCCTCTGATACTGATTCAAAACCCAAGGACCCTCAACATCGATGTCAGGAATCAACATCTACCTTGCAGCCTGTATCTTAATGGTCATACCAGCTCCCTTCAACCTCGACTTCTACAGCGGTCCATCATTCCACAACCTCTCAATGCTGTACAGTTTCTCCGCACACTAATCTGGAATCCCATCTTTCCCAGTGTACCACATACCACCCCCAGCCATCTCATCTAGCTGCCCCACCGCACTCTGACTCTCCAGCATCCATGGATAGATTCATAGATACTGAAGGCTTGGTAGCTTCTCTTTCTTTGCCACCAAACCTTCTGACTCAGACATAACTGATAATCAGCCCCCTTCTCCAGCTGAGGATTTGTTACTTTACTTGCAAATGATACAGCGTACTGCAAATGTCATGGACCTACAGGTCCAACAACCAGACACTGATGAGTCTTGTAAATTCTTTGGCCACCTCGACAAGACTGATGCACCTCCTCTTTGCCTAGGCCTCATCCCATCCCTCCCACACCGAATGCTTATGCCTACCTTGGAGGTCCGTCTCAGTCTGCACTTGTGGTCTCTTGTCCACCACCTCTCAGAGTGTTGACCTTTTCGACAATGTTATCCCACGGTGCAGGTCACGACAGATGCCAGCGATATGGGTTGGAGCGCTCATTGCGACAATCTTGGCATTCAAGACCTATGGACACACAAGGAAAAACACTTAGCCATCCTAAAGGCCTTCATGTTCTTCAAATCCATGCTTCTGGGCCGTACGATTCAGGTGGTCACAGACAACACAACAGTGTTGTATTTTGCTATTGCTGATGCACCTACTATCGATATCACTGTTATTAGTTGTAGTAATTTTAAGCTGCGAAAGGATCTGATTTTCCTTCTTTCTTTCAAGGCTCGATGAAAAAAAGAGGCAGATTTCTCATAATGTCCTCTAACTTATTTCTACCATTTATCTGGCTGTCACTACTACCCCTTCTCCCTAATGCTTTGAGACTGGCATTGCAGGAAGTATTAACAGGCAGCTGGCTACCACAGCCATAGTGCTGTTGTTAACTTGCTGCTGCAAACAGAGCTCGTGTGTGTGTGTGTGTGTGTGTGTGTGTGTGTGTGTGTGTGTGTGTGTGTGTGTGTGTGTGTGTGTGTGTGTGTGTGTGTGTGTCTGTCTGTCTGTCTGTCTGTCTGTCTGTGTCTGTGTCTGTGTCTGTGTCTGTGTCTGTGTCTGTGTCTGTGTCTGTGTATGAGAGAGAGAGAGTTGTCAAAGTCAGCTGCCGTGCTGATCATCACCACCTCCATCTTTTTCTTGGTTGTTTGACCTCTGCAAAAGAGATGAAAGCACCTAGGAAGAGGAGGAGGTGGTGGTGGTGGCAATCTCTGCATCCATCACCTCCCCCTCTCCTCCCTTGCTTTCGTTCCAAGGTGCCTGGCTAGGCAAAGATCAGTTTGGTGGGCATAGCAAGGAACCATTGATCTTCGGGCAGCCCAGGCACCTTGCAAGGGAAGCACTTATTCCAGGCAAGCACTGACCTTTGCTTACCTCTGGCCTGGCCAAAGATTGATCGGTCCAGCCCAGAGGTAAGTGAAGGTAAGTGCTTACCCAGAGGTAAGTGGTTGCCTTGCAAGGAGCCTGGGCTGGCCGAAGATAAGTCCATCTGTGCTCTGCCCAACACTTTGTTGGGCAAAGCAGGGAACAATGGATCTTTGGCTAGCCCGGGCGCCTTGCAAGGCAAGTACTGGTAGCAATGTGCCGCTACTGCTTCCCTTCCAAACTGCCCGGGTTGGCTGAAGATTCATCATTCCCTGCTCTGCCCAACAAAGTGTTGGGCAGAGCATGGACCCACTGATTTTTCCAGGAAGCCCAGGCACCATGCAAGGCAAGCAGGTGAGTGCTTCCATTTGCTTGCCTCTGGGCTGGACTGATCGATCTTTGGGCAGCCCGGAGGTAAGCGAAGGTAGGCACTTACCCAGAGGTACGCACTTCCTCAAGGGCAGCCAAAGGCTGCACTCCGCAACCCCCCTCAAGGTCTGACCTTTCAAAGTCAGCTGTCTGGCAGGGCTGCAGAGAGCAGCCTTCAGCTGCCCTTGATTGGGGGGGTTGAGACAGCCTTCCCAGGGGACTGCTCTGCAAACTTATTAGTCTCTTCCCTTTGTTTGCCTTTTTTCCAACCTCCAGAATGGATTAATTGATTTTCAATGCATTTCTGTGGGAAACTGCTGTTCAATTTATAGATAATCGACTTCTGAATGTGCATTCGGAAGTGATTAATGTCATAAGTTTTGGTACCACTCTGTCTCTGTCTCTGTCTCTGTCTCTGTCTCTCTGTCTCTGTCTCTCTCTCTCTCTCTCTCTCCATCCATCTATCTATCTATCTATCTATCTATCTATCTATCTATCTATCTATCTATCTATCTATCTATCTATCTATCTATCTATCTATCTATCTATCTATAATATTATCATATGGGATTATTGTTTGAAAAACATAAAAGCAGCCTCCTCCTCTGAATTTTGCTAACCACAAAGAATGTGGGATATTTTGAGATCATTTCCATCTTTTCTTGTATTTATTTTTCAGGTTGTATAAATGATCCAGGAACACAACACTTGCTTTAGCAGATCCTCGGTGTTGTAATTATGTGCCATGTAGTTGCATCTGACTTACAGCAAACCTAATAGGTGTTCCAAGGCGTGCGAGATATTTAAGGAAGAGTTTTACCATTGCCATTGGACACAAATCTATTTCAACTGCAATTTCTCTTTTTATAGTTGAGTAACTAGAATGATTTTTAGAAGAACACTTATCACTGGCTTAAATGTCAGTCCTTTTTTTCCTTGTGTGGTTTAAAAGACACAAAAAAACAGAACAATAAACTGCAGGAGCCAGACGGAGAAACTGGCCCTGTCTATTACTGCATTAAAGAATGAACAGCAAGAGATAGACATTTATCTTTGCAGATGGATAACACTTATCTGTTTTGTGCTGAGAGCATAACTTTGTACTTGACAAACAGAACATTCTTCTCATGCTGTCTTCTGGATTGTTGCAAAAATGGGTACAAGGTCAAACACAAGCTCTTTCTTCTTTAGAGAGTGACAATCAAAATAAGGCCTTCCTTTTCCTCATGTAGGATAAAACCAAATCAAAAAGGCAATAATGCTGAACAGTGACAACACTTGAAAAATTGCCACATGTGATTTTAAATCACTTTCTTTCATTTGGAGGGAGCTGGTTCATTTTTCTATTTGTGGATGCTGTATGAGTGTTGTCCAAGAAATTTCAGTAGCCTTGTCAAAATGTTCCGGGCTTCTTTTCAAATACTATGGGTACTTTGCCCAAGGAACAGCCTCCCATTTCCCTTCAGATTTTACCTCAAGATAAGTTCTGGCAATAATCTCAAAAATGTCTTCCTTTAAATTATTCAGAAGTTTCATGGGGGAGGGGACCTCCAAATTCATTGGGAATTTCATGTTGGGCAAGAACTGAAAAGTTGCTTAGATGCAGTCTGCCACTTGAATGAATTCTTTAAGTTTGGTTCTGTTTTATAATTTTCTTTCTTTTTAATTTCTTCAGATCAGTACTATACTGATGACAGCTTTTTTTTTAAAAAAAATAACCATTTCAGAATTATAGACTGACATTCATAAATGCGGCAACTAATCTTTAGGAAGCAACTGAAATCAAACATCTATATGTCACCTGTGCTGCTTCTGCTGTTATTTTGAACTGTATAAAACTGTCCTAAGCAATAGTGCTCCCTGATGACTTCCTATGATATTTTCAGAATTTCCAGACATAGAAACCTTTAGGCCTACTCCAATTTCCAAATCTTGCTTCAGGTAGAATTTAATAGCAACATATGGCAAGGAACACTCTGGAGACATGTTGCATATATCAGAGCTGGCTTCCCTCAAAATTTCTTATATGTTTCTTTCCAGACTATCCAAATTATCTTTAGATTTTGATTTAGGTGACATTTGGCAGCAGATCTACCATCTGTTGTCTTAATACTACTAATTGAATTTGGCTGAATGGCAAACTCATTGAGGGAACAATTGTTGAGGGCAATTTAGACTTGATCTGTTTCCTCATTTTTATTGGTGTCCACTATCAACATAATTAATAGACACACACAGACACCCATCAAAGCTATCAAAAATGTTAGCAAAAGCAACACTTTTTAATTCATTCTTCCATAATCAATTAATACAGCTCTGTGGCATTTTCTAGCTATTGCCAAGAGGAATTAGGAAAAATATGTATAGCAGTGACAGATCAAATAAAAAGAAAAGAAAAGAAAAGAAAAGATGGAAAAGAAGAGATTTAGTATAAGGTGTTTTTAAATCACTACATTCTCATGTTTTTTTCAACAAAAATGTGGGACCAATTCATGTGATGGGAGTGTTTTTGCACTACTGCCTTCATTATGGTTTCTATGTCATTTGTCTCCATAATACAGTGAATCTGAAAGTGCATGCAAGAAGCCCCGTGGCGCAGTTGTTAAATGCCTGTACTGCAGGTAAAACTGTGCTCACGACCTGGGGTTCAATCCCAGGTAGCCGGCTCATGGTTGACTCAGCATTCCATCCTTCTGAGGTCAGTAAAATGAGTACCCAGCTTGCTGGGGGTGGGGGGGGGAATGTGTAGCCTGCATACTGTAATTTAAACTGGAAACCACCCAGAGACTACTTGAAGTGGTATGGGGTGGTATATAAGCAGAACACTTTGCTTTTTAGATATTGAAAAGGAGTCTGGAAATAGGCATCACTCTCCTGTTTCAACACTTTTGCTCAGATCTCTCAGAAATATGCAAGTACTATTAGCAGCTGTGTGCCTTAGTAATATCAGTTGGTTTAAATTACTACTAAGAAAATGCTGAACAAATTTCTGGTGTAGATAACTGAAATTAATGCTTTCATAGATTTATAAATAAGTGGTTTTGTTTTATCAAGTATAAATGAGAGATAATGGAATTGATATTGTCTTTACTGCGTTCACACTTTTGCAATCATTAATAACGATTCAGATCAAATGGGTAGCTCAGTCTTTGTAGCCACAGCATGTGGAAGTTGGAGGAAATTCACTTAACATCTGAACACAGCTGTCCATTGGGGAACTGCCATACTCAGAAGGTTCATCGTGGAATGGTAGGCACTGTCTTGTCCTTTTGTTAAGGCAACACAAAGTCTTGGAGTAGTCCTCCCTTCTTTACAGTTCCGACTCATTTTAGAAATGCTCTTCCTTTTTTGTCCTGCATTTCATTGTCTTATCTAAGTAGACACAATAGGTATTACTGGGTAATGCATGGGCTGAATGAGTGGGGAGTGGATTCACCTTGAAATATTACTTATTTGGGGCCTTTTAAAAAAGCCTCTCAGATATACCATACTCCATAGGTCTTCCGTGCAGTAAAGGATGAGTGCCTGGATCAACCCCTTCATATGTTGTAGACCTAATGAGTGAAAAGGCTACAAACTGATAAGCAGTTGATAAAGCATTGTCTCCATGATGTATTGCAGGACTCCTGGGATACATAGATTTAATTCTGTTCCTTAGACCTTGGACTTCCATACTCCAAGAACTTTCAGTCAGGGAGAAAGAAAGAATGCTTCCCTTTCCTGCATTAGAAATCTCCAAATAACTCCAGAAGAGGCCCAGAAATTACAAAATAAGAAGTGAGATTTTTTTTGAGCTTGCATCCTATTGTGTAAGTGCCACAACAGTATGAAAAGAAAACATGGAATTTGTCAAGGATGCCATGCCTGATGTACTTTGTTGCATCAAACAAATGTTGTCATAGTTTGAGAATAGACCACATTGCCTTTGTTTTGATAGCCCTTTTTATGCAGCTTAATTATGCTATAGCAGTGGGTGATTTCTCCCCTGTTGAAAGAGTGCTGGGATAAGCATCTGCAGTGCAGGTGCCAGACCCTGGTATGGTAAGGGATGTCAAAACACTTCCCTTTTTTTACAAAGGCAGACTGTATCAAAGGGCTATTGCTTATAAACAGAGGTACTCATTGTTGTATAGAAGTTATAGATGTTTAGCATTTCTGCTGGTAGAACAATTGCATGTACTGTCACTCCGTTTGTTTAATGCCTTTTTATGATGATGTAAGTGGAAGGAGAAATACAAAACAACATGAAATTGTTTCACAATGTTCAAATTTAAATTTTTGAATGAACCCACCCTTTCCATGTAAGTCTGTGTGTTTGGGGGAATTTGTGTCACTGTACTTACCAGATATAACTTCAGGGCCATCTAGTTGGCTATCATTTGTAGGCAGAATAATGAGCTAAATGATCTGCTGTAATCTAAAAGGTTTATTCTTATGTTCTTCTAATGGGAGTGTTTTATGGGTGCTATACCTTCAGAGATGCAGGCATGTATATAGAATTTGTGTTACTGTTATAAAATTATCATGTGGAAAAAATGGCTGTAGGTATTCTTAAGGAATTACTGAAGAAGATTTTAATAACCGGAAATGCAGTTTTAGTAAGTTTTTTATCCTTTACTGCACCAATTTTATTTGCAAGTATGGAAACTGCTGAAGTATCCATATCAATGCAGTTACATACAGAAGAAAGGAATGACACACAAGAGAGGAATGTCAAGTCTCCTGAACCAGGCTGTATCTGTTCAATGAATGAATGGACAATAGGGACAAGGAGAGACCCCAGAATCTTTTCCTGCTGACATATGTGTGTTCACTCAATCAGTTGTCGGCAATTAGCTGTAACTGCATTACAAAAAGTGGGCAAGCTAAATATTTGATAAGAGGTCAGGAAACACATTAGTCCTTCCACACATTGACACTTTCATTACCCTCTACACACAGATCAGAGCCATCTGATGCTTTTCTCTGGCAAACCTATTATGATAATAATATCCATTATTTATATAGTACTTCAGACAGGTACTACTAGTGCTGGAAGGAGAGCAGAATTCACCTCCAGGCTTACAATGAGGGGAGGATCTCCTTTTCACTCATTTCAGGTACCCAGTTTCATAGTCCAAAAGCAGAGCTGTTGAGTGAAGATCAAATAACCAGTATCCATTCATGTGTGAAACAAACTGAAGAAATAGTCCCAGAGTCTCTAGTAAGCAACTGGTTCAGTCCTAATAGTAGAACTGTTGATACAGTAAGTGTTCAGACTGATGGATGGGTCATATCAGCACACAACCTTCTTTCTAGCAGGGAATATGAACTGTCAGGCAAGAGAAATTGGTATTGTTGAAGGTGAATAATGTGACCTACATGATGAAATTAACCAAAGACAGACTATCTTGTCTATATAAAGACAAGTTTCCTAATGGCAAGATCTATTAAAATGTGCAATGACCTGCCAAGAAAGCAGGAGAACTCCCAGAGGTTAACCCATTTAAAACAAAATGGACAACTATTGGGAATTGTAAAAAAAGAAATCAAATTAAAGTATTTCAATCTATTTTGTGTGTGAATGGAGAGAATGTGGTATGTAAGCCAACGTGTGGATGCTATTCCATAAATGTCTGCAGATGTGTTCAGTCCAGAACTAGACATGGGCATGACTAGGCGAAATTCTTGTTTCCGTTTTCGGTTCTCGTTATCGTTACGTAACGGGTAACGGTAACGAGAATTACTCCGCTCCAACTCGAACTCGAACCGAAAAAGAAAAATTGGGTCTGATTTTTCGTTGTCGTTCATGGCATCGCGGCGATCGTGCAATGCCAAGCAGCACAGAAAAAAGTTTAAAAAAAAACTCGATTCCCGGCCATAAAAGCAGGTGAAAATATGCCTGCCTCAGTGAGGGCACCTACCGAGGGGTGGTTTCTGGGTGGGTCCCTGGCCTCCTCCCCCTCTCCTGCCCTGGGCTGCTGGTACCAGGCTGGGGGCCATCCTCGTCGTCTCCATTTGCCATGCGGTGGGGGGGATCCAAAATGGCGACCGCAATATTTATTTTTAAATCGTGGTCCAAAAACCCACCAAAACACCACAGAAACATTTGAAAATTAGGTATTTTAAATGCCTGATTTTTTATAGTAGCAGCAGTGGGTTTTTCTTCCAATAAAACGTCTCCATTGATTTTATTTTATTTTTATTTTTATTTTTATTTTTTTACACCTGCGCATGCGCAATGATGGGCTGGCCATGGGATGGGACCATGCAAATTTTTGGACCCATTCCACCAATCGCATGGCCAGGTTTTGACTGAGACTTCTGGGTGTGCCAGAGAGGGCATTAAAAGCCCACAAACCCTAACCCTAACCCTAACCCTAACCCAACCCTAACCCATACTCCAGTACGCTGTCCTTCTTAGTGGGTCAGAGGCACCCAGAGGTGCAGCCCACTAACCCACCCTAACCTTAACCGTAACCCTAAGCCTAGCCCTTACCCTAACCCCAACCCTAACCCAGATCCATACGCAAGTACACTTTCCTTCTTAGTGGGTCCCAGGCACCCAGAGAGGTGCCTCCCACAGCCCACTATCCCCTATCCCATTCCCTAACCTGTATGTCAGTATGCTAGTACGCTCCCCTTCTAAGTGAGTCAAAGTGAGGCCCCCAGAGAGGTGCCTCGCAGAGCCCACTATCCCCTATCCCATTCCCTAACCTGTACGTCAGTACGCTACTATGCTTCCCTTCTTACTGAGTCAGAGGCACCCAGAGAGGTGCCTCTGCCACCCCATCCTAACATAATGTAATGTAAATGTATGGTACGCGGCGGCTCCGCAAAACGCTTCCCTTGCTTCCCTTCTTAGTGGGTCAGACGTCAGAGAGGCACCCAGAGAGGTGCCTCCCAGAGCCCACTTACCCCAACCCCAACCCCAACCCCAACCCAAATGACAAACGGAAACGACAAATTTTTGAAAATTTCCTCGACAAACGGAAACGAGCCGAAACAGACCCGTCCCGACAATCAAAAACTCGAAACGTCATTTTTCCTGGTCGTGCCCATCTCTATCCAGAACCAATACATAATTAGAATTAATAAATTTCTGCTCTTCCCATGACAGCAACTTACTGAATTATGGGATCTTAGTATTCCAAAATAAGTTATGTGGCTCATAAATGAAAAAGTAATATGATATACTGCACACAGTTATGTAGACCTGAATTATGCTAATGTGGAATAATATGTTCCCAAGATAGACTATTACGCCACTGATAATACATATAATTTATATAATTTACATAATATCTCAAATAAATAAGCTCTCTTTGTACATTTTAAAAAGAGTGGGACCCATCTGCCAGCATGCAGTTCATGTCTTAAGCTCTCAAAACAGAGGGGAAAGGAAGTGAGAGATGAAAGAAAAAGATATATGATGGAGTGAACCCAAAAAGGCACTGCCTCATCAAGCGAGGGTGTCTTTAGGAGTTCTTTGAACTAGAAAATTGTGGAGATATCCATACATTTCAGGCCCTTTCAGGCAGAAGGCCTGGACAAAGTTTGTCATATGCTAGCTGCTGAGATGATGGACATGGTAGAAAGTCAGTGACTTCTTTGATTGTATTGTTAGGAGACAAACTGCTGCCCCTTCCACGATGTACAACCCCTCTCTGCTCTCTTGATTCCTGTAAACGTTTTACTTGATTTAGTGCCATGCCTCAGTAGTGGGACTCATGCATTTACATCCATAGCATCGTAGCTTCAATTCCTGGAACATTCATTTTAAAATGGTCTTAGACAACTGAGACTGAAAATAATCTCAGTCCATTTCTGAAGTAATGCTGGACAAGACAGGGAATGATCTGATTGTTTGGTTCTATGTCTCCTTTATTCAAAAGTTAGTATTGATGGGTTGGACTATTTTACACCACTAGCCAGTGGGTATCTAGTCAGAAGTAAGTGGTCATTGTCACAGGCAAGCAGGCACAACATTACAGCGTGTGCCAAGTTTGGGCTCCAATCAGTGGAATGAACTGGCGACAAGCACAAAGGACTTAAATTTGTCTTGATTTCAACAGGATCTGATCATGACTTTTTTCTGGATCCAGGTTTAATGGAATTTAGT
This sequence comes from Phrynocephalus forsythii, assembly GCA_029282475.1. NCBI lineage: Eukaryota > Metazoa > Chordata > Lepidosauria > Squamata > Agamidae > Phrynocephalus > Phrynocephalus forsythii. Next base: position 140,809,124 of record JAPFRF010000010.1, read on the forward strand.
GGGGTTTGCCTTTACCTTCAGGGTGACCACTTGTATTTTCATCTGTTCATACAATGGTCTGTAAAGAACAAGGGAATGAAATCCCAGAAAACTAAACAAAAGTCATCTACACTTGTTTTGAGCTTTTGCTTGCTGAGACTTTGTTCTTTGTCACTAGAAAGTTGGTTTCTTTATGTCATTGAAAAAGTGTATGGTTCACGTACAAACACTGTGGTGAAACAGAGGCATTGATTAATTTTGAACAGCAGTCACAGACCTCTTTGAAATATTCTACTAATCTGCTCTCTTTTATGGCTAGGAATACTGAAGTAATTTTAATCAATGGATCATGCAATTGCTGATGACTTCATTCAGATTACAGTATTCGTATTCATTTGTGCTCTTGGGCTTGAGCTGGTAAACAATGACCCCCTTTTTATCTTATTGATGTAATTCCGTGAACATGGCGAACAATTGCTTGAGTTGATGCCTTTGTGTACAGTATGAATAGGGCAATAAAATGACATGCTTGTATAAGATGTTCCTTAGTATTTCCCCCCCCCTTTTATTGCTGTTGCTATTATTCGTTTTCCATTGTTGTTGGTTTCACACTCTTTGCTGCACATCCACTTCTTCAGACATCTGACCTCCTTATACTTGTTATTGTTTCAGCCTGCATTCCTACATAGATAGATAGATAGATAGATAGACAGACAGACAGACAGACAGACAGATCGATAGATTGATAGATCGATCGATAGATAGAAGAGCCTATTCTAAATGGGCCTGCTACAATACTACATAGAGGTACTAGGATAGTCCCGCTGTTTTTCATGTTCGCACCCCCTCCCCACAGCCCAACCTGTCAAAAAAAAAAACCCTCTTGGGGGGCAGGGGCGGCAAGGGAGAATGGAGCAGGCAGCGGTAAATTCAAACCCTGCTTCATTCTCCCTTGTCGCCCCCGCCCCTGCCCCCCTGGTGCTGCAGACTGACCTGTCAAAAAAACCCACCTGGGAGGCAGGGGTGGCAAGGCAGAACTAATCATTTTGTTTCAACAGTAAAAAATGGCATTTCATTTCATTTTGTAAGGAAACACTGTCTGCCGTTTTATTACATTATGAAATGTTTCATAACACAATGAAACAGCGTGTCATTTTTTTGTTTTGTGCCCATCTTTAGTAGGGACTTAAGATTGTCTCATTCATGTAAAAAAGCTTCTATGATTAGAAAAGGAAGTTAACCCATGCTTCCAGTCTCCAGCAGCCAACTTCTCTTTTGTATATGTATAATTGTATGGGAAAGCTCTAAGATGTAAACTGAATCATGGCCCTTCTACCACTGCTACATGGGAAGCCTCTAGTCTATAGTGTTAAGTGGGGAAATGTATAAGATTGTCAGTATTTAATGAGAGCTATAGCTACAGGAGAGGAAATTTAGGGGGCAGAAAGTGAACTGGCCCATGGGTACACAATGCAGGAATGTGTGGGCCAAGCCACCAAGTCCACTGACCCCCAGGTGCTTAGAGTGCATCCTGCAGAGAAAAGAAAACACAAAACTGAGAAGCTCAGAAAGATGTAGGCATAGCCATTCCATACCTAGATCTAGGCAACATTCCTTCTAATGTTTGGCCCTGTTATACAGGAGCCTTACCCCATGCACACACAGGGGGTTTGGATTCCATTTGAAATCCAGAGAAAAATGGGCATCAATGCCAGCTGCTGTTGCATGGCACTAATGGAGCTCTACATGCATGTACACCTTTTCAAGGGAATCTTGAATCAACCCATTCCTCCATTATCTCCTTGCCTGTGTTAATTATACCTAATCCAAATTTTAATTAGCCACTAATTAAGCCCTGGGCACCAAAATTGCCTCTGATAGCTTTAAGTGTAGTACTAGTTCTAAGTAGAGATGTGCAAACCTAGCAATTGTATATCTGTTGAAGTCTTCCTTTAGCTATCTCCATATGTGACCCATGACTATATTCAGGATTCACAAAGAAAGAAAGAAAGAAAGAAAGAAAGAAAGAAAGAAAGAAAGAAAGAAAGAAAGAAAGAAAGAAAGAAAGAAAGAAAGAAAGAAAGAAAGAAAATAAATTTGATACAATCAACAGATCAAATCAGGAAACAATCAGGATAAATATGCCTCACCTTTCAAGTATTTAGCATATCTTTTGAAAATATATGCATCGTTGTGGCCTTTTTTCAAAGAGTACAGATTATTTGTATAAATCCCTGACCACCTTAACTGAGGGCCATGTAAATCAAATTTCTCTTAGTATCACACTAAATAAACATCTGAGTTAATATGAGATAATGTATTTATTTTATTTATTCATTAATTCATTTTTATACTGCCTGTCTTCCTGAAAGAACTCCGGGCGGTTAATAATAAGGGCAAGACTAGCCCAACAATGGAAACCAATACAACAATCAACACAAAGAAAAAGAAATAAAAAAGAAAGCAAATTGATGAGGTATTCTCAAAGGCTTTCATGGCCAGCATCTGATAGCTGTTTTGAGTTTTTCGGGCCATTTGGCTGTGGTTTTTTTTCCTGACATCCCAATCTCTGTGGTTGGCATCTTCAGTGGGCAAGGAACTCAGGGAACTAGGAGCTCTCTCTGTGCTCTGGGTATAGAGTGAGTGAGCTTTTCTTCTTCTTCAGTTCTGTAGACAAGGTCTACAGAAAACCCACCCATACAGACTGGTACCTACATAAAAATTCCAACCACCTCCAACAACAAAAAGGAAGCAAAATGAAAACACTTGTAGACCATGCAAACTGAAACTGGGCCCTACAGGCAAATGGTGAAATGAATGAAAGAATGAAATCAAAAGACCCATCAAACTGAAAAAACAACACCAAACTGAAGGAAAAAAACAGCCCCCAACAAACAAAATATTTCTGCCACACATCAAAGGATTCACAGACCACATGGACAAAGAGTTGAAAAAACACAACCTATAAACAGTATTTAGACCCACGACAAAAATACAACAGATGCTATGTTCAGCAAAGAACAAAAGGAGTATTCCAGATACATTGTACTTTTAGCCAGGTATATATTGGGACCACAAACTGCAGCATCCAGAACTAAATCAAAGAACATGAAAGACACTGCAGACTAAAACAACCTGAAAAATCAGCAGTAGCTGAACACACCCTGAAACAAACTGGACATGAAATCCTCTTCCAGGATACAGAGGTACTGGACTTCAGCCATTGAAGTCCACAAACACAAGCACAGCTTCAACAGAAAAGAAGAAAGTCTAAAAATCAATAAATCTGGCTTCTAGTACTGTAATGTACTGTAAATGTTCAAAGTTCAATGATTCCCTCCAAGCCACAAGCACCAGTGATCAGTTCACACAATAGAATAGCTAAGACACTCATCAAGCACAGGAAGGGTACCACCATCCAAGATTGCAATGAAACTTCTTATTCCCTCCACACCAAAATACAATGAATAACACCTATTCTCCTGCATAGGACAAGCTTTCCCTTTCCCACAAGTTTAAATACCTACAATCTCACTCACTCTATACCACAGAGCACAGAGAGAACTCCTAGTTCACTAAGCTCCTTGGACTCTGAAGATGCCGGCCACAGAGTTTGGTGAAACGTCCAGAAGAAAAACTTCCAGAACATGGCCAAACAGCCCCAAAAACTTACAACAGCTATAAGATGAGATACTTTGCCAACATATGAACTGCTAACATTCCAAAGAGTGGTGTTTGGACAACTGGTATACCGGCGTGAAAACTAAAGGTGTGATTTCATAGTAAGAAAAATGTGAACTAACTCAATGTGAAGTTGCAACTGTGGATTTGGGTTTCCCCAAATTATGTTAACTAGACCCAGAGGAAGAGAAGAGGAAATTGATTAAACAGCTTTGTTTGCAACATTTAAATATGCCTCTCCCGTAGCTCTCCTGATTTCATAGAATCATAGAATCATAGAATCACAGAGTTGGAAGAAACCTCAAGGGCCATCTAATCCAACCCCCTGCCATGCAGGAACCCCATCACAATATTTTCGACAGATGGCCATCCAGCCTCTGCTTAAAAACCTCCAAAGAAGGAGACTCCACCACCCTCCGTGGCAGCATATTCCACTGCCGAACAGCTCTAACTGTCATGTTCTTCCTAATGTTCAAATGGAATCTCTTTTCCTGTAGTTTGAAACCATTACCCCGAGTCCTAGTCTCTATAGCCATAGAAAACAAACCTGTTGCCTCTTCAATATGACATCCTTTCAAATATTTAAACATAGCTATCATATCCCCCCTCAGCCTTCTTTTAGACAGACTAAACATTCCCAGTTCCCTAAGCCGTTTCTCATAAGGCATTTCCTCCAGACCCTCAACCATCCCGGTCGCCCTCCTCTGCACCCGCTCAAGGTTGTCAACATCCTTTTTAAATTGAGGCGCACAGAACTGGACACAGTACTCCAGGTGGGGTCTGACCAGAGCAGAATAGAGTGGCACTATCGCTTCCCTTGATCTAGACACTATGCTTCTGTTGATGCAACCAAGAATCACATTGGCTTTCCTGGCCACCGCATCACACTGCTGACTCATGTTCAACTTGTGGTTCACCAAGACTCCCAGATCCCTTTCACAGGTACTATTATCCAGCCAAGTATCCCCCATCCTATATCTGTGCAATTCATTTTTTTAGCTAGATGTAGCACCCTACATTTCCCTCTGCTGAAATCCATTCCGTTGGCCTTGGCCCAGCACTCTAATCTGTCAAGGTCCTTTTGGATTTTCATCCTATCCTCTAGGGAATTAGCAACCCCTCCCAATTTGGTATCATCTGCAAATTTAATTAGCATACTCTCTATTCCTTCCTCCAAGTCATTAATAAAGATATTAAACAGCACTGGACCCAGAACAGAACCCTGGGGCACCCCACTGGTCACGTCTCTCCAAGCTGAAGAGAGGCCATTTATGTTCACCCTTTGGGTGCGATCAGTCAACCAATTACAAATCCACCTAACAGTTGCACTATCTATCCCACTTTCTATTAACTTCTTAGCAAGAATACCATGGGGAACCTTATCGAACGCCTTACTAATGTCCAGATAAGAAATATCCATGGTATTCACCTCATCCACCAGGCCTGTAATTCTATCAAAGAAAGAGATCAAATTAGTCTGGCATGACTTGTTTTTAAGAAATCCGTGTTGACTTCTTGTAATGACAGCATTTTTTAAAATAATTGCAGACTGACTGTTTAATAATCTGCTCTAGGAACTTTCCAGGAATTGAAGTCAAGCTGACTGGGTGGTAATTTGCATGAGGCACAGCTGTAGAATAACTGTCGTAAAATGTATAAATGAGGGTTGTGTGGCAATTTCGTCCTTTCATTTTCTCTCTCCCTTTAGGTGTCTATCTCTCTGTGTGTAGGTGGCCTATTGAAACAGTAGTGGCACTAAGCATTTTATTTTTAAAGAAAAGGCATTCTGCCTGAAGGGGATCAGCTGAGGTTAAAGGCTGCACAGGATCATATATTCTGCATTGGTTCAACTGATCACACTGCCTGAACTGATGTTAATTGACTCGTTGTTTAAAACAGCGTTTTTCAACCACTGTTCCGCGGCACACTAGTGTGCCGCGAGATGTTGCCTGGTGTGCCGTGGGAAAAATTGAAAAATTCTAAAGAAATTCAACCCAGGGCCGGCGGGCGGCCCACAGCTGGGAGGCACTATAAATAGCGTCCAAGGGCCAGCTTGGCTCCTCCCCCCCGAGGCCTGCGGCGCTGGCGTCACTTCCTCCCCGGCCGGACCTGGCCCCGCTCATTCTCTTAGTGTTTGCCCTGTGCCTGCCGCCGCCGCCGCGGCCTTCCTCGCTTCCCTCTCCCCCCTCCTTTTTTTACCCTGGACCACCACCACCCCTTTCCTGGGAGCTACCAATGGACTGAGCCGCCCGACAGCCCGCCCGCCAACACGAGCTGGCCCGGGAGCCCCAGCCCAGAACAAACCACCAGGTGAGGGGAAGGGGAGGAGGGGCGCCCGGCTGCCCCACGAGCACCGCGGCAGGGCTGCGAGGAGGAGGGGATGGAGGAGGCCTCCGCTGGGCCTGGGCTGAGGAGGTGGGCGGGCGGGGGGGGGGCTACTGGCACGGCCGGCCGGCCGGCCTTTAGGATCCAGGAGGGGAAGAGCCGTCTCTGAGGGGCCCCATGATGGGTTCCTTGAAGTCTTGCCCCTTTCTTTCTGTCTTGGGTCGCCCTCTTCTCTCTCTCTGTCTTCTTTCTTTTTTTCCCAACCTCTCTCTAGCAGCCTGCCTACTGTAATTAAAACTGTAAACTGCCCAGAGACTCCTTGAAGTGGTATGGGGCGGTATACAAGCAGAACACTTTCTGCTTTCTTTCCTTCCTGCCTTCTTTCATCCTCCTCCCCTCCTGTCGCTGGACTTGCTGAAGGCATCTGCCTTGGCCACAGTGTGGAGAGCAAGATGGGCTTTTGGGTCTTATTTGTGTTCCTGGAGAGTCAGTGCCCCTTCTCAGGTCTCCACTGGACACAGAAGTCCATGCTGGGCAAAATTTCTTTTAAAAAAACAACACAGGTAAGTGGCAACTGGGTCCTAGAGAGCGGGCTGCCTCAATCTGTGGCCCCTCTGTCCTGCTTCTCCCTACACCAGCAATGGCGAACCTTTTAGAGACTGATATAGGTACAGAGTTAAATTTTTTAACATTTTCTAATGGTGGTGTGCCTCGTGATTTTTTTCATGAAACAAGTGTGCCTTTGCCCAAAAAAGGTTGAAAAACACTGGTTTAAAAAAAAGGTAACAGGAAAAAATATAAATCAGACTATCCCAATCTAATAGTATTTCCTCCGTTATATGTCAGTGTAGTCATAATCTGGGTCTGTGCACATCTCACTTGAGATCTAAGCCCAAATGAGACACTAATCAGTCCTTGGTAAGACACTGTATTTCTCAAGTGTGGCATATGTGTTTCGAATGTCTGTTTTCCTTTTAACAGTCAGTTAAACCACCAGCAGGCCTACATTAGACATACTGTGAATTCTGTTGCTATGTCTGCGGCTGCAATTGTCAATATTAACATACTAAAAATAGTAGCTGTAGTCCAAGTTACTGAAAAATAATACCATCAGAGGTGTATCCACATTTAATTATACTTAGAGAAGTCTCATTCAAATCAGTGGGATTTAACAGCCATACTGAAATCTTTTGGGGAGGGTCTGCCTGTGCAACAGAAACTATAGCATAGGCAGTAACAGATTGCTAGTGATAAAAAAATTCAGATTGCACCTGACTTTGTCACAGTTTGTAAACTGATGCATCCCAGCTTTGCCAAAGGAGACCTTAAGACAGCAGCCGTGTGCTGCTGCTGGTGACATAATTCATACACAACAGGATTTCAGCCATTGGCCAAAATCCTACTGCTGGCCATCTTAAGCAGTGAAATGCTACAAGTAACAAAATCAGCATAGATATTATTTGTTGTGTTCTGAGTTTTATATCCTGGTACAAAACACAAAATGGCTAAAATCTTGTTGCTTAGCATAATCAGTTGCACAGAGTATGCTGACTGAATCAGTAGGGATTTGGTGACAACCAAAGTAGGTCCATTTTAATTAATGGAACTTTATGGTGAATTGGTCTACTTTAGCTTTTGCTTACTGCACTAAGCAAGAGGGTTTCATCTGATATCTACCATGAGTTTGTAATTTTCGGTGCTTTACTGCCAAAAGTGATGACATTTATGTTACATCAGCCAGATGATTTTATCCATTGATTGATCCATCCTAAGTATGAGTGACTTTGAATTACTGATTTGTTCATAAATGTGGACATAAAGTCACTGTTTGCACTGGAAGTTATATGCAGTCTAATGTCCTCTAGTCATTTGTTTTAACTTTTCATAGCTTACATCAAGAGAGATGATACCAAAATATTCTCTACCTTTTAAAACCCTACATTTTTCTTCTTTTGTATCCTTTTTATTACTTTTTCTTTACCGTATCATAATGGATTTCATTAAGGACTGTGTCTCCATCCCTCTCCTTTAAACCCTGCAAGCTCCATCACATTATTCCTCCATGCCTCTGCCAACTTTCATGTACTGAGAAACTTGTCTTTCTTTCTCCAGGGGAAATCCTTCACCACACTTGGGTCATCTTTCACCAGAACATTAATTTCTTCATTCTGTTAACCTTGACACTTGAAGTCTTCTTTCAGTTCCACAGCAAGGTTTTTGGAATATTTGGCATTGGAAATTCCATTTAATGGGCTTTTAGAGTATGTACTCAATGCCAGACAAAGACTGTCAGCTCCCTGAAGGAAAGTTTAAATCTCCTCTCCCCTCATGGCAATTTTTTTGATAAAGCTTATTCCTGCTTTCATCTGTAGGAGTGTCTGTCCCATTATAGTACTGTGTGAAGCAGTTATTCTCATACTGTTTTAAGGGACACATAATCCCAAAATAGTGGACCTCAGATTCAATAAACTTTAAGCTATTGGCTTTGCAACCCCAGCCCCGCAATAAAGAGACAACCCAAAATTGTTGGAGTTTAAATTGGGCCACAACTTTATTAAAACTATTTAAAGTACTAATAACTAAAATGGGGTGCCACCTGTATCGCAAGTGAACCTGGGATAAAACCCAATTAACCACAAATCAATGTCAATGGTGAGTTCATACTTTATAACCAGTGGTTGTACTTAAACAACCAATTTCCTTTCACAGTGACTAAATCCCCTGGGGCAGTCATAAGCCAATTTTATAACCACCTGTAATCTTATTACAACTCACCTACTGCTAACTTGAGCTATTAACCTTAACCTTCAAGGCTGCACCATTTTGCTATTGGGACCATTACCATGAACTCAGCTATAACCATAAAACTTGCACTACCTGCCAACAGCAAGGGGCTACAAGGTATGCTTTTAGTATGGTATGCCCCCCACTAACGCACTAATTTAAGCCAGGAGCCCCCTCTTAATTCAATTGAGTGTCTTGTGGTCCACCTCATAAGTATGCATGCCATCCACTCGTTAGAGCTCTAAACGTTGTGGCAAGATATCCGTGTGCTCGGTTGATGATCCTAACCCTGTACTCCTAGCTACTCTGGCTTTTTAAATAATCAATTCCAGCATGACCCACAAATTGAATATCTCTGGCACCATGCCACACAACCCGCACCCCCATTGCCGCCCATATCAACTCCGTATAGGGCTTATTATATCAACTCCGTACTAGGGAAATGGGCTTAAAAACCTCCTCAAGTTAGCAATGACTCAAAGGGTCAAGCACTTCCTGGTGCCCATGTCAGATCACATGTCCTTTGCCAGCAACACAAGCTCTTCAAGTCAATTCCACATCCAGCCACACTGGCCCCTCCAATCCAGCAGGACATGTTCTCTCTAACCAAGGTTGTGATTCCAAAAGGAACATCCAGCATACCTAGTCTCCCAGAAGGTGTAACAGTGGCAACACAACCCAGCATGGAGTCGCACCCAGCTACAATGACCTGCAATGAAAAGCAGACAGACCGGCCACCCTGGATCTCAGGCAGTGGTCGAACGTAACCTTTATATCTGAAGGATACCTTGCAATCCATCTTTTATACATCGGGCAGACCCATCACCACTGCCATGGATGCTGCTCCAATCCATGGTGAATGGCTACCAAAATACCACTGTATCAGGCCACTCCAGTTAAAGGAGTAACTAGATTGGGCTATAGTGCCAACTCTATCCCAAAAAAGGTTAGAACTGCTGTGTGACCTTCAGTAATTTTCTTTTCTTTTTTTCCTTTTAAAAATATTATTACTTAGTGTGTGTGTTGTGTCGTTCCAGTCGTGACTGACTCTACGTGACTCCATGTCCATGGAGTTTTCTTGGCAGGATTACTGGAGTGGCTTGCCAGTTCCTACTCCAGGCCCCTACAGCACCTGGTATTCCCTGGTGGTCGCCCATCCAAGTACTAACCAGGGCCGACCCTGCTTAGCTTCCGAAATCAAGTGAGATCCGATGTGCTTAGGGCATCATTTAGTAGTAGTATAACTTTTTTTACCCTGGTAGCGTCCAATCTGTGTAATGGCAAAATTCTTAATTTATCTGTGTGAGGTACACTAACCAGTCCTGGGACCCTACCTTCAAATACCTCCTTTTAATTAAAAACCTGACATCTTCCCTTACATTAATAGACTTCAAATTTGGTAAACATAGGAATGGATTAGGCCAACTGATGGTATAGTAAAAGGAACGGTCATCCATATTAACATACCTAAGGGGTATTATGTTCAGGATAGCTGCACAGTCAATCCTGAAGTCACTGCATTTTAATTGGAGTATGTCACTTTTGGTAGGTTGGGGTTATTCTGATTGCCACCATCCTGGTTACCTGCATCACTGTATTGGCTCTGTGAGCAGTCATTGGCCACATGAGCTCTAAAACAAGTGGAGCATTGATGCAAAAATTTACACTGCCCCCGTGTACATCAGCCTTCGTTATTAAATTCCCAACAGAACGAGCAGACTTGAGTCATCTGACTCGGACTTACATGAACTGGAGCTGTCTGATTAAAACATTGGATTAATGGCCATTGTCAGAGCACTCACCTTGCACTGGTCAGTTTGGATTCATCACCTGCATCCATAAGGGATCTAGCGGTACGTCCCAGTGCAGGTTGGGGCACAGAGTTGCTGTCATCCAAAAGCCCTCATTGTAGTGCATCTCAGCAGCACCTGGGAAGTCCATGTAAGTTCTATATATCAAATCCATATACTGAACCAGAGAAAATGCACACTCTGGATGAGCCCTAATGATTGTTCCTGCATAAATAAAAAATGCCGGCAGCCAATTTCACCAATATCGATTAAACCTCTTTCTCCTAATTCACTCTTAATCTCTCTTCTCCAACTTTTCAAATTTTGCTGGATCAACCTCCCAATTAAGTAAATTAAAGATATCTACATATTCCCCTTTTGAAATCTTCTCCACTGTAGCTGGCAACAAATGATCCCCTGATGGCAAATATTGGTCCAAATCAGGGAAATGCTGTGGCAGTACATTGTTAGCACCTGAAATGGCACTCAGATCAGGGGTAGTAGAAGGTTTAGGGGGTGGCTGGGCAGGTGCCTGGTTAACTGCACCAACCCTTGCCTCTAGAGTGGTAGGCACCTGATTAATTTGATCCAAGGATGTGGGGCAGAAACCTGTACTGTTGGATTAACAACTGGTGAAGGTGTGATCAAAGCATGGACCTGGTTAACGTCAGTTTGTGTCAACACAGAGTGCACTCTGGGGATGGTGAGTAGAGTAGATACTGCCCTAGGGACTGGCACCTGATGACTCCCTGTACTCCAAGGCCAACTCCACCCTGTGCAAGGTGTTGGCTGCCTTTGCTCACCTGGTTGCAGCATTGCTGGTACTGTCAGTGGCCTACCTCTCCCCTCCATTGACAAATCCAATGCTTGGGGTTCATTGGGAATAGCCAGGGCCATCTGTTGTCCAGCCAATTCAAAAGGAGATGAAGTACATCTCACAGCTGGTGGGTTACTAAGTGGAATGGCTTCACATTGTTGCCCATCAGGCAGAGATGTCTGGGTGCATGCAGATGAGCATGGTCGATCTCCCTCTAAGATAGCCATACAAGATAATACCATGTCTCAAAAGCATTTATATTCCTCCCTCCTTGGTGTTTTGGTTGGCCCAAGTGACCTGCAGGTTCAAAAGTTTCAGCCATTCTGGTTGTTTGAACCCTGTCCCTTTCCAAATGACCTAATTTGTCCATGATTGATCCAAGTTCTGGCCACTTATCCCCCTCAGAATCCGAAGGGATACTAGGGGGAGGTCTGGAGGGAGTTTTACGTTGGAGAGGTTCCTTGCCTGTTGACCCTCCACTTCCTTTTCTTGGGTGGCATGATGAACACCCCTGGAGACTGCACAAAGTCACACAACTCTGAGCAAGCCCTATTACTGCTCCCAAAATTGCTGAGCTGACCAACTCTGCTGGACCCTTGATCAATGGCAAAACTCAGTGAATATTAAACACCTTTAACTACCTGATACCTAAGCAGATACCTAAGCCAATAACTTATTTAGGAGAACTCAATTGTCCTGAACCATTGGAGTTCTCAGCCCTTCCAGCAGCAGTCCCCTAATCCAATTAGCATAAAACTGCTGTAGTAATTAATACCCAAATTAGTACTACTATCTGCTCCTGGTCTGGTTCTCCTGCCTCTCAATTCCAATTCAAGGTTATAATAATGGACACAAGGGGGCGGTGCTAACTATTGCAACTGTTGCAAAAATGTGCCACCAATGCAGCCCAGGACTAACAAAGTAGTTCTAGTATAATTACAAAATTATATGCAATTTACATCTTTAAAACACTTTATAATTGTGGTTTTACTGTGACAGCAAAGGGGCCCTATGTCAGGTCCTGGCTTCTTCCCTCCTTTGTTTATTATTTATTATATTTATTATATTTATTTATATATTGATTTATTGCTAAATTTGTATTTCATATGTATTATGTATATAGACACACAAACATGTGTATTTATGTGCGTCATCTTCAGGCTGGTGTTCTGGCTTCTTTCTTCTTGAAGCAAAGTGTGGTCTCAGTTGAAGTCCTTCTATAAATACTGCTGGGGGTGTGTGGTTTGCTTGCTCTGTTGCTGATTGTAGGTTCCTTTGTTCCTTTGTTCTTTTGTGATCTGCTGTGTGGCTGGCGATCGTTAAACAATTAACTGCTGATGGCTGTTTAGATGGCTGTTTACATGCTGGTGGGTTAGATGGCTGGTAGGTTCTGGCAGTATCCTGGGCTTTGGTGGAGTGGGGTCCTGTGTCTTGTGAATTCATTTTGGTCTGGCTACGTGTCTGTGGTCTCCCAATGTTTTTTTGGGTGTGTGAGTGTGCTCCATGTGGTGACTGGAGTGGGGTGCCGCAGTAGATGGTGCAGTCGTGGTTTTGTTATTGGATGGTGGTTTCATTTCATCTGTGGGAAGGGTCTGGGTTTGTGTTTGGTGTGGATGGAAGGTGGTGGCATCTTGTGTCCTTTTGGACCTGGTGTCAGTCTTTGTGACAGGCTCGTCTGTTGACCAGGGCTAGTTTCCAGATGTCAGGCAAAGCGGGAGGTGTCATCACGTTTATTCATGTTGTTTGGGTGTTTCTCTATTTCAATGGCTTCCATGATTATTCGACTGTTGAAGTGTTCAGTTTTGGAGATGAGTTTGGTTCTTTCAAAGTCAATTTCATGACCTGTTGTTTTTATGTGCTGGAAGAAAAAAGATTTTTTCTTCTTTTTGACATTCTTGTGTTCTGCGAAAGTGCAAGATTCTCCTGTTTGTTTGTCCGATGTATGTGGCTGGACAGACTTTGCAAATTTCTGACTCCTTGGTTTTCTAGCTCAATCTTGTCTTTGGAGTTTCTTAAGATGTTGGCTATTTTTTTGCAGAAAAAATAGCACAAGAATATTGTGTTTGTGGAAAAAAGAAGCTGATCTTCCTCTCTCTTCCAGCACATAAAAACAACAGGTCATGAAATTGACTTTGAAAGAACCAAACTCATCTCCAAAACTGAACACTTCAACAGTCGAATAATCATGGAAGCCATTGAAATAGAGAAACACCCAAACAACATGAATAAACGTGACAGTGACACCTCCCGCTTTGCCTGACATCTGGTTTTAGCCTGGTCAACAGACGAGCCTCTGTCACAAGACTGACACCAGGTCCAAAAGGACACAAGATGCCACCACCTTCCATCCACCAAACACAAACCCAGACCCTTCCCACAGATGAAATTAAACCACCATCCAATAACAAAACCAAGGAACCACTGCACCATCTTCTGCCACACCCCACTCCAGTCACCACATGGAAAGTACACTCACACACCCCCAAAAAACATTGGGAGACCACAGACACGTAGCCAGACCAAAATGAATTCACAAGACACAGGACCCCACTCCACCAAAGCCCAGGATACTGCCAGAACCTACCAGCCATCTAACCCACCAGCATGTAAACAGCCATCTAAACAGCCATCAGCAGTTAATCCCTTAACGATCGCCTCAGCCACACAGCAGATCACAAAAGAACAAAGGAACAAAGGAACCTTTTCAATCAGCAACAGAGCAAGGGCTCAGATATGTTGGCGACACCTTTGTTATCTGGCCACACAGGAAAGATAAACTGAACAACTTCCTCACACATCTCAACAGCCTACACCCCAAAATACAATTCACTATGGAAATAGAAGCCAACAACCAACTTCCCTTCCTGGACGTCCTAATCTACAAAAAACCCGGCGGCTCCTTAGGACATACCATCTACCAGAAAAAAACACATACAAACCGCTACTTAAATGCACAATCACACCACCACCCTGCACAGATCAACTCCGTAGCAAAAACCCTCATCTCAGAACCAAACGCCTCGCTGACAAAGACCACCTAAAAACTGAATTACACACTCTCTCGAATGTTTTAATTGCGACGGATTCCAAAAAAACACCATCACCAAACTAATCCAAAGGAAACACCCCCAAGAACCAAGAAACAGAAGAGAACAACGGCACCGCCCTCCTCCCCTTACATCAAAGGCACCACAGACAAAATCAGCAAAATTCTCCACAAACACAATATCAAGACAGCCTTTTGCACCGACCAAAAAATAGCCAACATCTTTAAGAAACCCCAAAGACAAGATTGAGCTAGAAAACCAAGGAGTCTACGAAATACCATGCAAAGTCTGTCCAGCCACATACATCGGACAAACAAACAGGAGAATAAGCGCACGCATCGCAGAACACAAAACGCAGTCAAAAAAGAAGAAAAATCTTCCTCTCTCTTCCAGCACATAAAAACAACAGGTCATGAAATTGACTTTGAAAGAACCAAACTCATCTCCAAAACTGAACACTTCAACAGTCGAATAATCATGGAAGCCATTGAAATAGAGAAACACCCAAACAACATGAATAAACGTGATGACACCTCCCGCTTGCCTGACATCTGGAAACTAGCCCTGGTCAACAGACGAGCCTCTGTCACAAAGACTGACACCAGGTCCAAAAGGACACAAGATGCCACCACCTTCCATCCACACCAAACACAAACCCAGACCCTTCCCACAGATGAAAGCGAAACCACCATCCAATAACAAAACCACGACTGCACCATCTACTGCGGCACCCCACTCCAGTCACCACATGGAGCACACTCACACACCCCAAAAAACATTGGGAGACCACAGACACGTAGCCAGACCAAAATGAATTCACAAGACACAGGACCCCACTCCACCAAAGCCCAGGATACTGCCAGAACCCACCAGCCATCTAACCCACCAGCATGTAAACAGCCATCTAAACAGCCATCAGCAGTTAATCCCTTAACGATCGCCTCAGCCACACAGCAGATCACAAAGAACAAAGGAACAAAGGAACCTGCAATCAGCAACAAAGCAAGCAAACCACACCCCCAGCAGTATTTATAGAAGGACTTCAACTGAGACCACACTTTGCTTCAAGAAGAAAGAAGCCAGAACACCAGCCTGAAGATGACGAGTGAGACCTCGTCGAAGCGTCATCGCCAAAACAACCAGATTTCTACACGGGAAGAAACCGAATCCACCCTAACATGCATACCTATACCCGTGAAAATCTCACGAAAACAAATATCCGACCTCTACGGGAGAGAAACCTTCCAACTGACCAGAACCTACGAGAAACTAGAAGTCCGAAGAGCCACCATCTTATGTGACATTGCATTCCTACGCAACTGCCGAGACAAAAATGTGATCCCCACAAGCTTCCAACTGAAATTCCACTCAAAAACCCCATCCAGCGAAAGGATCCTGAAAAGAACAGAACTAGCCTAATCAGAAGCGAACTACACAGGAAAAGATACCTACTAGATCAAACCAACAGAGACCTACTCACTCTCCACCTCAAACTCAGCAACAAAATCCACCCAACACTCTGGAACAAATCCAAGCAACTGGCCGCCTGGAGAGCTGAAACAGAGACCTCCCACAAGACAGACACACACACCAACAAACTCCACAAACTGGAAAAACGCCAGAAGCCCAACCCCCACACACAGCCCATGAAACAAACAGTTCACAACATATCAGACAGGACACTCACCATCGCAGAGACCAAAGTCCTTTCCAAAGGATTCAACTTTGCAATCGCCCCCAGACACATCCCCACCGAAAACATCATATGCGGAGTGGAAGCCAGCCTAACCAAAATCAACCCAGATGAAGCCAACAAAATCAGACTCAGAAGTCACCAATGTCCTCTGCTCCAGCAAACCACCCAGAAGCAATTTACACAAAGAAGAACAAAAGCCCTCTCCAACCTGAGGAAAGACAACAACATAATCATTCTCCCAGCAGACAAAGGCAATGCCACAGTGGTGATGAACACATCCGACTACCAAGCCAAACTATCCAACCTACTACAAGACCCTGCTTACATACCTTTGAACACAGACCCCACCACCTACCTGGAAAAAACCACCAAAGCCAAAATAAAAGCCTCTCCCTTAAGTGAAGAAATCAAGCCAAGCATCATCCCCAGAGAGAAATCATCCAGATGCCCCAAGCTCTCTGGCCTCCCCAAGATTCACAAAGAAGGAACACCTCTCAGACCCATAGTCAGCTCCATAGGCTCACCTCTACAAAACCTCGCCAAATTTCTTGCCAAACAACTCCAGCCCTATGCAGAATCCATCACTTCATACGTACAAAACTCGTTCCACTTCATAGAAATTATAAAGAAACAAGACCTACAACCCAATGACCTACTCGTGAGCTTCGATGTTGTTTCGCTCTTCACACAAGTGCCCATTCAAGAAGCCTTGACAGCTATCCACAACAAATACAACCCCCAAACACATCCTAGATCTGACCAACCACTGCCTAACCAACACATACTTCATCCACAATGGACAAAGATACAAACAGATAGAAGGAGCACCCATGGGATCACCCCTCTCACCGGTCATCGCAAACCTATATATGGAACACTTTGAAACCAACGCGTTACAGAAGTCCGAACATAAACCCAAACTCTGGCTCAGATATGTTGGCGACACCTTTGTTATCTGGCCACACGGAAAAGATAAACTGAACAACTTCCTCACACATCTCAACAGCCTACACCCCAAAATACAATTCACTATGGAAATAGAAGCCAACAACCAACTTCCCTTCCTGGACGTCCTAATCTACAAAAAACCCGACGGCTCCTTAGGACATACCATCTACCAGAAAAAAACACATACAAACCGCTACTTAAATGCACAATCACACCACCACCCTGCACAGATCAACTCCGTAGCAAAAACCCTCATCTCCAGAACCAAACGCCTCGCTGACAAAGACCACCTAAAAACTGAATTACACACTCTCTCGAATGTTTTAATTGCAGACGGATTCCAAAAAAACACCATCACCAAACTAATCCAAAGGAAACACCCCCAAGAACCAAGAAACAGAAGAGAACAACGGCACCGCCCTCCTCCCTTACATCAAAGGCACCACAGACAAAATCAGCAAAATTCTCCACAAACACAATATCAAGACAGCCTTTTGCACCGACCAAAAAATAGCCAACATCTTAAGAAACCCCAAAGACAAGATTGAGCTAGAAAACCAAGGAGTCTACGAAATACCATGCAAAGTCTGTCCAGCCACATACATCGGACAAACAAACAGGAGAATAAGCGCACGCATCGCAGAACACAAGAACGCAGTCAAAAAAGAAGAAAAATCTTCCTCTCTCTTCCAGCACATAAAAACAACAGGTCATGAAATTGACTTTGAAAGAACCAAACTCATCTCCAAAACTGAACACTTCAACAGTCGAATAATCATGGAAGCCATTGAAATAGAGAAACACCCAAACAACATGAATAAACGTGATGACACCTCCCGCTTGCCTGACATCTGGAAACTAGCCCTGGTCAACAGACGAGCCTCTGTCACAAAGACTGACACCAGGTCAAAAAGGACACAAGATGCCACCACCTTCCATCCACACCAAACACAAACCCAGACCCTTCCCACAGATGAAAGCGAAACCACCATCCAATAACAAAACCACGACTGCACCATCTACTGCGGCACCCCACTCCAGTCACCACATGGAGCACACTCACACACCCCCAAAAAACATTGGGATCACTGCATTTTAATTGGAGTATGTCACTTCTGGTAGGTTGGGGTTATTCTGATTGCCATCATCTCGGTTACCTGCATCACTGTATTGGCTCTGTGAGCAGTCATTGGCCACATGAGCTCTGAAACAAGTGGAGCATTGATGCAAAAATTTACACTGCCCCCGTGTACATCAGCCTTCGTTATTAAATTCCCAACAGAACGAGCGGGCTTGAGTCATCTGACTCGGACTTACATGAACTGGAGCTGTCTGATTAAAACATTGGATTAATGGCCATTGTCAGAGCACTCACCTTGCACTGGTCAGTTTGGATTCATCACCTGCATCCATAAGGGATCTAGCGGTACGTCCCAGTGCAGGTTGGGGCACAGAGTTGCTGTCATCCAAAAGCCCTCATTGTAGTGCATCTCAGCAGCACCTGGGAAGTCCATTTAAGTTCTATATATCAAATCCATATACTGAACCAGAGAAAATGCACACTCTGGATGAGCCCTAATGATTGTTTCTGCATAAATAAAAAATGCCGGCAGCCAATTTCACCAATATCGATTAAACCTCTTTCTCCTAATTCACTCTTAATCTCTCTTCTCCAACTTTTCAAATTTTGCTGGATCAACCTCCCAATTAAGTAAATTAAAGATATCTACATATTCCCCTTTTGAAATCTTCTCCAATGTAGCTGGCAACAAATGATCCCCTGATGGCAAAGATTGGTCCAAATCAGGGAAATGCTGTGGCAGTACATTGTTAGCACCTGAAATGGCACTCAGATCAGGGGTAGTAGAAGGTTTAGGGGGTGGCTGGGCAGGTGCCTGGTTAACTGCACCAACCCTTCCTCTAGAGTGGTAGGCACCTGATTAATTTGATCCAAGGATGTGGGGCAGAAACCTGTACTGTTGGATTAACAACTGGTGAAGGTGTGATCAAAGCATGGACCTGGTTAACGTCAGTTTGTGTCAACACAGAGTGCACTCTGGGGATGGTGAGTAGAGTAGATACTACCCTAGGGACTGGCACCTGATGACTCCCTGCACTCCAAGGCCAACTCCATCCTGTGCAAGGTGTTGGGTGCCTTTGCTCACCTGGTTGCAGCATTGCTGGTACTGTCAGTGGCCTACCTCTCCCCTCCATTGACAAATCCAATGCTTGAGGTTCATTGGGAATAGCCAGGGTCATCTGTTGTCCAGCCAATTCAGAAGGAGACGAAGTACATCTCACAGCTGGTGGGTTACTAAGTGGAATGGCTTCACATTGTTGCCCATCAGGCAGAGATGTCTGGGTGCATGCAGATGAGCATGGTCGATCTCCCTCTAAGATAGCCATACAAGATAATACCATGTCTCAAAAGCATTTATATTCCTCCCTCCTTGGTGTTTTGGTTGGCCTAAGTGACCTGCAGGTTCAAAAGTTTCAGCCATTCTGGTGGTTTGAGCCCTGTCCCTTTCCAAATGACCTAATTTGTCCATGATTGATCCAAGTTCTGGCCACTTATCCCCCTCAGAATCCGAAGGGATACTAGGGGGAGGTCTGGAGGGAGTTTTACATTGGAGAGGTTCCTTGCCTGTTGACCCTCCACTTCCTTTTCTTGGGTGGCATGATGAACACCCCTGGAGACTGCACAAAGTCACACAACTCTGAGCAAGCCCTATTACTGCTCCCAAAATTGCTGAGCTGACCAACTCTGCTGGACCCTTGATCAATGGCAAAACTCAGTGAATATTAAACACCTTTAACTACCTGATACCTAAGCAGATACCTAAGCCAATAACTTATTTAGGAGAACTCAATTGTCCTGAACCATTGGAGTTCTCAGCCCTTCCAGCAGCAGTCCCCTAATCCAATTAGCATAAAACTGCTGTAGTAATTAATACCCAAATTAGTACTACTATCTGCTCCTGGTCTGGTTCTCCTGCCTCTCAATTCCAATTCAAGGTTATAATTATGGACACAAGGGGGCGGTGCTAACTATTGCAACTGTTGCAAAAATGTGCCACCAAAAATAACATCTAGGCTGTTGCAATGCAGCCCAGGACTAACAAAGTAGTGCTAGTATAATTACAAAATTATATGCAATTTACATCTTTAAAACACTTTATAATTGTGGTTTTACTGTGACAGCAAAGGGGCCCTATGTCAGGTCCTGGCTTCTTCCCTCCTTTGTTTATTATTTATTATATTTATTATATTTATTTATATATTGATTTATTGCTAAATTTGTATTTCGTATGTATTATGTATATAGACACACAAACATGTGTATTTATGTGTTTTTTATATATATATATATATATATGGCTAGCTATAATGCCCCCTAATCCAGAGCTGATAATGCCCCCTAATCCAAGGCAGACAGTAAGGCAATATAAACCAATGCTACAATTAAAAGGTGACAATAGCAATAGAGGGTGAGGTATTAAGACATAAGAGGTATTAAGATAAGTGATAAAGCCCGGAGTAAACCCTAAACTGTACAGTCTGTGCAGGACTTTATCTAATAGCTCCTAGTGTTCCAGTAATTATTGGTAGGAGATCTGGTGCCTGGTATAAAATGTAGATATTTATATGTTTAAATATAAATATAGAACCCGCCATCACCCAGGTTGAGCCTGCACAGAGATTAGTCTCCTAACTAGCCAGAATCTGCATGCTTTGCAGGCTCCAACCCCACTTGCCAGAGAAATCCAAATTAAAATGAAAAGTCACTAACAAATGGGTTAACCCAATCAATGTTGTTATTTCTTTAATGGGGAAACCAACAAAATGGCACCAATGGATGAGTCTTCACATAATCAACCCATTAGCAGATGGCAATTAAATAATCTAAACCATTAAATCCCACTGAGGACAGGTAAATAAATTCTAGCTGTGCCCCTTAGGGCTATCACCACACTGACAGTTGGGGTTTGAGTTGAAAGTGATTCTGTGTTCTCAGCAGCAGCAGCAGCAGCAGCAAGGGCTCCAGTGCTGGTCCATTCTGACCCAGAGGAAGGGCAAAATGTGGCTCACCGCTTTTAAAGCCGGCTGAGCCCGGACAATGAAGCCCAATCATTGCATTTTTGCACCGTTTGTGGAGGGCAGTTTGCAAAGTGTCCTCCCGTCGGACCAGCCTTGGTAAGGCACATTCTATTGATCTTGTATTGATCAGGTATGCATAGAAGACCTCCCTTCTGAAATCAAAAGGGTGCTTATAAATGTCACATAGCATGCTGCTATTGGTACTGTTAACATGAGGCTGCCGTTTGCTTTGTATGCTTGATATCCTTTTTCTGCTGGCAATGTGAGCATGATATTATGCAGGAAAACCTGGACATTTCCTGGCATTTTCAAGCATGGACACTGGAGCACAAAATCCCACATTCATAAACCAATTATTTATTGCTTTAAATAATTCACTATCTATAAACATCTAGTCTTGCTCTGACTTATGCTTAACATGCAGACAGTTTGCTTTGCTTTGTACGATAGAGATAACCTTTACAAGCATCTCATTAGTGGACACAAATACTTAAATCACCCAGTGTGCTTTCTCTCTGAAACTGGACAATTTATGCTTCACTGCTCTTCTGTCTTATTATTAGGACAGATGAGGGAAAATAACGGCTGGGGCAAAAGGCCCGTGTGTTGTTGTTGTTGTTGTTTTGCCGACAAGACATCTGTTTCCTTTTATCTATGGATTCAGGCTATAGGTGCTCCTTTCCTCCAAGCCCAAGCACCAGCGTATTATCCCTGCAGTCTTTCCCTGGGTTGTTCTTTCTTGCTCTCCTGTTCCTATTGGTAGGAATCATAAGGACAGGTAGCTTCAACATGGCTATACTGTGAGAAGAGCTACTAACGAGGAGGAGGGAGAAAGATACAGGGACAAGATTCTGAGACCAAAATGGGTGTGTCTAGCTGTTTCAAAAATGACATTCAGTGCACAAAATCCTCTTGACATTGGGATGAGTAGCATCTGCCACATAGCCTTCTTGGCAGTTAATACACAGGTCTGTTTTGCTGCATATTTGGCGTTGCTTCCATCTCCTTCCTGCCTAGCTTTGGTCCCTTTTTAATCTGATAACTTTAGCAGAACTGCCCATAGAAAGAGAAATGACCCCTCTCTCCACACACACACACACACACACACACACACACACACTAGTAAATATAACAGCTGGCCTTCTGTTAGCTCCCTGTAGAGATCCCCAGGCAACAGTTATCAGAAATTTCAAGTGCAAGATAAACTGTTGAGCGTCAGCAGTCAGACTGCACAGCGATAGGTCTGCAGTTGCACTAAGTGGTAATATATACAAGTACACATGGTGAGCCTTCGATCCTGTTGGAATATTGCTAATAGGACATTTATCAGTGCCAGACTTTCTGGAGAACAATTGCCTCTCTTTAGTCAAAGGTATTCTGAACATCAAGGACTGAAGCACAGTTGTGACAGAATTCTGATGGGTGCATGATCTTTTGCCTGTATGAAGTGTCCTCAGTGTGCATTGATGTAACTTGCAGAACAGATGGGAGGGAAGAAGTTGCTAGCCTTTCCTTTGTCAGCATCTCCTCTGCAGACATGAGCCTGAAACATTTCAGGATCCAAACAGAGAAGACAGAAAGCAGGTCTATCTACCTTCAAAGCAAACCAGAAACAGTTCTGGAAAAAAAAAGGTGGGGCTAGGACTTTTCAGTTATCACTTTAACCTCTTTCATCAAAACCAACAATGTGGTGCTGTGAAGACCAAAGGTCAAGTCAGACATGATAGTTAGCACTTAGTTAGATATTTTTTAAAGGTTAGTACTTGAGGTGCAAGCTGCCTAGAAAACTCCATGGACATGGAGTCATGAAGAGTCAGTTACGACTGTAATGACACAACACACACACACACACACACTTGAGGTGCACTCCTCCAAGCACAGAGTGTCACATCTACACAACAAACCCACAGCCTAGGGGTGGTTAACTCCTGATGACCAATAACAAATAAAGCAAGATAACTTGTAAACACTATGAGATAATACAATCTTGACAGCTTTTGATACAGAATGGATCACTACTGGTAACAACGTGTTCTCTCAAGTGTATGGCTTCCCTAGCATGTTAGATTTGATATGTCCTTTTGTGGATCACAATCATGTAAACAGCATGAAGTTGCCTGATTATAGAAACCTATGTGGATGGGGAGGGGCGAATGCAATCAGTGGGGATCACTTTGTGCCATTTCTCATTTCTTATGTCTCTTCTGAATTACAGTATGGGTTGTGGGTATCAATTCAAAAGCATTACTGTAATTCATTTAGACATGTGTGACTTTTGAATCAAGAAACTGACCCCCTTCAAATTCCTATTTACTTAGTTGTCAGAAATGTTGATTTAAGAAAACTATATAAAGGGCAGGAGGTGAAAGACAAGTTGCAAAACTCATTTCAGGATGTTTTCAGTTGGGGCCTATGGTTTTAGAACACTAGAGGGCTGTAGAAGTCTGTACTAGAGTAAGGGTTTATTTTCCAAGTAGAATTTTGTGCTGCAAACATAATCAATAAGGTTTGGTCTATAAAAAAAAACAATGTTATGGAATTGAATAATTTTGTCATTTGTTATTCATGTCATATACATCTGTGGCCTTCACCAACACAATTTGTAGGTTTAACAGTGAGACTGGCATCTTTTATACATTATAACTTTCCCATTCTGTCCTCTCCCCTCTCCCCTCCCCACTGCCCAACACAAACCAAGAAACCAGCCCCTGCCAACATGCCTGCATATTCTTCCTCAAAGAAAGGACGCTCCGTGAGTGCCCAATTCCTTTGCATAGACAGAGTTGATGATGTCTTCTTAACTCTTTGACCTAAAATGACTCTTTGACTCTTAGAGAAGCCACAAGACTCCCCTTTCACTCTGGACTTGTCTTCCTTCCACCAGCTTCTTCAGGGAGTCGGCAGTTCTATGACGGTAAAAACTCTTTCTGGTGCATCACGAAGTCTCTGCTTCTGTGCATGAAGAGTGTGAGGAAGAGTGTGGGGTGGGGTAGGGAAAGAGGGGAGATCACCCCAGAAGGAGGTGAACAGCCAAGGAGAGAAGGACGTGGGGTAGTCAAATGGTATGGGGGAGCGGAAAGAGGGGCAGGGGAGGGAGAAAGTGTTTCCCAAGGGCATGTCAAGGTCAGAGAGGAGTGGTCTCAGGACAGGATAGAGAGAGCTGGGGGAGGGGTCTGGGAGGGCAGGGGTTGGGAGGAGGGATGGGGGACTATCAAGAGAAAGGAGGAAGGGGATGGGGATGCTACTGATGATGATCATCTCAGAACTGCAGGGCTGGGAAGGACCCTATGGGTCAGTGGGTTTGGCCCTTGTCAAGGAGGCCCAATGGAGAAACGAGCACCCGGCCTCCGGCACTGCAGCCAGACCCCTGCAACCACTGAGATATTTGTGGAGTGGGTGTGCATGTTTCCAAACAACACACTCCTTTCCTGTCCAGGGTACCTGGTAGTGCATCTTCTGTGTAGGGGTGCAGGTTGAGCAGTACCGCAGGGGAACCAATTAACTCGAGAGGGGCTGGTTGCTCCAACACTGGAGACATTCAAGAAAACAAATGGTAGATATCCTTTGATTTCTATTCCTGTGTGGAGCAGGGGGTTGGACATGAAGGCCTTAAAAGGCCCCTTCCAACTAAACTATTCTGTGATTCTGTGATTGCCTTCCCAGGATGTCCTGCCCGCCTTCTAGATCCAGCAGTCCCCCACCTGGTCAATAGCTTCTGCCTGGCTGTGGTGCCAGAGAGGCTTGGTCAGGATGCTGGACCCCAGCAGCCCCCGATTGTGCCACATCTAGGCTTGTCAATGGCTGGGTGAGGGCCCCTTGCACCCTTTCCCCTCGGTGCTGAGCCTCTGGCAGGGGCCGAAGGCAGAGGGGGTATGATTTCTTGGACCCTCCTCCTCATCATCATAATTGCTGCTGCCTTCAGCTTTCCAGCTGAGTGGCACCAAGCCCAGGGCTTGTAAAGAGAAAGGGCAGAGGGGGTGGGGGTTCAATCCCAGGTGCAGGCTGCATACAGGTCACCCCAGGCTGTTGCCGCATCCACAGAGCTCTGTGAGGTGGCTACAGAGCCCTAGTGTGCTGCAGACCCTATGGCCAATTTAAGTTAAGCCCCCCCCCCCTTGCCATTGGTGGGCATGGCACGTTGTCACAAGGGGACCAGGAGGGAGGGCCTAAAACGGACTTTGTCCCTGGGTGCTGAACACCCTAACTCTGCCTCTGGCCCCACAGTGAAGGATGCTTTGCTGTGGCCTAACAGGCCCCTTATAATGCTGGGAAAGTGGCAGAGACTCAGAGGAGAGTTTTTTAAGTCCCCATCCTAAGCATGGCTAGGGGCCCCTCCTACAAGTGCTGCCAGCTGCCTGTGGCTGGACAACTGGGGGCACTTCCAAAAGAAACCCCCTGTTATGTGAGGGCATTCAGGAAGAAGATACCTTGGCTGGCAGCAGCCAGAGGCCTTTCCTTCTCCCGAGATGCATACTGGGCCCCTAGTAATCAATGGCCCTGGTCTTTTAGCCAAAATATAGTCACTGAAAAACAAGAAAGAAGTACAAGAATACTTAGTTTGAAATATCACAAACAAACAAACAAACAAACAAAGCTATGGCTTAAATAGGTCAAGCCAGATATTTACATAAAAGAATTATTAAGCAAAAGTGTTCTGCTTATATATATACCGCCCCATACCACTACAAGTAGTCTCTGGGCGGTTTACAATTTTGATTACAGTGTGCAGGCTACACATTGCCCCCCCAGCGAGCTGGGTACTCATTTTACCGACCTCGGAAGGATGGAAGGCTTTCTTCCTGAGCACAGTTTTACCTGCAGTACAGGCATTTAACCACTGCGCCACTGTTGGCTTTGGACGGCATCTTCAGAGGGCAAGGAGGGCAAGGAAATCAGCAAACAGCTCCTTGCCCTCTGAAGATGCTGGCCACAGAGACTGGTGAAAAATCAGGAAGAAAAACTTCCAAACATGGCCAAGCAGCCTGAAAAACTCACCACACTATCAGAAGCCGGCCATGAAAGGTTTTGAGAATACAATTGTGAAGCAAGTTGTAAGTGATGTAAAGAATTATGAAGCAAGTTATAAGTGATGTATCCAGGGCCTGTCAAAAATCTAAAGGACAATCCAAGATTCCAAAACTGGGTGCTGTCAAATGGAACCAAGCTGCAAATATAATTTCTTTCAGCAGGTAGGCAAATTTCATGGATTACTCCCATCTTTCCTTTTTCATTAAAATCTTCACACCTCCAGTTTTAGAAATTGAAACCAGAACAGTATACTGGGAACATCAAGTTATCAGGAATAAACCAATTGATTTGTATAAACTGAACATTATACTTCTGAAGAAGCAGTGAAGAAAATGTGTTTTTAGAAGCTGAAGCGCTATCACCAAGCAACCTCAAATGCACAGAACTAACAAAAACTGCAAATTTCTTAACATAAATGCAAGAAATTAAAATAATACAGAAGCAATATCAGATTAGCCCCCCATAGAGTCTTCAACAGCTGGTGGCATTTCATAATAGAATAAATTGGCAACCAATTTAAAACAGCTGCCAATAGCTGCTAATTTGCTTCCAGGCATTAAACAATGAGTGAATCTGCAAACATGTCACCTCGCCTTTATGTTCTGCCCCTTGGGGTTTCAATGCTGAGTAACAAGAAGTATATCTGTAAAATCAACAAAGGGAGCATTCTACTAAGCCTAGACAGCCCCTGAGAAAGAAATGCAGGAGGTAAAGTTATACAGGGGTACCTCGTAAGATGAATGCCCTGTAATATGAAAAACTTGCAAGACAAATGAAATTTCCAGGAATAGGCAAAACTCGTAAGATGAATTTTTCCCCTATGGGATGCCTTGAAAGATGAATAATTGTTGCAAAAATTAAAAAATGAAACAAAGGAAATTTCAAATAATGCTCCCAGGATGCTTAGCACTCCTGTAGCACTCCTATAGCAATACAGGTATTGAGTCCTCTTATAAAATGCACCCAGGATGCATTACAATGTTGTGGCAATATTTTTTTAATGCACTTAGAACTCATTGTGACCCAGTGGCTTGTGGTTAGAACGAGGCTTCGAGTGCAGAGGTGTGCACAGTGTTTATGCACAGTGTGGCACAGTGTTAATTTCTTTAAAGTGCAGTTTATAAAGAGTTTTTTACAAAAAACACAGGTGTTTTTGTCTTTTTTTCTAGGCTGTGGAACGAATTGGTCTCCAATTCATTCCTATGGGAAACTGCATTTTGGAAGACAATTTTTTTGTAAGACGAATTGACCCATAGAATGAATTAAATTTGTCTTACAGTATAAGGCATCACTGTAATTGGAAGATAAAACTGGAAGTGGTTTTCGGGAAAAGCACAATGGATCAATTGGAAGAGAATTGCTAGTTTGAACCTTCAAGGAAGTACTCCCTTCAGGAGGTGGGATACTCTCTTACATTCTCCTACAAGCAATTTTGTAGTAACTAATAACAAAATAAACCCAACATTATCTTGAAATATAGTAAGAATGCAGTAAAGGTTTATGCTTTTTCCATTATGGTCTTGAGCTGCTCCGACCTTAAGGAAGTCAAGCCACAAGATAGATGTAAATGGCCCTGGTAACCTTTGGGTGGTATTGCCACTATGTTTCTCTTTTTCGTGCACATTTACAAGTCCCTTCACCTTGGGCGATGGCCCTTAGGGCAGCTTGTGGCAGCCCAAAAGAAGCCATACTGTATTCTGGACTGGAAGCTGAAAGGAGTTCAAAGATGCAAGGCAGGAAACACTTCAGAGACACAACGTCTCCCTTTGATCTCCCTCACCTTTGAGAGATATCCTGTGATTCTTACAAAAATTTGATGGAAGTACCAGTTCATTTATTTATGTGCTACTTTTATGGTCAAAGGCCTGCCTTCAGTACATATGAGCAAGACTGTGAAACCTTGAGGAAGGGATCAGTAGAGCTGAAACTACTGCCAAAGTCCTGTAGATTTGAAACAGACAGTATGTATGATCTTTTTTAACGAACAGTTTATTGCTAGGGCTGGATTTTGAACAAATCCAGGTGTAACTTTGTGTAGCTGTAGAAGTGGGTTGTGAATGTACTAGTAAGATACCTAATATGCTGATATATAGCAGTGTCAAAGCACTCTATATGTCAGTATCTAGACTTTTGTTTGATTTTTTTTCTGTTTTGTTCCTTTTTTAACCTACTCTGTAAACTGGATATCATAGAATCATAGAATCATAGAGTTGGAAGAGACTTCAAAGGCCATCAGAAACAATACTGCTAGTCAAACTAAATAAGCTGTCATCTTTGCAGTTAGCAGCAGGCCATTTAAAAGTGATTATGTGTGTTTCATTATCTTAGCAGGAGATTTCTGTTGCTTTAGAAGTTTAAATTAGCTTATTGTTGACCAGTGACTTTGTGAGGTATTGATGGGCTTCACGTGTTGATTTCTAGAAGGATAGCATTATTTCACAGTGGATGGAACATATACATATTTGCAGAGAGATGGTGATATTTCCACATTATAAATCAATGTGGTGAAACCTTAGTGGCTGAAAAACTTTTGGAAAACTCCAGGTGCCAAGCCGGTGGTGCATAAGGTCTCATAAGGCGCAGGTGGTAGTATTATTTAATGATTTCTGACACACCCACACCCATGTTATGATGCTTCATAGGAATCCATTTTGTTTTGGGGTAGCTTTTGGGGGCCCTAGGGTTGGGATGTGAGTCATTAATGCAGTGTTTTTCAACCTTTTTTGGGCAAAGGCACACTTGTTTCATGAAAAAAATCACGAGGCACACTACCATTAGAAAATGTTAAAAAATTTAACTCTGTGCCTATATTGACTATATATAAAGTAATTCTCTTGAATAGGAATCAAATAAACACAAATAAAGTATTTTATAATTACTTTATTATGAAATAGTAAACAGAAATATGAAAAATTATACAATACTTTATTCAGTGCGCAACCTGGGCCTGTTTGGCTGAACACAAAGCTGATATTCTTCAGCTTTTCCAATGGCACACCAGGCAACATCTCGCGGCACACTAGTGTGCCGCGGAACAGTGGTTGAAAAACACTGCATTAATGTCACCAAATTACCAGTGACATTCCCAGTCACAGTAGAAATATTTTCAAAGGCTTCTTAATGGCTAAAATACACAGGGAGAACACTTTACCCCTTGGAATGGATCCTGATAATGCTGACAGGCTTATATGCATATAAGCAGTTCTGCAAATAACCTGCTTGCAAACTGAATAAGACTTAATGGGTCAAAATCAGAATCTGTGTTAGTAACTCATGAAATGAGTGCAACATTGGTGTATTTTCTGATTACCTAGCCACAAGTATCTGTGCAGTTGCATTCTGAATCACCAACTGATCTTTAAAGGCAGTTGTTGTTTCTTTACAGTCATGACCTACTCCAGGTGTATTCCCTGATGGTTGCCCATCCCAGTACTTGCCAGGCCTGACTCTGCTTGGTCCTACCATGTAAAGGCTGTGACATGGACTACACTAAGGCAGAAACAGACATTTTAAACAACTATCTACAGAAGAAAATGTTTTAAGGGCTGAATGTTTAGTAGTGTCAGTCAGAACACAAACCTGATTTTTCAGACAATAAAGAACAGCTTGAATCATGTGTCTCCTACACAAAATATTTTCAGCTTTAAAGATTTACTGTATAATCTTTGCAGTCTACCTCATATGTCTCAACAAGTGGGCAAAGTTCCACAAAAACTTACATTAATCTTTAAGATGCCACAACATTTTTGTCTTCTTCTTTTTTAAAAATTGCTCTTTTGTTTTAGCCTGATATGGTTTCAGCTGTGGTGTTATAATATCCTTAATATCTGTTTCTGCCTGGAGTGAAGGATTTGCAGCATATGCATGCTGTGTATGCTAAATTGCTACACAATTCAATTTGAGCATGTTAATTATGTATGTGCAACCTTTTTTTTTGTACAGAGTAGCAAACCAATGGTTTCCCCACCTTCGGACCAGAATCAAACAGTCCCCTGAGCTGAGCCACACATGCCTGATTGCGTTTCATTTCTTAGTCTTGATGGAGAACAGAAAAGACAACAATGACAAATTGACAAATTGTTGAATTCAAACCTTCCAACAGCCATTTGTCCCCTTCCATTGTTTTCAGATGTCAGCAATGTGAGTGCTGAGTCCAAAACAAGTATCTTGTGGGGAGAATAGTACACCAAAAGGGGTTTGCCGTTCGACTGCATGTTGCTGAATAAAGTTGACACACACACAACGTCAAGTG
The DNA here is from genome assembly GCA_029282475.1 of Phrynocephalus forsythii. Classification (NCBI taxonomy): domain Eukaryota; kingdom Metazoa; phylum Chordata; class Lepidosauria; order Squamata; family Agamidae; genus Phrynocephalus; species Phrynocephalus forsythii. Next base: position 140,839,569 of record JAPFRF010000010.1, read on the forward strand.
GAAAATTTGACCAATTTGTTGTACTATTGAAGCCAAAGAGATTCAAAATAGTATTGCAAAGTAAGCGGGGGCTGGGAGAGGCAGAACTGGAGAACAGAAACTGAATTATCTTCTGCATATCCATTTGTACTAGGTGTGTTGAGGACTTGAGTCTGCAGAATATCCCACCAAGAGAAGGAAGGACTGTGCAGCTCCCCTATAGCACAGAGTCAGGATGGGCAGATGTACAAGAAGCAGCAAAAGGATCACACAAAGTCCAGGCAACGCAGAGCAAAATATTCAAGGAACAAGGCAAGCGTCAAAAGGCAAAGAAAGCACTTTGAGCAGCTTGCAGAATACAGCTGTAGAATAGCTCTGCTATTGAGCCATACTAGTATATATATATCTTGTACGTGTTTAGACAGCAAATGGAACAATCCAGCCACAAGTTTTGGTCCTGGGTCTTATTTAGAGAAAGAGCCCACTTGTGATGAGGCCATTAATCAGAAGGAGGCCTGTACTCATGAGGATACCACCACCACCACCACCACCCCGCAGCAAAGCACTCCACGTTGAGGTTTCCAGCCAGGCTTTCACCTTCAGTCTTCTTCATTCCCTAGGGACAGGAGGTTTTCCTCTCTTTTCCTCAGTCTCAGTCCCTGATCTCTGACTGCTCATAGGCACAGGCTCCTGGATACTCAAGGGTCCGAGATCTTCAGGGTTAGGCAGGTCCTCCATCCCATCAAGGTCTGGAATATCCTGTACTTCAGACTCATATTCACATATTCACTTCATATTTGCTGAAGTCACAAAAGATATCACAACATGTCAACTGGTCTAGGAGTATGCTTGGGTTGTAATTCAAGTAATTTTAGGACCAAAGTGTACATTACAAGCTGAAAACACATCATCATGTCTCTGGAATCAAATTTGCCACTGAGGCATGGTCAACCTTCTGATGACCAATCATCTAACAAAGCAAGCTGACTCACATAGAGTCATACATCATTCAGCACTTAAGGAACAGCTTCTTCTAATGGTTTGCAGTGCACATTTTGACCCCAAGAACCGTCAATCACCACATGAAGACCAGTTTCCCAGAACACATTATCCAGTTGCAGAATATATTGCCTGAGATCTGACTGTTCATCACAACCAGAGCAGACCCATTCCATCAGTGGGGATTTGGTGAGTCTGCATCTCATAGGTTCCACTGATTCAATGGGGTTCTTCTAGTTGCAACATACTATTGGACGGTTTGGCAGCTTGGTGCAGTTTTCTGGGTTGGGCCCGAGATTCTGTGCCCCATCTCCTGCTGTTGGTGCCTACTCAGAGGTGGGGCAGGGAAACCCACAGTGCTGGTTCTGATAAGTTACCCATAGGAGGAGTACAGAATGTAGGGTGCCTGCAAAACTCCTGTGGGCTCTATCCAGCGAACTGCAATGTGGAACCACAGTGAGTTCCACTCTCTAATGTTAGTCATTGTTTCCCTTTTAATTTATTTGTCAATGGATTGCTCTGCTTTTAATGGATATCTGTATTATGGTTTGGCACAATGGAGTGCTGAACTTATTTCTTTTAAAAGTTCTGTTTAATAATAGAAAGCAAATTTGATCTGCTGAAATTAACTGCTATTCCTCTTATACTTGATTTTGAAATCACTAGATGGAAAATGAAAGTAGCATTTCAGTAATTGCTCAGATTCTCCACTGGCTTCCACTTTGCACAGGTGAATAAATAACTGCACGCAGTTTAGAAGAAACCATTTCCCCTGCCATTCAGAATGATGAGGTGGTGTCACTTGCATTCCCTCCCAAAGGCAGCAGAGGACATCCTTTTGCCTGCCCTTTCTCCTGCTTAAACTACAAATATTAAGGATGCAGAGGTTTCACCACTGGAAACCATTATCATATATATTAAAAGAAATTCCTGTTCAGTTATTGCCAAGAAATGGAATCCAAAGTGGTACCCAGGAAGCGTTGTCCATGGGTCTAATTAGAAGAAAAGGGTGACCCATTCTCCTTCAGTTCCAGGTTTTAAACTACTTTTAAAAGGCACATTCATTTCAGTGTGGATGAGGCAACCTTGCATGTGGAATCAATGGGATTTAAGAGCCCTTCAGCCAAGGACTGTAATGGACTGGGTCGCAAAGACCAACTGCTGGAAATCAAGGTGGCTCTGTTGTAGAACAGGTGTTCTCTTTTCAGCTCTGTCTGGTGACACTAGGTGCACCAGGGGAGGCAAGGGGAGGAAAGGGAGAACTAATGGAGTCTAGGATGGGGGGTGGGGGTGGGGGTGGATTTTAGTCCCTGAGGTCAGGCTGAGCAGGCATTCCAGAGCATCTCTCTTTATTTTCTCCCATGATAATAACTGGCTGCCATTTGTTCTTAAGGGAAACATGTTGCACTAAGGTTATTGTCGCTGAGGGTGTAACAAAGAGTCATAGCTTTTCTCATCCTTGGTGTAAAAGAAACCCCCACCTACCCTCCCCCCCACCAAAAAAAAAAACCTCTGAAGGAATACCTCTTGGACAGTGGGGAGAAAACATGTATTTTTCATTTCCACCTGCAGGAAAGAAACAAGATTACAAGATTTATATCATTATCCTTCTCTCTCTGTCCCCCCCCCCCTTGTCTGTGTCTCTGTGTGTCTCTGTGTGTGTCTGTGTGTGTTTTGAGGGACTGATCAACACCAGGGGAGGCTATGTCTGTGTCTGTTGTCATGTGATTGAAATTACTCTCTGTTGCATGTGCTATTCCCCTTACACTTTCTTGCTATAACTATCTGTCTCCAAAAGGGTATTGTACAGTGCCACAGTGAACAGGAGCTAATGAGTGGTGACAAGCATAACTTGTCAGTTTTGCCATGTAAATTGACATTGTGTCTGGACTAAACTGGGTTCAGGCTGGTAGACGGAGGGAGCGTGCCTGGTGGGCTTCAGTTCCCAAACAAATTGGAAGTGTCTTGTAGAGTCACCATCACAGCTTATGCAGTTTCTCTGGAACCGTATTGTTTGCTGGTTCTGGACCAAACACATTGCTATGTCATATTGCATCGTGTGGTAGTTAAGCTGATTATTTTGCTGGCAAAGTCTTTGCTACCATCTGCTTATTTATACTGGATTGTTCATGCATAAACATCCACATGTAACTACTATCCCCCTCCCAAAAAATCTTACTTAGATGTATCTGCAGAAAATGATGCTAAAATGACTTTCCCTATATTGTAGCTGATTTTTCACAATGTAAACTTTTAACAACAGAAATAACAAGCCAGGTCTGTGCTCCTATTATCTTTAGATATATTTTAAAATGGGAAGCATAGAGCCTCCCTGACTAATGTAAGTGTTTACAGCAGACTCAGACCAACAGAATATGTGGCATACTACCAACCTGCCTGCCATGTGTCCAACAGCGAGTGGCAAATTTTCTTCAGCCCCTTGGAATGTGTGTATCCCCTTCCTCAACTAATGAGCCTCGTGGCACAGCGATTAAACTGCTGTGCCGCAAATACCAGGTAGATGATTCATGACTGACTCAACCTTCTATCCTTCCAAGGCAAAATGAGTACCCAGATTGCTATGAGTGTGTGCAATGTATAGCCTGTATAAATAAATTGTAAACCACTCAGATAATGCTTTAAGCATTATTGGGTGGTATATAAGCAGAACATTTTTGCTTTAGCAGTAAAGAAACCATGCATTTTTAAGTCTGTCAATCAGAAATTTGAATGCTGACTTGACTGATTACAGTGGTACCTCTACTAATGAGCAGCTCTACTTACAAGCAATTCAACTTAAGAGCAGAAAACAGTTGATATGTTAACTACTGCCTTACAAATTTTAGATGTGGTCTGCTCTACTTACATTTTTTATTTGTTTCAAAAAAATTTTATTTTTTTAGATACAGCTTCTCTACTTATGAGTTGTTTGACTTATGAGCATGCATTCATAATAGATTAACCTCATAGGTAGAGGTACCACTGTACTATAAAAGACACTGCAAATAAAATAAAATACTATGTCCTCACCATAAGATAGTGAGTCTGGTTCTGAGACTGGTGCCTGAAAACAACAGTAACTAGACTGAGTTCAAACTACAGGCAGTAGTGGGTGACTCACTTTTCTTTGGTCAGCCAGCCTATCATGTTGTGTCCATATTCTCTTTTGTATATGCTTAGGTTCACAAAGGGAAGAGGGCATTAATTTGGTACAAAGGTCTTATATTTTCTTAAATTTGCAGAAAGCATACTAGAGCAAGCAAACAAACAAAGTGAAACAACCAAAAACCAAAAAGTATGTTTTATCTTGGTCTCACACTGGCCATTAGATCTCTCAAGTGGTTTGGGGAAAGTGTAAGCACTTTTCTTGCCATTTCAATGCAGCCAGTCTCACCTACAACTTCATCAGTGGCAAGTTTTTCTTCTTCCCTCATGTGAACATGTTAACTGTATATGGAAGCCACTATGTAGTTTTTCTAAGGTAATGAAAAACAGCTGGTAGTATGCTTGGGGTGTGATGCAGGCAGCGTTTGAACATTGTGGCAGGTGTGTGTGCAAAACTGACAGCTAACATGCTACTAGCAACCAAGCACAAGATTCATCAGTCAACCTATTTGAGCATCACTGACAGAAAACACAACAAGCACATCTCCTCCCTAGCAGTGAAAACATGTGAACAATTAAACAAATAACTAATGTTCCAAATCCTATTGGGAGTGTTGTCAACACAACACGGAGAGATGGTAGAACCTTTGGAGTGAAATTGCTTCCAGTTAAGAAATCACCATAGACATCTGTGGTGTGCTGAGTCATGTGACGGGGTGTGCAGTAGGCTCTCTTAACCTCAGGCAGTTTGCTGACAAAATTTATGCTGTCTGTGTCATGCTTCTAGGTGTAACTGACTGAATTTGGGCCAAATATTTGCTGCCTTTCCATAATACCAAAAGCCAGCTGCCTGAGATGACTTTGCAATTCGGCCAGTAGTTACCATATTTTTTGCTCTATAAGATGCACTTGGCCATAAGATGCACCTAGTATTTAGAGGAGGAAAACAAGAGAGAAAAATGTTTAGCCTAAGGTTTCGTGGCAGGCGAATCCTGGCTGCAAAAGGGGAAGGCAGAAGCTCTGTGGAGGAGACCTCCTTGAAAATGAGGTGGTTTCTGACTGGGAAATCCTGGCTGCAGAAGGGAAGGGGTGGAGAGAGGCTCCCTGGAGGAAGCCTCTTTGCAAAGGAAGTGTTTGGGACTGTGGAATCCAGGCTGCAGAAGGGGAGGGTTGCAAACGAGGTGATTGGAAATGTGGAATTCAAGCTGCAAAGGGGGAAGATTGCAAATGAGGTGATTGGAAATGTGGAATTCAATCTGCAAAAGAGGAGGATTGCAAATAAGGTGATTGGAACTGAGGAATCCAAGCTGCAAAAGGGGAGGAAGACCTCTTTGAAAACAAGGTGATTTTTGACTGGGGAATCTTGGCTGCAGAAGGGGAGGGGTGGGGAGAGCCCCCCTGGAGGAAGCCTCTTTGCAAACCAGGTGATTGGAACTGTGGAATTCCGGCTGGGAAGGGAGAGGCTCCGTGCAGGTAACTTCTCTCTAAATGAAAATCTGTGATATATATGTAGCAGGGACTACTCTATTTGCTCTATAAGACGCAGAGAAATATCCCCTTACTTTTGAGGGGACAAGTGCATCGTAAAGAGCGAAAAATACAGCAGATCAGTGATCATGACAAGATTTCTCTTGGTATAGCTTTCAGAAATGTTGCTCAATTTAGAGCTTTCACTCTTGAATGTGTAGGGGTTAAAAAGTGTAATAGTCCAAAATGTTATTATGTATAACTATAGTATGTAAATGTGCATCATGAAAATAAGAAACCAGAGGGGCAGGTAAAGGATTGTGATTTCTCAAATATTGTTACACATAGCTATGGTATAATGTTCCTCATAATTAAGAAGCAATAAACTACTAAAAAGTTTTATGTAAACAGTTTGCCTTTTAACACATTGAGCACTCTATAGTCTGGCTATTACAATATACAATAATTAAATTCCATATCAGCCCATTTCATGTGGTGTCATTTTTGTTGCCAGTGCCCTCTGGAGATGTGTTGCATCTGCACTGCCCTGATGAGTGTCACCTCTGCTTTCTGTTTGCTGCCTTTGTTGATTGACACTTCCCCAGAAGAGTCCTTAAGAAACAATGTAATTAGAGTATTTGCATTGCCTGGGATGGTTTGACCTTTGGTGTGCCACTAATTAGAGTCTCCCTGCTGTACGCTGCTAGTTGCTGGTAGGCACTAACCAGGCCGGGGGGGGGGGGAAGGTGATGGAGTGACTCATTTGGTATACTGCAGAAAGCTTTTCAAATGGCATTACGCTTAACAGGCAATTACTATATTATGAACAATGCAGTATCATTTCATGGTACTGAAAAATAACTACAGGGTTTTTTTTTTAAGGGTCTCGTTACGATGTAACTTGCATGGCCAGAAACATTTTTTTCAAATTTTGGAAGTTCTGTTAGCAAAGCACATCCTGTCTCGCCTGATTTCGGAAGCTAAGCAGGGTCGGTCCTGGTTAGTACTTGGATGGGAGACCACCAGGGAATGCCAGGTGCTGTAGGCGCCTGGAATAGGAACTGGCAAACCACTCCGGTATTCCTGTCAAGAGAACTCCATGGACATGGGTGGGGTCACGAAGAGTTGGCCATGAGACAGACAGACAGACAGACAGACAGACAGACAGACAGACAGACAGACACACACACACACACACACACACACACACACACACACACACACACACACACACACACACACACACACACACACACAGAAACTAGATACTGTACTGCTAATATTTATATGGGTAAAAGTCTTAAAGCCATTTCAATACAGTATATGATTTTATAACTGATTATATGTTCAAGCACAGATTTTCATAAGATGTACATATATTTTATGTGTATATTGGAAACTGCTAAGCAAGTGCAAGGAGTTCTCTCTGTTCCTTTGGCTGTTTATCTTAAAAGCGGATTTAGGCTGAAATTTCAATCATTCAATCAATCAATCAGCCTTTATTGGCATACAACAAAAAAGAACAAAACAGCACAGTTACAATACAGATTTAAAAATATAATGTTAAATTACAAAATGAGCAGCTCAGTGCATCTCTGCTTGCAAGCCCTGGCCAACTGGCCTAAAAAGCTACCACATTTTCTATTGCAGCAGACTCTCCTGATGACAGGAGATACCTCAAATCTATCAATCTCTGAGCAATGCCTTTTCTTCAAAAGGAGTGGATTGAGTTTTTTACGAAAATGATATAAAATGGGCAGCAAAGAACCACATGGGAGAATTCCACTACACCTAGTACATAGGAAACCACCTGTCACTGTATGGAGTCTCATTGAATCTCCCATACAACACCGCTGATGGGATGGCATTGCATCTAGCGAGAGTATAGCTCCTCTGTTCCTCGGGGCATTTTAACAGGTAAAGGTAATGAACAGGGTGCTCAGTTGGGACTGGGATCTACAAGCTCAATGGTGAACGTATTGAGTTTGCTGCACTCTGTAAATCCTGCATTTGTATATCTAGAAACCTGTGTTTTATCAACTTGAATGCTTCCAACTGGGGCAATGAGCCTAGGTCCTAGTGTTTACTGCAATACTCATAGAACTGATTGTTTAATTAATTTAGTTGAGCCTATTGGAACTATGGAGTCTTGAAGAAGTCAGTAAAGTAGGCTGCCCTGGTCAGCATTATAATATACTCTGAGCCAAAATTTAATAGGTCTTAGCCATGCCCTAGTCTCTATCAGAGCTTGTCCTGCTTCTACACATAGTGTTGCTATAAGAGACAACTCTAGATGTGCCTGGGATTTTCTGTAAAAAGAAGGCTTGAGTTTGCTCCACTCTGTGGTCCAGGGTGTTCATCCAAATACGGATGCCGAATAACACTTGTGAAATGACTTTGGCGTTGAACACTTTGTGGGCTGCTAGAACATAACCATTGCCTCTGTTGTAAAAGAAACGGGTTATGACTAGTGTTGTCATCCTTGCAATGTTCAGTGCTACTTTGTGGTGCTGTTTCCAGGTGTGTTTGTATTTGAAAAAGGATTCCTAGATATTTAAAGTGTTTAACCTGTTCAACTCCATTTCTTTAGAAAGGCTGGACTTTAGACATTCTGTGCTACACTTTCAGACTGACTTATATAAAGAAGCACAGAGTCACCTGTATGTATGGGCACACCCGTGCACACCTCTGCTCCAGACCTGTACAATGGGGAGTAAACCCATGTACAGTAATACCTCAGATAATGAATGCTTCTGTTAACGAAAAACTCGGGTAATGTAACAAAAATTTCTGGGAATAGGGATGTAATTTTCCTATGGGTTGCCTTGGATAACGTATTTTCTATTATGTTTTGTAAATAAAGTGTACCTAGGATGCATTGCACACACACACCATAGATTGTGGAGGGTTGGGAGGAGTTGAAGCAGTTTTTTCATTGTGCTTTGGAGCCATTCTGAACATTTTTGGCAGTGGGTTTTGGACCTTGTCACCTCACATTGAAATGAGGCAGGGTCAGAGACCACTTTGCAAAGACATTCAGACTCAGAACTCCTGAGAGTACAACTTTTATTTACTATCTTGCATGCAAGGGTGCCCTCCTGCCACCGCAGGTGGGGACAAAGCCCTTTTGGAAAGATTTTCCCTTTTATGTGGTTCCATTTAGAGGAAAGAGACAAAAGAAGACAAAAGAAAAATCCATGATTGGTTACAGTTTGCTGTCGTCATAAGCGTATGCTATGTTTAACTTACACATGCAAGCATATCTAAAAGGTTAATGGAAGATTCTTATCAGCATGGAAGTTTCATATGCGCAGGATTAATAAGCAAGAGTAAATATCATAATTTGCTTAATTTCTGAGAAACATACCTGCTTTCTTCTACATAGGTCTGTCATTGCTTACACAAGCTAATAACAAGCTGTTACTGTTTGCAGACTATTTATCATGTGGTGGTTTTGCGGTTAAGCGCATCCTGCGCCTGTTTACCTTCTGCTTAGCCTTATCTTCTATGCAACCGAAACATGTGGGGGCGAGCTTTCAAGTGTACACAGAAAAGGCAATTTTCAAGCTGGTAGCTATAAAGCCATAAAGAATATTTGTCCCATATGTCAGGTCAGGTAATAAAACATTAAAGATAAACATTAAAGTCTATCCATATTGTCACAACCTTTTGAATTTGGAATGACAGGGAGCTGTGGTTTCCTTGCTTTCTTTGGTCCATCTTTTCACTGCTTTTCATTGCACGTTTGGCGGGAATGACCTGGGGTTTGTCTTGCTGCTTTCTTTGATCCATCTTTGCATCCCCCCCCATTTCACTTTTGACAGGAACAGGCTGGAGTTTGTCTTGCTGCTTTCTTTTGTCCGTGTTTGCATTGCACTGCGGTGTGTGTGTGTGTGTGTGTGTGTGTTCCAGCTCCGCATGCCTTTAAAGTGAACTTTATAAAGAGTTCGGGGGATCGGCTTTTTTGCCTTTTCTTGGACCTCCAGAACAGATTAATTGGTTTCCTATCCATTTCAATGGGAAACCACACTTCAGTTAACATAATTTTCACTCAGAATGAATTAATTACGTTATCCAAGGTATCTCACCCCCCCCCACACACAAAGTCATTTTATACTTTAGCTAGATTATTTTATTGTGTATGTCACAGGCTGTGAGTGTCTGGAAGAACCAAACAATGCAACTTTCCCAAGACGTGGCTTCCCTCTGCTCCCCATGCATTTTGAGACTAGAAGCACACCGGTTTTCTCCAGACTAGGGATGCTTGAGGAATTGGATCTTTGCAAATTCCCGTATGAAACCCCTTGATCTGATCAGTAGTTTTCTACTGAATGCATTCTGCTTCTCTGAATATTGTGACACAGTTTTATGTCTCAAGTTATGAATTTGAACGTGGGTTTTGAGACAAATTGCACAATTTAAAGAGAGAGGGTACTATTTAAAGTACATATTCAAAGAGACATTACACAGTTAAATTCTTATCAAAGTAGGTAATTAAATAAATATTTGGAGTTGATTTAAAAAATCATATGTTTATTTAATAATATCCACCTTCTGCCAAATAATAATGGATCCTAAGATAAATATAACATCAGATTGAAAAAGTTCCTGGACTGATTGTAAAGAAATTGAGTGATTTTTATGTTAATAAGTTTTACATGGAATCTTATTGATGTCATTCGGTCAGACCTTGCATTGCAGCCCCTAATTGCCTGCTCTACATGTTGTCTCAGTATTAGAGCCACTCAGTTTCTCCTGAGTATGTTAATCCAAGAGTAGAACAGTTTGTAGATATGTGACTAAAAATATCCAATCCAATCCACTGACACCAAACACTGCAATATTTACATGGTGCATTTCTTGCATTCATTGTTTCCAGTTTACCCTGATTGATAGTTCTCACATTCAACATTCCAATGATATGTGTGGTACAACATCAACTTTCACTGGTGAGGTCTTCATCTTCAAAAATAGGTTTTCAAATTAGATTTGAAGGTTGAGGTAGATGCATCTGGGGATGGGTGTATTTTTAGTGCCCTGGTTGCAAATTGTGAACGGGTTTAAGATCAAGATTTAAGAGCCAGAGTAGCTGGGAACATGCGAGTGGGACAAGTTATTACCACAGAATTCCACAGAGGAATATTGTAGGTGTTATTTAATAGCTCCAATATTTAGTTTAATACATATTAAACTGACACTACTCTTCATGCACAAGGGACATGGTGACTGATTAGCTAGCATCAGTAATTTATGCATCTGCCTAAACTGCCAAAAGGATATAGAAATGACCTGTATTTTCATCCAAAAGGTGTATCATAAAACATTGCAAATTTGCCTGCCTGATCTCTTAAAGGATGTGAGGAGTTCTCCTACCTGCTCCTCCCAAATCTTGGCATTGTTTTCCATTGATGAATCTATTGATTGATGTGTTGTCTTCCCTGCAGATGTGCACAGGGAACTGCCCATTTGCCACACTTGCCATAATATCCTTTAGGTGACACCTGTGGAGGAAAAATGCCATTCTGGCCGGGAACTGTAAAAATCCTATGCAGATTAATGTTTCTTCTGCCTTTTTGTCTGCTGGATTCTGCAAAGAATATTAATCTGCTATTTTGTTTTAGGAATATTAAAAATCTTGCCATTCTAGTGAATTTTGTGTAGGAAAAATACTGTTCTGCACTGGAAGTATAATAATCCAGCACAGCTTGATTTTTTTTAAAAAAAGATACAACAAAATACCCCCAAACACTCCTCTGAAATAAGAGCTTATGAGGTTCCCATCTAATAACACCCTACATAACTTAACAGGACACCACTTTCTCTCATCTAGTCTATTACCATAGCCAGGCACTGAATTAGCATCCCACTGCTTCTCCTGAATTGGATGAAGATGAGAAATATTTATGAAACTTCCATCACTCCATCTCTCATTGCATATTGATGACTTCTTTCTCTAGATCTCCAAATGATCTCACTGAGAACTTTTGTATAACTGTGTAAGAGCATAAATCCTTGACTGTGTAACAGTAAGAAAAATTAAGCATTTTTTCTCTTTGCCTAGAAGAAGACAAGGGTTAGGATGCTCACTTTGCAAGATTCCTATAGCAACATCACTTTTCATGTGGTAGGAGAGGGTCTCAAACCTGTCACTGAACAAAAGCAATACCTCTAATCCCCAACCACTGAAGGGGACCATGGCCAAAAGCAAAGGGCATCTTAAAATTAATACAGAAATAGAATAGGGCTGAATTTTGTGTTTTGGAGATAGAATAGGGAACAGACATAAACATATGTGCTCATTTCTAGTGCTAGAATTAATTATTGATACTCTCAAAAAGCAAGAAAATAATTAGACAGGTTTTGAGATTTTTTGGATTAAAAATCCCAACCTTGATAGTAAGCAAATGATAGTGTTGACCAAGGGGTAGGTCTTACTATTTCGTTATAAAGGTCAAGCTTGCTTGATGGAATCCTGGCATGCAATTTTGTATGCCCTATGTAGGTCTGGAGCTGCCTAGATGCCCTAAGCACATCCAATCTCGCCTGATTTCGGAAGCTAAACAGGGTCGGGCCTGGTTAGTCCTTGGATGGGAGACCACCAGGGAATACCAGGTGCTGTGGGCACCTGGATTGTAGGAACCGGCAAACCACTCCAGTATTCCTGCCAAGAAAACTCCATGGACATGGGGTCAAAAAGAGTCGGTCACAACTATAATGGCACAACACATACACACTCGTAGGTCTGGTTTGATGTTCTCAATGCTGAACATATTAAACCTTGGGAAGTGAGAAATACAGAGATGTAAGGAAGAGTAAAAGAAGTTTAATTAGTGGATGATAGTATGACATTGTAAAGGTTATATTATTCTGGAAGTCTGTGGAACTTGAGACTTATTAGTATGATGTGAAAACATTCTGGTTAGGAGAAGATATGGTCCTTTCAAAATACATAATACAGATAGTCTGTGAACTCTGCTGCTGATTTTTTTGAGAAGGAATGGTTAAAGGCAGGGAAGGGGAGAAGGAGAACATGGTGGGTTTTTTTTTCTAGAATCAGGGATTCCAGTATGTGATACTGTATGTGTGTGTGTTCTTTTCAATTAGCAGCTTGAAGCTTTTTGCTCTTGATTTGTACATAAAAATCAACATAAAAAAGAAAAATATTTACCCACTGAAGATGTTTTTGATGAAACCTCGTGCTTGGGTAATTGGGTTATGATTCTAGTTTGCTCAGGGTTAGGTTTTGAAATGAAGCAATAGAATTATTTTGCAAAGTTGCAATTCCAAGGAATACTATTATTTCATATGTAATGAGAACATTAGTTTGGCTGTGATCTTCCAACCATGCATTCACTTGTTTATAACTGTATTTAAAGCAACAAATCTTGTGAGGAGGTTTTCTGTTCCCCCTCTTTCCATTAACTGCAGTCTTAATGTTGGAAGCCTGTGAACCAAAAAAAGCATACCTGCCAACTCTGAACGGTAGCAGCAATTTGCTTTCTAAACATACCTAATTTGTACCTAATGTTCAAGCATATTTTCTCCAATGTGCCTGAAGGACTTCAGGAATGTCAGCTTTCCTGATATGCCAATTAAACTGGAGCAACTTTACAAGTTTCTACTAAACTCAGAAATTCCAAAAATCGGGGTAGAAAAAAAGCAGTAGCTCTATACTTGAAGATTTTTAGTTTACAGAAAGTTGCCTGGAGACAATCCAAAATTGATATTATTATGAACACTGTAAACAAAGACATTTTATTTTTCTTCCTCACAGTATGACATGAGATGGACAGTGCCTTCAGGACTGATAAAACAACAAAGTTCTGTTGCACCAAATGTCTAATATTAAAAGAATAACTGTGTGCACATTTCCTCAGTTGGCAGTTTGTGGGACTTGACTACCAGATGCATGTACATTCCCATAGATCTGGAGGTCTTTAAAAGGTTTTTTTTTAAATTTATTGTAGGTACAAACTGCCTGGGAAATTCTGGGGTCTGTATGACAGAAAAGTAACCATCCTTCTCAGAAAGCACACAAGGCAACCCAGAAGGGGTATTCGGGATGGAGGGGGGTCAACTAGGTCTTTTGCTGAGTGAAACACTTTTCAGTAAATATTTCAGAAAGATGTTGGTCAAAGGATGGGTTTTGTTGGGTAATAAACTGTTCTGTGGCATGCTGTGCTGATCTTTTATTAATTCTGTCTTCCAGAAAATACTAGGGAAACGCTGTATACATGCAACTCAGAATGTGTCAGGCCCTATTTGATCATTAGACAACTATTTTACAGAATTGCTGGAGATGCTCTCTTTTCCCTTTGCCTTAGATAAGTATTGATTCTGTTTGAAAGTCAAAGGTCTTTTTATTCAGCAACAGTTTGCTCACTTTTCCCTCTGATTCATCAGTCCAAAATATTGCAAACTGATGGGAAACATATGTTTTGTTGATCCTAACATAGATTATGCTGGTTTGTTCTATGTTCAAACCTGTGTCTAACAGAAATATTATTTTATTGTAAATTATGTCTGCATCTGCATGTCTGTTTACATGCCTGGATTTGAAAGACAAAGGATTGAATGTAAAGCTAAAAGACTAGCTAGTGCCGCTGGCTTTCCTGATCCATCCATCAGTCCTTATCCTTGAATCACGAGTCACCTGTCTGCGGGAGCAGAAAGTGGGACTTCCTTCATTTGAGTGAACTTCACTCTCTAGAAGTCTTTATCTGCAAAAGATGAGGCAGGTGACCATAAGAAAGAGAGACTTTTATGTGGTTCTGTCATGACTATAGAACTTTGTTTCATGGAAGATCCACTGGCTACCTCTGGGGTAGCCCTTTGTTAAAGACTGAAACACATTCTACCATTGTAACCAGAAATAAAATGTTTCAGTGAATTACAATGGCTCTGTGGATTGCTCTGAAACTTGATAGTGTAGAAAGTATAGGATTTTGGATGTTCTATGCCAGTTTTGAGAAGGAAAGGGCGAGGCATGATTTGTTTAGTGATTGGTGATTTTCAGATCTCTGAAGGGAGAGTACAGCTGAGGAAATGTAAGAAATCATGAGTATTTTGCAGATAATACCACAGTCAATTGACAGGATCACTGTGTAAACCAACATTCTTTTACAGTTGTTGCTATGGCTGTTTACTTCAAATTTAGTTTAAAGAAATGTGTGGAGATGGAAAACAGATTTTGCAGATATTAATTCTGAAAATACTTGAAATAAATTCACAACTAAGCAAATGATTGCCAGAGTGTTACTCAGCAGAGAATTGCAATAAATTGTTCATCTGCTGAAAGGGATGTGCTAGGTAACAGGATGCTGTATTTTCAAAGAATGTGGAAGCTGTCTTAGAAACAGTTCAGTGGGTAGCTTAAGAGGAGTACTTTTCTCCCCCTGCCCAGGGTGGAATAAACAGGCGAGACAGTGTCTTGGGTTGAAACAAATGGGCCACACTTTATTAAAGCTTAACATTGATATTTCCTCTTAAGAGGGGGCTGCTGTCTTGAGGGAAACCATTGGCCCTGGGGTCACCAGTGGGCCCCACCCAAGGGCATTGTTGGGTGGGGCAAGTCCCATGCCTCCCCAGGGGGGGGGTCCATTCTAGGTTGGCTCCCCCCCCCAAGTCAGCCAAGCCAGATTTTTTTCCCCTCACAGGACTGGGGCGGCATCTCCTGGTCAGTCCCTGCCCCATTTGGGATTCAAATGCCTCCTTGCTCCAGGCTCTGTGATATCAGGATCAGCAAGGTCTGGGGGTCTTTGTGGCCTCATAGTCAAGCATTTGGGACTCACCTAATGCCTGAATTCCCTGCACTACCCACCAGCATGGCCAAGTGGCACAACACCAATGCCAGTGTGAAATAGGCAAAAAATCCTTGCCCCTGCACTGAGCCAATTGTGAGGAGCCAGGCAAAAATTCCTATCTGTCCCCCAAACATGACCACGTTATACCACACTAGCATGCAACAAAGCGGTGGGTGGGCGGGTGCATTGCTGGTCCAGAGGAAAGATGGTGCGTGGGCAGTCGGAGGTTGTATAAAGGGGAGCACCTGTGCCCTACCCCCCCATGCAAGCCTTGCGAGGCTCCATCTTGCCTTCCTCCCTGGGGAGGGCAATGCAGCTGGACAAGCCAGTACCAGAATGCCCTAATGTGGGTTCAGCATTTTCAAAGAATGTGGAAGCTCTTTGAGAAACAGTACAGTGAGTAGCTTAACAGGAGTACTAATGTGCAGTACTATAACTCAGTGTTTTTGGCAAGGCTGATATTCACAGCAAGAGATCTCTGGATCTTCGTGGAAAATGGGAAGTTGCAGTATCGCTAGTGACTCTCTGTGGTTCTTTTGATTGGATCTAGTGGTAATAAAAGGTTCTTCTTGGCCTCAGTTGGATTAGCACCCAAATTTAATGAGTACAGTCTGTCTGCACTGAAATTCAGCATTTAATTGATGCTTTTCTTTGTCATGGATGCAAAGAATTTGGAGTCCCAATTGTTCGTGGCAGATGGATTTTGCCAGGCATTTTTTGGATGTAAGTTAAGAGATCTGACTTTAAAGTTACAGCTAGTTTCAACAGAGTTATGAAGATACCAAGAATAGCCACTCCCTCAGGACCAACAAGAAGACATGGATTTTCAACATCACTGGACAAGGACTGCAACTGCTTGGCAATCTTAATTTGTCTAATATTTAACCCCAATTGGACTAGAGATGGCCACAAAATGAAAAATAGCATGCAGTTTCGTTGTGTCATTATGGGACAAATTACTTTGTTATGAAATGAAATGAAAGAAACTGGTTGAACCAGTGAAGAATTAATTGCTTCCTCCTGGTAATTTACCTAGTACTTCCGTCACTGTAATATACTTTTCAGGTTGAAGTTCATCCCGCAAAGTATGACATGGTGGAAGCACTTAACACAGGAAACTTTTAATTCTGATTGGAGAGAATTAAGACACCAGTGCAAGCCTGATGAAGCAGGAATTCTGATCCACAAAAGCTACAAGTTTGTATGACTTCTTTAGTCATCTGTAAAGGTATCACCTACTCCTGCATTTGTACCTCCTTTATATCTCCCTATGTATTTTGTAATCAGAAGGAAGAGATCATGTAGCTGCAATTTATATCACATAATTTACATTCTGCCTTTCTCCTTAAAGGGCCCAAGGCAGCTTACATCATTAAATGACAATATTAAAGCTAAGAGCAGTGAATATACAAATACTACTAAGGATCAAACAAATGGCATAGTAAAAAGGCATAAGCAACACCAAAGAACATTCAAAGAAGTAAGGTCCAGAAATCTAAGCTGCACTCAGGCCACCAGTCATTCAGGGAAAGATTGCCTGGAGAGAAAAGTCTCCATCTGCTAGCAGAAGGACACTAAAAATGGGGCCAGCCTGCGTTGCCATGGCCAGACCTGACCTCTCCAGGAATGGGTGCAGTGGGCACGCTAATTTTAATTGTGCAAATGCACTAGAGGCTACTACTGCAATCTGGGCATCCAGAGACGAGTCCAGCATCATGCCCATATTGTGCCCCTGTGATTTTGAGGGAGTGTAACCCCATCCAGCACAGCTGGATCCCTCTTCCTTGATCTGCCTTTCGACTGATCAGCTGCACCTCTGTCTTGTCTGGATTAAGTTTCTGTTTATTCACCCTAATTGAATCCATTACTGGCATTAGTAATGGAAATGAGAGATAGAATAGGATGCCTTTCACATAGTGGTGACTCCGATCCCCAAAACTCTAGACAACATCATACCATGTAATTATTTATCAAAGGGCATAATTCAAGGTCAGACACCCAGCCAATTTCATCAAGTTCCCTCTTCCGCTGTGACTCATGTATAAAGGAAGAGTCTATCAAATGTCAATGGCCATGCACTACTAAAAACTGATTGTCAGTGGACCCCACTGAACTGCTGGGACAGCCAATGAGATATATCCATCCAGGCAGTTCAGTTGATAAATGAGGCATACCCAAGCAAAGCTATGAATTTCTAACTGGCATCCTTTCAGAGACCTTTTAGGACCAACAAACAATCTAATACATATATTAAAAGTTCCTTCATAACCATAGAGTTTGGTTGTTGTTTATCTGAAGAGTCCAGCAAATGTGCTACTACAGTCTCATTGACAGAGGGTCCAGAGGAACCAATAGTGGCATAAAATCAGTTGAGCTATTTAAGTTGGCTTGTAGCTACGCAGGGTATATGCACAATGTATTTACCACCCATTTACACTTTCCATAGCTTCAGACAGAAAGACTGTATAGGACCCATGTGTCGATCCAACACCTTGACCACTGCACCAGAACACACTAGCTGCCATATATCACATACTATTTATCAGTTCCTCACTCCGCCTCTTGAACCTGAGGAACTGGAGACCTGATGTCTGGGATGGCATGAGGTCTCCTGCCCTGTGCAAGGGGTTGGACTAGAAGACCTCCAGGGTCCCATCCAACCCTAAGATTATTCTAGGATTCTATGATAACATTTACTGATGTAGTATAAACCACAGAAGAGGAAATATGTATGTAGTGCAGGCCAGATGAAAAATGTTATGCCAAATATAACCTTAGGGCCAGTCACAAACTAGGATTTTCCCACCTATGTGCAGCCCCACATAGGCAACCACAGTACACTCTTTATCTAAGTTCTATTCCACTTTGATTTTTTTTGTTGGATCAAAAGCTGTGCAGTAGAGATGGGCACAACTTGAAAAAAAAATTTCGAGTTGTCGTTAGTCAGGCCGGTTCCGTTTCGGGTCGTTTCCGGTTTTTGCGAAAATTCGCAAAAATTAGTTGGTTCGTTTTTTCGTTTTTTCGTTTTCGTTAGTACTGGTTTTTTTGGAGGGGAGCGGGCTCCTGGAGGCACCTCTGTGGGGTGGGTGCCTCCTCTGGCCCGCTATAAAGGGAAAGCGGGCTCCTGGAGGCACCCGTGGGTGCCTCCTATCCTCACCCACTAGGAAAGGGAAGCAGGCTCCAAGAGACCCCTCTACATGGGGGTCTCCCCTCCTCACCTGCTGCTGCTGCAAAATGGTATGCAATAGCCATATGGATATGCATACCAGTTGCAGACAGTGAGACTAGTGATGGCAGTGAACCCAGAGCCATAGGTGATGCCTAAGGCTCTCGCACCGCCATGTCTCACAAAGAAGGGAATTGTACTTGCGTGTAGTGCAATGCAAGTAGATCTGGCTTAGGGTTAAGGTGGGTTAGTGCAAGGGCTAGGGTTAGGCTAGTGACGGGTAAGGTTACGGTGGGCTAGTGGGTTGCACCTCTGGGTGCCTCTCTGACCCACTAAGAAGACAGTTTGTGACGTATGGGTAAGGACTGGAGTCAAGGATTAGGGTTAGGGTTAGGGGGCTAGGGCAGGTTTTAGGGGGCTTTTTGGCACATCCCAGAAGTCTCCATGGCCAAGTGGCCATGCGATTGGTGGGATGGCTCCAAAAATTTGCATGGTCGTCCACTCCCACATGGCTGGCCACTCGTCCAGCCCATCATTGCGCAGGTGTAAAAAAAATAAAATAAAAAATAAAATCAATGGAGGACAGAGGAGGAGAGGAGAGACATTTTGTTGCAAGAAAAAACCCACCGCTACTGTGAAAAATCTGGCAGTTTATAAATTTTCGCGTGTTTCTGTTGTGCTTGTGTGTTTTTGGACCACGATTTCAAAAACAATATTGCGTTCGCTGCCCCATTTTGGATCCCCCGCCCGCACCGCATGGCATGGCGAGTCCGGCTGCCCAGGACAGGGGGGAGGCGGGACCCCCCCTCCAGAAACCACCCCTCCGGTAGGTGCCCTGCGCCCTTAGTCAAGCAGGCATTTTTCCGCCTGCTTTTTTGGGCCCGGGAATGGGTGGGGGAGAGTTTAAAAGTTTTTCCTGTGCCGTCCGTGCCGCTTGCTTGCGCTTTAATTGCGGCGGCCGGCAGCGAGACTGGGCTTTTTGCTGGCTGCGAGCCTGCGGCGAGTCCCACCAGAGCAGCTCAGGACGGGGGATGGGGGGTGAGGCCAGGGACCTCCAGAAACAACCCCTCGGGTAGGTGCCCTGAGGCACGGCAGGCATTTTTCCGCCTGCTTTTCGGCCAGGAACCGGGTTTTTTTAACTTTTAAAAACTTTTTTTCTGAGCCGCGTGGCATCGCGCAATCGTGCGATGCAAGGAACGAGCACGACAAATCAGACCAAAATTGTTTGTTCGTCGGTTCGAGCTCGAAGTCTGGCGGAGTAATTCCCGTTACCGTTTCCGTAGAGTAACGGAACCAAGTAACGGAAATGGAAACGGGAATACCGCTAAGTCGTGCCCATCTCTACTGTGCAGGTCAATCAATTACATGCACAGAATTGACATGCACATATTTATACAAATTATAACAATGAAAAATTATAACTACTGCATTAGCATTGTAACAGCAAGATGTTAAGGCTTTATGCTCAAGTTCTAAAATCTTTGTTAAATTTCATATTTAATTGGGCTCCAATTTCATATTTAATTTAAGTATCCAGAATTGATACTGACAGGTTTAGGAAAAAATAGCTGTATTTACTGTACACTTTCATATGAAATGGCCTTGGATGTATTTTTACCTATGCTCCCCTAGCTCCCACAACAACAAATGTATTCACTGGAGAATAAAAGTACTGAGATATAATTTTTGTCAGTTGTCTTCAACTCTTTTCATTAAAGCCAGCAGGAAGGAATGATAGTGCTATAGTTTGTCCATCCTTAATTTCACACTCCTGCTCCCTTGGAAACAGGAGACAAATCTCAAAGGATTTCTCCGTAGCAAAACAGTTTTAATTAGTAAATAATCCTAGAGCTTCACATTCAGAGCAAATCCTACTTAAGCTTGCCACAGTGGAACTTTCATTCAAAGTGTCTTCTGATTTATCAATGACGTCCTGAGAACTATTTTCCCGAAGGGGTTCTGTTTTCTTCTCTCAAGAGTTAAGAGGGCCAGAGCACATTTTATAGCTCATTTACCTCTCCAAATCCCATACATTAGACAACTGAATGCCCATACAGTATACTGTGGGCGCTTTTACACGACCTCTGAAATCCGGTGTCAACTTAAATTCGGACCAGAGATCGTAGGGGTTTGTCGCTCTTCCTCTGTTCCCACCCCTCCACACTCCATTGTTCCTGTCTGCGTGAGGGGATGGAGAAAAAAAGGGAGAAAAAAATGCAGGCTCACCTCCGTCTGCCAGTCGAAGGAGCCCCAGCAGCCCCGTCGTCATGATTCCTGTCTCTTAAAGGGGCGGCGGAGACAAAAAAACAAACAGAAGACGAGGGAGCCCGGCATTCACAGCTTTACAATGCACATCAGAAGATTTTTTTACCTCCTGGAGGCCAGGTACTTGAAAAGTGCTCTCAGACGTGCTTAGGTGGGCGTGGTCGTACTTTATTTTTTTTAAAGTCCGGAGCTGGTGGGAAAACTTTTTAAAGCTCCGGATCTGTAAGCCCTTTGCCTCGGATTTTAGGGGTCATGTAAAAGCACCCTGTGTTCTGCAAGATGCTTCTGGATTTCTCTCTCTCTCTCTCATGTACACATATGTACACTTACTGTTGCAGTTCCACATAGGTGAGAAAATAGGAAACATATGGGCATTGTGTCCTCTGCCTGGATTACATCACATGGATGATGACATCTGCTTTACTTGATGGGCCGCCAATAGTATCAGTAGATGCTTGAGGAATTGGATCACTGTCAATTCTTTTACAAAATATCTTAACTTGCAGTTTTCAGGGCCATTATATATATACTATATATGCAAGCTAAACTATTCATATATATTATATATATATATGAATAGTTTATTATACTACAAATGGACTACAGGTTCTGTTCTTAGAACCTGTAGTCCATTTGTCTTCTAGTGACCTGATTCAGGCAGAATTTTGTTACTGAGCCATCATAATTTAGCAGTGTCTACTAACAAGCAAAGTATGATAGGTGTCTGCTGCTGTTCCAATCAGCAGTCTTCAACTTGAGGAATACCCTCTTCCAGCCATGGACAACCTGTTACATATAATTTGACTTTCAGGCCAGTATATATTTTATATGTTTCAGTCACATGTGTCCTAGGTGTCTGCTCATTTTCTTTTGTTTAGGTCTTAAAGATTTCCAGCCATCATGTTGCATGCTTATGTCAAAAATCAAAATTTAAATATCCATATACCAGTTGGATATAGTCATCAAAAGAAGCCACAGACATGCGTTTGCAAGGCCTGAGTTGGGATGTTGATGACAGGACCTTCCAGGACTGTCCTAAATATTTTAGGATTGATTTGCCATGACAGCAAAAATTTGGTAAAACTCCCATGTTTAAATAGACATTTTGAACAAGAATATGTCCTTAGGTATGTATGTAAATCCTGTTCAAATAAGTATTCCAGGCTATTTTAAAAAAATGTATATATTAAGGAGCAATCCTAACCAGAACAGTATTATGAGTAAATGATAGGGAAGTGGCATAAAACTGAAATGAATCCACCCATCTTTTCCTGGAAACTATCTTACAGTGTCATAAACTAGCTGTTGAAATGCTGTGATTTTATTAAATCTTGATGGGAGGACTAGAGGTTCTGCAAGAGCTAAACAGTAAAGTATACCACAGCTTTTCTGATATAATAGTTCACCAAAGTTAATCAAATACATATCACAACAGAATCACAATACAGTGGAACCTTGACTTACGTCATTAATCCGTTCCAGAGGTCTAGACTTAAGTCAAACATGACTTAAGTCAAACAAACTTTTCCCATAGAAAGTAATGGGAAAGTGGATTAATCTGTTCCAGACGATGAAAAAGACCCCCCAAAACAGCAATTTGACTGTCTAAGCAGACAGCAATAATTCATGCTGTACAATAAAAGAAATAAGACAGCATTGTGGATTTACCTCCTCCAGCATGAACCCACCCACGCACCCATCGTCCTGCCACAGCCAGCCTTGAGGGTGTATGAAAGCCCCACACACCCTTTCTAAGTCCCTGCCCTCCTCTCCCTTCAAGGTCTGCAAGGAGACAGGAGGAACCCCCCCCCATTCAGAACACACACACACACACACACACACACACACACACACACACACATCCCTTGCCAAGTGGGCCAGGGGTGGTGAGGGGGGCTCCTCTCCATGGCCCAGTTTCCCTGCCTGCTTGGAGAGGGAGGCGCACACCCCAAGACCCACTCCTGCCTTCCCTCCAGCAGCAAACTGCCCTCTGCACGTGCAGCGACACCCTCAGCAGAAGCAGGAGGAGGAGGAGGGGACAGAAGCGGAGGAGGTGGGGGGCTGTGGGATTCCCGAGGCTGCCCCTCCCAGGGGCCCTCTGCGGCGGCGGCAGTGCCCACCTGCCCTTCCCCACTGGCCCCCCTTGCAGCTGCCTGGCATCAAGGACTCACCGTTGCGGGTAGGAGGGAAGGGGATGGGAGCCCTGCGCGCCCGGGCGAAGAGCGGCAACGAGCCTGGGAGGTTGGGGCCGGGAGGGAAGGGGGTGGGAGAAGGGAGCCCTGCGCGCCCGGGCGAAGAGTGGCGGGAGGAAGGGGGTGGGAGAAGGGAGACCTGAGCCTGGGAGGTTGGGGCCGGGAGGGAAGGGGGTGGGAGAAGGGAGACCTGCGCGCCAGGGTGAAGAGCGGCGACGAGCCTGGGAGATTGGGGTGGGAGGCAAGGGGGGTGGGAGAGGGGAGCCCCGCGCGCCTGGGCAAAGAGCGGCGACAAGCCTGGGAGATCGGGGCCAGGAGGGAAGGGGGTGGGGGGAAGCCCGCACGAGTGCGTGGAGCTTCTCCCGGCTCACCTGCCTTCTAGGTGTTTTGTGCCGGCAACGCCGGCAAAGGAAAAAAAGTGGGAACCAGGGGATGGAGGGGAAGCCCACATGAGAGGCGCGGGGCTTCCCCTGGCTTGCCCGCCTCCTGGATCTTCAGCGCCAGCGGCGCCAGCTTCAAAAGAGAGCCGGGGGTGGGGAGAAGGCCATGCAAGCGGCTTCTCCCGGCTTGCCCGCCTCCTGGGTGCTTGGCGCCTGCAGGCACCGGCAAAGGAAGAGAGGCAGGGGCGGGCAGAGGAAGCGCCAGAGGTGCACGGCTTCCACTGGGTGTGTCCGTCGCCCATGTGCAGTGGCAAAGGAGGAGAGGTGGGGCCCTGGGGAGGATTGGAGTGGGCGAGGAGGTGAAAGTGCACTTTGTAAAGAGGTCTCAGGGAAAAAAGGCTTTTTTTTTTTGCCTTTTTTCCTGGACCTCCGGAACGGATAAGCATAGAAATTTAGCCTGGCCGCCCAATTCCAGGCGTTACACTGGGACTCCGAGACGTAACTCGGAGCCTGGGACGCAAGTCAAACAGACCCCTAGTGGACGTAAGTCAAATATGACGCAAGTCAAGCGGGACGTAACTCAAGGTACTACTGTACACACATCAGTATCTCTCCAAAAGCACTACACTGAGAAGAAAACATAGTCTTCGCCCATCAAGGAGATGGAGGCAAGCAAATTGGTTTCTTTGGAGTCCTTTGAAGATGAGGAATGCACTTGAAACAGCTCTTAGTACTTATGCCCAAGGTATCCCCACTGTCTTTTCCATCTCCATTTGCATCTTCAGCACACAGCTGCCCCCAAAAAAACCCAAGTCTTCTTAAAATTCTGCACAGCTCAAAGGGAATTGATTTTAGAGTCTTATTGCCTATGTTCCTTTAGCCTGGTGAAAGACATTTCAAGAGAATGCTTAGGTATCAGCCAAGACTTGCTACCTCCTTTCCTCATCGTTCCTGGATTATTGTTCCAAAATGAGCTAGTTGTGAATGTTTCATATGGTCAAGCATATTTATGTGTGAATCCACATGTCTCTCTGTGTGGGGAAGTAGGGGGTGGGGAGGGGGTGAAATGTGACAGATATTGGGAATGGATGGCTTAGATTGACTGATGGAGGCAAGGGAGCCACTTGAGGCCCTGAGCTACTGCTAGAGATTTGGTGGGCTGGTGCGCCAGATTTAGACTCTTCTTCCTTGCTGTTATCAAGCTGTCATCCGTTATAATCTCCTTCATCCATTTGTTTTATATCTGGTGTGAAAGCCCAGGGTAGCCAGGCAACTTGCTTTCATTAGGCTCTTTGCAGCTGCAAAAAATTAAGAATTTTCTCATGATGTAGTTGATAGAACTACTCCATTTTTATTGCATTGTTGTTGATGACGATATTAATTAACTCAGTGACATTCTTTCTACATGGTATGGATGGTTTCTAGACTTAAGATTCGCTTTTGGTTTTTAAAACGTTTTTTAAAAAATTGTTTCAACTCTCTTTAAATAGAATGCTTCACCTATTTTATTCTTCAGTGCTTTGGGGGGACCTCTTGGCAGAAAAGCCATTAATAAATACTTCTAATATGACCACCAACACAGAGGCATAATGGTGAGCTTTAATATTTACAATTACAAAACAATGAGTATTCTGCCAGTCTCTTCTTTTGTTTCAAAATGGCTTGAGTTCCAAACTTTCAAACCATTTATATTTCATGGTTTAAACGGAGCACATATGACTCCTAGGACAGACATAATGGTTGAAGTCCTGTTGATATGTTCCACACAACAAGGATAATACCAATCATCAGCAACAAATTACTCCTAACTGAGGACAAAGCTCTGTTGATCAAAGGGAGTTTTGGGGTGCACATGATGCCTATATAATGCAGCAAAGTTGCATGAACCTTAAACCACCAAGGGAAAGATTTAAAACAATTTGCCACTGCTGGTGACATCATCAACATTGTACAAGCAGACTCTGTCAGAAGATTTCACCCAACGAGTATGAGTAAAATTTCTCATTCTTCATGTATGGAGCTAGTGTTGCAGTAGACTTTTCCTGGAAAACAGTATTTGCTTCCTGGAAAACAAACAGGAATATCAGCACCCCAGGTGTGGGCCTGTACCTTCCTCCCAAACCTGACTGGCCATTTACCAGTGATACCAGTGGTGTGTCCCAGCAATGTCATGGTAGTCACAGTAGGAGTCCAGCTGGCTCTGTCCCACCTCCCAGAGCAGCTGACTACTTTGTGGCAGGGGGAGGATGGGGAGTCCACTTGTCCTGCTGACAAATGGTCAGGTATACGGGGAGGCAGACAAAGTCTGCTGAGCTCCTACTGCCATTTATTTATTTATTTATTTATTTATTTATTTATTTATTTATTTATTTATTTATTGAGCTTATATACCACCCGTCTTCCCAGAGGAACTTCAGGTGGTTCACAACAGAAGTATAGACAAAATCAAAACAGTTAAAATAACAATATAGGACACAATACAGGCAATAAGCAGAAACAATGACAAATGGCAGATGGCGGGGGGGGAGCTGCGGATGTCATAGCTGCAGTATGGATGGTAGATAGGGATGGGCATGAAATGAAAATATTATGTTTTGTTTTGTTTCCTTTCCTCACCACCCACATTTTTATTTCATTTTTTTAAATGTACGAAATGAACCACTAACAAAGTGGTTTGTGTGAGGGGGGGCTGGAAAGTGGTGGAGGAAAAAAAAGGTTATTTAAAAGCCCTAGACTTTCCCCCACCCCAGCGCTGATCAGATGGCAAGCGGGGCTTGGGGGAGAGTTTTTTTAAAAAGCCCGGAGCTTTCTTAAAAAAACTTTTTTCCTATCCCAAGCAGCTTACAGATGGAATGAAATGGTTCATTTCAACCAAAAAAAAAAAAAACACACACACACACACACACAACAACAACCTACCATTTTGTTTCGTCTGTAACGAAATGCTGCTTCCTTGTGTCATTTTGTTTTGTTTCATTTCGTTACCAAACAACATAACAAGACAGCATTTCATTTTTCATTTTGTGCCCATCCCTAATGGTAAACGGTTGGTCTGGCTTGGTGGGGGGGTGGGGGTGCAGGCTCATATTGCCACCTGTGGTGCTGATATTCATATTTTTTTCCTCCGGGAAACGAATACAAAGGACCCAAGTCTAGTCTGCAGTAATGACTTCCACAGGCTCTGGAATCTGGTCAGGCTGCAAAATAGGCTTGATTGCCTGGGATAGCTGTTTCCAAAACAGGGTTCACCTTACCCTCCCATGGTGTACTCCCCGGCTCAGTTCTTTTCACTAGCCTAGAAGAGTGCTTCCAGAAAATGTGGAAATGAAACTTATAAGAAATCCTCTGAGAGTTCCATTGAGATTGATCAGGGCAAGAACGGAAAATTTCTGTGCAAGAGATCTGACTGCAAGGGCAGGGAAATAGCATTTTCTTCACCTCAATTTCTCTCTGAATGTGACAAGATATAAGATTCACATCCCTGCCTCTCATTGTTCCACACAGATTCATTGTACTACAGCCACTTCTCTAATCTGAACAACTGTCTATCAGAATTTGCTGGTATTATTTACTCCCAACACTTATGGAAATTAATTAACTTGATTCATTCATAACTTTGTGGTTCTCAAGAGATTACTGCTTGGCTTTTGTATTATAGTTAATTTTTTCAGTCATTCTGGACTTTTTTATTTTAATGCTATAAAAAGAGCTTTTTATAGAACAGAGAGAAATGCCTATGCCAAGAAAAACTGGTTACTTTGACCCCTATAAGTTGCGCAAATTATTTCCTTAATTTAGATTTACCCAACAAGGAACTGGATAAGCACTGAAGCTCTAGTATTTTCATTTAAAAAAACACACATTATATGCATATTTAAGGTCTTTCTTTTTGCAGCTGACCTGCCGTTTCCATCAAGCTTAACTACGTCCACAGCCATGTATAGTCTATTTTCTTTTTTCTGTCAGGAAGCAAACCATGGTCATTTTAGCGGTCACCATTTCATTAAGCCAGCCCTAAAGACTACATACTTGATTGTTGATTTTGAAAATAAAATCTTAGAGGGTGTGTATGGGAGAAGATGCTCTTTTCACTCAGGACATATTTACACATTTGTGTGTGCAGCCCTACACTGTAGAAAAGCCTTGTTCTTAATCAGCTGCAGTCAGAGCGCAGCAAACGGATTCCTGATGAGAATGCTCTTTGGTTTCTGCTTCTTTTCCTTCTTCAGAGTCTTAATTTGTTTTGCCAACATGTCTGCTTTTCTGGCACACCTGCCTTCCTCCTCTGAGTGTGTTAGTTCTTCTCTGAGAATCAATCGCGAGCAGCTTGCAACCAAATGCCTGATTACAAAGTTAGCAGAGCTTGAGTGCAATTACTTCAGCTCTATAGCCCTTGCACATTAAACCCAGTGTTAATTGTTTCCCATTTTTGCAACAATCCTTATAATAGGATAAAAACTGGAGCGATCATTCCTTGTAGTTAAAACAGCAGAAAATAAAGACATTTGCTCTGATTAATCACTGCAATATGAAATTAAAGCAATCGCAAGGAAACACACTCAGGATGTTTGTTTGTTGCCAGCAAAACTTGCCATTTGTACAGTGTTGAAGAATTTATAGCAGAGGAACAGCTTAGCACAAACATTTGTCACATCTGCTTTTGCAACTGAAGTGGAAGCAATAAGGCAGCTTTGCTGGAGGACAGGGACGCTGGCTACCCTTGTCTTTAGTAATATGCTTTCCAGTGGATGCTGTATAGTAGTGTACAAAAGTGTTGTACAGATTCTTTAACCCCTGATTAGGAGGACATTTTGAATGCTAATCGATGCAGCCAATATGGATTTGACAAAACTCCGGGAGGCAGTGGAAGACAGGAAGGCCTGGCGAGCTCTGGTCCATGGATGGGGTCGCGAAGAGTCGGACACGACTGAACGACTGAACAACAACAACAATGATAGCAGGCCCAATGATAGCAGGCCCAGACATTGAGAGCACACCCAGTGGCCAGATGGGGCACTGCCAATGAGTCCACAAGACCCAGAACCAGAATGGGGATACAAGGTGTAATCAGATAAATCAAAGGAGAAGATTAAGAAGCAAATTCAGTGTAGCTGGCTTTGCCTCTGATGATACCACCAGAAGATATCAACTATGGCAGGGGTGTCCAAACTTTTTGCAAGGAGGGCCAGATTTGGTGAGGTGAAAATGTGTGGGGGCCAACCATTCAGCCTGAAGGGGGGGAGAAAGGGCGTGGTCTGTGTTCATTTGCAACAGCCGCAAATGCTCTGGTTTCAAGGTGCCCAAGGGCCCGGCGGCTGCACAGCCATGGAATCAGCCCACCCAACATGCACCGCTGCTCACTTATGCTGCTCTCCTTTTCAAGGAGGTGGGGAAGACGCTGCAGCAATGGAGCCAGGAGCCGGTAGGCAGGGCGGGTGCCTGAGGGGATAGACAGAGGCAGGGAGGACAGGCAAACCATAAAACTGCAAGCTGATGTCTCTAGCCAGCACGGGGAAGGGCCGGCCAGTGGGGATGAGTGACAGGCTAAGCCAGCAGGGAGAAAGGTCTGAGGGCCACTCAAAATTTTAAATCGGGCCGCATTTGGCCCCTGGTCCAGACTTTGGGCATGCCTGAACTATGGTCATTACCCCATGTCCACTTTGTACCGCAACAGATTAAAATGTGTAATAAATCTTGTTGCACACACATGGTTTTGTTGCTGTTCCTGCATCCCCAAGGACACACTTTACTGTTACATAACTTCTGTGACCCCACGGGCGGGGTCCACATCAAAGTGCATTTTGTTTTGTTTTCCCGAAGCACTATTTTTTACAAAATTAATACCTGATAGCTAGGTATATCAGTATATCGATTTTCATTTACAGTGGTACCTTGTATAAAGGAATTAATTCGTTCCAAATGAAATAATGTTAAGCAAATTTTCCTTTATACAAATTCCCATAGGAATGCAATGAAAACAGAGTGATGCCATTTTTATGTTGTAAGGATTTGTCCCATAGATGATTCTGTTAAGCAAATTTCCCCTATCTCCGGAATTTTTTATGTTGTACAAATTTTATGTTATACAAGCTGTTTGTTATACAAGGGTCCACTGTATTATTTGTCAAACTTCGAATACTTCTTTTTTGGCTTCTTCCCATGCATAGTGGCTTCTCATACTGTGAATTTACTGTCATGTGGCTGTTCCAAGTAGTGCCACTAGGCAGCCCTATAGTGACGGAACAGTTATGCTGCAGATTAAACACTACCCCATGGCACGTGTACCAGTTTAAAAACCACAATGGAACAATGACGAGGATTCCACCACCCCAAGGCTAGCTACAAGGAAGATGCACTTCAGGGGGGTATGGTCGCACTTTATTTTGCTTAAAGCACGATGAACGTGGAGAAACAATTTTAAGATCCACATCTCAGAACACTCTCTAGAGCAGTGATGGTGAACCTTTTAGAGACCAAGTGCCCAAATTGCAATTCAAAGCCCACTAATTTTTTTGCAAAGTGTCAATACAGTAATTTAACCTGTATACAGGTGGCTATGAAGGGGCGATGTCGGGTGCCCACAGAAAGGGCTCCAAGTGCCACCTTTGGCACCCGTGCCATAGGTTCGCCATCACTGCTCTAGAGCAGTGTTTTTCAACCACTGTTCCGCGGCACACTAGTGTGCCGCAAGATGTTGCCTGGTGTGCCGTGGGAAAAATTGAAAAATTACTTTATATATAGTCAATATAGGCACAGAGTTAAATTTTTTAACATTTTCTAATGGTGGTGTGCCTCGTGATTTTTTTCATGAAACAAGTGTGCCTTTGCCCAAAAAAGGTTGAAAAACACTGCTCTAGAGCAACAAAGTGGACGTGATGTAATGACTTATCACTGGTTTTCCCCTTTATTTGAAGTAAACAATACAAAATAATGCAAAATGCAAAAGAATACAAAAGAAAAGAAGCAAAACAAATTTAAAACACAACACAAAATGCACCACTGTTTCTTTATGTGTGTAGGGATAAGTCAGGATCACTACCCCATATGAGTGGAACATGAATCTATAAACAGGAACTGCTGTGCCTGTAGGTTGTCTATCATTTTTGTATTCTGCAGAATAGAGATGGTCTGTACATGCTGAGCCTGGTGGATGTGATGGAACCTTGAATACATTGAGGTTGAGGCTCCGTACATTAATCTGCACATGCCTTAAAGATACTTTACTAGAGTCAATGTTCTGTGTCTTTATGGATACTCATTAATACAATCCACACCAGTCTTTAAAGATAGTTATAAATACAAAAATACAATGTCCTTGAAAGTTTGTGACTGTTAAACCACAAAACTCATCTTAAAAGTGCTTGGGGAAATAGAGGGTGTGCCGGAAGCAAGAATGGAGGACACCAGCAGCAGTTAATGAGTAGCTTTCCTGTCCTATAATCTTCCCCAAGTGGAATAGTGCTGGGGCCAATGGAACAATAAGGGCGTTTATACACGACCCCTAAACTCCAGGGCAAAGGCTCCCAGCTCCGGAGATTAAAAATGTTTACCCACCAGCTCCGGAGTTAACAGGAAATTAAGTGCGACCCCGCCCACTTTAGTGCATCCCAGCGCAGCTTTCAGGTACCTGCTTTTTGGATGTGACAAATATTTGATCCGGTGTAAGGATAGTGAGTGCGGGGCTCTCCTGGCTTCTGTTTGTTCTTTTTTTGCGCCCCGCCCCTTTAAGAGATCTGAATGCTGCCAGGGACAAAACGGAGGTAAACCGGCATTCTTTTCTTTCTTTTTTCTCCCTCCCTCAGGCAGCCAGCAACCAGGAAGTGCGGAGGGGGGTGGGGACAGAGGAAGAGCGACGAACCCCCTGAGATCTCTGGTCCGAATTTAAGTGGCCAGCGGATCTTAGGGGTCATGTAAAAAGGCCCTAAGTGAGTTGGCTTTTTTTTTTTCAGCAGTAGTCAGCTTTCACATCAGAGATTCTGTTCTAGCCAGCAGCACCTTAACAAGAATATGGCAGCTAAGATCTTTTTGTTGTTAAAAATCTGTTTCATCTCATGCGGGTCTCCAATGTCATCTATTCAAGCAAAACCACTTATAATGGACTAGAGAGGACCCTAAATCCTGGAGTGTTCCAGCTTTGATTTGAATGAAGTCACAATTTGTCTATAGCCAAAGCTAATGTATTGCCATCTAAGACATTTTCCTTTTTAAAAAAATGAAACTAGAACTGTAACCTCAGGTTCTTATTTCCTGCCCTTGCACTTGAATCTCACTATCACCTTTAGCTCTGAAACCAGAAATGACTCAAACCAGAGTCAACTGTCATTTCTGGTTTAGCTTAGGAATGCAGCATCATAAATGTTTTAAAAGTGCTGCTTGTCTGACCTGGCCCTTGATTTCCATTGTTAAGATTCAGGCTAGCATTCCCATATGGCCCTGCTTAGTTCAAGCGAGGTGCCTGGCGAGTCTGGCTGGTATTCCATTGTCCAAAGCAAAGTGCCAGCTGTTGGGCCTTTCGCTTGTTGCAGTTTCATGTCTGACTAAACTAGTGAGTAAAATTCTGGATGTGTGTGTGTGTGTGTGTGTGTGTGTAAAACTCTGCAATATTGCAGTGGTGCATAACATCAGGCAATGATGCCAAGCAAGCAGTTTAATCCTTGCGTCGCTCAGATTATTATTTTTTTAAATCAAGAAATCAGAGCACATCTGTCTTCCTTTTTCCTTCCATCTGTCAGTTCAGGCCATACACTTGATCATGTTTTCTCCTCCATTACATATAAGCATTTGACTTCTTTGTTATGAAATTAACCATGTGCTGCTTACTGCTCCATGTGCACTACATCTCTTAGTAAGAGCACTTCAACCTTCTGCAAGGGAGTTGGGGCAATCCAAACAAAATGTTGTAACATTGAAATTGGACTTTGGATCAATGCCAAATACAGTACAGGTGTGGTGTGCAGTCTACTCCTGTGGCGTGCCAACTTTGGGGATGTCTGGGAAAAGCCTTTAAAAAGCTGTTATAAACTGAGCATGCATGGAAAAGACTTGTGAGCAAGAACTTTGCAAAGTAGGTAAATTTTGCAGCATAATGGCCAGGAAGGGAGATGTTTGGTGGGTAATAAAACAGTTAAAAACAGGCTTCCTTTAAAGTAATGGAGTGACAGCCCTCCAGAAAGGGCAACACACACACACACAAATTTGTACTTTTTTCTCCTTCTACTGAGTTAGCAAGAGATTTGAATGTGAAGGTGGGTAATTGGAAAATTAGTGTTCACTTTTGGTCTGTTCCTAGATTAGCATGGGGCTCTTATGCTCACGGGGCCCCTTGGCAACCATCCAGCAGGCCCATGCCGTACATAAAGACAGGATTGCTGCTATGTTGTTGTTGTTGTTGTTGTTGTTGCAGTTGTTGTTTTTTAGGATAGTTTTTTTTTAAGTTTGGGAACAATTGATTCCTAAAAGACAATTCTGTATTTTTTAAAAAGCTCAGCAGAACTTCATATGAAGGTTAATGGAACAGCTGTTGGTTTTTGGTTTTTTAATATAAAGTATGTGTAACCTTTGTGTGTGAGGGCTTTTCAATGAGGGCAGGGCAGGCTTTGATGTTGACCCTTTAGAGCAGGGGTCCTCAACCTAAGGCCCCGGGGCTGGATGCGGCCCCCCAAGGTCCTGAATCCGGCCCCTGGGACCAATTGCAACCCCCCCCACCCACCCCCTGTTTTGTGAGCAAGCCAGCCTCCGCAGCTGCTTTTGGACTGGGATCCGGCCCCCAGTGGTGTCTGGGTGGTGGTGGACGGGCCCGCTGTTTGAAAACTTGGAGGACCCCTGGTTTAGAGCAAGGACTGGAAAGCTACATTGTGAAAGTGAACAGTTCCCCTTGTAGAATAGTTTCCATTTGTAACTACCTTCAAGTAGTTATTGCTATAGGTATGAATTTTAAAAAGAAACTAATTGTTGAAAGGTTATAGCTAGTTGTGTTTCAGAAATCCCAGCTGAATCAATACTACAAATCACTGACGTAAGAAAAAAACACAGTCTCAGCCTGTCTCCTGCCTCTGTTTTCACAACACAGCATGAGGCAGAAGCAGGAGAGCATCTTATTCCTTGACCATTAAATATGTAACATATCCTGTAACTATAAAAGTAAGTCACTGTTGCATTGCCCTCCCACTCGAAATGACGAGACGAGTCAGGATATGGGGTTTAACTGGGCCACACTTTATTAACACACAACTTTACGTCAACAACAACAACAGGAGGGGCCTGGCATCAGCATACATGGTTGGAACCCCCGGGGTCACCCAGGACACCTCCAACCAGGCAGCTTAGGGCGAGATACAACCCCCAGGTGCTGCAGTCCCCAGTGCAGGGAGGTGTCCTCATGCATCTTCCCCGACACTGTGACCCCTGATCTGCAGCGCCGTGGTTATTGGGTACCTGGGGACAGATGTTTGTTGTATACTCACCACTGCCCTCCATCCGCTTCAGCCGCCACAGCCGCGGGCCTAGCCTTGCTATGGCCCGGGGCACCCATCCAAACTGGCCGGCTCAGCAGCCAGCCCCTCCGCAAGTCTTGCAGGAACAGCTCAGTGCCCTCGTCCAAAAGGTGTAGGCCATCCGGCCTGTGGAGCTCAGTCCTGCGTACATGGAAATCAGGGTGGCCCACCACCGACCCGAAGTCCTGGCACACAGCCCAGCAGACTTCCTTATTCACCCCCTGCTTCAACTTCTGGGGGTCACCGTCGGCCCGCCACCTCTGGCGAGGTATCATATTTGTCCAAACAACCCTACAGGCTGGATACAAGGCCTTACAGGTCCCCAAGTCGCGAAAAATTTCCAATACAAGCGACTTGTCTGTTTGCATGGTTAAATCGTTACCCCCCCAGGTGCACGAGCACAATGTCCGGTGGCTTGCCCAGTGCCATGGCCGTGACCACACTGAGGAACTCCTGCCACCGCATCCCCCTCTTACCCCACCATTCCAAAATTGCCACGTTGCTTAGGTTCAGATTGGGACCCCAGCCACACCTGTGAGCAAACTTTTCAGCCCAATATACATAGCTGTGGCCCACAAACACAACTCTCGAACGGGAGGCCCAGCAACGTATTCCTGGGAAGACAAAAACAGCAGGTTAAGGTGCCAGCAATGGCCGCACATATTGCCTGTAGCAATGCGAGGTCCACCTGCCCAGCCTGCGGATGGCACCCTGGTCATACCCCAAGGCGGCCGCAGTGGAAGCTGCCCCAATTCTGAAGGAGTGGATGCTGAACTTTAGCGCCCCCATCCCCAAGCCCTGCAGCACCCTGGCTGACAGCTGCCCAAACTGGAATTTCATTAGGGGGAACCCATCTTGTTGCAGGAAAGTGTAGTCGTCAGTGGGGGCTCTCAGGCCCATGTACGCTTGCAAGGCTCGCACAGGGCAGATGGCCTCCACAGAACAGGGGCCCAAGGTAAGCTCTGCCCCCCTGCCTCTCTGGTCTGTCTTCAACCTCCGAATGTAAACAGTGACACGGCTGGGTGCTAGGGTAATGTCAGAGGCCCAAAGGGTGGCAAAGGAGTTATCCTGCCTGCCCGATGCGACCAATTCACTAACCTTAAGAGCTCCAAAGAATGCCAGGAGGGACGCCACCCTGAACAGGGCAGCCTCAAAGCCATCATGGCAAACGGCAGGCCATGCGGCACACATGTCCGCCAGTAACTGGGGGGTAAGTGGGAAGTGGGCATCCACTACTTTGCCCCTCTCTTGGCTCCACCCCACAATCATGCTCCTCACCCTGAAGTCCCCTGTGGGATCAGCATGGCCCTTTAGTCTGGAATAAAATGCCAGGGCCGCAAGCTTCCCCTGCATGGAGCTAGGGGCCAACCCCCTCCTGTGCAGGTGCACCAGGAATCCCTGAAGGTGCTTGATGGGCAGTGGTCACTGCTGTGCAAGACCCTGCCCTGACCTGAAGGAGGAGAACTCTTCCATTACCAATGCATAGCCCCTCTGGATCCTGGGAGCAACAGAGAGGCAGAGAGCTCGGTCGGTCTCAGCACGCCAACCCGCCATACCTGTTTCAGGATCTCCACAGGCAGGGCGGCCGCTCCTGGGGCCAGGGCCCGGAAATGCTTGGCCTGTCGGCGGGACAAAGCATTGGCAATTTTGTTATTCACCCCCGGGACATGCCAGGCGTGCACCACTACATTGTATTGTAAGGCCTTCAAAGTAAAGGACCGAACCAGGCGCATCACCCTGGGTGAGCGGGATGTCGAGCTGTTGATAACATGGACCACTGCCAGGTTGTTGCAACAAAAGTGGACAACAGAGTTGGCCCAGGGTTCCAACCAGATGTAGAGTGTGACCCATATGGGGAACAGTTCCAGGAAGGTAAGATCACAGGTCGTGCCATCCACCTGCCAGTCTGGGGGCCACGAGCCGCTGCACCAAGAGCCCTTCCAAAATATGCCAAAACCGATGCCACCGG
Source organism: Phrynocephalus forsythii (assembly GCA_029282475.1). Lineage (NCBI taxonomy): Eukaryota > Metazoa > Chordata > Lepidosauria > Squamata > Agamidae > Phrynocephalus > Phrynocephalus forsythii. The sequence continues at coordinate 140,875,387 of JAPFRF010000010.1, forward strand.
CAGCATCGGTTTGCACCTGGAACTGAGCTCCAAGATGGAGCTCGTCCCTCCAGAAGGAAATGCCATTAAAGCCATCTAGGAAATCTGCCAGATGGCCAAATCCTCCCGCATGTTGGCTGTGACCCTCATCCTATGTGTCAGCCTATGGAGGCTGGCCATCGCTGAACAGAGGCGGCAGAGGAAAGTGCGGCTAGGTGCAACCACCTTACACGCAAAGTTGAGGTGGCCAATCAACTCCTGGGGATCCCTAAGGGAGATTTTGCTGCGGGCATGCACCTTGCAGACCATTACCCTAAGGGACAACAACTTATCCTCTGGAAGGCGGCATGCCTGGGACTGGGTATCTATTTCGATGCCCAGGAAGGTTAGCACCTGAAGGGGCCCCTCCGTTTTTTCTTCAGCCAGGGGAAGGCCCAGTTCCCAGACCAATGCCCGAAAACTCTCCAGTAGAAAGCGACACCTGCCTCAGCCATTGGGTCCACAGAACAGGTAGTCATCAAGGCAGTGAGCTTTACTAGAGAAGCCCATGACATGGCGCAAGCCCCATTCTACGAACAAGCTGAACCTTTCAAATATGGTGCAGGACACGGAACATCCGAATGGCAACACATGGTCCATGAAAAACTGGTCTCGGAACTGGAAACCCAGAAGCTCGAAGTCAGCAGGGTGAACAGGGAAGAGGTGGAACGCCGACTTAATGTCACATTTCGCCATCTCCGCAGCCACCCCGCAGGTGCGTACCATGTGCACCGCAGCGTCAAAAGAGGTGTACTTAACCATGCAAAGCTCATGCGGGATGCCATTGTCAACTGAGGAACCACTCGGGTATGATAGGTGGTGCATTAGTCTAAACTCGCCAGGCGCCTTCTTTGGGACCAACCCAAGTGGTGACACCCTCTGGTTGGGCACTGGGGGCGAAGGGAACGGCCAAAGAACCCTACCCTCATTAACCTCCTTATAAATCTTAGCTTCCCATAAGGGACCGGAGGTTCTTTGCTAAGACAGGGTGACAGGGTCCCTCAAAAGGAGTGTGAAAACCAAACTCAAAACCATCAACAAGGAACTGTGCGGTGGCCCGATCTGGGTACAAGGCAGCCCAATGCCGTGAAACTTCAAACTTAATTGGGCTGGGCCCCTTTAGCAGGGGAGCTGTTGCTGGCCCCGGGCTTCCTGTTGCCTCCCATCTCCCGGGCCCTACCCTGTTGGGGACGGGCTCTACTGCAGGTGGTGGCGGGATGCTAGGCCCCACAGACCGAGCACTCGTGCTTGAAATGGCACGGTTTCCTACTACAAGTGCCCTGCCCGTTGTATTCCCAGCAGACCAGCCGGACTTGAACTGACTGGCCTGCCGTGGCGTGGGCAGGTGTGGTGGCTGACCCCTTGCGAATCATATGGCCACTATCATACCTATCTCCCAGGGCAGGCCGTACCGGGGTCATAATCTGCAGCCAAATAGGCTGCAGCGGCTTGTCCCATCTGATATAGGGCTCAATGGCTGCTCTACGGCGAAACTCTTCATCGTACTGCAGCCATGTGTGGCCGGGAAAGTCAACAAAGGCACGATAGATGATGTCCAAGTATTTCAGCATGGACTGCGCCCTCCATGGGTACGCCTGCAGCGATAGGGACATGTATATCAGGTAGGCCGGGAGCCAAGTTACCCATGAGCACTGTGGCTTCCTCTTAGGTTGACGGTCCCTATCCTGGGGGTCCTCTTTATCAAGCTCCTTGGTGTCAAGTTCCCTATTTAGGAGACTAAAGATGTCTATGTATTCGCCCTGCCAATTTTTTTCTTTGGTTGACTGAGCCAGGTGGTGTCTGAAAGGGGAGGCGTAGTCTCCATAAGGGAGTGCCCCCACAGCAACCCCTGCATACCCTGAAGCCAAACAGGTGTATGGCCAGGCAGGCCCTCCCATGGCGGGCTGCCCTGTCGCGGGCCAACCCGGCATCTGGCCAGGGAGCCAGCCCGGCAGGACGGGGGCTGCAGTAGTGGGCTGCTGGCTAACCCCCCCAGTGGCAGCAGTGGCTGGCCCAGCACAGGGCAGCTGGATTGCACTTGAGCACCTGCCAAAAGTGGGGAAACACTCCCCCAAGGGCCCCGTGTGCAGGCTGGTGCTTGCTGGATGGCAGGCACCTGAGCTGGTCAATAGGCTGGGTCGGCCAGTCCAGTTCTAGCAGAGCCTGCAGGCCAAGGCCAGGTGACTGTGGGTGCTGGGTCAGATGAGCAGACCAACTCACTCATTGATGCACTCTCCAATGTGGTCGCTGCGGCCGCGGCATCATCCTCGCCTTCAGTGCCCTCAGCACTGGCCGCTAGCATTGCCAATCATAGAGGCATCGCCCAAGGCCGCTTTGCTGCTGGCCTCCCCCAATGATCCCTGCACCACCTCCAAGCGCTCCAGAGCTGCAAAGGGAGCAGATAAATTGTGAGCAACCTCTTTTAACTGCACGTGCTTTCTAGACTTTGATGGCCAGGACCCATCTCTAGGAGACGCATCTGGCTGGCCCTCAGTCCTGCTCACTCCCTTGGTGGCCTCCAGCGCCTGCAGGCGGGACTCCAGCTCCAGCCACATGGGCTATCCCTTCTCCTCTGAGGATGGATCAGATTGCTGGGCTGCCTGTTGCAGTCTCCTAGCTGGCTGCTTGCCCATACCGGCCCGCTGACCCTTCTTGGGGGCCATCCTAAAGGCGAGAAAGAGGGAGTCAAATAAATAAATGTGTCAAATAAATGTGTCAAATAAATAAAATAAATAGTGGAGTGGGGGGAGGGAACCGCAAGGCCTGCCTCCAGTGGCAGGGTCCACTGGCTCACCAGCGGCCCCGCAGAGCGCAGTTGGGGCCCTCAGGTCAGCCCACCCACTCAGCCACCAAAGCCAGGGTTAAATGCAGTACCTCAAGTAGGCATTGTGGGGGAGGGGTGTCCCCTAGAGGCCCACCTGCGCCTTCTGCCCCCTTATTTGGCCACCCGTTCACCCTCACCTCTAGCCTCTTTACCAACCCCGCTCTCCTAGGCCCACCCCCGTCTGAGTGCTCACTGGGCCGCCGCAAGGGAAGGGTGGGGGGAGCAAAGCTGGCTCCTGGCCTAGCTCTGGCCTGATCAGGCCTGCGCTCACACAGGGGAGAGGGCCGATGCCATTCCCCCGATCCGGCGCGTTCCCGTGGTCCACGAGGGGCAGCAATGGTGCGCTGCTGCTGCATTGCAGCTGCCCACAGGCACACCGAGCAGCTCGGTCGTCTGCTGCAGCCCGGTGGCCCTGCTATGCCGGAGATGTGATGCCGTTCAAATGCGGCAAACAAAGTGGCGTCTGCCACAAGGTGCCCGCAAAATGGCGGCCGTCACAAAATGGTGGTGCCCTAGGAGTTTCCCTCAGGTCTTTGCCTGCCAAACGCCAGAGAGAAATGCCTACTGGAGGGGGTTGGAGCCACTCTTTTATAGAACGCTCCTCCCCCTCCCTTCTGGACGCTTGGTTGCGTCCTGCTCCTCTCGCGCTTCTCGCAAGAGGGCAAATAGGCTCCGTTGGGCAGAGGATCCGCCCACAGAGCCAGCATTGTCACTGCAAAAGAGGTGATGTTATCCCTCGATATAGTATAAACATAATCTAATATATCTTTGCTATTGAGGAAATTACAAATGACTACCATTTTTAACTTCTTATTTGTAACATGTTCCTTCCAAACTCTGATTGATAGTGTAAACAAAGAACTCTGAATGGTCTACTCTAGGAAATATAATGCCCTGCTCTGTGAAGTGGAAGTGAACATAAACACGCTTTCTTCTATTTCAGTGGCAAAATATCAGGGGAAAAGAGAGAATCTCTGTGTGTAATGAGACAGGGACCCCCCGACTCACTGCCACGTGCCCAGGAGCCATCCCGCCAGCGCCTCCAACCTGTCCTGCCTCCTTATGAATGCCAGGTCTGTCCAGAACAAGATCCCTGTTGTTTATGATGCCATCTTCGATGCGAGGGCTGACCTGGCCTGCATCACCGAGACCTGGGTGGGAGCAGAGGGGGGGGGCTTCGCTCACCCAGCTGTGCCCCCCCTGGGTTCTCGGTTCAGGGAGTAGGCAGGTTGGAGGGCCAGAAGGGGGGTTGCCATTGTATACAGGGACTCTCTTTTTGTCAGCAAGGCCTCGACATTGGTTAGGCCAGGGTTAGAATGCCTTCATCTGTTGGAGGGTCAGTGGGACAGATTTGGCATTGTGCTGGGCTACCGTGCTCCCTGCAACCCAGCTCAATCCCTACCAGAGCTCTCCGAGTTCATCGCTGCGGCACTGTTGAAGTCCCCTCGCTTTCTGGTTGTTGGGGACTTCAACGTGCAGGTCAGCAGTGGTCTGTCTGGTGCAGCTCTGGAATTCATGGAGTCCATGACCACCATGAGCCTGTCCCAGCATATTCTATGCTCCACCCACAGGTCTGGGCATCCCTTGACCTGGTATTTACCTCCATGTTGGGGGATTCTACTCTGGAGGTGGGGAACATTGTCTCCCTTCCTGTCATGGTCAGATCACCACCTGCTGTCCTTTTCTCTGTCAATCACGGCCCCTCCCCACGGGGACCATCAGCCCCTTGTTTGGGCTCGGCCCCGAAGGCTTATGGACCCGGTTCGGTTCCGTGAGGCCTTTGGGGAGCTTCCTGGTGGCCTGGCTGACGATCCGGCTGAGTCTGCGGTTGACCAATGGTTTGATACAACTTCCTGCGTCATCAACCGGATCGCCCCCAAGCGCCTCCTCCGCTGCAGAGCTCGACCCTCGCCGTGGTTCACAGCGGAGCTAAGAGCGATGAAGCAAGAATGGAGAAGGCTGGAGAGCAGTGGAAGGAGGAAACGGACGGAATTCAATAAGACTGCAGTCATCATCCAGACTAGGCGCTACTCTCAGGCAATCAGGGAGGTTAAAACATCTTATTACTCCCTGAGAATTGGTGAGGCCTCGAACCGCCAGGCAGAACTTTCCCGGGTGGTCCGAGACCTCACCAATCCTAGTCTGGCCAGGCCTCCTCCTACTGAGTTCAGTAGTGAGCATTTTGCAGTCTTTTTTAGATCGAAAATAGAGTCCATCCGGACCGGCTTTGAATCCGGTTGTACTAGTCCTCCCCCACCATCCCCTGTTGCCACACCCCCTCGCTCTCCTTGATTGGTCGAGTTTGGGCCTGTCACCCCTTTGGAGGCCTCCAGGGCAATTGCCCATTGCCGGCCCATGTCCACCCCCTTCGATCCTTGCACCGCTTGGCTAATAAAAATGGCCGGGGGGACCATGCCTGAATGGGCTTCCATCATCGCCACCGCCTCCTTCAGTGAGGGTTTTTTTCCCTCCCGTCTGAAGGAGATGGTAATAAAGCCCATCCTTAAAAAAACAGGATTGGCGTCGGACCAATTGGCGAGTTATCGTCCAATCGCCAATGTCCCCTTTCTGGGCAAGGTAATCGAGAGGGTGGCCGCGATCAGGATACAATCTCATCTGGAGGAACAGCTTTGCCTTGATCCATGCCAGTCCGGCTTCAGGCCTGGCCGGGGGACTGAGACAGCTCTGGTTGCACTGCAAGATGACCTTCTCCGGGCGGCCGACAAGGGTAGCTCTACCCTGTTGGTTCTCCTGGATCTGTCAGTGACCTTCGATACCGTCAACCACGGTATCCTACTGGATTGGCTTTCCGAGGTGGGTATTGGAGGCACTGTTCGCAGTTGGCTCCGGTCCTTCCTGGAGGCTCGACCCCAGTACGTGCAGCATGGTGGAGAGTTGTTGGCCCCATGAAGACTTCCATGTGGTGTGCCGCACGGCTCGTCTGTCTCCCCCATGCTGTTCAACATCTATGTAAGACCGCTGGCCGGGGTCATCCGGAGTTTTGGAGTCTTCTGTCATCAGTACGCTGATGACACGCAGCTCTATTTCTCCTTTTCCACCTCTGCAGTGGAAACTGTCGCGACCCTTGACCGGTGTCTGGGGGCGGTCATGGCATGGACCAGGGCAAACAGGCTCAAACTCAACCCCGAGAAGACAGAGGTTATGTTCTTCGGGAACTCCCCGTCTGGTTATGGAGGCCCTCTCCCCTGTTTGGAGGGTGTTTCCCTCCAGCTGGCGGATAAGGTTAGGAATCTGGGTGTGGTCCTGGATCCGGCGCTATCCTTGGATGCCCAGGTGGCGGCAGTGACCAGATCCGCTTTTTACCATCTATGACAAATAGCCCAGATCCGCCCATACCTAGACGGGGACTCGCTGAGAACAGTAGTGCAGGCACTGGTGATCTCGAGGCTGGACTACTGTAACACTCTCTACATGGGGTTGCCCTTGACTCTCCTCCAGCACTTGCAGTGGGTCCAAAATGCGGCAGCCAGGCTGGTGGCTGGAGTGCGTCGTTACGACCACATCACCCCAGTCCTGGCTCGCTTGCATTGGCTGCCCGTTGCGCACCGGATCAGATTCAAGGTGCTGGTTTTAGTTTATAAAACACTCCATGGCTTGGGCCCGGACTACCTGGCAGAGCGGATTGCCCAGCGAACAACCTCAGCCCGACCGGTTCGGAAGTCGCGAGCGCACTCGCTCCAGGTAGCCACCCCTAGAGAGGCCCGGAAAATTGTCTCCCGTAGCCGGGCCTTCTTGGTGGTGGCCCCTTCATTGTGGAACACCCTCCTGAGTGATGTGCGCTCTGCAGAGTCCCTGCTGGCCTTTCGTAGAGCTCTTAAAACCTTACTGTTTCAAGAGGCCTTTGGTGCCCAAGTGTGATTTAGCTTAATTCAGTTAATCCCCCCCCCCGGCCATTTACCATCACCGCTTACCCACTGAGTAAGATGTTGGGCTACTGAGCCTTTGTCTAAATGCTAAGGGTGCTAGCACTGTTCTTTTTAATATGTTGTTTGATTGTCTATTGTATTCATTGTGTGTGTGGTATTTTTAGCTATTGAGCTGTCTATTGTATTTGTATTGATGACCGTTGTCTGGTCTGTTGTTGGAAGCCGCCCAGAGTTCCCTTTGAGAAGATGGGTGGGATAAAAGTTCAATAAATAAATAAATAAATAAATAAATAAATAAATAAATAAATAAATAAATAAATAATGCACATTGTTCAAAAATGTGCTCTCCCCTCAAACCATACACATCTTGATGCAAATGATCTTGACGTATTTTAATCTGTCCACACCATTTTGGGGCCATGCCTTGCTGTATCACTGTGGGGAGACCACAAACCTGTAGTTATCCAGAGCAGATAATACAATAGGGAGCATTTGACACAAATTACTGAGTTGTCAAAGCATTTCATTTGCATTTAATTAATTGTTACTGGAGGTTTTGAACTCCAGGAGGCTCTTTTAAAAAGAGATGATTTCTTGGGCTGGAGAAGATGGGCAGGATTATTTTTCAAGGGCTCTCCAAATAAAATTGGCTCAATTTGCCATAGTTGGCTGACACACTGAACAACATGTGTCTACCAAGACATACGAGTGCCATTGCGTTCAATGAGGCTTACTGTCTGGTCAGAGTATACAATATTGCAGGCTCAATTTTATTTTTAGTTTACATACTCTAGGATGCTGTATTACAACACTGTAAGTATGGATAAATCCAAGGGTGATAGCAAATTTTGTATGTTCCAAGACATTCTGGAAAGTGCTACCATACTCAGTAGTCAGAGGTTTTCTGTAAGCATGGTACCACTCATTTTATCCTGCTGGCTCAGAGCAGCAGCTTTCCTAATAGAGCAACTGTCTTCATCTGCTCTCCCATGGAAACAGGCCACTCTCTGCTTCAGTGGTATGAGTTTTTCTATCCAGCTTCAGATTATAAGAATGCCAGGACCACTGCTCTTTATTTTAATTTTGACAGTAGGGATGTCACCTTTTCCAACTACCCAATGAATTCAAATGCGAGAGTAAGGCAGAGGGGCCTGAGGAACCTTGGCTTTTCAGTAGTGTGTGGATGTGTCCTGCATGATCCCCTCTACTTGAAGCAGGAGCAGCTAAACATACCATAGTAGAGCTTTCTTCTGTGGTTTATTTATTTTGCTGTCTGAGAGTTGATGCTTTGTTCTGTCTAGTTTGAAGCACTCAACATATTGTCTTTTCTGTGGGTTAGTTTTTTGACAGTTGGGTGGGGAGAATATGACACTTTGAACAAGCTACAAAACAAAGCTCCATGACAATCCAGAGTGTGAGACAACTGGACCTTGGACTCAGGGTCAAAGTTTGTTGGAGAGGCACAAACTCACCAAGTAGGTTAGCTGTTGTGAGTTTTTCAGGCTGTTTGGCTGTGTTCTGGAAGTTTTTCTTCCTGATGTTTCTCCAGACTCTGTGGCTGGTATCTTCAGAGGGCAAGGAGCTCAGAAAACAGCTATCAGATCCCAGGTGTGAAAGCCTTCAAGACTACATCACCCACTAGGGTTTACTACTTGATGAATGTGAGTCATAGAATCATAGAATAATGGAATCATAGAGTTGGAAGAGACCTCAAGGGCCATCTAGTCCAACCCCCTGCCATGCAGGAACCCACATTACAGGACTGCCGACAGGTGGCCATCCAGCCTCTGCTTAAAAACCTCCAAAGAAGGAGACTCCACCACCCTCCGTGGCAGCACATTCCACTGCTGAACAGCTCTAACTGTCATGAAGTTCTTCCTAATGTTCAAATGGAATCTCTTTTCCTGTAGTTTGAAACCATTGCCCCTAGTCCTAGTCTCTCAAGCCATGGAAAACAAACCTGTTCCCTCTTCAATATGACATCCTTTAAAATATTTAAACATAGCTATCATATCCCCTCTCAGTCGTCTTTTTGAAAGGCTAAACATTCCCAGTCCCCTAAGCCGTTACTCATAAGACATTTCCTCCAGACCCTCAACCATCCTGGTCACCCTCCTCTGCACCCGCTCGAGGTTGTCAACATCCTTTTTAAACTAAGGCACACAGAACTGGACACAGTACTCCAGGTGGGGTCTGACCAGAGCAGAATAGAGTGGCACTATCACTTCCCTTGATCTAGACACTAGGGTTCTGTTGATGCAACCAAGAATCGCATTGGCTTTCCTGGCCGCCGCATCACACTGCTGACTCATGTTCAATTTGTGGTCCACCAAGACTCCCAGATCCCTTTCATGGGTACTATTCTCTAGCCAAGTGTCCCCCATCCTATATCTGTGCAATTCATTCTTTTTACCTAGATGTACCACCCTACATTTCCCTCTGTTGAAATCCATTCCATTAGCTTTGGCCCAGCATTCTAATCTGTCAAGGTCCTTTTGGATTTTCATCCGATCCTCTAGGGAATTAGCAACCCCTCCCAATTTGGTATCATCTGCAAATTTAATTAGCATACTCTCTATTCCTTCCTCCTAGTCACCACCCCACTGGTCACGTCTCTCCAAGCTAATGAGAGGCCATTTATGATCACCCTTTGGGTGCAATCAGTCAACCAATTACAAATCCACCTAACAGTAGCACTATTTATCCCACTTCCTACTAACTTCTTGGCAAGAATACCATGGGGAACCTTATCGAAGGCCTTGCTAAAGTCCAGATAAGCAATATCCACAGCATTCCCCTCATCCACCAGGCCTGTAATTCTATCAAAGAAAGAGATCAAATTAGTCTGGCATGACTTGTTTTTAAGAAACCCGTGTTGACTTCTTGTAATGACAGTATTGTTTGTTAGATAATTGCAGACTGACTGCTTAATAATCTGCTCTAGGATCTTTCTGGGAATTGAAGTCAAGATGACTGGGCGGTAATTATCTGGGTCTTTCCCCCCCTTTTTTGAAGATGGGGACAACATTAGCCCTCCTCCAATCGATGGGGACTTCTGTTCTCCAGGACTTCTCAAAGATTATTTCCAATTGTTCTGAAATTACTTCTGCCAGTTCTTTTAATATCCTTGGGTGTAATTCATCTGGCCCAGGAGACTTAAATTCATTTAATGTTTCTAGATGTTCCTGTACTACCTCCCTAACTATTCTATGTTGCAATTCCCATCCTACCTCATCTACTCCTTGTCCCAGCGGATCTTTCTTCCTTTTTGGAGATAATGGAGGCAAAGAAGGTGTTGAGTAGTTCTGCCTTTTCCTTGTCTCCTGCTAGTAACTGGTTATCGTTGCCACGCAGAGAACCTATCATTTTTTATTTTTTCTTTTGCTGCGGACATAATTAAAGAAACCCTTTTTACTCTCTTTAATCTCTGTGGCCAGTCTAAGTTCGTTTTGCGCTTTAGCTTTTTTTTACCATCCCCCTGCATATATTAGCTGTTTGTTTATATTCCTCTTTGGTGCATTTCCCATTTTTCCATTCCTTGTACTTGTTTTTCTTTATAGTTAGCTGAGTTGAAAGTTCTTTAGTAAACCACTGTGGTTTCTTTAGACCTCTCCGATTTTTGCTTCTTGTTGGAACAGTTTTAAATTGTGCCTTTAATATCTCACTTTTCAGGAACTCCCATCCATCTTGGACTCCCTTCTCTTTCAGTGTTTCAGTCCATGGAATCACAGCCAATAATTCCCTAAGTTTACAAAAATTGGCTTTGTTAAAGTCCAGGCTTCACCTTCCAACTGTATAACAAATTCCAAGAGGGCATGGTCACTTTTACCTAATGATCCCACCACTTCGACCCCATTTACAAGGTCTTCCTTATTGGTTAAGACCAGATCTAAAATGGTTTTGCCTCTGGTTGCCTCCTCTACCTTCTGGACCATGAAATTGTCTGCAAGGGCAGTAAGGAATTTGTTAGACCTTGCATTCCTAGCTGAGTAGGACTGCCAGCATATATCAGGATAGTTAAAATCTCCCATTAGTACTACATCCCTCCCTTTTGACTGTGTGGCCATCTGCTCACAGAAGGCATCATCCCACTCCTCTGGCTGGCTTGGGGGTCTATAATATACTTCCACAGTGACATCCCTCCTAGTTTTTTCACCACTGATTTTAACCCAGCTTCCCCTGCTGTTTATCTTGGCTTGAACACTTATATCATCTCCAGCTGTGCCTATCCAGGCAGGAGGGAACACAAAACAGGCAGACTCTGTGCAAAAGCAATATAAACAGTATACATTCAAACTCAGGAGTTCTTTCTCATTCTTTTGTCCTCTACCAATACTATACTAACTAGGCCTAAGCTCAACCAACATGGCAGTGATGCCCGCATGCTGAAATTGTGGGCATCACTGTTTCCACTGTCAGGTGGATTTTAAAAATGGTAAGACACCAAGGAGGTTACAAGTGTAATCATAGCAATTTATCTAGTCACAGCTTTTTAATTACATCTGCAAATTAATGTCTAATGATCCTTATGTGTAGCTTAATAGATTTTCCCACATCTGGCAACACTGCATTGAAGTAAGGCCCAGTCAATGGGAACCAGAGATTTTTTAAAAAAAGGATGTAATTCACTCTGTGGTTGTCAATGTTGTTTGAACTTCCAAAATGATTTACAATAGATTGAAATAATGAAAAAACAGATTTAAAACATTATCTGAAAGCTTGTTCTTTAAAAAGCAAATTCTGGAGGTTACATGCCCCACCCACCCCCCACCCCCCCAAAAAAACAAAGCTGCTTTGGCTGACTGTCACAAGCCCCAAAGAGATGGAGCCAGCCTAAATGTCACTTGGGCAGGAGTTACAGGATGAAGGTAGCATTTTAGATGGAGTAAGTCATGTCTCATGTGGCAAGGTCTCTGTAAAGGATCATACACCTGAGAGGGGGTGACCTTTCAGATACCTTGGCCTTCAACCATTTAAGAAAGCTTTATAAACCAAACAAAGTTAAGAATTTGTTCTAGATCAATGTTTCCCAACCTTTCTGAAGTTGCAACCACCAATTATAATATCCAAATAACCTATGATCCCCATGACACACTTTGCATAAAAGGCAGTTTTATTGAGTGCAGAAAATAGATTTTCAGATTATAATTCTAACCTAAAATATTAATATCAATACAGTGGATATAAAAAGTTTGCACACCCTTGTTAAAATGTCACGTGTCTGTGATGTAAATAAATGAGACAGAGATAAATCATTTCTGAACTTTTTCCACCTTTAATGAGACCTATGAACTGTACAACTCAGTTGAACCATAAACTGAAATGTTTTAGGTGGAGGAAGGAATTTTTTTTTAAAAAAGAACTGAAATAATAGGGTAGCATATGTGTGCACACCCTTAAACTGATACTTTGTTGAAGCACCTTTTGATTTTATTACAGCACTCAGCCTTTTTGGGTATGAGTGTATCAGTATGGCACATCTTGACTTGGCAATATTTTCCCACTCTTCTTTGTCCACCCAGCCTATAAATGAAGAGGAAATAAAAAAATAAAAATAAATAATTCTGATAAAGCCATTCCTTTGTTGATTTGTTTGTATGCTTTGGATCATTGTCATGCTGATAGATGAAGTCCCTCCTCACGTTCAGCTTTCTAGCAGAAGGTTTTGTGCCAATATTGACTGGTATTTGGAACTGTTCATAATTCCCTCTGCCTTGACTTAGGCCCCTGTCCCCCCAGCTGAAGAAAAAACTAAAATAACCATTTGAGCCCCCAGAAAAAAATGTTGCTACTCCCTTGGAAGGTCACAGGTTCTAGATGGACATTTCATGGTATCTAAAGCATACATCAGACAATATTTTTTGCATCAGCTGGAGTTTCTGGACACTTTGCAGAGTCTTCCCCATGCATGACAGAATGCTGTGTTCGCACAGAGAGGGAATTAGAGTATGGATCAGTATGGCTGCATCTCTTTCCTGAGACTGCAGCTACCTAGATCCTCCTGTCATATATACACAGATGAATTTGTCATTTACACTTCTTGTATTCACTGCAAGACATACTGGTGTAATGCTGAGATATCTGTGGCAAATAGAATGGTCAAATAAATGGTGAAACTCTTCTTGAAGAAGGAAGTGTAGGACACTAATGCGAGATATGTGAGGCCTCTCATTAATGCAGTTGTGTTGACACTCTTTTAATCCATTCTTTTCATTTCCACAAAGAACGACTCCTTGCTTTCTGTAAGTAAAACTCTGTCACTCTCTACCTTATTCTGCTTGTAATATTACACATTTATCTGAGTTTTAAACGGAAGGTGGCAAACATATACTAGTGAATTTTGAGTCCTCTCCCCTGAAAATGACATTGGAACCAGCTGTATAAATCTTGACCATGAAGTTGAAGTCAGAGAATATAAGCAACATCAGCATTTGCCTCCTGCGTGGAAAAGAAGCTCCTACTCACGGGTTCCTTCTTCTGAAGCAGTTATGGATGCCTTCTCCTTTTCATCATCACTTATCATCCTGCCTACAGGCCCTGTGGAAAATCACTCCACTTTTCATATCTGTGATCTGTCAAAGTCAAAGATCAAACCAGGAGCCTGACTGCCTTCTCTGTGTACTTTGTCAACCTGTGAAGTCTGAGATAAGATGACTTCTACAAACATTAGGTTTCATGATATATTTCACTGAGAGATAACACCTTAAGTCCAAAAGTACTGCCATTTTTTATTTTCTTCCATCTGTCAGCCTAAGACATGGTGCGGATCAGAAATCTTTGTAATATGAGAAATATTTGATTTCATTGTATTGAAGTTAAGTTGCTGCAATTTGCTTTAAAACATCTTTGCAGTCTCCCCTTCTTGCACTCCTGAAGATAAACAACATAAGATTATTTTGCAGTGAGGGAGGGAGAATTGTCTCTTCTTTAATGGACACACACACACACACACACACACACACACACACACACACACAGAGAGAGAGAGAGAGAGAGAGAGAGAGAGAGAGAGATCTATCTATCTATCTATCTATCTATCTATCTATCTATCTATCTATCTATCTATCTATCTATCTATCTATCTATCTATCTATCTATCTATCTATCTATCTATCTAAAACCATTGACAAAACATTTATATAGTTCCAGATACTTCAAATTAATGGGTGCTAGGTCCTTTAGGCAGGCCAACAGAAGCCAGGCTTAAAGTATCCAGTCGTCAGGCCAAAAGTAGGTCAGACGTATGTGGTTCCACAGTACAAAAGTGAACCCTTATAGACTCCATCAACATCCAAATGGTCAGAGCACCAGCAGAGGGAAAGCAGATAATCTGTGTTAGACTGTGTTATCAGATTAGTCCTCTGCTCCCCAGGTGATAAGATTTCTATAATAGGTTGCATGAATCCAAGCTGGAATCATTTGCAGTGCCTTTCAGTGACCACTTTGTTCAACATTCCACATGAACTAGTTCAACACAGTCACATTTGTGATATTCCCAGTCCTTGGCTTCACCCCTGCCTGTCCTCATTTGACTGTATTTGTTTGAATGATTGAGTCATGCAAACAGCAGCCCTCCCATGCAACAGGAGGGTCGTGTGTAGAAAGAAGCCCTGTGTTGTAACTCATAGCAATGGTGTACTGTTTCGGAATGGATAAATGGTTGTTTTGAACATGTTAAAACCCTGCCCTGCCAGGATAGTTTTACAACAATTTAAGAGAAAATAATCTGCCTGCTTCAGCCAACAATAAGGAAGGGTCCCTGCCAATTATTTGAATGGTTTGGGGATTAATGGGGCAAAGGTATTCCCTGAAAATACCTCTGCACCCAGTGATATTTATATCCTAACTTCACATTTGTGGATCCTGGAGAGGAACTAAAATGGGACAAGTTATACTTTTTCACTTCCAACTCCCATAATACCTCTACCAAATATGGTAGAAAGCATTTACTGTTTTGCTCCGAAAATGAGAATTCTTAGAGGTGCTAGAAAATCATCAAGAGGCTGTCTTGCTATTAAAGATAGGCATGAACTAGAAAATTAAGCTTTGTGATGTTTTGTGGTTTGTAGCTACCCATGGGAAAAAAGTGTGCTGTTTATATACAGTCCCATAGCACTTATTGTGCTCTCTGGGTAGTTTATTATGGAGGCTATACATTGCCTTCCCCCAGCAAGCTGGATACTCATTCTACCATTCTACCATTCTCCTTATGTTCATATGTTCTTATGTTCTTATGTACCAACCTCGGGAGAATAGAAGGAGGAGTGAACCATGAGCCACCTACCTGGGATTGAAGCTTTGGCTGCAGTACATGAAGCCCTTCCTTACAAATATCATGAACAATCACAAACTGCCAGACTGCAGTATGCTTTTTAGGTTCATCCTGGGGGAGAGGGGCACCCACCCACTGTTTCCCACTGCCCCATCACCTCTCTACCTATTGTTTATTTATGTATTTATTTATTTATTGAATTATATTCCACTCGTCTTCCCAAAGGAACTTGGGTGGTTTACAACAATAGAATAAAAATCAACAGTAGATCAGTAAATATAAAAACATTCAAAACAACATACACGAGCAGGCAGTCTTGTTCCATTGGTCCAAAAGCAGAGGGGTGGAAGAAGTAAATAAAATTAAGCTAAATTAAGTTAGTGGTTGCCAAACACTTCTTTAAAGAGCAAGGTTTTAACAGCTCTCTTAAATAAAGGCAGGCAGGAACTCTGCAAGGCGAATCTCACTTAGAAGTTTATTCCAGTATGACAGGGCAACCACAGAGAATGCTTGGTTTCTGGTTATCATTTTCCAGGCCTCTCTACATGTGGGCATCTGGACTGAGAATGCCTGTGAGGCTCTGGTGGGTTGAGCTGCAGCTGTTCTCAAACAAATAAGAGAAAGTACTTTTTCACCCTAATGATCACTGGTCTGTGGAACTTCCTGCCAGAAGAAGTGGTAAAAGCTGTCAGCATTGACAGCCTTAAGAAAGGATTAGACAAGTTCATGAAGAACAAGAGTATAAATGGCTATCATTATGGATGCCTAAGGACAATCTCTGGGTTGGAGAGATAGGCAGGATATTTTCAATAAGCAGGTGAAGACATCGGCTTGAAAATACCTTGAAGCAAATGGTGAGCCACTGTGTGAGACAGAATGCTGGACTAGATGGGCTGTGGCCTGTTCCAGCAAAACTGTTCTTGTGTTCTTATGATCTTCATTTTTTTTCATAAAATAGATGAAAAACAAAGGTGTCAAACTGCGGAACAAACGACAAAGATAGATAAACAAAGAGATGAAAGAGGTCAGGTTAGTGGCCACCCTTGGTCTTAGTATTATTATTGGTATATAAATACAGTGGCCAAGTATTTCAGCCACAGAGATAGTTAATTCAGAAGATTTATCCTCAAGTAGGCACTGGGTTATTCTATCTGGGGATCCAGAAAGGTTAGAAATGAATGGGGCCAGAAACTGAAGGTGGAGTTTGTGATGAGTGGGGCAGGAAAGAACAATATGGTAAGTTGAATCAGGTTCCAGTAGACAATGTTTGCATAGTTTGTTCTCAAATGGTACATTATGATATCTTGCTGAGAGAACAGCTGAATGAAGGATGTTCAGTCTGGTGAGCATGAAAGCCCAGTGCTGGCAAGTATTGATAAGGTGTTCCATATAGTTCACTCCTAGTTCTGAAGTTGGCATTAGACCATAAAAGTGAGGGGAACACGTTGAGTTGAGCCCTGCTGCAATGGACTGGCTCTCAATATCCCAAATTCTTTGGCACACAATTTTAAAGATTTGGGATTCTTCACAATTGGTTAAAGAGTCTAAATTAATTTAATTGTGGTCAATTTTAAGCTTGATATGTTGGTATCATCTGGCAACATAGGAGTCCTTTAATAAATTGTATAGTAGGGAGTTGGAGTCAGCACGGAAATTGAGGCGCAACCAGTATTTAATAGTTACTGTCTGAGCAGTAGTTAATGGCAGATGGAGGCCAAGTTCATTGACTATTTTATAAAGATTTTATAAAATGTTTGGGACCCAAGATGCAACGAAGGAAGATAGCTGCAGTCTGGTCTACTTCTAGGTTGGCAGCTGCAATCCAAATTGGAATCCCATTAAGAAGCTGATTTAAAATCTTCATCTGGAAGATCTGGAGAGCAGATGCTACATATTGGTTCCCACTATGGAAGTGGAACCAAGAAACGGCAAAGAGATGGTTTTTAGTGACTGTTATAGCTGCCTTCTGATGGTGGTACCAATTGAGTTGATGGTGAAAAGGGAGGTCCAAGTATCTGAAGGATCTCACTTGTTCAATGGGATTCCCACCAATTTTCCATAAGTTAGATTTCCAGGTTTTGGAGAATATCAAAATTTTGATTTTCTTGGTGTTGGTGGTCAAGTTGTTCTTGGAGCAGAACTCAGAGAAAGCAGACAGAAGCTGCAGGAGACCCGGCCTGGTGATAGAAAGGAGAACAGTGTCATCAGTGTAGAGTAACAGAGGCACAGGAGTTGATTCATATGTGGAGTATGGCTGGCAAATTTGGCTAAGTAATCTGGTAAATCAGACATGAAAAGATTGAAGAGGGCAGGTGCAAGGAGGCAACCCTGTTTTACCCCTTTGGTGCCAGGGATCTTTGGAGTTAGAAGTCCATTGTGATTTAAACAAATTTGGGAGCTATTCACCAAGTGGAACTGAAGAATCAAAAATAGCAGGTGGGAGCCAATTCCCATGTTGGCAAGTTTGGCCTATAAAAGAGGTCTGTTGATGGAATCAAAAGCTCCTTGCAGGTCTATTAATGCTGCATACAGATTGCCTTTGAGATGCTAGGTGTATTGTTCTGCCAGGAAGGATAGAGTGAGAACATGGTGAAGTGTAGAGTGCCCAGCACTGAAGCCGACCTGTTCTTTGTCTGGGAAGTTGGAAGTTGGCATCCAGTCAAACAGACAATGCAAAAGATTTTTAGAGTACAACTTCCCAATCACTGAGAGTAGACTTATGGGACGATAGTTACTGGGGATTTCCGGGTTGCCTTTTTTGAAAACCAGAATGATGATTGAGGTTAACCAGGAGTCTGGAAGTTACCCAAATTTATCAACAAAGGTAAAAAGACAAGATAGTGGTTCAGCCCATCAGAGCGGGTTGGCTGTTATGAGGTCGGCAGGGATACCATCTGGGCCAGGTGCCTTACCAGGCTTCGTGTTGTCTATAAGTTCAATAATTTCTTCTTTAGAAAGTGGAGGCCAGGCAGATTCCTCAGGAGGAATTTGTGGATCAGAGGAGAGGTCTGGAAACATTGAATCCGAAAATAAGTTTGAATAGTATACAGTCCACTCAGAAGTGGAGATTCGCAAAGTACTAACTGCATTAGAAAGGTAGTTTTCCTCATGAAACCAGAGCCCAGAATGCTTTCGTGTTCTTAGAGCGAGATGCATGTCATAGTCTAGACCAGTATGAGTATGTCTTTTCTCTACCAATAAAATTTGGCATTCCTTCTTGGCTTTGAGGTAGAAGGCTGTTAACTTGGGAGAATAGTGGAAACGTAATCATTGATAGAGGTAGCGAAGATTATTCTTAGCAGCCCAACATTCGTGATCGAAACAAGAAGAAGCTCCTTTGGATGCCCCAAATGGGAGGAGTGCTGCTGGTACTTATGATTCGCTCTGCCAGGTATTCAGGTCCCAAGCCATGGAGGGTTTTGAAAGTCAAAACCAATACCTTGAACCTTACTCAGAATGCAATGGGCAACCAAGACAGATGAGCCAGCACTGGGGTGATGGGGTGATATCTTTCCACACCCACCACCAGTCTGGCAGCCACATTCTGTACCTGCTGCAGTCTCCGAATAAGGGTCAAGGGAAGCCCCGCATAGAGAGTGTTACAATAATCTATCCTCGAGGTCATGAGCACTTGCATGACTATTCTCAGGGAAACCTTGTCCAGATAGGGATGAATCTGGATGATCAGCTGAAGATGGAAGAAGGCCGACTGGGAGTCGGCTGCCACCTGCGCATCCAGGGACAAAGCCGAATCCAAGATCATGCCCAGACTACTCACTCTATCTGCCAGCTGCAGGACAGAACCTTCCAAGCTGGGGAGAGGCTCACTGTACCCAGGACACCCCAAAGTACAGCATTAGAGGTACCTAATCCTGCCGCCTCTTCCAATGCTGCAGCCGTTTTCAGAGACAGCAGGCCATCTTTCCTTCCCGGAGCTGGGCCTGTTGTCTCTGTGCATGTGCTTTCTTGTCAGCTGAGGGACAAGGCACTGGGAAGGACATTCATTTGCCAAAACAGGATCCCCAAACTGGGTCCTGAACCAAATGCAAACCAGCATAATTTGTCAGGTTTTCTGGTTCATGGTTCAGTTTGTGCCCGTCTCTACTGGCTATGTCAAGCGAACCTATTCTCACAGAAGTGGAGACAATGGTGAGAAGTTTTCACATTCTTGAAATCAATTTAGCTTAAGTTTTTAAGATGAATCCAGAATAACGAGCTTCATGACTAGAGTCCATGGTTTGAGAAAGTTTGCAGTAATGGACTTAATATAAAGTGAGTGAAGCACTTGGCAAGCTATATGTAGCACATGATGTACTAAGTTAGCCATATTATCTTTGACAATCCGTGTCCACTTTCTGCTTTTCCATGTTAGCTTCATTTATCTAAGCTGACAGCTGTGGTGTCTGTGGCATTAGTAGATGTATGGCTGCCTTCTAGAATCATAGCATGTTACAAAACCTTATCCTCAAAGGGCAGTCCTGATGCGGCTGCTACTTTTTTGTGCTCTCAGGAGAAGGCATGACTGATGACTCAGAATTAATTGTAACCCAGCGAGGTGTCAGTGACAGATATCCATTACATGCGCCAGTACTTGTGTGCAAGAGGCAATTTTCTAATGTGCTATTCCCCCTCCAGCAGCTCTCAATTGAGACTCTGCTGGAGAAAAGCCCTTGCACAAAGAATTGTGTAAGCATATATGTCTCTGAATTATTTTCCTGATATTTCTATCTCATTAAGGCTGAGTACAGAGGTCTGTATTCGTCTGTTCAGTTTTATGCTTGTTTACATTCTTGTCACACCTTAGTCCACACAGAGTCATTGTTTATGAAGGTAACGTAAGAGAGATGCTTGATCAATGAAGCCATCTATTCTAGTGAGAAGACTATGAAAGCAGGAAATAAAAAGGTAAATTTTAACTGAAAGGATATAGCAATGAGGAAAGCCATTGCCATGGAAATAAGAGAAGATGGGTCAAATATTTCCTCAGCCTCATTTTCCTCTTAAAGTATCAAAACACTAAAAGCACTGAAAAACACCCAGTTCATAGCATAAATGTTAATGATTAATTTGCAGAATAATGGCCACCCTACAAATTAATTCCCAAGCATTCACAAAATGCCTGTCCTTCACAAAAACTTATATGAATAATGTGTTTGTTTTCCAGTTGTAAAATTCAAATTTACAAAATCAAAGCTACATAGCCTTTGCATGTTTTCCCCTGTCAACCACACAAAGGAATGGGGGGGGTGTTTACACCCTGCAGATCAGGAACGAATCAGATTCATGTCCTTTGTAGTGGAGAACTGCCAGACGGCTAGGGGCCGTCACTGCATTAAGCAACCACTCAATTAAGGCAGCGTGCTTTCACAGAAGTCGTCCTTTCCAGACTTGTTCATGAGCATGAAGAATACTGCGCACATGTTGTACAGGTTATGAACATGGGCTTGTGAGCTCTGGAAATACCACCTCCCCCATTTTGTCACCCACCACCCAACTTCTCTTTCAAATTCCATCCGGGCAATTGTGAGGGAGGTTGTCTGGGCTGTATGTGGGAACAGGGAGGTGGGATCAGGATTTCTCTATATGCTGAGTTGCAGATCTCCATGAGTGTTTTCATAGGTTTGTTTGTAGTGGAGATCCTGTCAGCAGCAATTGACGTGTGTGTTAAGGATTAACTGGGAATTGGAGAGGGGGGAACCGCTGAGGATTTTCATGGGCACACTACTCTGACACCTTCTGTTATGAGAAGACTCTGCTCCCTTTACATATACTGAAGCAACCAAAAATGTTTCCATATTAAAAACATCCTAAATGCACCTCTTTTCTTTCAGTAAGAAAAAATGTTCATTTCTAGTTCTTATTCACTGCTTGACAATAGTTTTCTGTAAACGAAATGCACCTGCTCCACTCTCTGTGTTCAATACTTCTTTCATGTAATGTGGCTAACTACAGTAGAGTAGCAGCTCTGACAGTTAACAGGAAACCATGACTGCAGCTAAGAGGAACATCATGGGTGTGTCTGAGCACAAACTCAGAACTTCCAAAATGACTTTTCACAGATACAGTGGACCCTCGTATAACAAACGGTTTATATAACATAAAATCTGTACAACATAAACAATTCCAGAGATAGGGGAAATTTGCTTAACAGAATCATCTATGGGACAAATCCATATAACATAAAAATGGTCGCAATCAGGGATTACTCTTTTTTCCATGCATTCCTATGGGAAATTTGTATAAAGGAAAATTTGCTTAACATTACTTCATTTGGAATGAATTAATTCCTTTATACAATGTACCACTGTACATGTTACCAATTATACTCTACAGAAGTTATATTTCCATGGCAAAACTCAATGGATAGTTGTGTTTCAGCAAATGTATTTTAAGAATTGCATCTTCCTAATTTCTCTGCTTTGTCAAATTTTACAAGACATAGATTTGCCATGAAACAGTACAGCCAGCAAATAGTTGCTCATAATAAAGTATTGAGGTTAAAATTTAAAAGTCACAACATTTTGGTAAACAATTATGCCACCAAAGTAACCCACTTCTGGTTGAAAATAATTTAATTGGTTCTGAATAACTAATTGAGGAAAGGTACCATCTCGTGGCCAGGGAACCAGCCCCTGGAAACTATATAATGGCCGTGTTGTTCTACACATCTGGACTAATTATTTCTCTTCCTAACTTCAAAGCTATGTCCAACACCGTCGGACCATCACCAGATGCCTTGTGGGAGTGCTCACCTTCTGGAAATAGGTCATTACCTTTTCTGGTTTTCTATAGATGTGACTCCTACACCTAAGTCACCCATGTGTCTTACTTGACTTCAGATACTCATTTCCCATCTTGCTGGGTCATTAGTCTGCACAAAGCAAATACCAGATGGGAGGAGTCATATTACCTGACACTACTGTATCTAACTTGACCAATATACTCACCAAGCCTTTGTTTGCCTTTGAGAATGCTGTGGTCCCTTGGGCAAGTAGGTTCCTACTGAATCTGGGAAGGAAGTCTCTAGCCGGACTGTCTGGATGACTAGAGATACCAGGAAAGATCCCTGTTCAAACAGGAGTGTTGCCAGATTGAGGTCTCCTGCTGCACCCTCTCTCACCATTGATCAGTCATGACTTTAAGATCCTCATTCAGTCACACCTCAGAGGCAGCAATTAAAATATTGGTTGATGAATCACCACCTGAAATCAATTGATAAGTTTGCCTGCATTCTCCACCAGAATCTGTCATCCACACAAAGGAATGTGGAGGGGTGCTAACACCCTGCAGATCGCGAATGACTTTCTCCGGATTCAGTAGGGTTAGCACTTTATTCAGAGATATGTGTGGCCACATGAGTGCCTTAAAGGGGCAAAGCTCTAACCATGAAGTAAGCTTATATACCCTCTGTCCATAAGGAAACAGGATACATGAAAACTCATTATTGGGTAGTGAGACAAGTCTATCAGTGTTTGCAAAGATTTGCCATAAATGGTCATAATTAGTTGTTTCCTCTAGCAGGTACTTTCCAGCCCTGGTTAATCACCCGTCTCCTATGCAATCACACAATTTCCTATGTTCCACATTGCTGCAAGTTACAGGCTGTATCAGTATGGCTGAACGTTGGTCAAGAAATGGTCAAGAAATAATAAACCTTTTTCTTGTCTTGTGGCTCAAACCCCCTTTTACACAGAATCATAGAATCATAGAGTTGGAAGAGACCTCAAGGGCCATCTAGTCCAACCCCCTGCCATGCAGGAACCCCCATCATAGTGCTCCCGACATGAGTCTTCTAAAAATGCAAAGAAATTTGACTTCCTGTTTCTTTATTTCTTCTGTTTCAAGAGATAATGAACTTAAAGTGAAAATCCTTTCTATAGCAAACTGTTTTGTTTGCTTTGTTATAACTGACATAAAAGGTTCTAACTGTAGCTTATTTGAGTATTACTTGGGACAAGAAATGGATATTATAGGAGACCAATCAATCACAATCAATCACAAGAACCTTTATTGGCATAAATTAATATAAGGACAGATGCAGCAAAATATAGAATAAAAAGGTAGGCAATAAATAAATAGATGAAAAATGGTTAAAAGGTTGGGTTAATAGCCAGCCTTGGACCCAAACTAATCATTAATATATAAAATGGTGGCCAAGTATTCAGCCACAGAGGCTGTCAATTCCGGAAGTTTGTCCTCAAGAAGACGCTTTGTTATACTCTCTGGGGATCCAGAGAAATTGGAAATATAAGGGGTCAGAAACCAAACACGGGGCTTGTGGTGGGTGGGGCAGGAGAGAAGGATATGAGAGGTTGAGTTAGGTTCCAGTAAACATAGTTTACAAAGTCTATTCTCAAATGGAACATTGTGATATCTTCCTGAGAGAACTGCTGAGGGAAGGATGTTCAATCTAGCCAGTAGAGATGGGCACAGAACAAACATTTTTTCGTTTCCGTTACCGTTTGTCGTTTCCATTACGTAACGAAATGACAAATGAAAATTGTGATGAAAATGCAATGAAACGAACAGAACCACGAAAATTGTGGTTGTTACATTTTGTTTCCGTTAATGGTGACGCACAATGAAATGAGCTGTTTTAAATGTTAAAAAACACCCTGGACATCCGTAAAAATGCAGCAATAATTATTTATATTGTCTGATAATACCTACCAGGGGGGTTGGGGTCCTTAAAACATTTGTTTTTGTCTTCTCCCATTGCGATGTATTTTTCCTTTCCATTTAAAATGGATGTCGCCACCAGCCACAAAATGGAGGCAAGCCATGTTATGGGATCATGTTCAACCAATAGCATGCCCAGATTGCAGACTGGGCGGGCAGGTCTGGCAGCCACAGAGGGCATAAAAAGCTCTGGCAGCCCCCATCCTCCTTGCAGTCTCTGGTGGGAGTTAGGGTGGGATTGCTGTCTCTGCTGTGACTCTAGCTTCAGTCCTGCAGCCTCCCTGTGTGCGTGCATGCTGCGTACCTCTCGGTGAGTACCCTCCCCTGCCCCACAGTGCAGTCACTCTGTGGCTGCCTTGAACCCTGGGCAACACCCACCGCTGCCTTTGCAGCCTCCCTGCATACCTAGTCTATACCATGTCTCTGCCAGCATCCATTTTTTTTAGTGTTTTCCCTCTGGTTTGGGGCGTTGGGGGATGCCTGCGCACGGAAATGCTTTAAAAATCGCGCAAAAAGCGAGTAGAAACGACAAATGAAAAAATGAAAAACGGTAATGAAATTTTTCAAAAAATTCCCAACAAACGAAAACGAACTGAAACAGACCTCTCAACAACAAAAAAAAAAACACACCCAAAACACCATTTTTCTGTTTCGTGCCCATATCTACTAGCGAGCATGAAAGCATGGCACAGACAAGGAATAATGAGGTGTTTCATATGATTTGCTCCTACTCCTGGAATTGGCATCAAACCATAAAAGTGAGGAGAACACGTTGGATTGAGCCCTGATGAAATGGTTTGACACTCTATATCCCAGATTCTTTGGCGCACAATTTTAAAGATTTGGGATTCTTCACAGTTGGTTAAGGAGTAGACATGGGCGCGACCAGAAAAAAATGATGTTTCAAGTTTTCGTTTGTCGGAACGGGTCCGTTTTGGGTCGTTTCCATTTGTCGCGAAATTTTTCAAAACTTTGTCGTTTGTCGTTTGTCGTTTCCACTGCGATTTAGCACGATTTGACTTCCCCCAGAGCAGGGGTCCTCAAAGTTTTTGAACAGCGGGCCAGTCCACCATGCCCCAGACACCACTGGGGGCTGGGCCACAAGCAGGTGGGCAGGGTGGAGGAGGAGCAGTGGTGGGGCCTCAGGACCATGGAGGGAGTAGGAGACCTTGCCGCAGCCTTCCTGTTTTAAATTGCCCCACTCGGCTGCACCCGCTGCCCCAACCATCTGGGCGGTGGGGGGAGGATTGGGGGGGACCTCGCCATAGGCCTCCCACCCTGAATGCCCCACTAGCCAGCATGCTGATCATCTGGGTGATAGTGGGAGGAGGGACATAGCCCACCGCTTTGAACTGCCTCAGCAATAGAAGCAGCTGTGGAGGCTGGCTTGCTCGCAAAGCAGGGTGTAGATGGGGGGCTTGCAGTTGGTCCCAGGGGGCAGAATCAGGACCTTGAGGGGGCGCATCGGGCCCCGGGGCCTTAGGTTGAGGACCCATGCCCCAGAGCATAGGGGTGTCCCGCAATCAGGGCTGGCGCTAGGTGTTTTTGCGCCCTAGTCGGTGAGCGGGGCAGGTGGGCAGCGGTGGCGGGGGGCCCATGGGCGGGCGGCGACAGCAGCAGGGGGGAGGCGCGGGCCGCAGGCAGGTGGGGGCGCTGGCGGACAGGCGAGTGGGCAGTTAGGATATCACTTAGGATAGAGGTTCTGTTCTTGGCTTGCACCCAAATGTGTGTGTGTGCAAGCAAATTGAAGTTGGGAAAATAGAAAAGAAATGGTAGTATATAATATATTTTTAAAATAAATCCACACCTCCCACTCCCCGTCGAACCTCCCCCTTTATCCAATATCAGAAAAAAAATCCTCACAAACTGCCAGAGAAGAAATAAAAAATAAACTGCTATTCCCTTCAGCAGACAAAGCTGCAGGGAATCAAAGAAATTATTTTCTAAATTCAATTCCCTCCCTGCCTGCCTAACTTAAATCCTAAAGCCTCCAGCCTCCCTCCTCAATCTCGATCGGATCACACCAGCACCAGCAGCCAGCCCTCCTCCCTCAACCACATCCATACACCCGACTGCGATTTCTCGAAGGTGCCTCGGCTTTTTATGCCCTCTGAGACATCCAGAAGTGTCAGTCAAAAACCTGGCGATGCCATTGGTGAAATGGTTCAAAACAAATTGTATGGTCCCATCCCATGCCCAGCCCAAATGGGCAGGTCTAAAAAAATAAAAAATAAAATAAAATAAAATAAAATCAATATGACGTTTTATTGCTATAAAAAAACCCACTGCTGCTACTATTAAAATTCAGGCATTTCAAATAAATAAATTTCACCTGTTTCTGTGGTGATTTGGTGTATTTTTTGACCACGATTTCAAAAGAAAAATTGTGGTTGCCATTTTGGATCCCCCCCCCACAATATGGCATGCAGCGAGACAGACGATGAGGATGACCCCCCCCCCCAGCCTGGTGCAAGCAGCCCAGGACAGGAGGGGGGAAGGCCGGGACCCCCCCCCCAGAAACCACCCCTCTGGTAGGTGTCTTCAGGCAGGCATATTTCCACCTGCTTTTTTGGCCGGGAGTCTTTTTTTTTTTTTTTTACTTTTTAAAACTTTTTTCTGTGCTGCTTGGCATCTCGCGATCGCCGTGATGCCATTAACGAAAACGAAAAACCCGACCCAATTTTTCTTTTTCCCGGTCGGGTTCGAGCTGGAGCAGCGTAATTATCATTACCGTTTCCATTACGTAATGGAAACGATAACCGAAAACGGAAACAACAATTTCGCCGCTCCGTGCCCATGTCTATTAGGGAGTCTAGATTGCTTCTGATACAATGAATTCTGGACTGGATAAATTGATACCATTTTGAAACCTAAGAGTCCCTTAATAGTTCGTATAAAAGGGAGTTGGAGTCAGGGCGAAAATGAATATGTAACCAAAACTTAATAGTGACTGTCCAAGCAAAGGTTGATGGCAAGTGGACTCCCTGTTCATTAGCAATAGTACAAAGACTGATCATACTGGGAACACCTAAGATGCGACGAAGAAAGGTGGCAGCAGTCCGGTCGATTTCAGAGTCGGCAGCTGTAATCCAAATCGGGATCCCAAATAGGAGCTGGTTTAAAATTTTCGCCTGAAAGATCTGGAGGGCAGCAGGTACATATTGGTTCCCAGTGTGGAAGTGGAACCAGGAGACAGCAGATAGATGGTTATTAGTAGCTGTTATAGCAGCCTTCCGGTGGTGAGACCAGGTGAGTTGATGGTGGAACAGGAGACCCAAGTATCTGAAGGATCTCGCTTGTTTCAACAGGTTTCCTGTCGACTTTCCAGGAAAGAGGTTTCCATGATTTGGAAAATATCAAGATTTTAGATTTCTCGGTGTTAATAGTCAGATCATTCTGAAAAAAGAAGAATTCTGAGAAAACAGACAAAAGACGAAGGAGGCCCGGTTTGGAAATAGAGAGGAGCACAGTGTCGTCAGAGTAGAATAGTATGGGGACGGGCAGTTGATTCAGTCGTGGAGCATGACCATCAAATTTGGCTAGGTAGCCTGGAAAGTCAGACAAGAAAAGATTGAAAAGGGCGGGAGCAAGAAAACAGCCCTGCTTTACCCCTTTGGTGACTGGAATCTTAGGGGTAAGGAGGCCTTCATGATTTAGGCAAACTTCACAGCTATTCGCAGAGTGGAGCTGATGAATCAGCAGACCTATGCATTAGGTTTTTCCCAGTACAATATCTGATTAAATTTTAATTGATATTATGTTGATTAAGTTGTTAAGAGTTTATATTATGCAAATGTTTCATGTGAATCAGACCATCTAGTTTTCAGCTGCAATGGAAATTCTGAGTGGAGCTCATACACTGTTTTTCAAAAAAGTAAAATGGAATAATGATTCGTTAAGAGTTATTCCAACGTTGGCATGTGTGTAGAATCATAGAATCATAGAATCATAGATGTTGGAGTATCAGATTTGGTGCTTACAGGGTTAAACAGCAATCAAATCTGTTGACATGCGCAGTGAAATGTTGTGTTAGTGTTCAGTTTTTTTTCTCAGCTTGTGTGATGCAAGACGCAGACATGCCGGCTTTCAGTGCGGGATGTAAATCTCTGAGTTAATTGCAAATAAACTAGACAGTAGTTTGTCTCAGATGGTCAGACTGATTTATTTCTTTAGCACTGGCAGAAGACATAGAATCATAGAATCATAGAGTTTCTCTCCCAGCTATATGCTGGGGAAGAGACCTAACAATAGGGTTGGAAGAGACCCATCTCTAGTCCAACCCCTGCCATGCAGGAACCCCATCACAATATTTCCAACAGATGACCATTGAGCCTCTGCTTAAAAACCTCCAAAGAAGAAGACTTCCACAACCCTCCGTGGCAGCATATTCCACTGCTGAACACCTCTAACTGTAATGAAGTTCTTCCTAATGTTTAAATGGAATCTCTTTTCCTGTAGTTTGAAACCATTGCCCCGAGTCCTAATCTCTGAAGCCATGGAAAACAAACCTGTTTCCTCATTAATATGACATTCTTTCAAATATTTAAACATAGCTATCACATCCCCTCCCAGTCTTCTTTTTGAAAGGCTAAACATTCCCAGTTCCCTAAGCCGTTCCTCATAAGATACTTCCTCCAGACCCTCAACCATCCTGGTCGCCTTCCTCTGCACCCGCTCGAGGTTGTCAACATCCTTTTTAAACTGAGGCACACAGAACTGGACACATTACTCCAGGTGGGGTTTGACCAGAGCAGAATAGAGTGGTACTGTCACTTCTCTTGATCTAGACACTGTGCTTCTGTTGATGCAACCAAGAATCACATTGGCTTTCTTGGCTGCCACATCACACTGCTGACTCATGTTCAATTTGTGGTCCACCAAGACTCCCAGATCCCTTTCACAGGTACTATTCTCCAGCCAAGTATCCCCCATCCTATATCTGTGCAATTCATTTTTTTAACCTACATGTAGCACCCTACATTTCCCTCTGTTGAAATCCATTCCGTTAGCTTTGGCCCAGCACTCTAATCTGTCAAGGTGTTTTTGGATTTTCATCCTATCCTCTAGAGAATTAGCAACCCCTCCCAATTTGGTATCATCTGCAGATTTAATTAGCATACTCTCTATTCCTTCCTCCAAGTCATTAATAAAGATATTGAACAGCACTGGACCCAGAACAGAACCCTGGGGCACCCCACTGGTCACATCTCTCCAAGCTGAAGATAGGCCATTTATGGTCACCCTTTGGGTGCAATCAGTCAACCAATTACAAATCCACCTGACAGTAGCACGATCTATCCCACTTTCTACTAACTTCTTAGCAAGAATACCATGGGGAACCTTATCGAAGGCCTTACTAAAGTCCAGATAAACAATATCCACAGCATTCCCCTCATCCACTAGGCCTGTAATTCTATCAAAGAAAAAGATCAAATTAGTCTGGCATGACTTTTTTTAAAGAAACCCGTGTTGACTTCTTGTAATGACAGCATTGTTTGTTAAATAATTGCAGACTGCCTGTTTAATAATCTGCTCTAGGATCTTTCCAGGAATTGAAGTCAAGATGACTGGGCGGTAATTATTTGGGTCCTCTTTTTCCCCCTTTTTTGAAGATGGGGACAACATTAGCCCTCCTCCAGTCGATGGGGACTTCCCCTGTTCTCCAGGACTTCTCAAAGATTATTGCCAATGGTTCGGAAATTACTTCTGCCATTTGTTTTAATATCCTTGGGTGTAATTCATCTGGCCCAGGAGACTTAAATTCATTTAATGCTTCCAGGTGTTCCAGTACTAGCTCTCTACCTATTCTATGTTGCAATTCCCATCCTACCTCATCTACTGTTTGTCCCAGCATATCTATTTCTTCCTTTTTGGAAAAAACGGTGGCAAAGAAGGTGTTGAGCAATTCTGCCATTTCCTTGTCTCGTTTTAGTAACTGGTTATTATCGTCACACAGAGAGCCTAATATTTCTTTATTTTTCCTTTTGTTGCAGACGTAACTAAAGAAACCCTTTTTACTATCTTTAATCTCTCTGGCAAGTCTAAATTCGTTTTGCGCTTTAGCTTTTTTTTACCATCCCCCTGCATATATTAGCTGTTTGCTTATATTCCTCTTTAGTGTGTTTAACTATAAAAGGAATAAGGGAAATAAAGAGTATGGGGCACTTTCTGGTGCCTACCAGTACAAAATTATCAGAGATGATGTCTCTTTTCAGTTCTCTGAGTGCCTTGAATGAAGTACAGCTTGTAAGCATGAGAGGTACACAAAACAGGCGTTAATGTGGTACTTTCATCACTTCAGACCACTTGACATACATTATCTCTGTAACACACACAATAAACCTTATAGGTGGGTTGTATTATTGTTGCATAAAGTGAGATGATGTTGCAGAGACAACAGCTTGCCAAAAGCATCCTGATACTTTCGTGTCTGAAGAAAGTTTTGAATCAGCACCTTCTGTCTCACTGTTTTGTCCTTTTGATCAGCTACTTGTCTGGAAGGAATTTGGAGCCAACAAATGCTGGCTAGTGGGCTGGAGGCTTCCTGATGAAGTTCTAGCAATTATTCTGTTTGGTTTGGCCAATGAGTCTACATGTTTTCTGTAGTGTCACATAGTGCTCTGCTAGCTGGCTGTGATCTTGACTCAGCCGAGTCTGCCTGCTTCAAAAGTTTCAAACATTTAGAAAGAGAAACACACCTCTCTTTAAGTGAACAATTTTGTAAGTCAAGTGTTTGAAGCCAGAGGTTAATCATAACATACAGGGAGAGCCACATCCCATTAGATAAAAGCCTGCTACCTTTACACAAGGGCTGTGGCCTCCTAGATTGCTAAGGTCAGACGCTCTGTTAAAGAAAGGCAGCAGAACAGAATACTAAGGGGATTGTCATTGGCTCTTTTATTCCCCCACTTAAAGATCAATGGGAAGTTTTCTACCTCCTTATCCCATGCAAATCTTCATCTCTGCTTGAGTGAATGGCACCAGGAAAAGCACAAATGCAAGGATAGGTGATACCTGTATTAGACAAAGCAAAGGAACTGGTACATCCACAGAAGTCAAAATATGAATGGGAGATGGAATCTCAGGATGTATAAAAGTAGAAAAGACCTTTATTCTCTCTTAATTCACCTGCTTGAGGTGATTTCAGATGATGAATGCAAACAGCCCTTGGGGAGTAGAGATGGACTTGAGCCTGGGGAAAAAAGGTGACTCATGAGGGTTCATAATTAGTGTGGGCCATGATGCAGCTTCTCTTCCAGGAGCTGCAGTGCAGCCTCTGTGCATGGGCCTGGCCCTCAAGTGATCTCCTGATCACCCTGATCAGCCTTGAACTGGGTCGTGAACTGAACCCCCAAACAGCCACAAAATAGTCCAATTTGTTGGTTTTATCAGTTTGTAAATCAGATTGGGCCCATCTCTAGCACTCACTATTTGCCTGAACATTTCCTGTCAAGTATGTCACTGCCTATCTGACCCAGTCCACACAGGCCTTGTGCCTGCAGGTGTTAACTCCCAGAGAAGCCCAGAACATAAGTGACCTTCTTTATGGAACATTCTCCTGCAAGAACTGCAGCAAGTACCCTCCGTTCAGATATTTAAAAAAAAAACATCCTAAAACCGAGCAACATATTCAGGAATGCTTTGGGGAAGGGTCTTCCCAAGTACCTGGGACACTCAAAGAAGCAAGGAAGAGAAAATATTGTAGTATTTTTCTGTTTGTCTGGGGTTGCTATTCATCTGTTGAATAGCCAAATGCCTATATTACTGTAATGGGTGTTATTTTGCCCATAATAGCAATTTGCTAGATGGGTGGTGTGAAAATTGAACAAATTAATGAATGAATGAATACTGTATGTGTGTAAGAAAGGGGACTAGAAAGAGAATTTGAGGAATGGTTTGGGAAAGAGAGGGAGAAGTCTCACAGGGCTGGCCCAGTCATTAGGCAGGATGGCACACAGGCACCACCGGCGGTTGATTTTGGAAGCTGTAGAAGGGCAACAGATGGTTCATTATTTGCATTGGCTGTTCAGTCAAATGGACTGTAGCACAAGCAGCTTGATGTTTTTCTCTCTCTCTCGGGCAGCTCACAGCCCTTGCTTCCACTTGCGCAATAGTAAGGCCAGAAAGGCAGCATTATTACTACACCGCTGGACTGTTCTGCTCTGCCAGTGTTCGGGGGCAACCAGCCACTCTGGTTATTGCATTCAGGGGTCAGGGC
Organism: Phrynocephalus forsythii; assembly: GCA_029282475.1. NCBI lineage: Eukaryota > Metazoa > Chordata > Lepidosauria > Squamata > Agamidae > Phrynocephalus > Phrynocephalus forsythii. Next base: position 140,907,285 of record JAPFRF010000010.1, read on the forward strand.
ATGGGGTGGTTGTGGTTGTGGAGTTGCTCATTTTTTTTTGTTTCTTCTTCTTTTCATGCCAGTGCTTAATTTGCAGGCCTTGGGAGCGACACACCTTCCACCAAATGCAAGGTCAGCATAGTCGTGTGCTGCTGACTCATGGGGAATGAAACGTCTTGGCTGCCTCTGGAAATCTGGTGGATAGTGGCAGGAGAGAGAAAAGAGATCTATAGGTGTGGAAGGCAGGCAGGCAGGCAGGCCAGCCAAGCAGAGAAGCACCAGAAAAGTGATGAAGACAGAAAGCAAGACAAGGGAATATTTTCAGTGTGGAGTAAAAATAGAAGAGCTTGTGTAAGGAAAGAAAAAATAAGGAACAAAACACTGGAGTCTCTTTTCCCTCATCTTTTGTTTCTGAATGTCACCATCCTTTCAGGATGAAATATAATTAGTAAACTCCCATTGACAGGATTTGAAGTTTTCCTTTGTGACTAATTACCACAATTGCTATTGATAAATACAACTCTCATTGCAACTAATGCCCCAATCTACATATTGTGACATTTAGGGGCACATAATAAGTTGTTTAGCATACAATATCCAGATTATGTGTATCCCACAGATGGGAAGAAGGAATGGCCAACATTGTATTGCTTCCTTTTGACCTACAAATATTCATTAAGGGAATGAAACTATCCCCCACTTTTTTTTTTAAAGTTTAATTGTAGTGTTTACCTATAGCAAAACAGTGTTTTCCAGCCCAGTTAAGTCAAGTCATATTATTTGCTACAGATATTAATTTAGTTTATAGAAATCATTGTTAGCAGAGATGGGAGTCTGTGGGGAATTTAAATTGATCTATTTTATTTCAAACTGGATAGCAAGTTTGCTGTACACTTCTTCATATGTTATTTTATGAGGGAAGGGGGTTATCATTTCTGAATGTTTTCCAAGTCAAAGAAGAGCGTAGAATTGAGTACTTTACAGATATTGATTAATCACGTAGGTTTTAGCAACCAATTTAGTAAAATAATTATACAGTTGTATTCATATAATAAGGCTATAATTTTAGTGAATGATGGAATAACAGAAATTATTTCTCATTAATAATACAAGTGTTAGCAAATGTAATAAGAGAGGATAAGAAAATAGAAGCGATGGAAGAGGGGAAGGTAAATAATATTAATCATTATTAATGATTAAAAACCCAGTGATGTGTATATATAAAATACAAAAACATTTAAAGGCATTTAAAGAAGCAACAGGATTAAAGGTGGACCTGAAGAAATCTGAATGTATGTAATTAAATTCTAAAGAGGAAGAGAAAAGTTTTTAAGGAAGAATTTAAAGGTAAATTAAGAAACAGCATTAATTAGTTGGGGGTAAGGTTAGCATGGGATTTATAGGACATGCTTAAAATAAACATAGATAAAGTAAGGGAAGAAATAAATGAACAAATAAAATAATATAAAAAATAAAAATTTCATGGTTTAAAAAGATTATTATATGTAAAATGAAGATTATTCCCAAATTGATTTTTTATTTTGGATGCTACCATTGAAATAGGATGAAAAAGAGTTAAAGGAATGCAAGGAAGGATAAATATGTTTTGTAATTGTAATAAAAAAGCTAGGATTAATAAGAGTTTATGGTATGTATTGCAAAAAGAGGAAGCTTTAGGTTTACCTAATATAAAGCTATATTATATAGCTAATCAGTTAAGACATATTCCAGGAATAATAATAGAAAACAATAATTTAATTTGGAGAGATTTAGAAATTTCTCAGAAGGAGAATATACTTTTAAGGAACATATTAAAGAACAGGTGAGAAAGAGAGATAACCCATTTTGGAAAAACACGATGGAATTTTGGAAGAATTTCCGGGTGAAGCTAAGGGCGCTTATACACAACCCCTAAACTCCGGGGCAAATGGCTCCCAGCTCCGGAGCTTAAAAATGTCTCCCCACCAGCTCCGGAGTTTACAGGAAATTAGGTGCGACCACGCCCACTTTAGCACGTCCCAGTGCACCTTTCAAGTACCTGCTCTTTGGAGGTGAAAATTCTTTGATGCAGTGTAATGATAGTGAGTGCGGGGCTCTCCTCGCTTCTGTTTGTTGTTTTTTGGCTCCCGCCCCTTTAAGAGCTACTTTACAGAGACTGGAATGTTGCCGGCAAGAGCGAGAGGCAGAACGGAGGTGAGCGGCATGCTTTTCTTTCTCTTTTTCTCCCTCCCCTCACGCAGCCAGCAGCCACGAAGTGCGGAGGGGTGGGGACACAGGAAGAGCGATGAACCCCTAAGATCTCTGGTCCGAATTTAAGTGGCCAGCGGATCTTAGCGGTCGTGTGAAAAGGCCCTAAATCCACCAGTGTCATCCTTGACTCAAGTAATTTAAATTCTTAAATTCCCTGAAAATTTAAAAGGTAAGTTATATAAGGTATTGCAATATAATATATATATAAAATTTATGGGATTGGCTGAAACAAATGCAAAACAGGCAAAGTATAAAGGAGAAATTAGGAGAAATTATTTTCTAGTTAAATATTATACAATTAAAAATGGACCAAAGGATGGATAATTAAAGTTGGATATTGCAGAAAATTGACTAGGTTTGAGGAATTATGCAAAGAAGAAGTAAGATAGAGAATAAAGAACTCAGAAAAGGTATAGTAAGTGAGCTATATTAGTTATTAATATAAGAGGAATATGAAGAAAAAAGTTAAAAGAGATGGCAAGAAGACATCAATAAAGAAATAAAAAAGAATGGGAGATGTGGAATAAAAATAGTAAAAAAATGTAAGTGAGAGTAAAAGAAAACTGTTGCAAAGTATATTGGAGATGGTACATAACACCTATGAAGTTAATATAATAAAGAAATATCTCCAATAAGCTGGAGGTGTGAAAAAGAAAAAGCAACATACTGTATCTGCATATGTGGTGGTTGTGTGAGATGAGAAAGAAGGAATCGATGTTGATTTTAAAGAAATTTAAGAAATAATAGGGAAAATGACTCAAATGTCTCCACAAATGGTATTGTTAAATATGGCTGTGAAGACACAACGGAAAAAAGATGAGCTGGAGTTGGTAACGGTGGCAAAGATTGTATTGCTAAATACTGGAAATCCAACAACCAAATAACATTGGAGGAATAGTTTATGGACTTATGGAATATGGCTATTAATGATATACTGACTTGTGAAATTAAAATTAGGAAGGCATTGAAAAGGTCTAATGTTTGAATGGACTATGGGATAAACTGTTGGCATATGTGTTTCGGAAAGGTAAAGGGTATGCACCGGGAGAAGACTCAATGCATTTTTGAAAAGAAATGGGATGGTTAACATTAGAGATGGGCACGACCAGGAAAAATGACGTTTCGAGTTTTCGATTGTCGGGATGGGTCCGTTTCGGCTCGTTTCCGTTTGTCGAGGAAATTTTCAAAAATTTGTCATTTCCGTTTGTCGTTTGTCATTTGGGTTGGGGTTGGGGTTGGGGTAAGTGGGCTCTGGGAGGCACCTCTCTGGGTGCTTCTCTGACGTCTGACCCACTAAGAAGGGAAGCAAGGGAAGCGTTTTGCGGAGCCGCCGCGTACCATACATTTACATTACATTATGTTAGGGTGGGGTGGCAGAGGCACCTCTCTGGGTGCCTCTGACTCAGTAAGAAGGGAAGCATAGTAGCGTACTGCCGTACAGGTTAGGGAATGGGATAGGGGATAGTGGGCTCTGCGAGGCACCTCTCTGGGTGCCTGGGACCCACTAAGAAGGAAAGTGTACTTGCGTACAGATCTGGGTTAGGGTTGGGGTTAGGGTAAGGGCTAGGCTTAGGGTTACGGTTAAGGTTAGGGTGGGTTAGTGGGCTGCACCTCTGGGTGCCTCTGACCCACTAAGAAGGACAGCGTACTGGAGTATGGGTTAGGGTTGGGTTAGGGTTAGGGTTAGGGTTAGGGTTTGTGGGATTTTAATGCCCTCTCTGGCACACCCAGAAGTCTCAGTCAAAACCTGGCCATGCGATTGGTGGAATGGGTCCAAAAATTTGCATGGTCCCATCCCATGGCCAGCCCATCACTGCGCATGCGCAGGTGTAAAAAATAAAAATAAAAAATAAAATAAAATAAAATCAAGAGACGTTTTATTGCAAGAAAAACCCACTGCTGCTACTATAAAAAAATCAGGCATTTAAAATACCTAATTTTCAAATGTTTCTGTGGCGCCTTGGTGGGTTTTTGGACCACGATTTAAAAATAAATATTGCAGTTGCCATTTTGGATCCCCCCCACCGCATGGCAAATGGAGATGACGAGGATGCCCCCCCCAGCCTGGTACCAGCAGCCCAGGACAGGAGGGGGGGGGGAAGGCCAGGGACCCACCCAGAAACCACCCCTCAGTAGGTGCCCTCACTGAGGCAGGCATATTTTCGCCTGCTTTTATGGCCGGGAATCGGGTTTTTTTTTTAAACTTTTTTTCTGTGCTGCTTGGCATCGCGCGATCGCCGCGATGCCATGAATGACAACGAAAAATCAGACCCAATTTTTCTTTTTCGGTTCGAGTTCGAGTTGGAGCGGAGTAATTCTCGTTACCGTTACCCGTTACGTAACGATAACGAGAACCGAAAACAGAAACGAGAATTTCGCCTAGTCGTGCCCATGTCTAGTTAACATATCTTAAGATTTGTAAGCTTATTTTAAGTCCTGAGTGGGAGGTGGATTGCACGGGTCTTTTCTTCTCTTGTGTGGTATAAATGTTTTATGGTTTGAATTGTAGTTTTATATTAATAAAATTATTTTTTAAAAATCTTTGATTAATATCTATGTACAGTGGTACCTCTACTTATGAGCAACTCTACTTATGAGCAATTGAACTTAAGAGTGGAAAACTGTTGGTGTTTTAAATGCTGCCTTACAAATTTTAGATGCAGTCTGCTCTACATACAACTTTTAAATTTTATTTATTTATTTATTTATTTATTTATTTATTTATTTATTTATTTAAGATAGGGCTGCTCTGTTTATGAGCTGTTCAATTTATGAGCATACATTTTGAATGGACTAAATTCATGAACAGATGTACCACTGTATATTGGGAAATAATCTGAGCAGTAACAACAGCAAAGCTTTTAAAAAGCTAGCAAAAACCCATTAAGATACTCAATAAATCAGCATTTTTGGACCAGGAAAAAAAAATCAGCCCTTGATTCAATGGCTCTGCTCTAGCTGGGAGTAGCAGTTGGATTCACGTGGATTTCTTAAAGGATGCAGTACCTAGAAACAGTCGCTGGAATGTTGTTGTATTGCAGAAAAGAATCAGTATTTCATAAGATTTCCAAAATAGGGGGCATCTCAAGCAAAAATTCAACTTTGAAACTGGATTCTAAATCAGCACCAAACTTAGCACCGATGCAGCAGATAGTCTACTTCTGCCATGTGTCACATTTGGAGAAATTTCAGTGAAGCAATATGTCTATGAAGATTCTCAGTCATCCTGGTGAGTTTATTTGGAAGTTGAGTCATGGCAACTAAATTTGTTTTCTTGAGAGATCTCTCAAGAAAAGAGGAATTAGCTTCTGGGATTTTTCCTTAATTGGTGTCTCATTTTCAGTGATAGTGAGCAAACGACAGTGTCCTGTAGAGACCATCTTGACTGCTGTCATTGGTGTTGCCAACATTCAGGCTGCCCTTTGCTGTGTAAAGCTTGGTATCCTTTTTCCTGTTGGCAACGTGGGCATGATATAGTGCAACAATGTCAGGCCATTCCATAACATTTTGAATCACGGATAGAGAAGCACAATATCCCACATTCATAAATCTGAGGTTTTTTGAAGACCTGAATAGCTAGCATCCAACCAGGCCATTGCATTTGTGCAAATGATATTGTTGCTGTTGTGTTGTTACAGTCATGACCGACTCTTTGGGACCCCATTTCTATGGAGTTTTCCTGGCAGGAATACTGGAGTGGCTTGCCAGTTCCTTCTCCAGGAGCCTACAGCACCTGGTATACCCTGGTGGTCGCCCATCCAAGTACTAGCCAGGCCCGACCCTGCTTAGTTTCTGAAATCAGGTGAGACCGGATCTGCTCAGGGCATCTAGGCAGCTGGCTCACTTTTACCTAATGCTAATTTCACCTAAAGATAAAATGAGCTGAAATCCTAACCTTCATATGCATTAATTATTCTATTAAAAAGCTAAAATGTAGGCATTGATAAAATTAGCTTAGTTAGGTAAATAATATAAAACAAGGTGCTAGAGTAGATTAAATTGTGCCACTATTTGCTTGTTAGGGGAGAATTTATTTCAATTTCAGTTGAGACAAGTGTCGCTAGATATGGGGGTGGTTTATTACTATGAAGGAAAATATAATTTTCTGCTAATTGAATAGCTATAATAAAATACAACATAGTGTAAAATAATATCCTCTTCCCTCTGTCACTGAGTGTTGGCTTTCAATTTGTGAATTCTGTGACCTCATTTAGAAGTTGGATGTAATAAATGAATTAATATTAAAAAAATTTTTTTGAAAAATGGAATGCTTCAAGAACAAAGGTCTCTTGTTTTTAATTATTTAAATGTATATAGTCTGTGAAGAATACTTGCAACAACACTGTGGTATATTTAAATGTGGTAATATAATCGAAAGGATAATCCTATTCCTTGCCTCCACCAACACATTGGTTATATGAGGAAGGGTGATTTTATTGTCGGACAGTCATGTTTGGGTAAATTATTGAGCTCAGATTTGTGTATGAATAGATACTAAATGAGGTTCCTGCCTCCTGGAAGCCCATTTTCCAGGACAACCTCCACTTAGTATTCTTTGTTTATCACTCTGACTATGAATGCGGCACTAGACTGACATTGTGTAAAGGACTGGGTACGGTTTTTAATGTTTTGGGTGAACATGGTCCCAGGAAAAGTACTTTTTCCTTCGCTGTCTTGCCCAGTTAATATTAGGGGAGCACCAGTTCTGTATAAGATTAACATGAAGCAGAATGAAAGGGATTTAAAACATTTGATTTCAGCACAATCTTATGCATTTTTATGCAAAAGTGAATACCTCTCAATTCCACTGGCCTGGTCATATACATTGGAAGTGAAGACTGGAACAGAAAAGATTTTTAAATGAGGTGGTTAAGAAATTCAGATTAAGAAAACGAATGTGCCCTATCTACAGTCTGTAAAATTATAAGAGGGAGTATATGCATGTCTTTTGGAATCATCTCATTGGTGAGACATCAGAAATAACTCTACAACCACATTTTTCATTTTAAAATTAAATGTGAATAAACATGTCCACTTTAAAATGTGTAACTTAGAAATATGCCCACAAGCACACTTGAGTTAATAATGCATACATATATTTCCCATACAATATGAGAAAACAAGAGTCTTCTTTACCAGACATCACAAAATAACTGAATATTTTGTGATGTCTGATTTTATAAGTAACTGGTCTAAATGTGGGGTTATGTCTTTTGGGGCTACTATTCCACCTAGATTGTTTGCTATCCATCAAATTTATGAGTATTGAAAAGTAATCAGAAAGTTAGGCTAAGGAAGCTCCTTGCCCTGACCAATCCATGATTTAATAAGTGCTCATTGATTAAAACACAACCTGGGAGTAGCATGTAATGTATATATAGCATTTGGTATCACAAATGCTGTCACAAAGAGTTGGACATGACTGAATGAATGAACAGCAAATCACAAATGCTGGATTTAATCAGGGATGGGTGGGGAGCTCTGTCGTGCCTTGAACATACTCTTTCTACTGCCCCTGAGTTCTCCTGGTCACACAAAAATAGCTCTGATTCAGTCCATATTTGCACCTTTGACTATGACTTCCTTCCAATGCTACTCAAATGATTAAGATTATTTTGTCTGCATTGTTGGCTAATGTATCTCTTGACATGGACAGAAGAACGTCATATAAACTGACTGTGTGGACAGCTTGTGAGATAGATGTCTACTTGCTGCAGGGTCAGGGGCGATTCACCCTGCATACTTCCCAGGAGAAGCACCAGCCCAGGAGATGAGATGGGGCACAAGGCACAGTCTCAGAGTGTCCCCCAGAGGAAGTGAGTGGTAAATGAGCAGCAAATATCACTCCTGAACATTCAGAAACAAAGTCACTATAGCTCAGTGGTTCCCAACCTTCCTAATGCCGCGACCCTTTAATACAGTTCCTCATGTTGTGGTGACCCCTTGCCCTGCTTCGAAGAGGCCACAAGCCCACTTTGGCAGGCCAGTTCCCCAGGTGCTATAGAGAACTTCCCTTTATACAGGCACCCTCAGCCAATCACAGCCTCTGGTGCCATTGACTGACATCCCCTCCAACCTATCAAGTTGTTAACTCATTCCCCCCCTTTCTCCTCCTCCTCCTCCAGACCCAAGCCGTTTGTGACTTTTTCTTCACTGGCTCATGGCGACCCCTGTGAAATGGTTGTTTGACCCCCCAAAGGGGTCCCGACCCCCAGGTTGGGAACCACTGCTGTAGCTGAATATCCACAAATATGTAGCTTATTTTAATCTATGTTTTCTAGTTAAGACCATGTTAAATTAAATTTCAGGCTTGAGTCACATCAGAGTTAAATCAGCCACATATGTTTATAGCAACATTCTCGGAATACTTGAAATAACTTTGGGCATATAGCTCAACTAAATCTTAAAAGGCTTAAAAGGTTGCAGACCCAAACATATCAACTCTAAGGAGCTGTATCACCGGAGTTTCCATGAGGTTTGCTTATATTGAAGATACACTTACCTGTATACAGTAGGACCCCCGTATCCACTGATTCATTATCGACTGATTCAGTTATCCAGAGTTGGCAGAGGAAAAATAAATAAATAATTCAACTGCTGCAAAGCAAGCTACTATCACAAAGAGCAGCTGTAAAGCAAGCTACTGTCATAAAACAGCAGCCATAAAGCAAGCTACTATCTCAAAACAGCAGCTGTAAAGAAAGCTACTGTCACAAAACAGCAGTTTTGGGGACATTTTGGTGTTCTCTCATATTCACGGTTTTCATTATCCATGGGAAGGCTTGGATCCAATCCCCAGTGGATACTAGGGTCCTACTGTATGTCCTTCCTTCCCCTTTTATAAGAGTCAGTAAAAGATTCTCAATTTCATTCCATTCCATTTCCTTTCATTACATCTAGGGATGTGAGAACATCTCAGGCACAATTGTTTGGTTTCCTAAAAATTTATCTACATTTTCTTCCTATCTCTGTTTTGTCATGGGGTACAAGGATGCAAATATGTGTGTGCACCTTAAAGTCAAATACAGTAATACCTCGTAAGACAAATGGCCCTTAAAATGAAAAACTCATAAGACAAATGTAATTTCTGGCAATGCAGGATCCCATTGATCTTTGCCCTCCCCGGGGGGGGGGCTCAGATGGGAAGCCGCGGTGGTCACCTGTTTGCTGTGGCGGGTGCACAATTTTCAAAGGGCTCGAGCCCATGGCAGCTCGGCTGCAGCCCTTTGAAAATCACCTGCCCGCCTGCCACAGCCACTTACCTCGGTCCTGGGGAAGAGGAGGTGGCGGAGGTTTCTATCCTGCCTTCCAGTTCCTGTAGCACACACAATTTTTGTCCAACTGTGAACAACTTGTACTTGGCATCAGTTGGACAATGAAGTGGTTTTCCCTGGGCTGGCCTATTGGAATGAAGACCATGTAAGAATGAACGGTGGGGGTACTTGTTCTTGTCATAGTTCCCCTTGATACCAGTAGTTGTGCACATAAACTGGTGTGTCCAGTGGCCTAGTGATTGGTAGAAAAAGTGTGTTATATTGCTGTAGCTTCTGGAGCAGCAACATGACTCAAATAAACAGTTACTTGCCTCCTTCAAGCCTGAGTATCTTAACATTGGCGAAATTCTCGTTTCCGTTTCCGTTTCTCGTTTCCGTTACGTAACGGAACGAAGAACGACAATTACTCTGCCAGAACTCGAACTCGAACCGACTAAAGAAAAATTGGGACTGATTTGTCGTTGTCGTTCCTGGCATCTCAGCGATCGCGCGATGCCAAGCGGCACAGAAAAAAGTTTTAAAAATAAAAAAAAACCCGAGTCCTGGCCAAAAAAGCCGGCGAAAATATGCCTGCCTGAGGGCACCTACCAGAGGGGTGGTTTCGGGGGGGGTCCCCGGCCTCCCCCTCCTCTCCTGGGCTGTGCAAAGTGCGCATCCTCGTTGAGTCACCACGCCAACTCGCCAAGCGGCACGGCACAGAAAAAAGTTTTAAAAATTAAAAAAAACCGATTCCCGGCCAAAAAAGCAGGTGAAAATATGCCTGCCTGAGTGAGGGCACCTACCAGAGGGGTGGTTTCTGGGGGGGGGTCCCCGGCCTCCCCCCCTCTCCTGTCCTGGGCTGCTCTGGTGGGGGGCATCCTCGTCGCCTCGCCGAGTCGCCATGCCATGCGGTGCGGGCGGGGAATCCAAAATGGGGCGACCGGAATATTTATTTTGAAATCACGTGGTCCAAAAACACACCAAAGCACCACAGAAACATGCGAAAATAGCTATTTTAAAACTGCCTGAATTTTTACAGTAGCAGCAGTGGGTTTTTCTTGCAACAAAACGTCTCAATTGATTTTATTTTATTTTATTTTTATTTTTATTTTTTTACACCTGTGCAATGATGGGCTGGCCATGGGAGTGGACCATGCAAATTTTTGGAGCCATTCCACCAATTGCATGGCCAGTTGGCCAGGTTTTGACCGAGACTTCTGGGATGTGCCAGTCGGGCATAAAAAGCCACTAACCCTAGCCCGAACCCAAACCCTAACCCTAAGCCTAACCCATACGCCAGTACACTGCCCTTCTTATTGGGTCAGAGAGGCACCCAGAGGTGCAACCCAGTAACTCACCCTAACCTTACCCGTAACCCTAACCCTAGCCCTTGTGCTAACTCCTAACCAGTAAGCCAGATGTGTACTCGCATTGCACTACAGCAAGTACACTTCCCTTCTTAGTGAGTCACAGGGCGCCCGTAGGGGTCCTTTTTCACTTCGTTCCCCAGCCCAAGTGCGCCGCAGGCAGTGAGTCACAGAGCCACTGCAACTGCAACTGCAACTTAATGGTATGCATATCCAATTGGCTATGCATGCCATTTTGTAGCGGGCCGGAGGAGGCACCCACCCAGAGGTGCCTCCAGGAGCCCGCTTTCCCTTCATGGCGGGCCAGAGGAGGCACCCACCCCAGAGAGGTGCCTCCAGGAGCCCCCCCCCCAAAAAACAGTACTAACGACAGACGAAAAAACGACAAACGAAACGACAAATTTTTGAATTTTTTTGCGAAAAACAGAAACGAGCCGAAACGGGCCGGCTCCGACACATGACAACTCGAAACGTAATTTTTCCTGGTCGTGCCCATCTCTAGTTAGGACAGTTCTCCAAGAAAGAAAAGTGCTAGGATTAGAAGACTCTGTTGTTTGGGAGATGAATGAGGCATTGCTCCACTCGTCGCAACCAGGTGTTTGGCCCATGGTACTCTAAGTATGTATCCTCATTATAATCAAAGTAAAGTGTATCAAGTGTACTGCTTTCATACCTCCTTATAGCCAGTTGTGAGCAGAGTCTTGACTGCAGTACTGCAGTTTAACCATTGCATCACAAGGCTCCTCCCATGAAGCATCCCCAGGTACCCTAGAGTTTCTGCCTTTCTCTGAATGTTTGTAGAGGGCCTCCTAAGGTGACTGGAAACTCTCAAGGTCACAAATGGAGGAACTGACAACATAAGAGTCATGTTGAGTTATGATTAATTGCCATTCTCCTTTTGTAGTTTTCTAATCTGTATTTGAGATGGCAACCAATTGTCACTGTACTGTACAGTGGACCCTTGTACAACAGTTTGTATAATGTAAAATTTGTACAACATAAAATATTCCAGAGATAGGGGAAATCTGCTTAACAGAATCGCCTATTGGGCGAATCCGTACAACATAAACAAGGAATTACTCCATTTTCAATGCATTCCTATGGGAAAATTGTATAAAGGAAAATTTGCTTAACATAATTTCATTTGGAACAAATTAATTCCTTTAATTAATTCTGGTTTGTTCCCTATGCTATTTAACATCTACATGAAACCATTGGGATGAGTTGTCTGGAGTTTAGGGGTTCAGTGTCACCAGTTTGCAGATGATACCCAACTCTTTCTCTCTCTCCTTTCCATCTAACTCCAAGGAATCTGTCTTGGTTCTAAATCAATGTCTGGCATTAGTAAGGAACTCCATGAGGGTAAATAAATTGAAACTTAATCTAGACAAGACAGAGCTGCTCCTGGCCTGTTGAAAGGCAGATTGAACAAGAGGGTTGCAGCCTGTGCTGGATGGGGTAACACTCCTTCTGAAAACGCAGGTGTGACACTGGGGTATGCTCCTGGATTTGTCTCTGAGCATGATCCACCATGACCAGGCATCTAAATAAAACATGTAACGTTAGGATCTTTTATTTGACGTCACATTTTATACTTGCTTGCAATGAGCCCTGTGGGCCATGTCAATGCTCTCTTCTCCATTTGGAGTCCTTTCTTGTTTGTTTGTCTGTTGGTTTTAAACACCTTAACAAATCTAGCATTGTCAGGAGAACTGACTCATCCTGCCACTTTTAACTCTAAACCAGTGTTTTTCAACCACTGTTCCGCGGCACACTAGTGTGCCGCGAGATGTTGCCTGGTGTGCCGTTGGAAAAGCTGAAGAATATCAGCTTTGTGTTCAGCCAAACAGGCCCAGGTTGCGCACTGAATAAAGTATTTTATAATTTTTCATATTTCTGTTTACTTACTATTTCATAATAAAGTAATTATAAAATACTTTCTTTGTGTTTATTTGATTCCTATTCAAGAGAATTACTTTATATATAGTCAATATAGGCACAGAGTTAATTTTTTTAACATTTTCTAATGGTGGTGTGCCTCGTGATTTTTTTCATGAAACAAGTGTGCCTTTGCCCAAAAAAGGTTGAAAAACACTGCTCTAAACCATTTGTAGTATGGTCAGGATCAAACCAACTGTTGCAAGGAGAATATAGCATTCCAGATCAGGATTACAACAGGCAAATATGGGATGTTTGTTTCTTTCCTAGTCATGCATCCCGACTGACTTGTCGAGCCGTGGTTAGAGGGACTAGAAACATTCTTTACTTGATAAACAAGGACTTCCATACATACAGAGGGCTCCATGCTGCACTTTAAGTGTAACACGTCATTTGATTCTACATTGCCGTGATTTGCTTTGTGAATTATATCTGGATGAGGAACCAAGCAGAGACCTAGCAAACAAATTAAGTATGAAGTCAGAAAAATATATGTTTAAGCAATTTTGAAAGCCAAAATTGTGACATAATTCACTGCACTGCATATTAGCACTGTGTACAAAGCGATACACCTTACAAAGCTTATTGTGTGCATGCTGTTTCCTTATATCTTGTGATAAGAGTTTTAAATGGATGCCTTACTCATATATGTGGGTATATATATATACATGAACGTGTGCGGGGTTGTGTGTATATGGGTACATATATAGTGTTTGCCTTGGAACCAGCCTGAAATCCTTGATCATAAGGCCTACCAAAAGATAGTGTCCTTTTTCTTTCCAAAATACTGTCGTATATCCCCAGCAGTGACAGAGTTTGCTCTGCACATCCTTTAATCCTTGCCGTTGTACCTAGTAAGGCAATGTAATACTGATGGTGCAGCAGAGCAGTAAACAAGACAGCTTCTTTAATAAGCTCTCCAAGATCCTTCTCAGGGTCATTTTAGGTGCGATGCAATCGACATCTATTCTATGAAATATTCTGCCAAGTCCTAAAGTGTTGTCCTCTAGTGAGTGTCTAATATAAATGCTGGTGCGAAGAAGATGTGGACAAGACGTTACATCCTCTGCCGCATGATTTGTGTCCCTAGATATCATGGACAACAGGCTATCACCATGCCTCTTTCCCTTGTCTGCCAGTGCAGACAATCAAAATAACAATGCCCTTAGAGCTGCAGAGCTGGAAGGGAGCTTATGGATCTTCCCGGCCATCCCTTGTCAAGGAGGCACAATGGGAAACCCAACTCCCCACCTCTGGTTCCACAGCCAGCGACTTAAACAACTCAGCCATCCAGCAGTTCCTATGCGCTTATTCACTTACGTGTGGCCATTATTCAAGTGGCTAGTGAGACTAACTGTGCGACTAACTGAGCGACTGGTTAAAACAAGAACTTTATCACAACAAGTCTTGTGAAGAATATGCATGACAAGTAGTGAAGCAGTAGGTTAAAGTAAACACTAGCAAAAGAAAAGAGATACTGTATATGCACACACTTAGATTAAGCGCCTCGGATGACCAGTTGCAGCAAAGGAGGGGTGGTGCTGTGGGAGGGGAAAACCTTGGAGATTATTATAGCAAAGAAATCTATATATATATTTATTTAAAAATGATTATAGAGAAAAGAAGAGCCTTAATTAATCCAGCGTATCCTGTGCTCTTCTTTGTAGTCCCAGCGTCGTGTTACATTTCACCTCCCTGATGGCTCCCAGGAAAGCTGCAGTGACAGTGGTCTAGGAGATCATGAGCCTGTGGGTAGTGGAACCCTGATCTCACACCCTCTCCCTCTGGTTCAGCCGCAGGACGAATTCTACGATCAGGCCTCACCAGACAAGAGGACCGAAGCAGATGGCAACTCAGATCCCAACTCTGGTGAGTTCTGCTGTTACACTCCAATTTGCCCCCCCCCCTTTTGTGATCTTTCTGCTTTAGTTTCCATCTGTGTTTGCTACAGAGATACACCTTCCCTGTTTGTGAATACAAGATCTTTTCATACTTGATGGAATAGGGACTTGTGTCAAATGCCAGCTATAACAAGGTTGGCTGGGACTTACTGGTGAAACTGAAGATGCCTGCAAAGCTACAGAATGTCAAGAAAGGCAGAAAGGGGAAAACATTGTATTGTTGGGACTCTGTTACAGTTATCAACTCTCGTATAATATATTTGATAGTTTTAAAAATTATTAAATGTGGTTCTACCAATTGTGGAAAGTAATTCACCCTGTAGATTCCTTTTTAAGCTTATTAATAGGCCATGTGATACCTAGATTGGAAAATATGTTCTTTTTATGTAAATTGCTTTCAATAGGATCCAAAATCATGTTCATGCATTAGAACTATAGAAAATCTCAGTAACTGGAATACCAACTCCTTGGCATTGAAGAGAGACAGCCTGGAAAGCTGCAGGAAATCCCATAATCCTTCAGGCATGTGCAGATGCTCTTCTGTGCTCACCAATCTATTCTGGTTCCTCTTTGTTACTTCACATATGTGCCTCATTGCATCAGATGCTTGCTTCTAATTTTACCCCCAGTCACATATTGGGAAGCCTGGGTAGGCTACTGGTTTAAAAAAAGAATTAGGCCACTGTCTACTGTGCTTGAGAACATTTCCGTTGTCTCTAGGATTATGGATACTGTCCCCAGAATTGTAGCTGCTGAATTTGAATGGCTGAGATTGTCTTCTGTTGTACAGATGTTGCCTTTGATAGACAGAAATGTAGCATCTGGGCTGTCATTCTAGTAAATAAAGTCACTTTTTAAAAGTCCCGAGCAATAAATAAATCTGATTGAATTCAGTGCTGTGCTAATTCAATAAAACACACTTCAGTGTCATGCTGATGAATTTTAAATAGTGTTCTGTATTTGAGACGCCTGCAGGATACCAGATATTGAAGTAGGGTGGGGAAAACTGAAAGCATTTCGTGTCTTGTCTGTTGCTCCTTCTTTGGACAGATTAGTGCAGGCAAAAGGGACCCTATTGTTCCAAGAAGGAAAGAAAATCCCTTAGGTTTAGGCTTTGTGGGGGAAATACGGTGTACTCTATTTCAGGCGGTACATTTGATGTGCCGGGGGAGACAAATGAAGGGGCCAGGACTGGCAAGGCTGTGTTGATAATATCCATGGTGAACTGCATGTCCAAGGCACCTCTGAAATAATCTATTTTTGGTCTAGAGCATTTTGAAAGACATAAATTAATATTACAATAATAACCATACTTGGAAATGAGAGGTATATGATTGAAATGGTGGTAACTGCATCTCAGTGGGAAAAGTTACACATGGTTACAGGGCCACTTAGAAAGGAAGTATACAACAGGTCTCCCCACCACCACCCAACAAACCCTGGTACCTCTTTAAAGAAATTGTGCCCAACAACCCAGCAGTTGTTTTCCCAGTGCTGGAGGTAAAAGAAACTGAAATAAATTATCTGAAATACAGTTTTGCACTGATTGCCGGGACAGAGCACTGAAGGTGGCTTTGAATACTATGAGAAATCCACAACTACTATTCTTTTTCTTTGGAAAGGAATGATCTCCATTCTTGTAGTTATTTGGTGAAGGTACTAAATGTGAGTGTTTCTGCATTAGAGAAAAGATGTCAGATTTGTCATGTAAAATGAATTAGGTCATGCAATATGCATCATAAATGATGGATTCTTTCCTAATTGAAACCATGCTAAAAGACTAATCTGAGTGGACAGATGCTTTGGAACCACAAAATAATACTTAGAGCTTTGGGAATGGGAACTTTGTGTGCTCTTCGGGACGCTGCTTTATTCCACACTCTGAAATCTGACATGCACAGAGAACTTGGGGTATTTTCCTACCACATTGACCTTACTATCAGTACTGACTCATTCTCCTGGTTGATCTGCAGACTATCTGAAGAACTAGTTGAGCCTCCCTTGCATAGACTGCAGGGATCCCATGCAATGAATCAACATGCCCAAGAAGATTCCCTCAGCAATTTCTTTGCCACCTTGCCATTAATGGAAGCTAAAAATTGAATGTTGTTCTCCCTCCAGTGCAAACATTAGCACAGAAGCATAGAACAATGAAAGGCGGTTTTAGAAACCTGTCAATTTTTTCTGAAATTTGAAATCACTGATTAAATTGAGGGTCTTGTGCTCTTGAAGCAGTACTTCCAAAGAGAGCTTGCAGCTGCTTTATGACTAATGCAAAAGGGCAGGGGGGGGTTCATTCCTCTCCAAACATACTGCGAAGTTAACTGTGAAGCTGCAGCCATTGCTGTGTAAGCAGCCAGCTTTTCACCCGTTTGACCATGTTACTTATTGTGAACTCAACTGCAAGGAGAATTTAAGCATATTTGGGCTAATCTTGCCTTACAGTGACTAATTAGAAGGACATTACATACACCCCCTCTTGTTTAGGGCTTCATTGGCTCTGGAATCATTTCTTCTCTGACCTGCCCCCTGCCCCCTTTTTTTGTTTCCTGGAATCTTTAGATTTAAAGCATATGACAGGCATGTCCAAACTTCGGCCCTCCAGATGTTTTGGACCACAACTCCCAGAATTTCAAGCCTGTATTTCCAATGGCAAAGGACTGTGGGAGTTGTGGTCCAAAACATCTGGAGGGCTGAAGTTTGGACATGCCTGGCATATGACATGTAGCCAGGTTGTATCTGACAGCACTGTCAATGAGTCCAAAACTTCCATTAATACCATGCTTCTGCTGTGTGTGGAAATCCTATTCACATCCTCACACATGAGTAAAATCTACTTCACTGAACATACCTGCCCATGCTGTTGTCCCAGTGCTTTCAGAATTCATTACCACTGAATTAGATGTGAGCCCTACTCTAGTGCTTCATAAAAGGATTAGCCAAAGGCCAAGATCAGACAGAGCAGGTTGGACTCCTTCCTACTTCTCACAGGTGGATATCTGAAGAGGAGAACGGACCCTCCCTATGCAAGGAAACCTGAGAAAAACCTGATTGCATAGAGATATTCCACACATCCAGGTGGTTTTCCCTCTTCACCTTTAGCTCCCCACATGCAAGACCCAGAGCAGCTTGGACCCTTTGCTGACATTAAAACCTTTATAGAACACTGGTGGTTTTCCCATGATAGATCATTGGCTGTTGTGGGCTCTCTAGTGAAATGGCATTGCTTGTGATTGAATGCTCCCCTGGTGTTAACTTTGTTTGAAATGTCTACATTTTTTGCTATGAGGTTATTACAAAGATAGGTTGGGAATAGGGATGGGCACCTTACGAAAAGCGACATGCTGTTTCATTGTTTCATAAGCTTACAAAACCTTATGTTGACCCAGCCTTCTTGAGAACAGGAGGCTTATTTTTAAACTATTTTATTTGTTTGCCTTTCTTTTGGCAACTCAGCTGTTGAGATAGCTTATCTCCATTCTTGATCTGCCTGAAGCTAGCAAGGAGCTAAGCTGTTCCCTTTTCTGGCTGTGTCTGCAAGTTGATTTAAATTTATTGTTTTTCCTTCGTTTTGAAGTAGGACTGTGGAGGTTATGTTTTAAAATATTTTCTTTCCTTCTCTTACTGCACCAGTCAGCTGTTGAGCTTATTTCCCCAATCTCTCTGTGTAGCAGCTAGCTATTAGGTTTCTAGCTTGTTCACAGAGGGTTCTTTGCTTGAAATCAAATTGATTGGAAGGTTTGAAGGTCTTTGACTTAGGGCAGTGGGCTCCCTGTTAAATAAAATAAGGAAAGCTCCCCATTATTTATATCCTTTAAAAGCATTTCATTTCATTTCATTTCATTTTGTGACAAAAATTCTTTTTAAAAATCCATTATTAACAAAATGAAATGAAACGAAATGCTATATTCTGTTTTGTGCCCACCTCTAGTTGGGAATCATCCTGTTTTAGATAGCATAGTCAGTGGCTGGGGGATTCCAGTGGATGTATTCCAAAGGAGTAACTTTCCAAAGCTCTAAGTGAAAAAGCTATTGCAAAGTGAGTTCTAGGTTACAAAAATGTATCTCTCCTGTACTTCCCCTCACATTGTGGTGTTCTTCTTGCTGCAAAAAGGACAGCACGGCTATTCTTTTGGAAAGATCCAAGGGGCAAGATAGCCTTTTTGTCCCCTTTGTCCATATTGTCCCGTAAGATATCATATATATTGATGCTGTGCTAAAATCAAACAAAACAACTGTAACCTGCTGTTCTAAACATGGCAGGATGTTTTCATATTTTTTTTATTTAAGAAACGTTGTATTGTTCGGGGACAATGGCCTATTCTTTAATGTTCATGTATTCTCCTCCCTTTTACTTTGGTTGGCATAGAATAGACAATTTCTTTTTAGTTTCTGTCTTACAAATAACAGTCTGCATGGTTTGCTTGGAAATGCTTGAGGACTTATTTGCATATCGTGTTTTAAATTGGTTTGAAAACCTATTTTCATTTGGGGGACAAAAACAGTACACACAGAGAGAGACCTGCATACATGCATCATATGGCAGCTTGCAAACATTCCCCATACAACCAAACCAGCACTGCTCTTTTCTCTTTAAAAGCCAGCTCTCAGGCAACCTCACTTTAGTGTATTGTGATAGTGATGTTCTTCTTGATTAAAGAGTTTTGCCCCATGGCCAGAGCAATTCTGGCAGTTGTTTCCTGGTTCACAAGAATCATTGGTTTATTTTGTATACTGCTGTATCTCTGACACTTCCTGATATTTGGCATCTCACTGCCAAAACTGCATTTAGTATTCGGGATTCAAAAGCCTAATGTGTTCTAGAATGAGTTAAATGTTCTCCAGGCTTAATGAACCAGTGCACTTGAGATGCATTGTTATATTTTCCAAGTGTTGCCAGCCTACAAAGAGACAAGAGAGTTATACAATTATCCTAGCCTAATGAAAAGGCAGGCACAGTGAGGCAAATTCATCCCACTAATCTTAAAGCCAGCAATCATTCATGCTGAGCGAGAGACTGAAAGAGATTTTCAACATTAGCTTTATTATTCACACTTTGCTATCCTGTTTATTAAGATACAATTCATACTTACCTTTGTTTCTAGAATAATTACATATTACTGTACTCCAGTGATAACATCCCTGGTAACTACTTGCTGTCTGCTTTGACGATAAATTGTAGTTATTCCTAAAGTTAGGAATGCATGTGTAATAATGACTCTGGTGTAATTTATTCTGTTCATGTTAAAATCCCCTCCCTTCCACTCTCACGTATCACTGTATGTGATGTAGAGGTTCCAAACAGAGAACTGTATGTGATGTCCTAATTAAAGAAATAGTATTGCCCCCCCATCTGATGCTATTGAGTAAACAAAAGTTTACATACATTGAGAAAATGTGTCTCCACCCCCATATGATTGCACATGTAGTGTTTATGTGATGAAGAAATGGGCTTGTGTCCCCTTTTCCACTGTGGAAATTCTGGGGAAATTGCATGCAGAGAGGGTAGAAGTTAGTTTTTTTAAACTACAACTCCCATAATTTTTTTTAAGTTACAGGTAAAAGAAAAAAAAGAACATTCCCCATCTCTGATTCTCCAAACAGGACTATTAGTGTTGTTGCTAAATTGAATTCATTTATTTGCTTTTTTATTTTATAGTTTCTTCCAAAAGAAACATTCTAGCGGCATGTTGAAGTTCCATAGGTGGACACCATGCAGAAGGTAATCCTTCCTAGAAACTTCCCGACAGGCAAGGGAGGCTGGAGTGATTTAAACCACTGATTCCAGCCTTCACTTGACTTTTTCTTGCCTGTAATCTGGCGGAGCGTATCTCTCAGAGATCAACTGGGGTCAGACCCACGAGACTGGCGCAGGCGCGCTCACTGAGGGTGGCCACACCCAGAGAGGCACGGAAATCGCGTATGCGTGACCGCACCTTCTCTGTGGTGGGCCCCATGCTTTGGAACCATCTCCCCAGTGAGCTGCGCTTAACAGAGTCTTTAAGAAGGCCCTAAAGACCTATCTGTTTAGGGAGGCGTTTGGCGACCTTTCTTTTTATGTTTTTTTTTTTTTGCCCACCGCCATCTTCGCCTTTTCTAGCCACCTTCTGTGTTTTACTATTGTTTTGCCTGTTGTACTTTTTTATTGTTTTACTGTTAGCCACCCAGAGTTCCCTCCCGGGAGGATGGGCGGGATATAAGCTCCACAAATAAATAAATAAATAAATAAATAAATAAATAAATAAATAAATAAATAAATAAAGGAGAGGAACCGTTCCAGGCAAATCAAAGAAATGATGTATACCTCACTGTCCATGAAAAGAAGCCAGGGAGATGTTACTACTGTTCAAGAATATGCATTTTCAGTCATTGAGAGGAGCCGTTGTTGAGATAGGGTGCTCTGGCCCACCCCTTCCAATTACATATTTCCACTGTCGGCATGGAAAGTCTGCACAGGAAGTGTAGTTGTTTGGGATCAGTGCGGCAACAACGACAATGAGGAGCACTGCAAACAAGAGCACTGGTACCACAAGGCTCCTGATTCTGCCACAGGAGACGATACATGCATCCAGAGCATCTTCCCATCACTCCCAGTTGTGGAGAGCTTCGGCACCTGATTATATTCACTTTTCTCAATTGTAACTTTCACAGTTCTTCTATGTAGAAACCCTTTTTCAGAGTATTCTTTTTGGGGAAGTTTCAGTCCAGGGCACATACTCCTTACTTTTGCCAACATGTCATATCTGGAGGGAAGTGACCTTCCTTTTCTTCTGACCTTTGCTTTGGGGCAGGGCTAAAGCACCTGCCTCCTATTAGAATAATTGTTTTCCTAAATGCTCCAATCTCTGCTTATGAATTTAGATAAGATGAATAAAACAAGCCTTCTGGAGAAGACACAGGTCAGTCTTTGCCTGCAAGTCTGCACAAGCAAATGTCATATATCCAAATCCAATCAGCATGTTGTTCCACTGAGTCTTCCCAGCTGGCTGAGAAAAAAACCTTTTGTCTTTGTTTGTTTATTTCTGTAATCAAGATCAACTCCCACATTTCTACTTGCTTTCAGAACTTGCTTTCCCCTGAACCCTGAGCCACCTATGCAGTGCCACATCCTCAATCCCCCTGTGCGCAACATCATGGATATGCAGAAACCTCTTCCTTGAAAATGGAAACTCCAAACCCTGCCAAGCTTCTTGCTTGAAGGAAAGGGAAGCAGCCAGTACAAAGGACTGCTTGCTCCTGCTCTCTCCTCACACCCTAGAAACAACTCTGGAGAGAGCCAAGCAACTTTTCTCAGTACTGGTGTAGGACTGCTATCTGTAGCACTTTAGAATGCCTCGGTGCCACTGCAAAAATAAAAAAAAATAAAAAGGGACTAATGTTGAGCCACCTGAGGAGAGATCCACAAGGGTAATGTGTTTACTAGATTAGTAATGGACAACAAACAAGCAGGCTTTGTGGCTCCTACAGGGCTTTTCTTCTGGCTGGACATTGTGGGGCTTGCAGGGGGAGTGGGCAACAGAAGGTGTCAAAATGTTTGTTCCCAAGAATGGTTGACGTGTATCCTTCCAGAAGCCCAGCACTTTTTATTGCCTTAGAAATAAAATGAGGTCCAAAATGCCCTTTTCTGTGTCCTCCTAGGGGGTTGGAGGAGGAAATATGCTATGATTTTTAAGATATGCCAACCAGTCCTGGACAGATTCTGGAGGCATGTAATATCATGTAATATCATTGGAAGAGGAACTATCAGTGTTCCTGATAGTACAATGAACAAAAAATGTGTTGTACATCAGGTGTGGATTCTTGCCAACATAAGATAGAATGCTCCCTTCTGAAGATAAATGATTCCTACACATGAAAAACCAGGGAGAAGTGTACATGAGAGCCCCTTTTCCGATGGAAAGCAGGGCAATGAAAGGATTAAAGGATGGATGACAATAGTGGGGGGGGGCGTTGTTTGCCACAAGACCATGAGGGTTCACATAGATCACAAAAAAATGACCAAACATAAAGGCGGCTCAAATGCCACTTCCAGTTTTTTCGAGGAAAAGTACTGGGAGTGTTCAACAGTGCTAGGGACACTGTGACCAATTTAAAAGTTTAAAATGTTCCGGAGAGCTTTCAGCAGCAGGAGTCTGTTGTTCTGGAGAAAAGGGGGTTTTTGAGGAAGGGTTGAGGCCTAGAAAATTAGGTCTTTGTCCACCTCTAATCTATAATACTGTATTTACATTACTCTCCTTGATCTCTAATCCAGTTCTCCTGTTGTATGGGAGTGCCATAAAAAGAGTCCATTAGTGACATGGGATTTAATTTGGTGACTTACACTTTACAGGTAAATGCTGCTTCTTTTCCTGACCCAACCTTTAACGTAGCTTTACCATAGCATCTGGAAGTTGACTCATGGCAACTTGTCTTCTTTTCTTGAGAGACTGAAACATTTAACTGCTCATCCAAACAGCTTTGACAGTCTGTTTACTGCAGCACTTCTGTTTGGGATTTCTTAATATTTTACAAGAAAGGGAACATTAACTGCAGACTTCCTTTGCAGCATTTAGCCTTCTAGGGTCATGTGTAAAGCCAATGAATTCAAAGCAATGGGCTCTTCCTAAGTTCTTTGGTTTCGCTAAGTTGTGGATCTGGTTGCAGAAATATTATTTCTGGTTGTATTTGCTGTTAAGAGCTTAATGGGGAAAATGTTCACAGAAGTTTGACTAATATTGTGCATTACCTTTCACTGTCTCAAATTTGCATGTTCAGAATTGCATAAAATATTAACTGCATTGGCAAATAGCATGACATTCCATGATTAATCGCTCACCGACAATATGACTTTATTGCATCTGTTCTACAATTTGTGGTTTCATATTGTGTTTATGATATAATGTGGAGAAGATAGAATTGTTCTGTTTTACTGCCAAGAATGTTAGAAACAGATACCATTTATTTTATCTGGGACATTTCTTACACACACACACACACACACACACACACACACACACACACACACACACACACACACACACACACACACACACACACACACACACACACACACAGAGAGAGAGAGAGAGAGAGAGAGAGAGAGAGAGAGAGAGAGAGAGAGAGAGAGAGAGAGAGTTCCTTTTGCAAATAATGCAACAATGGGTAATATTATCATGCATTTATTGTTATGAGTAACATATTGGAGGAAAATATCAGGATTCCTGTTTTAAAAGTTGTAATAAATTGCTCATTTTAAAAAAATCCAGTTTTGGAACACCAGGTCATTCACAGATAGTGCCTAAATAGGAAGATGAGAATCATCTTATTTCTGCCTAACTTATTGACTTTAATCAATTGTCCACCTCTGTGTCTGTCAGAGAAATATTAGTGTTTGTAAAATCTGCACTCTTCAAATCAAGTCTGGGGTTAATGCTGGGAGCCCTGCCCTTCCCTTTAATTTCTGGGTCTTTAATGTCATACTTTCAGTACAATTTGAGCAGCATTGTTGTTGTTCCCCATCAATGCACGACAGTTCTCTGACAGTAGGATTAAGCAGCAAAATGTTTTCCTGGTTACACGCCATTCAGCTAAATGTGTGGCAGACTGGTGTATGGGAAGAACTTGCCTCCTAGCGTAGAACTGGGGAAATGTGGACATTAATGAGCCTGCTTGATGAAATTGCATTTTGATCACTGCAAGCGGCAGAAGTGATTCATTCTCCTTCAAAGAGATAAAGAGGAAGAGCATTTATTTAAAGGAGTGTAGGAACTGCTTTAGGGAGAGACTCTCATCGTATCCATGGCAGATAAGTATGCATAATAATTGCACTGATGTAAAAAACAGAAGAGGGAGCAAACGTATATTTATGTCCATCAACATTTGTATATGAAACTAAGTAAATGTTTATGTAATTTCCACTGAGGATTTAGAAGTAACATGTATCCATTTGCATTGGAACAAAAATATACAGTAACCCCCCGCCTGACCCGCAATCATTGATAATCCGCGATTTGCGGATGAAGGTCGGGTGGGTAGGCACAATGCCACTGGGGGGGGGCAGGTGAGGGGTGCGCGAAGTTTTAAAAGGGTTCTGGCGGTGTAGACAAGTGCTTGTCTTTGCAGCCAGAGCCCTTTAAAGATCCTGCGTGCTTGCCCGCACCCGGGCCAGTGGCATGAGATCTTCACAAATGGCGCTGGCTGCAGAGACAAGCCCTTGTCTCCACAGCCAGAGCCCTTTAAAGGTTGTGTGCTGCTCGTCCCCGCCCCCGAGGGGGGGTGCGGGCGAACAGTGTGTGATCTTTGGAAAGGGCTCTGGCTGCAGAGCCAAAACCTTCCCCCCTTTCCCTCAAGCCCTTTCATGGTACTGTGGTCCCGCGATAAAGCGGGACCGCATTATATGAGCCGTGAAAGGGCGAGGGACAACTGTATCAATTTCCGTTGGTGACCAGTGTTGGAAGAGAAAGCCAGTTGTGCTTTGATTTAGGTCACAATATCATGAAAATAGCTTTAGAAATTAGAAGAGTTAAACAAATATTCTGTCTAATTCATTATTCCTGGAAGTGGTGTTCTCTCTAAAACAGCCTTCTTCCAGGTTATATTCCCCTTTCCTTGCCAGGTTATATTACAAATTATATGGATAAATATAGCTGAAAAATACCCTGCATTTTAATAAAACTAATGCTCCAGTGGTTCAGTGCAATTATGTCAGGGGAATTAAATCATAACATAATTTCCAGTAATAAGTTGGAATATCTCTGTGGCAGAGGCTTATTTATGGTTAAAGTTCAAGAGTGCCTTGTATTAGACTTGACCACAAGACACAGCCCAAATGCAGGAAGCTAATCCTTCCATGCAAATAACTTGGGTTTATATTGTCCCTGCCTCAGGGTCCTGTGTGTTACAGTGGTTTAACCTTGCTCACCATCCCTGTGATCTGACCTTTGATTCAAGAAACCTTTGCAACAGCTGGTTTGTGTGTTATAGAGAAGCAAAGAAAGTAGATGCAGAAGTGCTTCCCACAAAGTGTCTGTTGTGTCACAGATATTTCACCAATGATGAAATCTAGAGCCCATCAGGTCACCTCCCGTTCCCAGCACTTGCTATGTGATGTGTGAGTGCTCACATTGCATGTTACAAAGAGGTAGGAAGGAGGGAAAGGAGGGGTAAGTTTTCAGAGCATATTTGGGTACATGAAGTAGGGAAGAGATGTCATTGAATCACTTCCCTTCCTGTGAACTGTTCAGGCTTATAAATCAGGCAGTCTAGAGCTTAGAGCCCTACTGCCATGGTGGCCAACTACCACTAAAATGTATATAAAGAGAAAGAGATCAATAGTGAATCCTTGAAAAGCAAAAACAAGCAAAAAGGTTTGTATGGGTTCCATATATCCTTCTCTAGCCATCACTGCATAGAGCGAGCCATTTAAAGTACTTCAGAGGAGTATCCTAAGGCTGCTTTGGCTGATATCCTGTGGTTTGCATGGTAACCCATAACTAGAGTAGGCCAGTCAAATAAGCAGAACTTACTGAAGTTGACTCACCAAATCCCCACTGATTCAATGGACCTTCTGTAATTGTGACTTGCTGCGCTAAACAACACATTTCAGCCTATATATACTCGTAGCTTACAAGGAATAAGCAGAAAGGGGAGAGAGAATTAAGTTTGTGAACAGTAATGAAGCAGACCCAAGGTGCTTTTTAATCTGGCAGTCCTGATTGCAAAAGTAAAAGTACACATGATTGGTCTGAAAGACTAAAAGTGCCTTGTGTCTATTTGCCTGCCATGAGCAGGCTTTGGACTGCAATATGCATCCATTGGACTGTGATTTAGCTTGAACTCAGGTGCAAGCAATAGATTCTTACTTGCTAATCTTTTTATACTGACATAACTTTTTCTTGAGCTTGAACATTTTAGTTATGACAGAAATCCAATCTCAGAGACTTACACTGAGGGAGAATGTACCACATCAATTTTACCTTCTATGTCACAACTAAATGTGTCCAGTCATAGCTTCTGGATGCTGGTAGCTGATTCTTCCTTCTTTGCGTTGGTTTTTACTCTCTCTCGTTTATCGGAAGGGGAATCCATTGCAGCAGTGAAATATAGTTTCACAATATTTGGCAGATAAGCACTTAGACACTGTGATGAAGATGACAAAAAAGATAAACTAAAGAGACTGCACTTTTTGTTGCTGGAACATGTTTTCTAGACTCTGATTTGCTCTTGGTTACATTTTTCCATCAGGGGACTCTGTCATTTTTCACTTCTCTTTGTGACACAAACTGGACAGATAAGAACACACAGTGAAGGATAACAACATCCGCATAGCTTCTTTATAGGGGGGGAAACAAAAAAAGGAAAAGGATATAAGACCATGGTAGATGAGTTCCAAGCAGGGAGCAGGTTTGAGAATATTGACATGATCTGCAGAAAGTACAACAAATGGAGCAAGGCAATGTGGAACCTTTTCTGTGCTAACCATTCCTCCCAGACGGGATGAATTGAGGGTTCTGACCTTGAGGGAGGCCTGGAAAGAGAAAATTAAGAACCTGGCCTTCTCAGTGGTACCCCATCTCTGGAACTCTCCACCTCCTGAAATATGCCTGCCACCTTCTTTTATCATTTTTAATTTTATTGATTTCTGTTTGCATTTGTTTTGTTTGCATTTGAAATTATTTTGAACTGCCCAGAGTAGTCTCATAGCTAGATAAAAAGGTAAAGGGTTTCCCCCGCATATGCGTGCTAGTCGTGTCCGACTCTAGGGGCGGTGCTCATCTCCGTATTCAAGCCGGAAGAGCCAGTGTTGTGCAAGTCCATGGCCATGTGGCCGGCATGGCTGCAAGGAAACACTGTTTTTACCTTCCCGCCTTTTACGGCGGTACCTATTTATCTACATGCTTTCGAACTGCTAGGTTGGCAGGAGCTGGAGTGAACAGCGGGAGCTCGCTCCACTGCGTGGCACCCATAGGCAGTATATAAAACAAGCAAGCAAGCAAGCAAAAAGTGCACAAAAATGAGATTGTACCTATACTTCTTAGTGGATACTTTTGGTAGTTTGGACTGGCAGTAGATCTAAAGAGCATAATTCTAATTGTGTGGAATCATAGGGCTCCAAAATAATTTGAACAGATTATAACTACAGCGAAGGATAAGAGTAAGTTGTGCATCTCTCCTTTAGGGAGAGGTGTATATTTTTCTAAAATGGATAGATGCGTGAAACCATACACTTTTAAACTGGAAAGATGAGTGTAAAGTAAATTTGGGACATTACACATTAAGCCAATCTGCAGAGATTAATTAGATCCATGCAATACATAAATGTTTGAAACTTCATTTAGAAATCTGCCTCACTTTTCTTGCAGATAAGTACCCCAACTATGGATAGAGGCAGTGTACAAGAAGCTGCAAACATGAATGGAAATAAAGAGATAGGGGTGTATTCATACTATACAGTTAAAATTAGAGATGGGAATGAAACAATTTTTAATTCATTCTGTTATTTCTTATTCATTTCATTCCCTAACGAAACGAATAACAAAACCCAGCTGGAAGAGAAAGGAAACGAAACGAAACAGAAATTTCTCTTTCATTCTGTTTCATTTCATTTCTCCATAGGAATGCATTAGCAATACATTCCTATGGAGAAAACCTGTTTCCCCCCCATGCCCCAGTGATCAGCTGACTGAAGTGTGGCTGGGGGCCACACTACAGCTGATCAGGGCTTTTAAAAAAACCAATCAGCTGTGATGTGCCCCCCCAGGCTTGCAGGGAAAAAAATAAAAAATAAAAAATAAATAAAAATAATGTTTAAAAAAGTGCTGAGCACAGGGTGTGCTAGAACTGGTGGGGGCTTTTTTTTAAAAAAAAACCTGATCCACTGTAGTGTGGGCCCCTTACTGGGTGCTTGCAGTAATAAAATAAAAATTAAAATAATAAAAATTTAAA
This sequence comes from Phrynocephalus forsythii, assembly GCA_029282475.1. Taxonomy (NCBI): domain Eukaryota; kingdom Metazoa; phylum Chordata; class Lepidosauria; order Squamata; family Agamidae; genus Phrynocephalus; species Phrynocephalus forsythii. Next base: position 140,935,896 of record JAPFRF010000010.1, read on the forward strand.
AGCACAGATGGGGCCGTGGGAAGTTAAAAAAATTGAAATGAATTATGAAATGAATTATGAAATAATTTTGATCCACTTCGTCTGCCCTAGCTCTGTCCTTTGGAATCATGTGAACTGTTGTTTGGTGAAGTACTATTTAATGGCTCTCACTCTCAGGAACTTTCTCCTTATTTCCTGGTTGGCTCTCCCTCTGATGAGTTTCCACCCATCGGTTCTTGTCATATCCTCAGGTGCAATTGAGAATAAATCAATGCCCTCTTCCTGGTGGCAACTTTCAGGTATTGGAAGGCTGCCATCATGTCTCCCCTCAGTCTTCTTTGGTCAGGCTAAACATGCCTAGTACTTTTAGTAGTTCTTCATACAATTTAGCTTTCGGTCTCCTTACCATTTTTGTTGCTCTTCTTTGCAGTTTTTCTAGGGCCTCTGGGTCTTGTTTGTATTGTGGTGACCAGAAATGGACACTGTATTCCAAATGTGGCCTCACTAGGGCAGTACAGAGTGGTGCCATCACTTCCCGTGATCTTGGTGCTATCCTCCTCTTGATGCAGCCTACGACTGTGTTCACTTTCTTGGCAGTGGCAGCGTACTGCTGCCTCATCCATGGTGGTGGCCCACGAAGACACCTAAATCCCTCTCACAGGTACTACTGTTGAGCCAGGTACCACCTGCCTGGTACCTCTGTATCTGGTTTCTCCTGCCTAAGTGCAGGATCTTACTTTTCTCAGCACTGAACTGCATCTTTTTAGACAGGGCCTAATGATCAAGTCTGTCTGTGATTTATTGTGCTAAAGTAAGTCACAGTTAGAGTAAATCTATTTAAATAAATGGAATTTACAGGGGGGGGGGACTCACTAAATCCCCACTGATTCAGTGAGCCTACTTTAGTTCAATCTACTGCTAAGTAACAGGATTTGGGCCAAAGAATTCTAACTACCTCTTCAAACTATTTATTTATTTTATTTATTTATTTTAAAGCTTATATACCACCCGTCTTCCTGAAGGAACTCTGGGCAGTTCACAATAAAACAAAACAACAAACAATCAAATACAATATATGGACAAATGATAAAATCAGCTTAAACACATAGTAGACAAGGCATGGAGGCAGATGGCAGACCCCAAAGGAAGGAACAAATTAAATTAAATTAAATTAAGAGTCACCAAACGCCTCCTGGAAAAGCAAGGTCTTTAAAGCTTTCCTGAAGGCTGGCAGGGACTGTGCAAGGTGCACTTCGCTAGGAAGGTGGTTCCATAGGGTAGGGCCAGCCACAGAGAAGGCTCGGCTATGAGTAGATGTTTTCCGAGCCTCGCTGGGCATGGCCACCCGCAGCGAGTGCGCCCTCGACAACCTAGTTGGTCGGGCCGAAGTTGACTGCTGGGAGATCCGCTACAAATCCTACAAATATTAGGATTGTGCAAGATGCAGGCATTACACTTAAAGTGACATCAAACTGCTATAAATCTTTAGTGAAGTTTCCCCTGGGTCTATCCTTAATCTTGCCTTTCTTCGTCTTAACTTTTCCTTGCCATCTCAAGTGGCAGAACAGCACTTTCTGTTTCAAGGACTAAGTATATGCAAGTAAAGAGCGGGGGGGGGAGGATATCAAATTATATCTAATAGAACCCATCGGAGTCTGTCAGCTTATGAATACTATTGTACCTATACTGCTGCTCCGTACACTGTTATGTTAATGGAAGAAGTCCAGTTCCATATGAGAAGAATGAGTCTTGAAGCTTTACCTTGTTCCAGTGTCAACCCTCATAAGCTGGTCTGAGAATGTGAGACTGGAATAAAATGTATCACAGGTTTTCCCCCAACAGGGTCTTGGGCTTAGAGTCTCTCCCAATCAGAATACTCGCTTACGAGTGGCAGTAACTCGCCTATTCCTTTTCATTATTCTGCAAGTAAGGATAAGATCAGTCCCTGCACTAGACATGGGAACGACTCCCGTTTCTATTTCCGTTATCATTTCTTTAACGGAAACGGTAACAGAACTAACTCGAACAAAAAGAAAAAATTTGGTCCATTTCTGTTTGTGGCATCGTCGCGCAATGCGAAGCACAGAAAAAGTTTTTAAAAGTTTTTTTAAAAAACCCGACTTTATGCCTGCCTGAGGCTTTGCCACCTACCAGAGGGGTGGTTTCTGGGGGGTCCCCGGCCTTTCCCCCACTCTTCTCCTGTCCTGGGCTGCTTGCACCAGGCTGGGGGGGGTCATCCTCATCGTCTCGCCATGCCATGCGGTGGGGGGATCCAAAATGGCGACTGCAATTTTTCTTTTGAAATCGTGGTCAAAAAACACACCAAATCACCACAGAAACATGTGAAAATTATTTATTTTAAATGCCTGAATTTTAATAGTAGCAGCACTGGGGTTTTTTATAGCAATAAAACGTCGTATTGATTTGATTTGATTTTATTTTATTTTATTTTTATTTTTTTAGACCTCCCATTTGGGCTGGGCATGGGATGGGACCATGCAAATTGTTTGAACCATTCCACCAATGGCATCGCCAGGTTTTTGACTGACACTTCTGGATGTCTCGGAGGGCATAAAAAGCTGAGGCACCTTCCAGAAATCGCATTCGGGTGTATGGATGTGGTTGAGGGAGGAGGGCTGGCTGCTGGTGCTGGTGTGATCCGATCGAGATTGAGGAGGGAGGCTGGAGGCTTTAGGATTTAAGTTAGGCAGGCAGCTAGGGAATTGAATTTAGAAAATAATTTCTTTGATTCCCTGCAGCTTTGTCTGCTGAAGGGAATAGCAGTTTATTCTTTATTTCTTCTCTGGCAGTTTGTGAGGATTTTTTTCTGATATTGGATAAAGGGGGAGGTTCGACTGGGAGTGGGAGGTGTGGATTTATTTTAAATATATATTATATACTACCATTTATTTTCTATTTTCCCAACTTCAATTTGCTTGCACACACACACATTTGGGGTGCAAGCCAAGAACAGAACTTCTATCCTAAGTGATATCCTAACTGCCCACTCGCCCGTCCGTCCACGCCGCCACCCACCCACTTGCCCTCCCACGGCCGCTGCCTGCCCACTTGCCTGCCCCCCTGCCCCATCTGCCACCTAGGGCGCAAAAACACCTAGCGCCTGCCCTGATTGCGGGACGCCCCTATGCTCTGGGAAGTCAAATTGCGCTAAATCACGGTGCAAATGACAAACGACAAACGGAAACGACAAATTTTTGAAAAATTTCGCGACAAACGGAAACGACCCGAAACGGACCCGTTCCGACAAACGAAAACTCGAAATGTCATTTTTTCTGGTCGTGCCCATGTCTACTCTGTACCATGCTGCTCTACTTGTCACATATTTTCAGATGGGTGTGGAGATGTTAAACACCAGTGGTAATATTATCTGGTCTTTTACTTCTACTGGCATAATGCCTATGACAATGCCATAAAGAAAGGCAACTGTGATGGCAGTGTCAATAGGATCAGAGCATTTAGAGAAATTTGAAAAGAAGGGCACTCCTAGTGAACCAGCAAGTCTTGGGCTGGATGAGTATGAAAGACACAGAGATACAAGATTTACTTCAGTAGCCGTGATAATTCCTGTGCGTCTGAAAAACTGTTGCAGTACAGCTTATAAAATCTGTTCTGAACATTCAGTATTATATTCAGAGCCTTATTATTCATGTCATAGAATCTGACAGTTTGAAGTGACTAGGAAGATATTAAATGAGTGTTGTTTAAAGACTTTGATCCTATGTAACTTAATGGACAAACCAACTGCCAACCCCTGGCTCTGCAGTCAGGCATCTAACTCACTAATTGTAGTGGCAGGGAACTCTTTTCCCTGTGAGTGTATGTATTACCTCTCTTACCTCTTGTTGAAAATGTCAGGGTGTACATTCCACCTATAGTGTGCGTGCATACACACACACACACACACACACACACACACACACACACACACACACACACACACACACACACACACACACACACACACACACACACACACACAGTGGTACCTCTTAAAACAAATTTAATTCATTCTATAGGTCAATTTGTTTTAAGAACATTTTGTCTTACGAAATGTGGTTTCCCATAGGAATGGAGTGAAAATGGATTAATCTGCTCTGGAGGCTATAAGTCACCTTGTTTTATGAAAATTTTGACTTACAAAATGCAATTTCCCATATGAATGGATTGGGAATGGATTACTATGTTCCAGAAGCTAGAATAAAGACACAAATAACTTGGTAGTGAAGCATAGCATAGCCCCTATTGTGCTATCTGGTGGGCTGCATACCTGGCTGCCCACGTGCTACATCTGTGCTGGTCCTGGTGGTGGCAACTGCAGTGTTGATGCACACTACTAGAAGAAGAGAAAAATAGGAGAAGGTTCAACCAAGCCAGGGATCCTTGAAGGCTACATATAACAAATCATGATGAAATGCAGAAGAACCGAATGAGGAGTGGGGGAACCACCTGAAGGAGCCTGGTGTGCTAAATGAAATTGTAGATCATATTCAAAATATCAAAATCTGCCTGGCTCATCAAGCAACGCAACAATGTGTTTATTTTTTATTTTTATTTTTTGGACAGCATGACTTCTGACTTCCGTAGGAGTCTCCTAAGTGATTTGTCAGTTATTATAAAACAGCTTGTCCTGAAAGTAGATATTTTTAATCGCATAAATATCAGCAATGCTGCAGTATGTTTAAATAGTCTGAAATAGGGATGGGCACAAAACGCCAAAATTGTGTTTCATTTAATTCTTCATTTCTCCCCCTCCCATTTCATTTCATTTATTATGAAATGTTTTTTTTAAAGTTCCATATTTCATTTTGTTTCATTTTGCTTTTTTTTTTTCTCGCATCAACCAGCTGGCTCATGGACCAGGTCGGTGTGTTTTTTATTTTTATTTTTATTTTTATTTTTCTTAAATTGTACTGACCAGCTGGCCCACAGGTTGGGTTGGCACATTTTGATTTTTTTAATTTTTTAAAAATCTAGCACTGACCAGCTGGCCCATGGGCAAGGTCAGTGCATGCTTTTATTTATTATTTTAAGTTACTTTTTTCTTGTGCTGACCAGCTGGCCTGTGAGCCAGGTATCTCACTGTTACTACTGTTGACCCAAGTATCACCTATCCTGTACCTGTGCACCTGGATCCTCCTGCCTAAGTGCTGGGCCTTACTTTTCTCACTGTTGAACTACAACTTGTTGGACCGAGCCAAATGTACAAGACTGTCAAGATTCTTCTGAATGCTGAGTATATTTTTCAAAGTATTGGTTGCCCATACCCAGATTTGTGTCATCTGCCAATTTTATGAAGTCTCCTTTAATCCCCTCGTCAAGGTCATATATGGAGATGCTGAAGAGCACTGGGCCCAAGATAGAACTTTGAGGGACCCCACTGCTCACTTCCCTCCATATAGATGTGATTCCATTGAGGACCACACGTTGGGTGTGATTGGTCATCCAGCTGCAAATCCATCAGGTAGTTGCACTGTCTATCCCACTTTGTTCTATCTTATGCAGGAGAAGGCTGTGGTCTACCCTATTAAATGTGGAGCCTTGTGCTGATGGACCCAGGATTCCTGGTGTGCAATCTGTGGGCTGAGATGGGGGCCTATGATGTGAGAATGGTTTTAGTATGCTCCAATGTAAAAATCATACGAAATAAGGTTCTGTGCCTTGGATCCATGCTTTTGCACCACTGCAGAGCCATGTGCTGATGGACCTATGATTTTGGTGTGCAATCTGTGTGCAGATCTGGGCCCTATGATGGGAGACTGGTTTGGGGGTGGACCGAATAAAAATCAGGTCCGTGAGGATCCATGCCTTGGATCCATGTTTTTGTGCCCCTGCGCAGTCATGCACTGATGGACCCCTGGATTTTTGTTGCATCTGTGGACAGAGATGGGGAATATGATGTAACAGTTGTTTTAGTATGATCCAATGTAAAAATAATATACTATCAGGTTGATCTGTGCCTTGGATCCATTACCTCACTTGCCCCCAAAAGATGGAACATCTGTATATGTGGCATGGTGAAGGATGACAAGTTACTCCTCAATGTAAACAGAAAAACAGAGGTGGGTAAACAAGAAACAAACATGCTTATTTCAGTCAGTCACACTAAGGCATAGTTACAGTAGGCCAGTAGGTGTGTGAAATGAGGAATATATTTTGTTTTCATGGCTACATTCTTGTTTTTGTATAACCTTTTTTAAATGGACTCTTGACAGTGGAACACAGCTATGACTGCACTGATTTGGAATAATTTAGTAGTTTTGACATTTAGGCTTTCATTGAGTAATAGCTGTTTCTACCAGGCAGCTGAAGTGATAAATCTACTGCTGGTATGTTCTTAATTGATTTTTATCTTGAACAAATTCTTAAGTTAGCTGCTGCATCCAAGTTAAAGCCTTGTTTGGGGAAAGAATTGAATGCAATATGCACAACCCACTTCAGCAGAGAGAAAATAAATTTACTGTGACAAAGCAATGGCCTTAGAAGATAAGGCTTGCATTTTCAATAGAGGAGCCAATAAAATTAAAGTGTTTTTTTTTTAAGCATATTGGTTTTGCAAACATGGAAGAAAAGGAGGCTGGCTTGATTGTTACCGGTTGGAAGGCCCTTGAAACCCAGCCACTTTCCAGTTGTTCGGAATATGAATGTGATCTGGCAGGCACAGCTGAGTCATTAACTAATGGATTGTAGCTGCAGTCTTTCAATAAAATGTGTAGGTTGCTAGTAGAGTTCCAGTGTTACCAGCTATTTTAAAGTTATTTGAGGGTTAGCTTATGAAATTAAAAGTTAGGATCTAAATTTCTTTGATCATCATGCTGTGCTAATGCCTTAGTGTTCACTCAAGCAGTCATTTTTTTAAAAGAAAAGTTCCATAAAGTAAAGTAATGTGAAAGTAATAAAACAGTTCTACAACCGTGTTCTGAGAAGGGTAGCATAACCTTTGGTTCTTCAAGTTTTTCTCAACTGTTCATTTAGATTTTTACATAGAAAAGCAGAATGAATTTGGAGAAGGGGTGAACAGGTGTCATGCCATGTGCTCTCTTTGTATGTCTGTGTTGAGCAAGGATTTCAAAACTTGTGTGTAATCTAGTTTCCTCGGCTATTCCTGATGTGTCCTAGATTTGAAGTTGAGGTGGTGTTGCACAATGTTTGCTCAGATATGTTAAATTAATTTTTGAAGGGATAGCTATGTTTTGTGATACAGTAATACCTCATAGGACGAATGCCCCTTATGATGAAAAATTTGTAGGACAAATGCAATTTCCAGGGATAGGAAAATATCATAAGACATTTTTTCCTTCCCATTTGCATTCGTCTTATGAGGTAAGATAACTAGAGACCTTCTAAAATGTAGATTCCCTTTGATTCTGATGGAGCAAAAGCGGACTGAGAGCAACTTTTGCTGTGTCAGAATCCCAGGGAGTCTCCTTTGAGTCCAAAGCAGCAAAAGGCACTCTCTGACCCCCTTTGCTCCACTGGAATCAAAGGCGCTTGCAATTGTCAGTGCCTGGTATTCAAAGTGTTGCAGTAAAAGTGTCATCAGCTGCAGCACTTTGAAAACTGCCCGGATGCCATAGCGAGCCCCTCACCCACCCCCAAGGTCCCAGGAGATGGCGGCAGCACCAGTGGAGGTTCACCTGCGTGCCTGCCCGCCCACCGCCCCCCAAGGTCCCAGGAGATGGTGGCAGCAGAGACTCAGTCGTCCGCCCACCCACCCACCAAGGTTCCCGGTGATGGTGGTGGCAGCAGCGGAGTGTTGGTCACTCATGTGCTCACCCATCCCACAAGGCGGTGAAGGATGAGGCAGCCTTGAGGCTCAGCAGAGCCCAACCGTCCACAAGGTTGATGGTACAGTGCCATGGCAGGGTTCCCTGGGGTGCTGGCGGGCTGGTGGCTGCCCCCTCAATGTTTTAGACAGCCTTCCCATAGGGATGCATTGATAACCTATTAATCCTTTCCCTCTGGAATGGATTAATTGGTTTTCAGTGCATTTCTATGGGAAACCGCACTTCGCAAGACGAATGCTTCGTATAGAGATGGGCATGAATAAAAAAATGGCATTTCATTTGTCGTTTGTCGTTGAGAGGTCCGTTTCATTTCGTTTCGTTTCCGTTTTTTGCAAGCTTTTGGAAAAATTTTGTTTTCGTTTTTTGGTTTTTTTTGTTTGTCATTTCTACCCGGTTTTGTGCGATTTTTAAAGCATTTCCGTGTGTGGGCGTCCCCCAACGCCCCAGACCAGAGGGAAAACACTAAAAAAATTGATGCTGGCAGAGACACAATATAGACTAGGTTCGCAGGGAGGCTGCAAAGGCAGCGGCCAGCATTGCCCAGGGTGCAAGGCAGCCTCAGAGTGACTGCACTGCGGGGCAGGGGAGGGTACTCACTGAGAGGTACGCACACACACACACAGGCAGGCTGCAGGACTGAAGCTAGAGTCACAGAGACAGCAATCCCACCCTAACTCCCACCGGAGACTGCAAGGAGGACAGGGGCTGCCAGAGCTTTTTATGCCCTCTGTGGCTGCCAGACCTGCCCAGTCTGCCACCTGGGCATGCTAGTGGTTGAAGTTGTCCAAGAATTTACATGATCCCATCACATGGCTTGCCTCCATGTTGTGGCTGGAATGGCGACATCCATTTTGTCATCCTTAAAGGGAAAAGAAAAATACATCACGATGGGAGAAGACAAAAACAAACGTTTTAAGGACCCCAACCCCCTGGTAGGTAATAATTTCAAATAAGTATCACATTATCGCTGTATTTTTATGGATGTCCAGGGCGTTGTAATACCCAAGAAATCAATATTAGGCATCTGGAAGGTATTTTGGGTCGATGTCCCCCTAACTCCCCTTAGAGGAAAAAAAAATACAGCGATCTGAGAAAAGACATAAATGCATGTTTTAAGGACCCCAACCCCCCGGTAGGTATTATCAGACAGTATCAATTATTATCGCTGTGTTTTTATGGATGTCCAGGGCATTTTTTAACATTTAAAACAGCTCATTTCATTGCACACCGCCAATAACGAAAATGAAACGTAACAAACACAATTTTCGTGGTTCTGTTCGTTTCATTTCATTTTCATCACAATTTTCATTTGTCGTTTCATTACGTAACAGAATGACAAACGAATAACGGAAATGAAAAATTGTTCATTTCGTGCCCATCTCTAGCTTCTTAAGATGAATGATCTTGTAGAATAAATTAAATTTGTTGTACAAGGTATTACTGTAGTCTGTAATCATGTGAGCGTTGCATCTGTAGAGGTGGCCTGAAATACATGAAAACCTTTGTTCAATAACTTGTGCTGTGTGCTACAAAAATATTCACTGGGTGATTTCTGTTTGTTTGTTTGTGTTTTCAATATTCATTTAAAGCCATGCATGATATTCTAGAACTGTAGGGAGCAACCCTGCATATCTATTATAGATATTTCGCTAATATAAAGATAGAGACAAATTAGATCAGCATTTGGAACAATAGCACAAGTTACTCTCTTGCCTTGTACCTCTTCTGTCGTTTTTGTTTTCATATTTTGAATAGTTTGTCTCTAACCCTGTTTATATGTCATGTTGCAACAGCAATACAAACAGATTTGAAAATAGAGGAGAACATTTCTTAATTTTATATCTCACCTTTCTGACTACAACTATCACTCAAACCTCCTGGATTATGTATGCTGGAATCCTACAGCATCTGGAAACATTCTGTATCCCCAAAATGCAAGAAAATCAGTAAAAGAGGTCAACAAGAACTCTTGGTCCTTTGGTGCCTTGCTATCTTTAGATGGAGACATATACTTGATCATGTGCCTCAGTTTCATCTTTGTGCTATTTTGCTAATAGCTGTTCTTTTCATGTCTAAGAGACATTTTCCTATATGGAAAAACAAGTTAGCTAAGTAATGAAAGTCTTCAATAAATAATAAGGGGTACTGTAACTGCCAAAGTACTTTACCATTATTATGTTTTATTTACTCTTTGGCTGAAGGGCAAGCATCTGGTCCCACAATAACTTACATAAATAAATTAAACTTGTTTATTAAGGCACGTTGCAACATAATACTACTGGTCCTCAGTCTTGCTTCATTTGTTCATGAACTTAAAAAAAACTAGCACCCTCTTAATGGATTTATTTTTTTTCCTTTGACCAATTATTTGCTTTTTTTCAGTTTGTGTTGAAGCATTTTGTTTTAACTTGGAGAATTCTTTCAAACTCTTGAGAAGTTGATGCCCACGGTGAGGTATGTGTTCCTTATACCAAGTTCACTGGTTGCCCCCAAATTAGGGAGGTACAAAGTGCATCTGAGAAAGGTCTGCTGTGCTTACTGATACTTTTGGAGAATTGTTCAAATCCCTCAAATCATACAGACAAGCACATAGGCCAAAGTTGTTTTCAGCTTACAGTCAAAATGTTGGTAGCTATGCTGACCTTAATCTGCAAATTAAGTTTGTGTTATTTCCCTGGCATTTTGCTCTGTATTGAGACCAATGTACTCCAAATGCAGTTTTTAGCATTTTGGGAAAGGGGGTTTTGGCTCAGCTTAATGAGGCTTTTTATTTAACTCACTTGGCATTTCATTCATAAATATCTTTGCTTAGTTGCAACATAATGACTCAGTTGAAAACAGAGGCATTGGAATGGCATTTGGCATAGATATGCAGGGCACAAATCTAAATTTGTACTCCAAATACCAGTTCAACTTCTGCCCCCTTTTCAAAGCAGACGATGGGGGAATGTAAAAATAATTCAAATGTAATTTAGACTCTAAAATACCAAGATGCAGGTTTGTGCATAGATTAAGGATAATGTCTGAGGCCCAAGTACAAACTTTATCTTTGCTCACACGTTTGGTTGCAATAGAGCTGGAAAACTATGTATACTAAAATGCAGATTGAAAAAAATTATGAAATTAGATACATTTTTCAGTAGGAAATATTTTTCTTTTAGACACCTATAATGGCCCCGGATGTTATCTTTGTCACCATTTAAATCAGTGGAGTCCGACACTGTAGTTTTTGGTTTCAAAACACAAAAGAAGTTCATTGAGGTTACAAAATAATCTCAAAATAAACTATAATCTTACATTGTTGCTTTTATTCTTCAAAATGTTTTTACTTTTTTGTTAATATCAATTCACTATAATTACCTTTATATGATACCTTATATTTATTCCCTAATTATTCATTTAGAATCATAGAATCATAGAATCATAGAGTTGGAAGAGACCTCAAGGGCCATCCAGTCCAACCCCCTGCCATGCAAGAACCCCATCACAATATTTCCGTCAGATGGCCATCCAGCCTCTGCTTAAAAACCTCCACAGAAGGAGACTCCACCACCCTTTGTGGCAGCATATTCCACTGCCGAACAGCTCTAACCGTCATGAAGTTCTTCCTAATGTTCAAATGGAATCTCTTTTCCTGTTGTTTGAAACCATTGCCCAGAGTCCTAGTCTCTGAAGCCATGGAAAACAAACCTGTTCCCTCTTCAATATGACAGCCTTTCAAATATTTAAACATAGCTATCACATCCCCTCCCAGTCTTCTTTTTGAAAGGCTAAATATTCCCAGTTCCCTAAGCTGTTCCTCATAAGACATTTCTTCCAGACCCTCAATCATCCTGGTCGCCCTCCTCTGTACCCGCTTGAGGTTGTCAACATCCTTTTTAAATTGAGGTGCACAGAACTGGACACAGTACTCCAGGTGGGATCTGACCAGAGCAGAATAGAGTGGTACTATCACTTCCCTTGATATAGACACTATGGTTCTGTTGATGCAACCAAGAATCGCATTGGATTTCCTGGCCACCATGTCACACTGCTGACTCATGTTCAATTTGTGTTCCACCAAGACTCTCAGATCCCTTTCACAGGTACTATTCTCCAGCCAAGTATCCCCCATCCTATATCTGTGCAATTCATGCTTTTTACCTAGACACAGCACCCTACATTTCCCTCTGTTGAAACCCAATCCATTAACTTTGGCCCAGCTCTCTAGTCTGTCAAGGTCTTTTGGATTTTCATCCTATCGGGAATTAGCATCCCCTCCCAATTTGGTATCATCTGCAAATTTAATTAGCATACTCTCTATTCCTTTCTCCAATTCATTAATAAAGATATTGAACAACACTGAACTCAGAACAGAATCCTGGGGCACCCCACTGGTTACATCTCTCCAAGCTGAAGAGAGGCCATTTATGATCACTATTTGGGTGCGATCAGTCAACCAATCCATCTAACAGTAGCACTATCTATCCCACTTTCTACTAACTTCTTTGCAAGAATACCATGGGGAACCTTTTCAAAGGCCTTACTGAAGTCCAGATAAGCAATAGCCACAGCATTCCCCTCATCCACCAGGCTGTAATTATATTTAAAAAAGAGGTCAAATTAGTCTGACATGACTTGATTTTAAGAAACACGTGTTGACTTCTTGTAATGACAGCATTGTTTGTGGAATAATTACAGACTGCCTGTTTAATAATCTGCTTTAGGATCTTTCCAGGGATTGAAGTCAAGCTGACTTAGGCAGTAATTACTTGGGTCCTCTTTTTTCCCCTTTTTGAAGATGGGGACAACATTAGCCCTCCTCCAATCGATGGGGACTTCCTCTATTCTCCAGGACTTCTCAAAGATTATTGCCAATGGTTCTGAATTTCTTAGACACTAACCAGGTCCTATCCCACTGTCACTAGCATGCACACATGTTTATATTCTTTTTACTAGTCCTGCCCATGAGCTTTATGATTGGTTAAACATATTACAGCATTAAATATTTATGGAGCAACTTTACTTTCCACTACACCACCACTCAGCAAATGTTTTTGTTATATGTTGTTAAGCCTCCTCCAAATTATGTGACCCTAGGAATGAGTGATTTCCCAAATGTCCTATGACTTTCTTTAAAAAGTCAGTTCATCTTGCATTTGGTCTTCCTCTTTTCATGCTGCTATCTACCTTTCCCAGCATTTTTGTGTTTTCCAAAAAACCCTGCTTCTCATGATTTGCCAAAAGTAGGACAATCTCAGTTACAACATTTTTGCCTGCAAGACAAATTGAGGCTTAATTTGATCTAGGATTCCACTGTTTGTGTTCCTGTCAGTCCAGGGTTTGCTGTCCAGCATTCACACATGTATATGGTGACTGGAAATATTATATCATGCATGCTGTTGTTCTTCATTTTAGAAACACATTGTCATACATGATTATTTTTCCAGTTCCTTTATTGCTTCCCTTATGAGTCCCAGTCTTTTTTATTCTTCTTCTGTACAGTCTCCCTTTCTACTGGTGACTGAACCAAGGTATACAAAATCTCTAGGTATTTGAATTTGTTCATTGTCATCATTATGTATCAATGGGAGGTTGGTGCTGAAAAACACGGCTAAAAGTGAACACTCTACATATCTTGGTAAAATTAATAATCCAGCAAAGAAGTATTTTCATCACAGATTATCAGATCTAGCTGGCAGAGGAAGCTGGAGACCATACTATGTATTCTTCAGTGATGCAAATGCATAGTATAGTCTATGGCTCCCTTTAGTGGCCAGTTCTGGTGATACATCGTGGAAATACTTTTTTTTAGATTTTTTGTTATTAATTTTTGTATACCTTAGTGCCAGGACCCTGCCTGTCATAGAACCTGAATGTGAAGGGTTAAATGCTAAAGAACAGCAGGAGGAGCCTTGCAGTTCAACTCAGCAGGCAGCTGAGTCTGAGGACTCCTCCTCCTATGAGGGCTAGGAACAGGATCCTGCAAAGAAGAACTAACAGGAGAGCCAGGGAAAGGATCATTAATGATAGGCGTAGAATTAGATCTGAAAGCCCTGAGTTCTAGCAGGAGCCTTGCCAGAGATATGGGTGTGTTCCCTGGTTTAGGATAAAGCTAGCAAGTTTACCCTGAAACCTCTGTGGGAGCAATGCATCACTTACCTTGTCACCACGTTCCTGTGTGTATCCAGATTCTGTTTCCTGACCTTGGACCGGCTTTCTGACTACGACGTTTCTCTGTACCCTTGAACTTGGCATTTGGCTCTGTAAGGTATTTTGGCTTTGATTCGTACTTTGTTATCTGGATTACAACTAAAAGTTCCTGGCAAAGAACTGAACTTGGCTTGCTGTGTATTCTGTGTGTGGGGCTTGACACTTAGCAATATAAAGGGTAATGTATACCTTAGCAATATAAAGGCTATACCTTAGCAATATAAAGGGTAATAATAAAAGCTTCTTTAAATATGTTAGAAGTAGAAAACCGGCCAGAGAACTAGTTGGCCCTCTGGATGGTGAGGGAGGAAAAGGGGAGGTTAAGGAGGACTTGGACATTGCAGAGAAATTGAATGACTTCTTTGCGTCTGTCTTCACGACAGAGGACCTTCAGTGGATTCTGCTGCCTGAGCCGCCCCTCTTGACTAAACAATTAAATCAAATACAGGTTAAAAGAGAGGAGGTTTTAGGACTAATTGATAAATTGAGGATTAACAAGTCACCGGGCCCAGATGGCATCCACCCAAGGGTTATTAGGGAACTGAGAAATGAAATTGCAGATCTCTTAATGGTTATATGCAACTTGTCTCTTAAAACGGCCACAGTGCCGGAGGATTGGAGGATGGCAGATGTCACACCAATTTTTAAAAAAGGAAGGAGGGGGGACCCAGGAAACTACAGGCCAGTTAGCCTTACATCTGTCCCAGGGAAGATGGTGGAAAGCCTCATCCAAGAGAAAATCTTAAAACACATAAAAGAACAAACCTTGCTGAGAGAAAATCAGCATGGCTTCTGTAAGGGTAAATCTTGTCTGTCAAACCTTTTAGAATTTTTTGAAAAGGTCAACAGGCACGTGGATTTGGGTGAACCGGTGGATATAGTCTATCTGGATTTTCAAAAGGCTTTTGACACAGTCCCTCACCAAAGGCTGCTGAGAAAATTGCACAGCCAGGGGATAAGAGGACAGGTCCTCTTATGGATTGAGAACTGGTTGAGATCCCGGAAACAAAGAGTAGGTGTCAATGGGAAATTTTCACAATGGAGAGAACTGAAAAGCGGTGTGCCCCAGGGCTCTGTCCTGGGACCGGTGCTTTTCAATATGTTCATAAATGACCTGGAGACAGGGATAAACAGTGAGGTGGCCAAGTTTGCAGATGACACAAAACTTTTCCGTGTGGTGAAAATCAGAGAAGATTGTGAAGAGCTCCAGAAGGATCTCTCCAAACTGGGGGGAATGGGCTGAGAAATGGCAAATGTGTTTTAATGTAACCAAATGTAAAGTAATTCATATTGGGGCAAAAAATCCAAACTTCATCTATCAACTCATGGGCTCTGAGTTATCCGTGACGGATCAGATCTTGGTGTGTTGGTGGACAGCTCCATGAAGGTGTCTCCCCAATGTGTGGCAGCAGTGAAGAAGGCCAATTCTATGCTAGGGATGATCAAAAAGGGGATTGAAAATAAAACAGCCAACATTATAATGCCATTATACAAAACAATAGTAAGGCCCCACCTGGAGTATTGTGTACAATTCTGGTCACCACATCTCAAGAAAGACATAGTGGAACTGGAAAAAGTGCAGAAGAGAGTGACTAAAATGATTACTGGGCTAGGGCACCTCCCTTATGAAGAAAGGCTAAAACATTTGGGGCTCTTTAGTCTGGAAAAAAGGTGCTTGAGGGGGGGTATGATTGAGACATACAAAATAATGCAGGATATGAGTAAAGTGGATAGAGGGAAACTCTTCTCTCTCTCCCAAAATACCAGAACTAGGGGACATACACTCAAATTGAGGGCTGGGAGAGTAAGAACTGACAAAAGAAAATATTTTTTCACCCAGCGTGTTGTAAGTCTGTGGAACTCCCTGCCACAGGATGTGGTGATGGCATCTGGCCTGGATGCCTTCAAAAGGGGATTGGACAGATTCCTGGAGGAAAAGTCCATCACAGGTTACAAACCATGGTGGAGAAACCAGGGTACTTCAAGGGCCAGATGCAGGGGAGTGGTATCAGGAGACAGATATCTAGTCTCATGCACTCCCAAACGCATCTGGTGGGGCCGCTGTGAGATACAGGAAGCTGGACTAGATGGGCCTTTGGCCTGATCCAGCATGGCTCTTCTTATGTTCTTATGTTCTTATGTTCTATTAATGATTTTAACATTTTCAGTTGAATAAGTGAAAACACAGATATCAGTCCTATGGTTATGAGATTCCTGTACTTCTGTAGTAATGATTTTGGTCTTGCTAATATTCAACTTTAGTCCTGCTTTCCTACTTTATTGTTTTACTTTCACTAAAAGTTGTCTCAAGTCATTGCTGATTTCTGCCAGAAAGATGGTGACATCTGCATATCTTAAATGATGTTCCTTCCACCAATGCACTCCTCATTCATCTGAATTTAACCTATGTGGAATATAGTTTTGATATGATTGAACAGATAATGTGATAAAATATACCCTTGTGTGACACCTTTGCCTATGTGAAACTATTCTGTCTCTCATATTCTGTCGTAACAGTGGCTTCTTGTCCACAATGCAATTTACTCATCAGAACAACTGAGGCACACTCTTTTTTTCCAGAACAACCTGTAGTTTCTCATGATCTACACAGTCAAAGTCTTTACTGATCTTCTGAAACTCTTTGATGTGCTCCAGTATCCAGCGGATATTTGCAATGTGATCGCAAGTGTCCATTCCTTTTCAAAAACTATCTTGAACATTAGAGGTTGAACTAATTATGGTTATGGCCTGAGCCAAGTGGGTCTCGGTGATATGAGATATGCTTCCTAAGGGTGACTTGCTTGACCATATGCTGCACTGAATCCAAAGACAGAATGAGTACATGTGTCTTATTTGCACATAGGTGCACACAGTGACAAGACGTTAACATTGCTCCTTCAAGTGACTTGATGTAGGCTTTGAAATAAAAAACTCTGATCTCAACAAGTACCAGCTGCCTTCAAGATTACAACAGCTGTACATTTATGATTGATTCTACTTGTCACAGGCAAAACTGGAAAGCATTCTACGAACTTATTTATTTATTACATTGCAATCCTTCATGTCCTCCAGAGACTTCAAAATGGCATGTATGACTGTTCCTCCCCATTTTATTCCCAGAATTTATCCTGCAAGTTATGTCAGACTGCGATTGAGTGACTCAGTACATGAATCCTGGTTTTGTGAATTTTTCGTCACACTAAAAAGTGGTAAAGGTTTTTGCTCATATCTTGGAGAGATGCTGCATATTTTTGAGGCTAGATTTTGCACATTTTTGATAAATGCAGATTATCAGAAAGTGCAGTTTATTGCCTTTTTACATGAATTAGCATATATAGCATTGAATAAGTTGTTTGCCTTTTTGATGAACAAACCTCCTCTTTTGTATCTGATGTCTGTGTCTGCTAGTTTTCTGCTACCTCTTATTTTGCAAAATGCAGAAGACATGATGACAAATAGAAAGCTTTTCCCATTGTGGTAGTAGTGGTGAGAACTCTTGCATAGACTGGAATGATACAAACAAGATGGATCACCTATATTTCTGGATGAGAAACAAAAAGTCAGAAAGATCCCATCCCAAATACAAACCCTGTAGATTGCAGAGCTAAATGGGAAATTCAATCTGGATCTTGCACGTCCCATTTCACAAACCTTAGATCACCATGCCATCCTTCCATTTTTGTTGCTCTTGCACTACTAATGATCCAATCACCTCCCTTAGAGGACTGTATGGCATAAAGCCAATGGTCACCAGCACATGGTTGAACCCTGAACAAAGGGTGTTGTGTGAGAGACATTTTGGGTAATGTGCATGATTTTAGTTTTTCCCACAGGCATGGATACCAGGTAATTTTGTTTATTTCTGACATGAACCCTAATGCAGATACAGATCCTCATCACACGTTCCTGCACTTGATAGACGTTTTGCTTTTGAAAGCAGGAGGTATATTTGATGAGTTTACTGAAATGTATGAGAGATAAACTGTTATTATTAGATTCACAGTGAAACCTGTAGCAGGAATGGGTTAACCAGAGAAACTGCATCTATGACTGACTTGGCAGCTATCTGGGCAATTCTTGCTTCTTCAGTGAAAAATTATACTGCAGCTTGAAAGTCAGAAACTTATTTTATTTATGGCTCAAATATGTCCATGAATCTTTCTGCCAACTGTAGTTGTCCTTAGAAGGCTGCACAATTCTCATACTGCAATGCCAGAGAATGCTCTAGCCTAACCTTGAATGTAAACGAAGGCCCTTCCGGAGGACTGAATGCCATGTTGCTGGTGGCCCACATCCTTCCGGTATGGTTTCATTAGCATTTAATCTATGAAAAAGGTCCCTGATTGTTGAATGGACTTTTCTTTGCTTCACATGCATTTTGGCTTCTAGCCTTGTCAATGCATTGACAATGCCATTCTACTAATTCTGCATAACCTAAAGGTATTTCCATAAATTAAGGGATTTCGGTTTTGCCTGCTTTATCCATTAGCTAATGATACACTTTTGGGTGTAAATAGAAGATTATTATATAACTGGTACGAAGCACAGATTTCAGACTCAAGTAAGTAGAAGGCTAAATACCTACCCATCTGTTGGGCTGCTGTGCATTTCTTTTCTCCCCAGGAAGGTATGCCATTTATAAGACTTTGAACCACTTGCCGGTTCTTTGTTTTGCATTCTTCCAAAGTTTTTCTGCCAACATATTTTATGAGGACCACTCCTTCTCTCAAATACCCACTATGACTTACAGCTTTAAACTGCCCTCTCTTCTAACCTCCTTCTTTGCTCTGCAAATTATTCCCACAAAAATCTCCTCTTTCTTCTTACCTGAAGAAAACAAGGGCTGATACTTCACATCCCTCTCGCTGCAGTTCGCGGCCCCGCTGGAGACCGGTTTGAAGGAACGTAACCTCACGTCCTTGTGGGGTCAATCCGAGTTCGAAGGAACGGAACCTCACGTCCTTGTGGGGTCAATCCGAGTTCAAAGGAACGGAACCTCACGTCCTTGTGGGGTCAATCCGAGTTCGAAGGAACGGAACCTCATGTCCTTGTGGGGTCAATCCGAGTTCACCCCAACCACGCCACCTGAACTACACTCCAAGAGGGGTGAGAGATTCCCGTCCTGGAGCTCGGGAATCTTTTCAATCCACTTCTTGATCTGTGTTGAAAACACGGAGGCAAGTTCACCTCGGATCGAGGAAGGATGTGAAGTAACCACCAAGGAAGGTTGATTTGTTACAGGGGAGGTGGGGAAGCAGGGTTCGCATCTCAGAACCAATAGCTATTGCAGCTACCTAGGTGTTTCCATACATCTGATGTGCTTCCATGGCTCCTTTATGAATTAATAGTAGAATTCAAGAAATGACATTTACTGGATAAACCAGAAAATATGTTAACCATGGGATCAAGGGTTGGTGTTGGCAGAAGTGTCTGTTCCTCTATGTATGTATAGATAATTGGTATGACACTCTACTCTGTTATCACTGCCTTATCAATTTTGAAAAGAACAAACAAAAAGAGAAATGTGAAAATGATTTTTTTAAATGCAACATTTGTGTAAGCCGCAAACAATCAAGTTAATACTGAAAGAAGTAAAAGTCCTTTCAGAATAACACTAATTGAGGAAATCTAAGCAACATTACTGTTTATTTCCTTTGTAGACATAATAAATAATGTTCCTGTACAGATTCCCATTGCAACCAGTGAAGGTGCTTTATGGTGCACCCTCAGATCATTTATCTACAAATCATGATAATATTATCCAATCAATTTCATTTTGAGAAAAGTTGCTTCTTATACGTTTGCCCTATGAATCATGTCTAGTCTCTGAAGGCATTCACCTCTAAAGCTGCTGGCCTATGTCAAATTTTAATTGAAAAAAAGTTGATCACCATTACACTATTAAGGAAGGCTGGAGGAATGGCGTAGTTATTACTGTGCCTCTGTTTTAGCTGAGTCAAGATTAATATGAATCTGAAACAGAATGGCCAGATTCAATAACAGAATGACGCAGGAGGGGCCAAAACAAATATGTGAAATATGAAGAGTGTGAAGTGAGTAAAAAAAAGGGGGGCAGGCGGTGTGTCTCTGATACAATGAAATGAAATGAGGAAAAATGCCATAGTGCTGACTGGGAAAGGGGGGGGGAGGAATAGAAGCTAATTGACAGCTATAATGTGAAACCTGAGTGAAGAATGCTGCCACCACTCCCCAATCATAGTATTTGTGGACAGGTCACTATAGTTAATTGTCTCACAGGGGCATTTGTACTGTACTTAGTAAAGAGCTGGTGAAGAATGGCTTGGTGATGTGGTAGTGATTAGTTTTCTTACGTTTCTGTCTGTTAATGTCTAATTTGTGTCTTGCTAAGTAGAGGAGATTGGTTTAACCCCATTTGCTTTTCTCTTTCTTATATCTGAGTTTTTATACATTTTAGTTAGCAAAATTTATTCTCCTCCCCACCTCTGCCTGTCTTGCCCATTGCCACTAATTGTTGTTGGGTTTCTTATTGGCTTTCACTGTGTGGTTTATTTATAAAACTCTCCCACTTTCTATTTTGTAAATTTCTACACTTCTTCATGCTGCTGGGTTATTTGTCCCCCAAGCCCCGGGAATAAAGAGGCGAGACAACTTCAGTTTGGGATAAATTGGGCTACAGTTTTATTCATAACATATTTAACTTATATCAACTAACATACCTACAAACTGTTAAGGGCACCTGACACGTAATGCAAGCAGGTAATTCCCGGGGAATGATACCCTACCAGCCCCTTTTGCATTCAGGGAGATTCACCTCTGGGAAAATGCTGCCCACCTGTTCTGCATCATACCACTCGGGTGAATCTGCTAGCCCATCACAGTTCTCGGTTCGTCCTAATTTTAACTTCCTGACTTTATTTAACTCCTAAACTTGCCAATGATGTTTAACTTTGTTCGAGGGCTGTCTGGCTCCTTAAGGGTGACTCACTCCAGGCCTACCTGAATACCATTACCTGTTGCACTACCTGCTACCTTAAGAGGCCCACAGCCTCTTACCCCACACAGCCAAGCAGCTCGGCCCGCAAGCCCCCTTGTAGGTCCCTCAAGAAAACCTCTAGGCCCCAAGTTGGGCAGGTGGGGGCCATGCACGATAATGCCAGGGTGGTCTATAACCAACACCACCCCTTCTGGATAAATCTGACTATCTCCTGTTCAGTCCCCTACAGGCTCTGTCCACCCATCTAGGGTCATGGGCTGATATCCACTCTAAATGTGGAATCAACACAACCATACTAAATGTGTACTAGTTGACATTTTCTGGAAGTCACTCATGATATTGAGGATAAGTGTTCTGCCAGGTGAAATCTGGGGGGGCCCTCTGGAGAATCCTGGCATGCCCAGCTGTGGAACTCATCCTAGACCAGGCCTGTCCAACAGGTAGACCGTGGGCTACTGGTAGCCCGCGAAGGGTTCAAAAGTAGCCCGCCGGCCACCATTAAAAAAAGTGAGGGGATATGTTCTCCACCCCTCCCTGTCTCAGCCGAGAGGGGCAGTTCAAGGGCCATGGCACATTGATATCTGTTCCATCCAGAACAGATTAATTGGTTTTCAATGCATTCCTATGGGAAACTGCTGCTCTACTTAAAAAAGTTTTTACTTATGAGCCTGTTCTCAGAACAGATAAAATTTGTAGAGAGGTTTTAGTGTAGTAGCCCTCAGGTATTTTGGGCCGGAAAAAGTAGACCTTGGCCTGTTCAAAGTTGAACAGCCCTGTCCTAGACCATGCCTCTCTGCCCCCAACACGATTTGATAGTGGCACATGCACCCAGACCAAGGAGTCAGCCCCAATGTGAACATGCAGCATACTTGGTGCCCCAGAAGACAAAATTGTGGCCAAACACCACCAGTCTGACCCTTGTCCTTGATCTTCAACCTGGAATGACAGAAACATCAAACAGGCCAGCCAATGCCTAACAATCCGGCAACAGCTGGATGTAAAGCTGAAACTTTTGGGACCTCCACCTACCAATGCATTGAATGCTCAATGAATCGTAGCCCATAGTCGCGGCCATGGAGGCAGCCCCAATCCTAATGGAATGTGATCCAAAATGCAACCTGTGAATACCAACTTTGCAAGGTGATGCATAACAGAACTGATACTGGGTCGGTGGCACCCCATGTTTATGCTGAAAGAGTCAACCTGGGCATCATCTCTCACTCCCAAATAATTCCACAGGGTCCAGAATGGACAGATGACTGCTAGATAGCACCAGCCCAGGACTATGTCTTGCTGCTTAGACCATTGATCCATCTTGGACCTACAAATTCTGAGCCTCACACCATAAGGAAGCCATGTCAGGTTTGCCCTCTGCGGAGTGGTATGGGTCTCATATGGTGTTGAGGTTGCCACTAACTCACTAATCCTTAGTGCTGCAAATGCTGTCCGAGTTGCTCTTTAAAGAGGGCCTCTTCAAAACTATCATTGCAAACCTCCCCCCATGCCTCTGACAACCTCAACAGTATCTCAGGGTAAAGGTGGATTGAGCCTCCTTTGGTTGCCCTCTTTCCTTAGACCAATCCTAAAGTCATTTGCTGGATGCTCGTAACCCTGGGCCCATCTTAAAATGTCAAGGCAGGCAGCTTCCCCTGGATGGTCCTAGGGAAAACCTTTAAAGTGCAAGTAGACAGCAAACTGCAGTAATTGGACCATGCATCCTCTGGTAGCATCTCCAGGTGAGGTAGTGGTTGAGGGCCCCCTGACCTAAAGCGCTTTCTCTGTTGTTGTGAGAGGGCATCTGCTATCTCATACTGGCCCCAGGGATGTGACGGGCCTGAAAGACTATATTGAACTTCAAACGCTTTAAAGTGAGGGCACAAACTAATCTCTTAACTTGAACTGAACGGGAGGAAGGTGAGTTAACAATCTGTACTACCAACGCTTGATAGTCACACCAAAAGCGGACTGCAGGATTGGCCTGGGTGTCGGCCACAGCCAAACTGCACCCACAATGGGGAACAATTCCAAAATGTTAGGTCTTTAGCAGTGCCTGTAGCGAACCAGTTAGCAGGCCCAGGACCCGCACAGCCTTATTCTGGTAAAATATTCCATAACCCAGGGCACCCGATGCATCAGCTTGGCCCCAAAGGGGGATGTCATTACAGTGCACACGGGAGCTCAACCCAAGTTCGAGGTCCTTTCTCATTTCATCTTGTGCCCGTCACCTGTGGTGTGTGCACACAGGTGCCTGAGAAAAACCCTGCCCAGGGCTCTATCTCTGCAATTGGGATTTAGGTGGCTGATAACTACCTACAGTTCCCTCAATGACACCTCGCTCTTATGCAGCAGTTCTGTTAAGAGTCTCCTGAGGTTGCAAAGCTTACCCTCAGGTAGCCAGCTAGTCTGGCGCACGGTGTCCAGCTCTGTGCCTGAAAAAGGTTAAACAGGTAATGGGGCCCTGAGTCTTTTGAGCAGCTAGGGGCATATCCACCTCATCTGCAACATCCTGAAAAGTCCCCATGGGTTGTGAGCAAGGGTCAGAACCAGCTTTCCCACAAAAGGGGGTAATAATCCAGGCAGTGCACCACCTGTGCACTGCCCGTCCTAGTACTGATGACCCATTCGAGAACAGAACTGGAACTCTCAAAAGCTGTGCATGAAATAGAGCAGCCAAGGGGGTGGGGGGGCTGATTCAAATATTTTTTTTCCTCAAATGAAAACACCAACCACTTGAACTCCCCCAGGAATACAGGCAATATGGACTTAATGTCACATTTTCCTAGCTCCGCCCCAATCACACATCTCTTGATCATGCTTATGGCTGGGTCAAAAGATGTATACGTAACTGTACCTCATTCATGAGGGATCCTATCATAAAGGAATCACCTTCTGTATACAACAGGTGATGGATGAGCTGGTATTCACCTGGGACCTTCGAAGGGATGACCCCCAGCAGCGACACCTGGAATTGGGGTGTCGGAAGGGCAAGAAAAGGCTCAAGAACCCTACGTGCACTTCCCCACATTGGAAGTGTGCGTGACCCTGTCCCCCCTTGCTCTCCCATCTCCCCAGTATCCACTACCCTACCTCACCCAGTCGAGAAAAAGAATGCAAAACCACATGGCCTGGCTGTAGCATGGGGCACCTCCCTTGTCAGATCTCCAGCTCTCCCCTGTTCCTCCTTGCTCTTCTCCTTCAGTTGTTGTTCTTCTTGGTTTTTTTTTTAAACCCAGTGGCAGGGCGCTGCTCTAACCTGCACTGCTGCTGACTTGCAGAGAAGAGGCTGGGGCTGGAGAGGGAGCATCCTTATATTGACTCCCATCCCTGGGCAGCAGAGACACAAATAAGTGTGAAGTCTTCACACCAAAAGTCCAGGGAGAGGGAAAATGTCCCCCGCGCCCGAACTCTGTCGGCTCAGAGCTACTCTTATCAGCAAAACTCAGTGTTGTGTATATATTTTCCAGGATTCCTCTACTCCCAATTCTGGTCAAACAACATTTTTATAGAAAAATGTTTCATGGTCATAAAATGAAATGAAAATATTAGTACGTCAAAAGCTACATGAAGTGTGTGGCAGTGTGTAAATTTCTAGCTTGCTGGCATGGCAGTTGACAATGGCTTTATTTTAAGTGTGTAACTGAAGGAGAGGAAGACTTACTATCTGCTTATTTCAGAAAACGAGCGGATGAGGGATTAAATTAAATATCCCTCTGTTGATGGAAAGCCAGGGAAACTTGTAGATTTACTATGTACAAGTCTGTAATAAATTACCATTCTAAGCAGTTTATCTGAAATTACACACACACACACACACACACACACACACACACACACACACACACACACACACACACACACACACACACACACACACATTCTGAATATTAAGTGGCGTATTTCTAAATCTGAATAGTGTATTGAACAGAATTCAATAAATCACGCCAAAGTGCACATTTTTAACAAAACAACAGCCTACAATGGAAAAGTAATATATTTTTCAAGTGGGCATAATATTTCTCTCTGAACTCCTGCATGGGAAAGAGCTTTGGGAAAGAAATAAAATAAAGATGCATTACCACCCTGAAATGCAGCTGTGTGCATCTCCTAAGGAAAGCTCTAAACAGCTGTTGCTGAATAGTTTAATGTTTCGCTAGTCTTTGCTTGCATGCAATCATTTTCCATAAGTACCACAGGAAACATTGTTTCTGTTGCCTTTTATACAGAAGCTCATTCTCTGATAAATAGTGTGTAGATCTGTTGTCCCTGGAGTTTTATTATTTCATCTACTGGATCTATTTTTCGCTTCACTGAATAGTCAACTCTTTAACATGCTTTCTGATAACCTTTGAAAATGGCTGTTCCTCCTGTTAACTATGCAATGCATGTGTTCAGCAGTGCCAGCACTGGCAGCCTGGATAATACTTTATGCATTCCTTTGGCTTTGGCTCATCCAAGTCCAACTGATATACTCAAGATGACCATGCTACGGATGGTCTGAAGTCATACACTATGTTGATATTTGAAAGCTACCATATAATGGG
Organism: Phrynocephalus forsythii; assembly: GCA_029282475.1. Classification (NCBI taxonomy): domain Eukaryota; kingdom Metazoa; phylum Chordata; class Lepidosauria; order Squamata; family Agamidae; genus Phrynocephalus; species Phrynocephalus forsythii. Next base: position 140,961,389 of record JAPFRF010000010.1, read on the forward strand.
GCCAAAGATTGCAATACCGCTGAACACACACACGTTGGAGTCCGATTGCCCCCTTGAACCTCCCAGGAGGAATAGCCACCCAGAGGATTGCACGGAAGGGCCCAAGTAAATGCAGTGTGCTGTTGTACACATATGTGAGGTAGTCCGTTCACTGCCTCTAGTGACCCCTCACCCATAGACCCCTCAAAGAGCGGAGACGGTAATGAGAATGAAACATCTTTATTAACATCTTCTTCCAGAACAGGTGTAACAACATCATCTTTGGCTAACTCATCAACTAAATCCACAGGTGAAGCCCAAGTGTCCATCTGCAAGGTTAATAGTCCTGAGGGCTGGACAGTCTCTTGAAGCGCTCTGCATCGGTCAGCCTCCTCAGATGAGGTCCCCGACCACTGCATGGGTGGCGAGCCCAATCTGCCGCTGGCTCCTTCCACTTGGCTTGCCCACGTCCCTCTGAAAGGGCCTTCCTCCAGGCACCCACCACCTCCCGAAAAGCGAAGACCCACCACTCCTCTGCCTCCACCTCTGTCCCCCGTCTCCATTCTCTGCTCTCCTCTCCCCTCTCCCCTCTCTCCCTTTTCTGGGGTTTCTCCCTCTTCCTCAACTAAGAACCCTTCTACAATGTTATCCATCTCGACCCTCCTCAGACACAGTACTCATTTTTTCTAATTTAGTGAGGACTACCCTAATCCCCATGACCCCTCTTTGTGGGGTTATCGATGACGGCACACCCACCTGAACGGTGTCCTCAGGTTCAGGCCCCCAACAACATCTTTCACCCAACAACGTTTTTTGTTTGTTTGCTCGCTGGCTGACTTATAAAAATATCATACTTAGAAGTCATATGTGATGAAGTTGTCCTTCCTCCACAACTGCTTTCTTATTGCAGGTGAAAAATATGGAGTGAACAAAAAAAAGGAGAGGAATGATTCTGAGAAGATAAACGGGGGGGGGGGAGTGTTCAGGAATCAAGCGATACTCATGGCCTTCAAACAAGCCAAAAACAGAATAATTCTTTTAGCTCAGAAAGAGTGATCCCCAAGCTCTTTATTTCATGCTTTTAAATTTATTTTTATTTGTTTATTTGGAGAAACACTCATATCTCCTTACCTTTCCCATCAGCCAAGCCCCATTTAACCAAACAGCAAGGCAGTATGTCATTTAATATGTGAAATGAGCAGACCAAAAAAGAGCACAAATCATTTTGTCACAAAAATGTTTATACAAATGTAATTTGACATAAGAGATAGCAAGAATAAAACCCATCTAATGCAACACATGAATTTGTATTTCATGGTTTCATGTCCCCTCCCCCCAGAATTTCTTCATATCACCCCAGGGGATCTGCCCTCCTGGGCAGTTTTGGAATCAGTGCCTAGAACAGTGGTTCCCACTCTTTTGCTACTCAGATATTCTTGGGCCCCCACTTTCAGGAATCCAAGCCAGCACAGCTTGTGGTAAACACTTCTGTGATTTGCAGTCCAAGATCACATGGGTCACCCAAGGTGGGGAACCAGTGGTCTTGAAGACTGAATGTTCAGTAGCAAAGTCTTTACATCAGTACTTCCGCTTAAATTAACCAGGTACAATAGGTGAATATCCCTGTCAGATTTATCATTCTTTTCCCCAAATATACGTACATATTTTCAGTCTGTAATGTTTCAGTAATATGAACCCAGTTTACAAGGCAGTCGTGATGGACATTAAAAAGGTATACAAATACTGTCATGAATTCATGAGGCTCTGGAATAAAGGGAGAACACAAATATTATAGGCTAACTGACCATTAGTTGCTAGAATCACCAGTCTGTTGTCTAATCTACACTCCTTTTTCTAAACTGTGTAACATCATCATATAGTCTAAGTGACTAGACTGCACTGGGAGGCTAGACTGCAGCTCCGTGGACCTTTTCCACCCGCCGCCTGGGGAGGCAGGCTCCTCCCTTTTCCTCCTGCCTTGCCCTGTGGTCCTGGGGCGCGCGTGGCCGGCTGGGCGGCCGGGCGGGGTGCTCCGCAGCTGCCTTGCCTGCCTTGCCCGCCCGCCCCCGATGGGACATGCATGGCAGGAGGTTATTGCTCTCAATATGCGCGCGCACGTGGAGGCGGTGGTCCCTCCTTTGAAGCGGGAACCGGCAAGCGCAGAGACGCCACCCCACGGCCTCCCTCCCCTCCCCCTCCCGCTCGCCCGCCCGAAGGCCGCAGCCGGAGGCAAGGCGACACGGAAGCAGCCTTTAATGAGCTTCACAAATAATTAGGAATTTGAAAACTCTGGCTACCTAACTCAACATTTGATCTTGTACAATGATGGAAACAAAGTGCCTAGAAGTTACCAGGTGTCAACTATGCAAACCTTCAGCCATAGGTAGGAGCCAAAATGTTGCACCAGCAAATTGAGAAGAATATACAGTATAGTGTAAATAACACAATGGACACCAAGATTAATTGTAAGCAAAAGCATATATCTGTAAGTACAAAACAAACATGGCTTTAAAATCCTGCTGAAATTTGAGCTTTTAGGATGCTGATGAAGCTGGATTGACTATTCCCTATTGAAATAGGGAAATTTAAATCCCTGTACAGCATTTATTACTGTTATAAAAGATAATGAACTGCAGCAAAACTTAACTGTAATAATTAAAAGTGAAAGTGGGGCCTTTTGAGGATAAAGGAGGGACAGAAATATTTTAAATAAATTTAATAATATATACATTAAATAAGTCAAGCGGTGATTCTCTGTGTGTCTATAATTGTTTGTGGGTCTTTAGTGGTGGCATATCTACTAGAAAGTTTTCTATGAAGATTCTCAGTCATCCTGGTGAGGTTAAATCATCATGACTACTGGACTACTTTTCTAGAAATGAGTTGCCATGACTCAGCTTTTGGTCTACTAATAGCAAGTTATAAAATAGAGGCAAGAGGGATTTCATAGCCTTAAATATCATGCTGGAGCACTGGTTGGGAAGTAGCCATCTTTCTATCATGTGATGTAGGATCAGATTGGAACATATTTCCATAAGGGTCACTGATAACACTAATTATGTCACCATGTCTATCCTGTCTCTCCAAATCTGACTCTGTATCAAGTGCACAGAAGTGATTTATCTTTTCCTGTTGTGGCTTATCTGTTGCTAGGTGGCCAACTTCTATTGGCACCCTGGGACCATGCACCTTCCTTAAGACCACATGAATGGCAGGGAAGCTCACCAGTCACACATACTCCAGTGATCTGGCCTCCTGAGAGATACACTAGGAATTTGAATTCCTAATCCTGGTCTCTGCAGCCAAATATGCAGGATTTCCCTGGAGTTTCCAAGAATCAAAATACTGTGACTCTTATGTCAACCCTGCAATGCAGAAATGGCACCACGCCCGTAAAGCATCCAGGGGGTATCCACAGCTGGGTAAACAGTATTCCTAAATCTATGTTAATCATGTGAAACGTGCCATAACATTCAGTCATCTTATATATGTGTGTGTGTCATAATGACAAGTGCTTTTTTCCTCTCCCCCGCCTCTCTCTTTCTGTCTCTGGCTTCCATGTGTGTTTTATTTTTAAAAAGTACCCACATATTCAGTTGTAAAGCAAGTATCGCCCTGCATTCATCACCATGTCACATGCAAACTTGGAACTGTTGATCTGGGCACTGTTTTTCTTTTACTTAGAATGTTTCTGAATAAAGGGCCAGTTTCCACAACATAGAGATTTGTAACCTTTCCTTCAAACATATGCTTGTTATTTGTTTTTATTGCTTGCAACTTTATTTCCTAGCTTTGCCAGCTGCAGAACCATCTTCATTAAAATTGAATCCTCCCTAAAATAGATGGAGGTGTCAGCTAGATAGTGTTGTTTGAGTTACAGATATGGGAAGCACTTTGAAAAAAATGTGCAGTTATGATCATAATATAATGGTGCTATGCATGGTGCCTAACGTTGCTAAGAAACAAAACACATTTTTGCAGTTGTGGTGGAATGCTGATGATAGAAGATGAATACTGTAGATGTGGAAGAGAGATTCTAATGGAGAGAACATATATGGTAAAGTTTCCGCATATAGATATAGAGGAGAAAATGGATTGCAAACTCCCTTTAGTACAGGCTTCATATTTGGCGTCTTAGTTTTTTTGTGTGTGGTTTTGTTTGGTGGGGTATTTTTGGTATATATGTTCCTGAGGTTTGGCCCTTTGAGTGCAAAATAAAATAAAAAGTAATAACGCTGAAAAGCCGATGGGCAAAAATTGATTCATAAATGAGAAGGTGGCATTCATCTCAACACTCTTATTGGAAACCTAAATCTCAGTAAATTTGTAGCCTAAGGATACAATGGGCTTAAAGGATTTCTGTCTCTGAAGAAAAATTAGAAGGCCTTTGAGGTACGGTAAATGGAAAAAGGTTGTTTGGACAAACGTAGTGCTCCAGCACTCCTAAATGTTAAGCACCGTCGGGGGGTACCTCAGTCATTAAGGAGACTGGCATTTTAGAGATTGTTTCAAGCAGCAGAAGAGTTATGGATGTCTTTGAAGAGGTGGCACAATGCCACAGGGAAATTAGGTCAAGCATGAAAATGATTTTTTGTGTCATTACTTATTTGGTATGGGGGTGATCCAGTATGTGTGTATGTGTGTGCAAGGATATGGGTAGGAGATAAATACCGTTCGCTCCTTTCCAACTCCAAAATCTTCCCACCTTCTTCCAGTATTAAAGTAGCCCCACGTGATATTTCCAACATATGAGGACCATAAATTTAGCTTTGTAGTCTGATACACTGAATCAGTCAGCGCTGTCCTTGTGGTCCACTTGCTGTGCTCTAGCCGTGGAGTGGCGGTGGTTTATAGTTCTTCTGTGCTAGCTTTATATATAATTAAAAACGATCTCTTGGGTCCTGTTAGCAGCCTACAAGTTAAGCTTCCCAGTGTCAGTGCAATGTGCTACTTGCTGTCTATAGAGGGTGGCACCTGACAAAAAGGAAAGATGTGAAAGGTTCCTTCTCTAGTCTCTGCTTGCCACTTGCCCACGACACCATCCTGCCCTTTTGGCTCCCGTTCCAAACAGCCCGGGAGAGTTGCAAAAGCCATATGCAGGCTCACAGCTGGAAGTGTGCTTCTATGCTGAGAACAAATGCATGCAGAGAGGGAGTTAAAACAAATTGTGTTGCAAATGTCCTTCTACCTGAAAGTGTTGCTTCTTTCAAAGAACAACAAGGGTGCAATATTATCCAATTCCAGTGTTTTACTTCTCTGCTATGGCTGGTGGTGGCCAGCCTTATTATGTATGGTTCCTTGGTTTTATTTCTAAATAATTCTGAACCCCTCATTACAACAGAGAGACAGGACTTTTCCCCCAAACAAAGTAATTACTATTAATGCCACAGATCTCTCAAACAGGTAGACATTTTCAACAAACAACATCTTTAAATGCCTCACACACTAGGCACAAAGAATTGAAATTAGTGTTTTTGGAATAACAGGATCCCACTCTTCTCAAAACCATTCGCTACCATCTGATTCGTGAAGGCTGACTGGTTTGCTGTCGCAATGGAGCGATGAATCTGCTAGATGTTTTAGTCTGAATGTAAAAAAAAATCTCTCCAAGGTGCCGGATCTATTTTAAGGTAAGGCATCAGAAGTACTGAGATCTGTTATGAAGTTCAGAGTGAAACTGATGCCAGAGGCGGCAGCCTCCGCTGTCTGTTAGTACTGAATGTTGTTTTCTCTTGTCTTGACCCTGTCTCTCCCAGAATAGGCATTCATTTCTGCTTATTTACTCTACATTTTCATTGCTGCTTATTCTTGTGTGCTAATTTCTATTGTAGTTATTTTCACATCAATATATTGTGCTATTTTGATACAATAACTGGTAGAAATCCTATAGACGTAACATACCTTCACTGCAGTGCCCCATGATATTCTGATTAGTAAGCTAACTAGTTCAGGTCTGGAACAACTCTCAGATGGATACACAGTTGGTTACAGAATTGTACTCAGAGAGTGCTTTTCAGTGGCTCCTTCCCAGATTTAGACCAGGTAACAAGTGGGGTATCCCAAGGCTCAGTCCCAGACACAATGTTCTTCAACATGGTTATTAACTATTTGAACCAGGGGTTCAGGGAATGCTTATCAAATTTTCAGAAGACAAAAAGATGGATGGGATAGCTAATACCCTTGAAGAAACAAACAACATTCAAAGAGAGAGTGTGAGGCTCAAGCACTCTACTGAAAATGACAGAACGGTGTTTGATAGAGATAAATAGGAAGTTCTACACTGAGGTGGTGTGTGTGTGGGTGGGGGACGAAATGTACAGTTGCAAGATGGGAGATACTTTGCTCAGTAATACTACCAGAGAGAATGATTTTGGGATAGTTGTAGATTCGAAGCTGAGTGGACACCAACATCGTGATGTATCTACAAGAAATGCAAATGCTATATTCACTGCATTGACAGAAGGATGGTCTCCAAATACCATGAGATACTAGTTCTCCTCTATTTGTCACTGATTAGGCCTCATCCTTAGTACTATGTCCAGTTCAGGGCATCACAATTTAAGAAGGATGCCAACAAAATGGAGCAAGTTCAGAAGATGTCAAGAAAGATGATCAGGAGGCTGGAATCTAAGCCCTGTGAAGAAAAACTGAACGAACTAGGCCTGTTTGGTCTTGATAGAAGAAGACTAAAGAGAGATAGCACTTGTTAAATGTTTGAAAGATCATCTTTACATAGCAGGGTCAGGTTTTGTTCCCAGTCATTCTGGAATTCAGGAGAAGTATTTATTTATTTATTTATTTATTTATTTATTTAAAGTATTTATATCCTGCCTTTCTTCTTAAAAGGCCCCAAGGCAGCAAGTGGGCTCAAGGGGCAGGAAGTTGGATTTAAGTTAAATATCAGAAAAAACTGTCAGAAAAGCATGACAATGCTAGTTACCTGAGAGGTGGTGAATACTCTGGCAGTAGAGGCATTCAAGAGAAAGTGAGAACATCATCTGTCAGACATACTTGGATTTGGATCCCTGCATTGAGCAGGGAACTGGACTTGATGGACTTGCAGGGTCCTTCCAATTCCAGTATTCTATGAAGCATTTGAAATATGGACTTGGGACGAAGCTGCTATGAATGTCTTGGAACCTAAGGGTGACCAATGAAGAAGTACTAAGTCAGATGACTAAAGAGGAAATACTGTAATAAAAAGAAAACAGATAAAATCCAGAAAGCTTGAATACTGTCCTTGGATCCCATAATGAGAATTGAAAAATAGATTGTTACAGCTGATCATTCAAGCTAACAAAACAGGGGAAGGAAGTGAAGGAAAGAGATCTAACTGGCTGAAGAACCAAGAAGATCAATTTGGATGCATCACACAAGAGTGTTACTTAGAGCTACTGCATCAGAGTCATAACAGTCCTGATGACATCCAGTCTGTGGTAGAAAGGAATAAGAAGGCAGCTGTGGATTGAGAGCAATAGATCATTCATAAAAATATAGATTAAATAGACAGTTGGACTATGAAATGATGGAGCCAGTATTTGTGGTTTGGCATTCCTTGATAAAAATTCATTCATTCTTTGGGTAATATATAACTGTTTCACTTTCTAGTGTTAGTTACTGAGGAGCTAGAATCAGTGAGTGAATGGGAATAGTCTTGAGGAATAGTCATGTGATTTAAAGCAGTAGAGGGTCAAGTGCTCCTTCACACATCCAGAAAGTGGACCACTGATGCATTCCAAATTATATTTTTTTTTTCTTTTCCTGCAGCATGTTTAATGAATGTTCATGTTTCTCACATTATTGAATGTCTTGTTTTAAAATCTCATTTATTCTCATTCCTCTTATGAGTAGAAAAAGAGAAACATTACAGTTCAAAGACTGCAGAGCAATTGAGAGAGGGGGAGGCGGGAAGGATCATTTTTAAGAAAATGTGTTAACGTGGCAAGCCCTCCAAGCCCCAGTCTGGGGAGCAGGGAGGCTGCTGAGACATTATTTGTGCTCACAGACTTATTCCACATAAAGAATGAAAGATAAAGGAACTGGCGAAGCCTTCACTCATAGGCTCTCAAGGTGGAGGTTCTAGATGTAATTTGTAGTTTCAGAAAATGTTTAACATCAGACATATTAAGGCTATTTAAGTCTGATTGAACTGCGGGAGTTCTGGAGGCTTGCCATGAACAAAGTAAAGCTCAATAGGTGGCCATTCCCTTGCGGTTAAGCGGAGCAATCGCTCAGGATGATATCTGCCTCACATGAAAGCCATCCACTGAAGGCTAACATCCTGTACCAGGCAGGTGCTGCTGTGCAACTTTGCATTAAGTCCACTATATATTCCTCTGTCAAGCTGGATGGCAGCAAGCTGAAGACAGTGGTACCTTGGTTTACAAGCATAATCCGTTCTGGTAAGTTAAGAGAATTAAGCCAAACCAGCCTTCCTTCTGCTCTCTCCCCATCCCTGCCCCCAGGCTGCAGAAACAGTTAAAGTGAGAGATCCTTTTACTTAATTCTCTCAACACTCTGATCTATCTTTCAGAGAGGATTTGAGCAGGATCCCTATTGTATTTAAAACAAGAGAAGCACAGATGGCAAATAACAATGCTGCAACTTGGCCAAATCTCTTTCCAAAAAGTGGATTCATTGGGAGAATTTTAAGAGAATTAAGCCAAAGCTCCTCTCATTTTAAATGTGTGTGCAGCCAGGGACGGGGGGGGGGACGGGGCAAGGAGCGAGGAAGTTCCTCCCTCTGGAGAGCAGGAGGCAGGTGCCTCAGAGGGATGGGCGGCAGGTGGGTGGGCTCTGCAAGACTAAGTGTGTGCGTAACCCCAGCCCTAACCCTAACCCTGACCCCCCAACCTTTCTCCTGCTCCTCTGTTTCTCCTCTTCTGGTGGCTGGGCTCATGAAGGAGCAGACAGCGGCAGAATAGCTGGAGCCAGAAGCGCTGCCTGGGAGGTCTCCGTTTGGACTGTTGGGGGAAATAAGAGCCTGGTGGCCTGGCAGCAGGAAGTGCAGCAAGGGCCGCAGTAGGGTTTGTCGTTGAGGCGAGGTGCATGCAGGAGGGGAGGGGGAGGGTGGTGGCCAAGGGGTGACTGGGGGTGACAGCAAAACGAGCACCTCCAACGAGCATCTTTTGCTTGTTGATCAAAGCAAAATTCAACAGAAAATTTTGCTCGTTTATCAAATAATTCATAAAACAAGATACTCAAAAATCAAGGTACCAATATAACATCAAAGAGGCACTTGTGTGCTAATTATGCGATAAGTAAAATGTTTGACATTGGGGGAAAATGTAACCAGTTTGCAATTTATTGATAATAAAGAGCAATATACATGTTTTAATTATAATAATGACAATCTAAGTTTCATCTGCCTTTCTCTCCCCAAACAAAATGTTTCATACCAATTTAAAACTAATTACTTTAGAGTGAGGAGGAATTAAAGAACCTCTTAATGAGGGTGAAAGAGGAAAGTGAAAAAATGGGCTGAAGCTCAACATCAAAAAAACTAAGATCATGGCCACCGGTCCCATCACCTCCTGGCAAATAGAAGGGGAAGAAATGGAGGCAATGACAGAGTTTATTTTCTTGGGCTCGTTGATCACTGCAGATGGTGACTGCAGCAACGAAATAAAAAGATGCCTGCTTCTTGGGAGGAAAGCAATGGCAAACCTAGGTAGCATCCTAAAGAGCAGAGACATCACTTTGCCAACTAAGGTCAGGATGGTTAAAGCTATGGTTTTTCCAGTAGTGATGTATGGAAGTGAGAGCTGGACTATAAAGAAGGCTGATCGCCGCAGAATTGATGCTTTTGAGCTGTGGTGCTGGAGGAGAGTCTTGAGAGTCCCCTGGACTGCAAAGAGATCAAACCTATCCATCCTGAAAGAAATCAACCCCGAATGTTCACTGGAAGGACAGATTTTGAAGCTGAAACTCCAGTACTTTGGCCACCTCATGAGGCGAGAGGAGTCCTTGGAAAAGTCCCTGATGCTGGGAAAGATTGAAGGCAAAAGGAAAAGGGGACGGCAGAGAAAGAGATGGTTGGACGGTGTCATCGATGCAACCAATATGGGTTTGACAAAACTCCGGGAGGCAATGGAGGATAGGAAGGCCTGGCGAGCTCTGGTCCATGATGGGGTCACGAAGAGTCGGACACGACTGAACGGCTGAACAACAACAACAACTTTAGAGCAGTCTCTCATTTAAAGTATTTACTACACATGCCACTATATAAATTGTGATTCTATGGCTAGCTAGATTATTTGCATCCAATCTGCCTCTACTTTTATTTTTAATTTCTGTCAGTACTGTGAACTTCAAAGGTGACAGACATGCTGTATAACCATGCTAAGAGTTAACCCACCATTGTGAAACATTAGGAAGTTCTTGCTCTTAACTCCAAGTGTTGCCTCCTCCAAGGAAAATGGACTTGCAGGTGAATGCTACCTGAATAGTAGTTAGTAAGGAAGGATGGGTTTGCAACCAATGGAAATGAAAAAGGTCAATAGTGACTTAGAGCAAATTTTGTTGTTTCAGAAAAATTGCCAACATTAATGTCAGGGTTCTACGGTATGTTCATCTTGCAAAGCATTTAAGAAAAAACACAAACTCCATCAAAGCCATCTGTCCTTCACTTGGGATATTCTCAAAGAGCACAACTGTCATGTGTGGAGCGTGTTCATCAACAGGACATCTCCTGCTTCAAGGTTGGTGATATTCTGGACAATGAGGGTGACTTTGTTATTATTAGGATGACTGTGTCACAGCTACGTATATAACAGCTAATAGCTACTGTTCTTTTGTGATTGGAAGATACAATTAGCAAACAAAAAGGAAAGCCAAACAATATCTGAACACTTTACAAGTAATTATGCAGGCTACACATTTCAACCACCCACCCACCCCCGTGAGCTTGGTGCTCTCTTTACTGACATTGGAAGGACGGAAGGCTGTGTGAACTTTGAGCGAGTGACCTGGGCTTGAACCCCAGGTCGTGAGCACAGTTATAGTTGCAGTATGATTGTTTAACCACTGCACCATGAGACTCAAAAATAAAAATCATATTCCTAACTCTGCTAACATTATGACCAATAAATTGATATTTATGTATTTATTTATTTGACTTATTTGACTGGCACAGTGCCACTCTGGGAGGTTTACAATAATTTCAATGTAAACAAACCATATACAATATACACTGGAATAAAAATAATACAACATGATAATACATGATAAAACATAATTAAATCAAACAGCATAATCATATTCATTAGGACTCAAGTGGAATGGTCTGATGTAATAAGACACAGCAATAATTTGATGGTTCTGAAGCAAGTGGCTTCTATTTCACCTATTATGGAGAAGCATACATAAGTTGCAGATATTAACAGATATTCTATGCTTTATTGGTTCTGCAGGTGGCCACTGTGAGCCTCAGAATCAGTGAAACTGCAGCTACGGTTTTCTATCAACATGAAAATTTCAGGCCTCTTATTAAAAAAGCTATTAAAATTTAAGTCACCTTGAAATCGCATACAAGTAATGAACTGCAGGTGTCAATACATGAAAGAAGGGTTTATGCTGATCAAGGAAATTTTGCAGGAGTGAGTTGGAGAGGGAGTGACTACTCCAGTTGCTAATTCATGCATTAAAAGTGGCTACTTTTCTGCTCAGCTTTCACATATGGCACCCTTCAATGTCTGTATGTGTTACACAAAGATAGTGAGGGCTAGTATTGCAATGCAGGAAATTCTCTTTGTTTACTATGTTGGAGGTTAGATGGGACCTGCTTCTTGAGTTTTTCCAGAACTGTTGCCATTTTCCTGCACCCTGCCCTCTGATGTAGCATGGATTGCCAGCAAGTGGGGTATAGGGGGAGATGGATGGAGCCTTGTTTTGAACAGCACCCTCGCATGATGCAGGGAGGCAAACATTAAGTCATGCTGGCAAATTTTGTTTTGAAAGCCAAGGTTCCAGGGCACTGCAATAATGCAGAGAAAAATACTGGAAAATGTTACATGGAAACATTTATTTGCTCTGGATGTTGAAAAACTGTCTTGAATATTTGAACATGGGGAATTTTCTGTGTCACAGTGAGAGTGCACAATTTAGTATTTATTATTACTCCTTTTTTCTTTTGCAATTCTGCAGCCTTAAGAATATTTGCACCTCAGAGAACCACCTCTCTGCCCCCATGCTGTGGCACTGATCCTGTCCCAATATATTTGATATATGTGCAAGATAATGTATATTTAGAAATAAGTCCAAATCACCCATTCCCAGACCAGATGAGTGTGTAGCAGAGTTTGCTGTAAACATGCAAAACTGACAATGTTAATTGTTCAAAAATTGCCTGTGTAGTGGAATGGAATTCCTTTGGGAAGATGGGTGGTATAGAAATAAATAAATAAATAAATAAATCACAAAGGTCAATTGCTACTAATTAGGAATTTGTGCCTGGATTCCTGGTGGTGCACCAACTGAGTTGTTGCACCACCAGGAATCTAATCTCATTCCTCATGACCAGGAATCTAAGCAGGGACCAGTTAATTAGCAGCCATTTGCTGTTGAGAGTCATCCCATTTCCCTCCAGCCAACATATCTATGCAACATGATTTCGGCCAATGTATTATATTACATAGATTTATTTATTTATTTATTGCTTTAAAAAGACACAAAAATGTTCTGCTTTTCCTAATGGAGCATAAAAAGTGATTCACACTATGGATTAAAAATGGATAAAGAAATAATTTATAATATTAAAACAGAATTGCAGTTGGAAACAAGCTCCAAAGTAAAGCCATGTGAATATTCAGGAGCAGAAGATAAAGCACAGCAGCCACCCTCAAAGGGTCCTTCCTCAGAGGCTACTGGGTGACCTGTCTGAGTAAATACATATTCGCCTCCAAGCAAGAGTCTTATAGTTTTCTTGTTGTTTGTGGTTTTTAAAAAGTTGATTTTAAAGATGGGCACAAAGTGAATTTTTAATTTGTTTTGTTATTCATTATTCATTTCATTCCATAAGGAAACAAATAATGAACCACCTGCTCAAAGAAAAACAAAACAAAACTGATTTTTTCTTTTCATTTCATTTTTTTTTTGTTCCCCTATCCGGCGTCTTCTCCTACCTGAATGTTGCCACCAGGCCCAGGACTACAGCTGATCAGCACTTAAGTAAAAAAGTAAAAAATAAAAAATAAATAAAAGCTCTGACCCAGCCCACGGGCCAGCTGGTCGGCAATAGAGTAAAATAATAAATAAAAATAAATTGCCAACCCGGCCCAGGGGCCAGCTGGTCGGTGGCAGAGTAAAAAATAAATAAAAAAATGCACTGACCCAGCCTACAGGCCAGCTGGTCAGCACTTGAGTAAAAAAATTTTTAAAAGCACTGACCCAGCCCATGGCCCAGGTGGTCGGCACTTGAATAAATAAATAAAAAATAAAAAAGCATCGACCCTGCCCACATGCCAACTGGTTAGTGCTTGAATAAATAAATAAAAAAATAAAAATAAATAAATTTAAAAGTGCCTACCTGGCCCACAGGCCAGCTGGTCGGTGCTTGAATAAATAAATTAAAAATTAAAAATTAAAAAAGTGCCAACCCAACTAGTCGTTGCAGTAAAAAATAAAACAAAAAAAAAAACAAAATGAGAAAAAAACAAAAATTGAAATGAATTTCTTAAAATAATTTCATTTTATTCTAAATGAAATGAAAAAATAAAAAACAAAACAAAAAATGAAATGAAATGAAATGCCATTTTGGCATTTCGTGCCCATCTCTACTTGATTTTATTGACATTTAATTTTTTTATATGCAGTATTATAAATCAATTTGAGAGTTTTTTGAAATGAAAAGGGTTATAGCAATATTTAAACAAACAAACAAACAAACAAAATTCTTACGAAACGTGAACTGGTTCACAGATCTTAGACAGGGATTCTAGGAGGTCACTTCTACATATTTCAAGAGATCAATGGAACTGGTTTGACAGGAGACAGACTTGAGCTTTAGAATCTGTAGTCTGTAGGTTATTCAATCAATCAATCTCTCAATCTCTCAATCTCTTAATCAATCAATCAATCAATCAATCAATCAATTTTATTTCTCTCTTGTTCTGTCTAAAGACATCCAGAGGACCACACATCATAATTCAAATAGCTGTTAGTTGTGTGAGAAACACAACAATTGAATAGTGAAATTCTACTCATAAATGACAAAAGCATAAATAGAAATTGGTCATGGCAACAAATGCCATTCTGATTTTACATGCTTTGTCTTTTCCTGCCTCTTGGTTGTCTGTATAATATGCATATTTGGAGCAGGTGAAGTCCTGCATGTCCTACTCTGCTTGTGGAGGCTTTTACATGATCTGTAAATCCATTAATGCAGCTCCCCTATTGAAGGGAGTCTTTCATAGTGTGCATGTGAGTAATAAGAAGTGGAATGAGCTGGGGTGCACAACCTGTTCTTACAGGGACAGGATATAATGGAAGGGGCTTCGTTTTAAAATTATTCCTTGACTTGGCAAAATTCTTAGAGCACCTGAGTCAGTATTTCTTGCCTTACATGCATATGTGATTGATTTGGTCAATTTTATGTATTGAAAATAAGATAGAACTTCAGATTGCAGGGAGTGAAACTAATTCCCTTCTGTATACAGTTACTCTCCCCACTATCAGCACCTGTAGCCACACATCAAGCCTTAACTCTTGTGAATCTTCAGCTTTATTTTCATAACAAAATTACCAGTGCATATACTGTATATCCTTCTGATCTTTTTGCCCGAGGCACTTTCTCTTGTCACATAAACTAGGCTTAATGGAAATGAGGAGGGTTTATTAATGCCTTGCATCCCCTCATTTATCAGCCCTCAATATTCTCTTGATGGGGTAACATTTTGGAAGCCACTGTATTTGACTTGGAGAAAAAAGTCAGGGTGAATGGAGGAATAAAAGAAATCCCTTGAGGAAAAAAAAGAAACTGGAGTAATTTTCCCTCTTCCTCACAAAAGAAATAAATATAATAATCATCATAATCTGAGAACCACAGCATACTTTTCTTCTTCTTCCTAGTTTTTTTTTCCTGCACGTGTGGGATCCACTTCTTGGATCCTGAAATGCCACATTGTCTGATTGACTGCGTATTCAGGGCATAGGTTGAAAATTTGCACGCCATTATTGGCAGTGTCCTCCCATCTTTGTTTTGGTCAGCCATGCGGCTGCTGGCCATTGATTTTCAGGTGGGATACCATTTGTGCAATGGTGAAAGTGCTTCCCTGAGGACATATCCATACCAGTGGCTTTCTCGTATCTTCTCTGTTACTGACACCACACCTCTTTGCTGTCAGGCAGTATCATTTGTGAAGTGGTTGAGTACCTGATATTGCAACAGAGCACACATATTTCTAAGGCGTGGAGATGGCTCTCTGTGCCCACTGTTGCTGCCCAGCTCTCTGTGACACACAGGGCAACAGGGCAGACAACGGTCTTGTAAATGGTGGATTTGGAACAGACTGGCATTTGTCTTGTCACAAAGCACAGCACTGAGTTCCCATCAGTGCACTCAGGCCACATTCACACTAATGCCACATTGCCGTGGATATGGGTGCCAAAATACAGGAAGGGAGCCACCTTTTTAGGGTTTTTTTCCATTTATGAAAAAAATGGTATAGGGAATAGTGAAATAGGAGATGGTTGGAGCAAAACTGTAATGCAGAAGAAAACCAGAGACAAGATCATGTGAACATTAACACATTGTGCACTATACATATGGGAAGGTGTTTTCTTCATTATCTTTCATCAACATAATAGAGGAGCCCATATGTTGTAGGCCCTTAGAAGGAAACATTCTTAGCATATGATGATTATTACCATATTACCTCTGGCTTATGAGATTTTACAAGAAAGGAGAACTCAAATTCATATTTCTATCAAACATTGTGCCAATGTTTTGATGTACATTAATGGACACTGGGAGAATTCAGAAGTCTTGGAATAATCTTAGAACTGCTAAACTGCAAGGAACACTGTGGATTAGAGATGGGCACAAATTGAAAAAATGACATTTCAGTTTTTCATTTTTTGTTGCGGGTCCGTTTTGGTTCATTTTCATTTTTCGTGATTTTTTTTGAAAAAAATTCATTTCATTTTTAAAATTTTTTCATTTTTAACCCACTTTTTGCACGACTTAAAGCATTTCCGCACGCGGATGTCCCCCAACGCCCCAGACCAGAGGGAAAACACTAAAAAAAAAAAGATGCTGGCAGAGACACGGTATAGACTAGGTACGCAGGGAGGCTGCAAAGGCAGCGGCCAGCATTGCCCAGGGTGCAAGGCAGCCGCAGAGTGACTGCACTGCGGGGCAGGGAAGGGTACTCACCGAGAGGTACGCACGCACACAGGAGGCTGCAAGAGAAATCTCTTCTTTCTCTCCCCTAAGAGCCAGGATGCAGCCAGCAGGAACACAGAGACACACACCTGCCTGGCTGGCCTAAAGTAAGGCGTCACAGAGACAGCAATCCCACCCTAACTCCCACCACAGACTGCAAGGAGGACGGGGGCTGCCAGAGCTTTTTATGCCCTCTGTGGCTGCCACACCTACCCAGTCTGCAAACTGGGCATGCTATTGGTTGAAATTGCCCAAGAATTTACATGATCCCATCACATGGCTTGCATCCATCTTGTGGCTGGAATCTGTTTTGTGTCATACTTAAAGGGAAAAGAAAAAATACATTGGGATGGGAGAAAGACAAAAAGAAACGTTTTAAGGACCCCAACCCCCTGGTAGGTAATAATTTCAAATAATTATCACTGTGTTTTTATGGATGTCCAGAGTGTTTTAATACCCAAGAAATCAATATTAAGCATCTGGGAGCCATTTTGGGTCGATGTCCCCTAACTCCCCTTAAAGGAAAAAAAATACAGCGATCTGAGAAAAGACATCAATGCATGTTTTAAGGACCCCAAACCCCCGGTAGGTATTATCAGGAAGAATAAATAATTATCGCTGGGTTTTTATGGATATTCAGGACTTTTTTTAACATTTAAAAACAGCTCATTTCATTGCGCGTTGCCATTAACGAAAACAAAATGTAACAAACCTAATTTTCATGGTTCTGTTCGGTTCATTCAATTTCATCACAATTTTCATTATTCGTTTTGTTACATAATGAAATGAATAACGAATAATGGAACAAAGTTTTTTTCCGTTTCTTGCCCATCTCTACTGTGGATCATTAAGTCTGACTCTTTTCAGTGCCCACCATTATGTGCCTACCTGTCTGGTTAAGGAGGTATCATTGGACTAGAGGTACCCATGTTTCCGAAGTTTAAAGTAAAATAGATTCTTTAAATTATAACTTCAGATTCTGGTAATATTTTACAAGATGTCTTCCTTGCAATATCATCCACACAATGATGCTTCTGAAAATCTGAAGAAAAAAAGTGGTAGAAACATTCCACTGAAGATGAAGGTGCCTGTACTGTATATATTTGATTAAGGGTTTTCCAACAGATGCACAGGGCATTTAGTGTCCTACTTGGAGACCTTTTTGGAAAAAAATGTCCAGTGTAGTCATTGTATTGCAATGTTTTAGCAACAGAAAAATGATTTCTGAAGCACCAATTTGGAAGAAAATATTACATCAGAACCAATGCTCTGTGATAGCTGATCCATGTTTAATTGATTCATTAATAAAAATCCTATTGTACCATTATGCTTGAGAAAATGGGTGTCTGTCAACCCATTATTTGCAAGTAATTTCTCAAGTCAATCACAGTGCACTCTTATCTTGGGCCACAGTTCTAGCTATTGTTACATGTCACTAAGCTAAAGTGAACTGAATGAGTTGCACCCATGCATAACTCTTTGTAAGACTAGACTTCTTATGTAGCTCAAAGAATAATCTTGAAATGCATACATAAGTGACAGTCATGAGAAATCCAAGACCATCCAGCTAAATTTTGATTTGGTAGATTATAGGCCTTCAGGAGAGAAAAGACATACAGTAGATTCATAATATCTTGGATCCAAACAGAGGGAAGCAGGCAAACTGATGGACATTGGAACATGCATCTGAAGTTAGTTGCAAAGAAAAGGCTTTGATCTGGGCTCCAACTGAAGGGAGGTTTGTATATATGTGATAGTGTACTAGTTATACCTCTGTGTTGATAATTTTTCTAATGAAGATCTGGAATTCTGGAGAAGGTTCCCCCAGGGAATCCAGGTCCACACTGGGTTCCTGGAGTCCAATTACAATTGGTATTTTATCTGAAATTCTACCCATTAATAAAGTAGAACAGGTGATACCTTTGGGCTACTAGAAAAATAACAAAAAAATTGCTAATATTGTGAGGGCAGAACACTCTTCCTCAGAGAGTTTAAAACATGGTACAGCTCTGAGCAAGAGGGCTTTGCCCTTGAAATATTAGTAGCCTAAAAGTACCAGATGTTCTACTTTTGCATTTGGTCTTTGTGATGGCTATACGGCTCCTTATTTTCCATTAATCTGATTATTTCAGAGATGGAAGCCAAGGAATCAGGAATCATGCACAGTAGAAGAGTAAGGAGGTATATATATTAATGGGTGGAATTCTAATTAAAAGAGAAAACACCATCCAAGATTACAATGTAGTATTCCATTGCCATTTAATAGCACAGTTGCCTACTTTTCCTTAAAGTGTGTGTGTGTGTGTGTGTGTGTGTGTGTGTGTGTGTGTGTGTGTGTGTGTGTGTGTGAATCGCCCATACAGATTTTTAAAAAGAATACTGAGGTAACAGGTGTTAAATATTAAGATCCAAGGTTGATCACCCCACTGTACAAGGGGTTGCCTTTCAAGAGTGTTGGGTAACTTCAGCTGATCCAAAATACTGTAGCCAGAGTTTTAATATAGTTAACTAAATACAGTTAAAATATTGGCTGAATACTAGCCATGGGCACGACTTGGCGAAATTCTCGTTTCCGTTTCCGTTTCTCGTTTCCGTTACGTAACAGAAACGGTAACAACAATTACTCCGCCAGAACTCGAACTCGAACCAACTAAAGAAAAATTGGGTCTGATTTGTCGTTGTCGTTCCTGGCATCGCAGTGATCGCACGATGCCAAGCGGCACAGGAAAAAGTTTTTAAAAAAACCTGATTCCCGGCCAAAAAAGCAGGCGAAAATATGCCTGCCTCAGTGAGGGGGGCACCTACCAGAGGGGTGGTTTCTGGGGGGGGTCCCCGGCCTCCCTCCCCTCCTCTCCGGGGCTGCGCAAAGTGCGTATCCTCGTCGTCGAGACGCACTCGCCCATGCCAACTCGCAAAGCGGCACGGCACAGGAAAAAAGTTTTAAAAATTAAAAAAAAAATGATCCCGGCCAAAAAGCAGGCGAAAATATGCCTGTGGCCTGCCTCAGTGAGGGCACCTACCAGAAGGGTGGTTTCTGGGAGGCGGGGGGTCCCCGGCCTCCCCCCTCCTCTCCTGGGCTGCGCATCCTCGTCGTCTCGCCAACTTGCCATGCCATACGGTGTGGGCGGGGGATCCAAAACGGGGCGACCCGCAATATTTATTTTGAAATCGTGGTCCAAAAACACACCAAAGCACCACAGAAACATGCGAAAATAGCTATTTTAAAATTGCCTGAATTTTTTCAGTAGCAGCAGTGTTTTTTTTTTTTTTGCAACAAAACGTCTCAATTGATTTTATTTTATTTTATTTTATTTTATTTTTATTTTTTTACACCTGCGCAATAATGGGCTGGCCATGGGAGTGGACCATGCAAATTTTTGGAGCCATTCCACCAATTGCATGGCCACTTGGCCAGGTTTTGACCGAGACTTCTGGGATGTGCCAGTCGGGCATAAAAAGCCACTAACCCTAGCCCGAACCCGAACCCGAACCCGAACCCATACGCCAGTACACTGTCCTTCTTAGTGGGTCAGAGAGGCACCCAGAGGTGCACCCCAGTAACTCACCCTAACCTTACCCGTAACCCTAAGCCTAGCCCTTGTGCTAACCCCTAACCAGTAAGCCAGATGTGTACTTGCACTGCACTACAGCAAGTACACTTCCCTTCTTAGTGAGTCACAGTGGGCGCCCTTAGGGGTCCAGTCCTCTGTCACTTCGCTCTCCAGCCCAAGCAGGCAGTGAGTCACAGAGGCACCCGTCGAGGTGCCTCTGCCTGCTGCAACTGCAACTTAATGGTATGTATATCCAATTGGCTATGCATGCCATTTTATAGCGGGTGAGGAGAGGAGGCACCCACAAGGTGCCTCCAGGAGCCCGCTTTCCCTTCATGGCAGGCCAGAGGAGGCACCCACCCCAAAACCAGTACTAACGACAGATGAAAAACCGACAAACGAAACGACAATTTTTTGGAAAATTTCGCGAAAAATGGAAACTAGCCGAAACGGGCCGGCTCCGACACACGACAACTCGAAACGTAATTTTTCCTGGTCGTGCCCATCTCTACTGAATACAGTTACAGGGAGCTTCAATGTGCCCTGTTACAACAGCCTTCCTGGCTACTGGTCCATTTCTGTCCCAATCCAGAGTGCTGGCTGTTAGTTATAAAGCCTGGTATTTAATCTTACTGCTTTCAGCCTTATCATCTGCTATTTAAAGTTCTGCCACTAAATGACGCTTTCAACCCAGGGGCTGTTCAATGTGCTTGCTTTTGGCTGGACTTGATGGAGAGTGATCTGACACTCTAAATGTGCAATTTGTATTTTCAAAGTTGTTTCTCCTCCCAGCATATCATATCATAGAAGAACGAGAAATTGAAAGGCCATCTGGGTTTTTTCTGCAAATAAATAAATAAATAAATAAAAAATGAGATGTCCCTTTGAGCTCTTGGGAATGCTCATTGTAAGCTAAATCTTCCTTCTTTCAGTCACAACTTCACTCATCAATATGCAATTATGATTCAAAACAGAATAGATTACTTTGCAGTTTTCGTCTAGCTCCTTCTGTGTAGACATGAATGATGGAAAGAAAGCAAGAGCCTATTAGTGTTTTTGGTTAATGAGTCACAGATGCTTAGATGGTAACTGTGAATTTCATTCTAATTCTGAGCATGATTTCAATGGTGTTTCTATAAACAAATTTAATTTGGTTCATGAGCATCTTATATAGATATCTGAATCTGTACATGTGTCTGTATCTACAGATTAAATGATTGATGACACACAGACAGACAGACAGACAGACAGACACGCACACATACACATACACATACACATACACATGCACATACACATCATCATCATCATCATCATCATCATCATCTCATTTTTGTAAACTGATCCTGTTATTTGCACTTCTACCTTCCCCTCCCCACACACAGTGTTTATAATTAGCCATTCACATGAGTACATCATGTACTCCTCACTTCAGTTATATACAGTACTAAATTAGTTTTACCTTCACTTCCATTGACATGCCATATTTTTAAGACAAAATGTTTAATGTATCTCTGTGTTCAGTCATATTATCTGACAAATGGTGTTTATCAATTTTAAGCGTGCAGGGAAATTTACCACAACACTGAGAACATTCCAGATCTTCTTGTTGATTCTAGTCAGTATCCAAGTTCATTTATGGCAGTGGTGTTTTACAGGATTTATTGCTACTCCACATGACTGGACAATAAACTTCACACTTGGTTGTCTTCTATGATTCTAGATTCAATGAGAGGTGCACAATTTTCTTAAAATCCAATTCTTTCTGAAACTTTCTTCTTTTTCTGTTGGTATTCTCCTCAACTTTTTATTTCATTCTTCTCCTTGTCATTATTAAAACCCAATCTGGATTGCTACAAAGGTTATATCTATAAAGTTATGAGATTATATTTGAAGAGGTGTATGACGTTATCTTCACATCTGTGTATCTACCTATAAATATATACCTACAGAAAGTACCTATATGTATACCATAGTCAGATAATAGTGATTAAAGGTGCCTCATGCACTATTGGGAATTCATGAGACACTTTTGATTATGATAGTAGCCATCATGCCCCTGAGTTGCTCCACTCAGAATGTGAATAGATCCCTCACAGCTGTGTGTGTTCTTTCTTAGACCTGTCTCCAGATGTATTCACATTATATAGAAAACTAATCCACCAAGGAGTAGTGCATATGTACCTGCCATCAAATTGGAACTGACCAAACCCTTATATGTCTTTCATGGAAAGGGAAGTATGTAAGGAATGGTTCTACCAGTTTCATCTCACTACAGAGTTTCCAAGGACAAGTGGTGATTCAAACTCAAGTCTCTAAACCAGGGGTCCTCAAAGTTTTCAAACAGCGGGCCGGTCCACCACCACCCAGACACCACTGGGGGCCGGATCAGTCCAAAAGCAGCTGCGGAGGCTTGCTTGCTCACAAAACAGGGGGTAGGGGGGTTGCAATTGGTCCCAGGGGCCGGATTCAGGACCTTGTGGGGGGCACATCCGGCCCCGGGGCCTTAGGTTGAGGACCCCTGCTCTAAACTGCTAAGCCCATGTAATGTAATGGATAGAGATCTGTTACATTACACAGGGTAACCTATGAAGGAGCAGGCTAGAAGGGAATTCTCTACACTGACATTCTTTGTTGTACAGCCCAGATTTATCAGTTTTCTGAACGTCAGGCCTTCAGTAACTCACAAAGAAAAATCTGCAAATCACACTGCTCAGATTTGCTCACATTGCCTCACTGGGTTTTTTTCCTCTCTCTCTCAGATCCTCCCCTTTACATAATATTGGACCTAAAGCAAGGTGCTCCATTTTCTCACCCATACCAAAAGGTCATCAGTCCTTATCATAATCTCCAGGACTATTATGTAGTTCTGAAAGAGAAATTGTTCTGATAACTGACTGCACAAAATTCCCACTTTGCTGGACTCAGAAAAGGAATTCTTTCAATAGTACTTTCAATGGCAAAGCAAGCTTTGTATCTTTACATTTTCTTTGATTTTGCTAAAAAAATCTGAAAACTTCTGTGGTAGTTAACAGTTATGCTATCTTTTATTTATTTTTACTTCTATTTAAATAAGTCATAGTTAAAGAACCTGTTATTAGCAGAGCTGTAATCCTATACCCACATATCTAGGAATAAGCTCCACTTAGTTCAGTGATATTTATTTCTGCAGAAACGTGAAGAATTCACACGCACACACACGCACACACACACACACACACACACACACTTTTTGAAATGTGCAGATCTTTCATGAATAGCCTTTTCATACACAATAAGGTCTAGCATCTTTTGTCCCCACCCAAACATTTAATCTGTTTGAACAGCAACTTTCAAGTAATTAGTGCTATTCATATTAAAAATGATATTTAGATTCAAAGTGGATGAAACATACTTGAAAGTGTTCTTGAAAGCGTTGAATTTCTGATAATTAAGGCTGCTATTTTTGCTGTATTTTCCTATGAATACTCCATAAACAAGATATTCTACAAGCATGCATTGCTTGTTTTCTGAGGTATTTAAGTCTATATACTTCTTCTTCTTCTTCTTCTTCTTCTTCTTCTTCTTCTTCTTCTTCTTCTTCTTCTTCTTCTTCTTCTTCTTCTTCTTCTTCTTTGTACATTAGGAAAGCAAAAGCTGAATTGAAAGTTATACAGAGGCAAGTTGATTGTTTTAACCCCTGCCTTAAATATTATAAAAAACATTGGACTATTGAATTTTGTCCGTTTAGCAAATATTCAAAACGGGAAAAACTCTATACACTACAATTTTTGCAGTTTCCCTGGCAATGCCTTAATATCTATAGAATACAGGAACATTCATCACAGTTGTTTATTTGATAAATGTGAAATATAGAGTTATAAAGTTAGCTTTGACATATGTACTATTCAGCAATGTACTATATGCCAATGCTCAATTTATCTATGGCTTAATTGTTAATATTTTGCAATAAGCAACTTCTTTTCCCAACCATGTTCATCTTTTCCTACTTCTCCAACAGGTTTTTCATTACTGATATTTGGGGTGGAGGTTTGATGTAATATTTTTCATACTGTATTCAAGTACGATACCATCCAAACAAACCTCTTCTGTATCTCATTGTATTGACAAAGTTTGAATCTCAAGTGCTACATAAGCACAAAAGAACAATATGTTCTGTAGTATGAATAGGAGTAGTGGATAATGTTGAGATATGGCACAGCTGTCACTAGGAATAATGTACCCCTTCTTTCCGGAGTCATTTACAATACAATGAATCCATGAAGTCATGGCAGATTATGAAATCATTGACCAGCACTTTATGCATTTTGTATTGGAATGTTATATCTAGTTCAGATGTAATTTCTTTCATGCAATGGAATAAAGATCCAGACCTCAGAGCTTCCCACAGATATGATGCATTATATAACTAGACTTACTCATTATATACTTAATTTATCATTTGCCTGGTATGTGCGATCTTTTTCCTTTGATCAGTCTGGAAGGATCAAAATGACAAGTAATATTGAGTACAGTAATACCTTGGTTAACAAGCATAATCTGTTCCAGAAACATGCTTCTAAACCAAAACATTCTTATATCAAAGCAAATTTCCCCATAAGAAATAATGGAAACTCAAATGATTTGTTCTGGACTCCTATAAACCACATACTATGCACACAAAATGCCAAAACTCACAAAAGAAGTTGGCTACAAATCCGTGTCCAAACCATGGTTTACGTATCTGGCTGCAGAATATGCTCTGCTTGGGACTAAAAACTCTGTATTTTAAGGTGGCAATAATAAAGTGCAATTTGTAGCCCTATACACATTTTACTAGCTGCCCCATGACTAGAAATGGTTTGGAAAAATAAGAAAGTATGTTGCAAGCAAATTAAATAAATATAAATATAAATATAAATATAAATATAAATATAAATAAAACCTTAACCTGCACATTACTGACTGGTGCAAGGGAGACCTCTATTCCTCTCTCTTTCCTCTGCTTTGGAGGCTGACTGAGATGGAATGTTCCAGACAATCACCCATGATCCAGCAGGGGGAGGGAGGGGAGAGAGTCACCACTGGTTCAATTGTGATAATGTGACCTGCTCTCAGTGCTTGTATATCAAGGCATTGCTTGTTGATCAAGGGAAAATTTAGAAGAAATGTTTGCTTGTCTTGCAAAATGCTCTTAAAACAAGGTACTCTTAAACCAAGGCATTACTGTATATATGATCCCCTGATCTAATCTGGAATATATTTTGAAAGGTGCCAGGAATATGCATGCCAAAAACTTGGACTTCACACTTGGAAGTAGCTGAGTATGTTATGTATTTTTAAAGAATTAGGATTGAGAGCACTGGGTTGTGCTGTCACTTTTTAGATTTGCTACCAGGCATTTTAATATACCATTATTGGATTTGTGGTGAATGTTTTATTTTCATTTAACTTTCAGAAGGTAAATTGAAGATGATAACAAGGGAGAAATCTTAAGGTGGCATTTAGTTAATAGATCCAAATTTTAAATAAATCAATAGAAGATCCATTGATTTCTGTCCCTGCTGGAAACCATTTCTCCCTCTGTCAGAATAACACAGAGAGAGGAAGGGCCTTTTCACACGACCCCTAAGATCCGCTGGTCCCTTAAATTCGGACCAGAGATCTTGGGGGTTCGTTTCTGTTCCTGCGTCCCCACCCCTCAGCACTTCCTGCTCCTGTCGGCGTGAGGGGGAGGGAGGGGAAAAAAGGACACAAGAAGCCTTTACTAACCTGCCGGTGCCGGTCGAAGTTGCCACGAGCCCCGTTACTTCCTGGTTCCTTCTCAAGGGGCTCTTAAAGGGGCGAGAGGCAAAAAAACAGCAGACAAGCCAGGAGAGCCGGGAACTCTTATCCGCATCAAAAAATTTTCACCTCCAGAGAGCAGGTACATGAAAAATGCGCTGGGTTGCGCTAAAGTGGGCGGGGTTGCACTTAATTGTCTGCAAACTCCGGAGCTGGTGGGGAAACATTTCTAAGCTCCAGAGCTGGGAGCCATTTGCAGCGTAGCTTAGGGGTCGTGTATAAACGCCCGAAGAGAATGTGGAATCCATGCATTAGTAATAGTGGAGGGAACTTTCAAAATCCATGCACCTTGAAATGACAGATGGAAGTTGTTATCTACTGGCATTGATAGGTACTAAATTTTCCTTTGTGGTCTTTGCCTTACAAATACAGTAAAACATTTAAAAATACATTTTGAGAGAAAATTGATTTTGAAATATCGCACATAATCAAATATATAGGTAAATTCTATTTTGTGTGCATTAACCCTTTTATTGCAGATTATTTCAAATCAGAGGAGAATCGGTTCACAGCAAACGAGTAAGACACAGACTAGGAATAAACTGACATACTCCATCCCTACATGTGTGTTTTCTGGGGGTGGGGGAGTTGTGTCATCCTTTTATACAATCAGATGCATGTATGTATGTTTAAAAAATGTTAGACTACTAAAATTCAGAAGTATAAGCTAACTATTGAGCCTGCATGGGGCTTCATCATGTTCAGCACCACAGAGCAGGGGATGGTGCAGATGTAACACAGAAGTTCCAAAAATTATGGCCAGATATGTGGCTCAGGTTCCAAAATCAGTACAGGCCAGATGTGTATGTTTAAAGTTTCACCTTTGCTGGTATGTGTTGACCTGCCACTCCCAATCTTGTCACATAACAGGGTTGCCAGACCTTAAGCGCTCTAGTGCATAGTGCATCTCCTGCACATTGTTTCTGATATTTCTCTCTCTCTCTTTCTCTCTCTCTCTCTCTCTCTCTCTCATGGGGTGGGGTTGTGGGAGTGGAAGAATGCTGAGTGACTAGCAATCATTTGCCCAACAAGATTGGGAGGGATTTCAATCTCCTGCACATTGTTTCTGATATTTCTCTCTCTCTCTCTCTCTCTCTCTCTCTCTCTCTCTCTCTCTCTCTCTCTCTCTCTCTCTCTCTCACACACACACACACACACACACACACACACACACACACACACACACACACACCTATCTTTAACACAGTACATTGAATCGGTGTGTGTTGCAGGAAGAAATTTGTGGCCTAGTTCAGATGCTTAGCTGTGTCGAAAATCTTGTCCCCATCAGCGGGGACCAGGTAAACATTTTCCCTCTGTACCTTTCTTACCAAAGAATGTGTGATACTCCAGAATTTCATTAATCATGTGATTCGTCATTCTCTAGATGATAAAATTTGCTCATTTTGCCCCTTCAAATATCAAAATACATACTGAATAAGCTCACACTGTGCTTTACATTATGCCTGTGGTAAAATAAAATGCCATATGGTGCTCTCCACCAATGTAGGAATCAGGCTTGGACTGTCTTTCACCTTCTACACTTTTGATTAAATTACAGTAACTTTGAAAATACCAACTTAAAATACATGTTTACATTAACACTGGCTGAAGATAATACCTGGTTTCCTTCATCTTACTGAAACTTTTATCTCTAATAACATGCACAAAATTAAAGCAGAAACAACAGCAGTGCCAAGCAATCAGTTCATGAACTGATTACTTTTTATCTTAGGTACAGATTAATATGGATCTCCTTTAATTATTACAGTAAAATTACAATCTTTCTAGTAGCAAGTAATTTCTTTACAATTGATTGGGTAAATGAGAGAATCAGGCAACAGCTGCATCACTTATTGACAACACCATTTCTGACAATTTCTTGATTTGTTTGAAGCACTGAAATTGATTTCTATCACAAATACTTTAAATTTAGTACAAATAACTGCTAAGTGGGGGGAAAGGCAGATATTGTTGGATTTAAGGAGGGCTTTTTATCAGTGGTTTTACTATTGCCTCCTTTAAGCATGTGGGAATCCTGCCCTGTTGTAAGGAGTCATTCACTACCCTTCCTAATCTGTCTCCCATACCTTCTCTGGCAGCTTTAATGATCCATCAGGGGCAAGGATCCAACACACATGGGGTGGCCCTCACCTCCCCAAGGGTCCTGACCACATCGTCCGGCTGTAGGAGCTGAAAGTGATCCATTAATACAGGACAAGCAGGGAGGGGCATTTTATTTACAGACTCTGGATCAATAACAGTATCCAAGATGGCCAGGATCTGTTCAATTTTGCCTGCAAAGTGTTGTGCAAATTATTCATAGTGAAATACAGAGTGGTCAGTGTATAGCAGGCTTGTGACTATCCTGAAAAGCTCCACTGGGTGATTTTGTGCCAAATCAATGGTGGTAGAGAAAAATGATTTCTTTGCTGCCTCCACTGCCTTGGAGTAAGCCTTTCAAAGGCCCTTCCCTGTTTTTTTGTCTCTTTCAATTTGAGTTTTTTGCCAATTCTTTTCATCTCTATGGGCCACCTCTTTCAATTTTGCCAGCTCCCCAGTAAACCAAGCAGCCAATTTGAGGAAGGAGATGTTTAGGAGCTATCCAGTCAAAAGTTTTGCTGATTTCTCTGTTCCAGAGATCAACCAAGGAGTCAATAGAATCATACATCAGAGAGGTAGGAAACTCCCCAAGGGTGGTAAATGAAAAGAAAAAGAATCAGCAGCCACTCCCAACCATAACATCACCAAAATACTTTATTGAAAACAGAGAATGAGACATTAAAACTCTGAAGAAACTGGAGGCCAAATATTGACATGATTTTTTTTATCAAGGTGTGGATCAGTAAAGGGAGAATTGTCTGGTAAAAAACAGATGCTACAAGTCATAAGTTTTTTTTCAGATGGTGTCTGTATTTAACTGACTATGAAATTATAAGAAATTCCTTTGCATTTGTTGTGATCACTGAGGAAGCTTAAGAATATAGTTTAATAAGTCCTGAATTTATAAAAAAATTACTCCTCTGGACTGCAAAACATCTGTGTTGCTGACGATGTTCCTTTGATTCTGAAATAAAATAACAGGCTGTGGAATTATAGTGGCAGATGTGTTGGGTCTTATACAGTAGGGATGGCATTGGGGCACCAGCCCGGGTGGTGCAGTGCTAGCAGCTGCAGAGGCCGCATCGCCCACCCGGGAAATTGGTGGTGTCGGGGGAATTAAAGAGGTGCTTGCGCTGCCTGCCCGAGACCTCGGCAGCGGTGGCAAAAGAAGAGGTGTGCATGCCACTTGCCTGAGACCTCAGCAGTGGCAGCTGATGAAGATGCGCCCACACTGACCAATCGAGTCCTTAGGAGCAGCGGCAACTGTGGAGGTGATTCTCTCCTCCATGTTGAAAAGACTCCCATGCTGGCCTGGCAGTAAGGTCAGGGCAAAGTTAGCTCTTATCTGCAGATTTCTGTATCTGCAGGTGGAGTGGAACTGATCCCCTGTGGATACAGGGCTCCTACTGCACTAATTTACTAGCACCATAAGGTGGTTAGGGACCCCCCCACCCATGATATGCGGAAGCGGGTGGGGGTGGGGTGGGGGTGGGGGCGATTGCATGCGGCGCTGCAGCGGCAGGGGGATCTTACCTCCCACCGCCACCGCCCATCCACGCAGCCCCAAGGCTTTTACGGGGTGCGTGGGAGGGCCGCGTGGAGCAACTGGACAGCCCGCCGCCCGCCTGCCTGTGTGGCCCCGAGGCTTCTCTGGGGTGTGTGGGAGGGCCACGTGGAGTGACCGGATCACCCGCCGCCGCCCACCCGTGCGGCCTGGAGGTTTCTCCGGGGTGTGTGGGAGGGCCGTGCGGAGCGACCGGATCACACGGCCCAGATGCCAGGACCCTGCCTGTCACAGAACCTGATTCTGAGGGGTTAAATGGTGAAGAGCTTCTGGAGGAGCTTTGCAGCTCAAATCAGCAGGCACCTGGGTCTGATGACTCAGCTGGAAACATATCTTTGTCCCCTTGAAGGGCCATGAGCAGGATTCTGCAAAGACGTGCTACCAGGAGGGCTAGGGAAAGGGTCTTTGATGCTAGACGTGGAATCAGGGCAGCAAGCCCTGAGTACTAGCAGAAGCCTTTCCAGGAGTAAGGGTGTGTTCCCTGTTTTGGGATAAAGCTGGTAAGCTCACCTTGAGTTCTCTGTGGGAGCAATGCATCATTTGAATGTGCAACCACGTTCCTGTATGTGACCTTGGCTCTGTTTCCTGATTTCGGACTGGCTTCCTGAACCACGGCTTGATCTGTTCCCTTGGGTTTGGCATCTGGTTTCCGTGAGATATTCTGGTTTTGACTTGGACTGTTAATTGATGGGAGTTGGATTCTGTTATTTATCTGGCACTTGATTGTTAGCAACGGACTTGAACTTGCCTGGCTTTCCACTAAAGATCTTGGCAAAGAACTGAACCCTGTTTGTGTTTGTGCTCTGTGTGCGGGGCTTGACAGTTTGCTCCCACCCAAACTTCTTCAAGCAGAATGGAAGAGGAGGGGGCTGTTGCGATGACACTGCTGGAAGCTTTGCAAAACCAAGTGCTGCTTTTGTCTCAGGCAATTACTCAATTTCAGCACGCTCCAGCACCGGCTGGGTTGCAGCCCCATTGCCCTTTGCTGCCTCCTGAATGGTTTGAAGGCAAGTTAGAGGAATTACCTGCATTCTTGGCTCAATGCAAGCTTTTTATTGAGGTGCATGCTCAAGAATTTCCTACTGAGAGGTCTAAGGTCTGCTTTATCATCAGTTTGTTGAAAGGACAGGCGACTAAATGGGCTACTCTTTTACTCCTCAGTGCCTCACCTCTACTGGATAATTATCAGGCTTTCCTGAATCACATTTCTTCAGCTTTTCAGAACCCCGTACAGGCTGCTACTGCCAACAGGAGACTCAGAGCTTTGTTTGACTACACCACTGTGTTCCGTTTGATAGCACAGGATCTGAAATGGAATGAACTGGCACTGATTTCTCAGTATATGGAAGGATTGGTAGATGAAGTGCTTGATGATCTCTCTAGGGTGGAACAACCAAGCACGTTACAGGAACTCATTACCCTGTGTCTCAGGATAGATGGACGCCTGGAAAGCCTTCGTCTCTCCTGAGGCAAGAACTACAACCAGCAACCTCTGCCAGCTGTGCCTAATCTGCAATCCGGTGAAGCCCACAGAATGGATCCAGAACCTATGCAACTGGGAGCTGCTCGACCACGCTTCACCCCAGAGGAAAAGGCAAGATGACGCTCTAATAATCTCTGCCTGTACTGTGGAGGAGGAGGACATTTAGCTTCCAGTTGCCCTTTTAAGCACTCCTCAGTAAGTGCTGCTACCTCTTCAGCAGTAAAAGGGCAGCTCCATCCTTGTAGGAACCCACAGGAATGGAACATACAAAAGGGTTCCCAGGCAATACCATCACACCCCAAGGACCTTTCCTGGTACCTGTAACTCTAGAGCTTCCTGATGGCCGAAAAGTACCTGTGTATGCTATGGTAGACTCTGCGGCAGCTCACTGCTTTGTGGATGCTAGGTTTGTGTGGTGCCATCGGATTCCAGTACAGAACAAGAAAACTCCTTTGCTGGTAGAATCCATTGAGGGTCAGTTACCTCGTTCTGGGCCGATAGCTGAGGAAACCTGTCCACTTACTCTTCAGGTAATGGACCACAATGAGCAGATTTGCTTTAATATAACTCAGATGCCCCGGTTTCCTCTTGTCTTGGGACTTTCCTGGTTGCGAGCTCATAACCCATTGGTG
This sequence comes from Phrynocephalus forsythii, assembly GCA_029282475.1. Taxonomy (NCBI): domain Eukaryota; kingdom Metazoa; phylum Chordata; class Lepidosauria; order Squamata; family Agamidae; genus Phrynocephalus; species Phrynocephalus forsythii. The sequence continues at coordinate 140,992,905 of JAPFRF010000010.1, forward strand.
GATTGGGTGCAAGGGGAATTATACTTCAAGGTTCCTTGCTCAAAGAAAAATTCTTCTACCATCCTGGCAGCTGCCCATGCTACATCTGACCCTGTCTTGCCCCAGGTATACCAAGACTTTGCGGATGTATTTGAGGAAAAGGGGGCTGACAAGTTACCTCCGCATCGGCCCCATGACTGTGCCATTGATCTGATACCTGGGGCAAACCTCCCTGTGGGACGAGTCTATCCTATGTCCGAACCTGAGTTAGAAGCTTTGAGGGCTTTCCTAGACAAGAACCTTCGACGTGGGTTTATACGCCCTTCCAAATTGCCATTGTCCACACCGGTGATCTTTGTAAAGATGAAGGGAGGGGAGCTTCGTCCTTGTAATGATTACCGGGCATTAAACAAGATCACTATTCGGGACCGGTACCCTTTACCCCTAATCTCTGAACTTTTGGACCGGTTAAGAGGGGCAAAGTGTTATACCAAGCTGGACCTTCGTGGGGCGTATAATTTGGTGCGTATCTATAAAGGAGATGAGTGGAAAACTGTGTTTCGAATCCGGTACGGCCAATATGAAGATTTAGTAATGCCTTTTTGACTGACAAACGCACCCAGTGTATTCCAGCGGATGATGAATGACATTTTCCATGATCTACTAGATCGTTGTGTGGTCATTTATTTAGATGATATCCTGATTTATTCCTCTGATCCAGCTCAGCATGTCCAAGATGTTCGTCAGGTCTTGCAGCGTCTCCGGGAAAACGGACTATATGCTAAGCTGGAAAAATGTGAGTTTGACATTAAGGAAGGTGAATTCCTGGGGCATATTATTTCCCCCAGGGAATCCGCATGGACCCTAAGAAAGTAGAGGCTGTGTTGTCCTGGCGGCGACCACAAAACTGTAAGGATTTGCAACGGTTCCTCGGTTTCGCTAACTACTATCGCCAAGTTATTCCTGCCTACGCCAACATTGCTGCACCTTTAAAACATCTCCTTCGGCCCAAAGAGCTTTTCCGGTGGACTCCAGAAGCAGAAGAAGCTTTCTCTACTTTGAAAATTCGCTTCACCCCGGAACCCTTGCTCCGTTATCCTGATCCACAATTACCCTTCATAGTGGAGGCTGACACATCTAGTGTTGCTTTGGGAGCAGTGCTATCTCAACAGGATGATCCCTCCCAAACCCCACGTCCCTGTGCCTATTACTCTCTGCAGTTAAAACCTGCAGAGAATTATACTATCTAGGAGCGAGAACTGCTAGCCATCAAGATGGCTTTTGACGTATGGAGGCATTACCTCAAGGGAGCTCGACACCCTGTTCAAGTATTGACTGATCATCGAAACCTTGAACATCCACAAACAGCCCGGCGATTGACTCAGCGACAAATCCGGTGGTCATTATTCCTTTCCCGGTTCGATTTCCGGATCAAATACATTCCTGAGGCTCAGAATAAAAAAGCTGATGAAAACCTGAGTATGCAGCGCCTGTGAAAGAGACATTAGTAGCACCCATCTTGCCTCCCTCTGTGTTCGCAGCCACGAATCCATGTCTCAGCTTGGCAGAAGAAATCCGTGAATCTCAAGCTCGCGATTCATGGACTCAACAACGTCTTCAGGAAATCCAGAATGGGAATCATGGAGAGTTTTCTGCACAACAAGGGTTATTATTACATCGAGGGTGGTTATATGTTCCTGCTGGTCCTCTTCGTAATCAGGTGTTGCATCTCTCACATGACTCTTTACCTGCTGGACGCTTTGGACTTTACAAAACCCTGCATCTTCTCACAAGGGAGTTCTGGTGGCCACATGTCCGTGCTGATGTTGCCCGATACGTGGGTTCCTGTGAAGTTTGTTGATGGGCAAAGGATGTTGTGACCAAACCCTCGGGTCTGTTGCATCCTTTGCCAACCCTCTGGTCCCTGGAATGCTGTCTCCTTAGATTTAATCACAGATCTTCCTCGCTCAAAAGGGTTTACCTGCATCCTGGTCTTCATGGATTTATTCACCAAAATGGCTCACTTCGTTCCTTGCCCTAAATCCCCTACCGCATCAGAAACAGCTCATCACTACTTGCAACACCTCTTCAGACTTCACGGTTTACTTGCCCATCTCATTTCGGATCGTGGGCCACAATTCACCTCTCGCTTCTGGCAAGCAATGCATAAGGCACTAGGAACACAAGTTAACCTGTCATCAGCTTATCACCCCCAGTCAGATGGTCAGACTGAGAGCACTAATGCCACCTTAGAACAATATTTATGCTGTTATACATGCTACCAACAAGATAACTGGGTGGATTTATTACCTTTAGCTGAATTTGCATATTACAATGCTGTACATTCTTCCACTCGCCAGACCCCATTCATGGCTAATTATGGTTATCATCCTCGGTACTTTCCAACTACCCTTCCTTCCACCTCTGTGCCGGCTGTGGATGCATACATTCAAGAACTCCATGGCATTCAGGAATTATTGCGAGAGCAACTTGACCATGCTAAGGAAGTATATAAGAAAGCAGCGGACAAGAAAAGACAAGAAGGGCCACAGCTAAATCCAGGTATGAAAGTTTGGCTATCTAACTCAATACCTGAGACATCCTGGGCAATCCTCAGTTCATCGGTCCTTATCCCATCTTAGAACAAATCAATCCAGTTGCTTTTCGTCTGCAACTACCTGATTCCCTTCATATTCATCCAGTATTCCACCAATCCCTCTTGGTTCCAGCTGCAGACCCTGACCCCAACCGACCACCAACTCCTGAACCTCCTCCACCGATTTTAGTAGAAGGAGAAGAATAATATGAAGTCCGTCAAATCTTGGATTCTCGAATACACCATGGAGGATTGCAGTATTTGGTAGACTGGGAAGGTTATGGACCTGAAGATCGGTCATGGGAACCTGCGTCCAACTTGCATGCTTCTGAGTTGGTTCAACAATTCCATGACAGTTACCCTGATAGGCCTGGCCCATCAGAAGAGGGGGACCATGGGGAGGGGGATAGTGCCAGGACCCTGCCTGTCACAGAACCTGATTCTGAGGGGTTAAATGGTAAAGAGCTGCTGGAGGAGCCTTGCAGCTCAAATCAGCAGGCAGCTGGGTCTGATGACTCAGCTGAAAACATATCTTCGCCCCCTAGAAGGGCCATGAGCAGGATTCTGCAAAGATGTGCTACCAGGAGGGCTAGGGAAAGGGTCTTTGATGCTAGACGTGGAATCAGGGCAGCAAGCCCTGAGTACTAGCAGAAGTCTTTCCAGGAGTAAGGGTGTGTTCCCTGTTTTGGGATAAAGCTGGTAAGCTCACCTTGAGTTCTCTGTGGGAGCAATGCGTCATTTGAACTTGCAACCACATTCCTGTCTGTGACCTTGGCTCTGTTTCCTGATTTCGGACTGGCTTCCTGAACCACAGCTTGATCTGTTCCCTTGGGTTTGGCATCTGGTTTCCGTGAGATATTCTGGTTTTGACTTGGACTGTTAATTGATGGGAGTTGGATTCTGTTATTTATCTGGCACTTGATTGTTAGCAACGGACTTGAACTTGCCTGGCTTTCCACTAAAGATCTTGGCAAAGAACTGAACCCTGTTTGTCTGTGTGCTCTGTGTGTGGGGCTTGACACCGGAGGCTTCTCCGAGGTGTGTGGGAGGGCCACACGGAGCAACCGGATCGCCAGATGCTGCCCGCCCGTGCGGCCCGGAGGCTTCTCATGGGTGTGTGGGAGGGCGGCGCAGAGCAACCAGATCCCCCCGTCACCCTCCCACGCACCCCGGAGGCTTCTCGGAGGTGCGGGGGGCAGGCGGCGCGGAGCAACCCCCCCACTGCCCAGCCCCCACGGTGCAGGTCCTGCGGTCCTACGATGTAGCGGGACCGCAATACCTGAACCACAAAATGGCGGGGGTCACTGTACCATCAGGCTGCATGCCTGCTTTGCTTTTTCTAGTGACAGGTCCGTTATGGAATGCTGTAAGGCTGCCCCATGGCATCCAACAGACAGGTTTTCCAAATACTGCTTCCTAACTCTGCAGTCCAGAACAGATGCTAGCCTTGGCAGCACAGGAATGATCTCCAGCTTTATTCAACACCCTTTGTTTCCTTATACCTAATTATGTCTACCTAGGCATGGAGACATTTTAATCTGGTCAAACAGGAAGGCAGAAATCTTTGCATCAAAGTGCTGTAATGCATCTAATCTCTTATAGTCCACATTTGGAAACAAAACAAAACAAAACAGAAAGCAAGGAAACTGCTTTTTAATTATATATATTCAGCTATTTCAAAGTACTGTACTCCCTTCAACACCAGAGCTTCAATATGTTTGCTTACACATAAGCCTTTCCTTTATTCTAGATGTTTTAATAAATTGTCTAATTCTTTCTATTTAATAGTTGTTATTAATATTTTTCTATGTTGTAAACCACCCGGAGTTCCTTCGGGAAGACGGGCAGTATATAAGCCCAATAAATAAATAAATAAATAAATAACTTCCCTTTCCCAAATAATTTTGAATGTTAAGAATGGATGTTTCATACATGTCATCTCTATAAGCCTTAAACAACCTTTTAAAGTACGCCCACTCTCCTTGCATCCATGGCTATCCACACCATGAAGCAGAATGAGATGACTATTTCAGGTTATAGATGATGGGTGTCAAGAAAGATAAGCAATGGCTGTTGAATTGGTGGTTATTACGGCATAATTCCCCCTCCCCCGGTATGGATGAGAAAAGGAGTTTGTGGGTTTTCTGGTTACAAGACTTTGACTTGAGTGGGTGTGGAGTATCATTTACTGTTATGTCTCAGAAGACAAAATCAGTTGAGCTGGTTCTAATTGTATCAGCATTACCACACTGGAGATGAAGCCGAAATGTACTCACTCACTAATGTTCGAACTGTGGCATCATTCTGTCGAGTGAGACTTGGTCAGGAAACAATCTGACAGTCTTGTCCTGTATTTTTTAGTCACTTTATAACAAGAACTGCCTTTTATTTGAAAATGGCAGTCCTGGTTTCATTTCCCTTGTCTAGTTACATTCCGAATAAACTACAATAGTGTTTCAGGATGCTTTGAGGTGAAGAATATTGCTATTATTGCACCAATATGACATGCATTTTGTCCCTTCTTGTAGATCCAGTGTGTAGTTTGGGGTTTGACCTTGATAAGAATGGAAACTTTTATCAGTTTCACTTTCTCTTGCATTGAGCTATTCAGTAATATGAACTCCTTAGCAATAGGATCCATATCCACTGATTCATTTATCCACTATCTGAACATATTAAAAATATTAAAAGAAAAATCTTGAAAACATACCGTATATACTCGAATATAAGTTGAGTTTTTCAGCCCTTATTTTGGGCTGAAAAAAGGCCCTTGACTTGTATTCAGGTGAAGGAGATGCGGCAGGTTTTAAAAACTTTTTTTCTCTCCCGAGGCAACCACCGGTGTCCACCATTGCCACTTGCTTCGGGAGAGAATAAAGAGTTTAAAAAACCCACTGCTTCTCCCCCACCATCAGAAGAGGAGGAGGAGGAGGAGGAGGAGAGGAAAGGAAAGGAAAGGGAACCACTGCCAGCACCACCTTGGGGAAGGCAGCAGAGGGAAATATTGACTTGGGTTAAGCTGGAATCAATCAATTTCCCCACTTTTTAAAGACAAAATTAGGGGGTGTGACTTATACTCGGGTCGACTTATACTTGGGTATATACGGTATATACTGTTTTTAACAATGAAGTTACCAGAACTGGTCACTAAATCAGTGGTTCTCAACGGGGTGGTAGCGCCCCCCAGTGGGCAGTGGGAGACTGCTGAGTGGCGGTGGGCATGTTTTGGGCAGTAGGAGGCGGTGGGCATGTTTTGGTTAACCCCCGGTGGGGCATGCCAGGGAAAACAAGCAAAAGGCTTGCAAACGAACGCCCCAAGCCTCCAATGCACTTGCACACCTTGACTGAATAGGGACCACCCACTTTGCCTGGGAAGGAGGGAAGTCCAAGTTGCATGCTGAAGTGCACACCCAGCCCACCTGCAGGATTTCAGGATTTCCCCTTCCCAGAGAAAAGTCTAATTCTTAAATGAGAGAAGAGGTGGGAGCCAGAGGGGGGCTGGGAGAAGGTGCTGGTGTACCATGGCTTCACCAGCTGTGCCCGCCACCGAGGTGCCTGGCGGCGGTGATGCAGGAGAAGTTGGGGCTGTGGGGAATGGGGGAAGCTGTGCCAGTGCCCTACAACAGTAAAAAGCTTTGACTGTTTACCTGCTGAAATAAGTGGTTAATATCCCTGTGGATCTGCTAATCACCACTGAGATTTGCAGCAGCCCTCATGTGGTGTTCCAAGTCTCCGCCCCATCTCCACCCCCAGACCAAGTTTCTGACCAGGAGAAAGTGCAAGGAGGAAAGAAAAGTGATTGGTGCCTTTTCTTGGGTCCCCCCCGCACCCTTTTCCCTCCGTCTTGCTTCCAAAAAAACATTGTGGAAAGGGAGGAGATCCAGCTCTCCATTCTGCATCCCCAGCTGCATTGCTTTGAAGTTCACTTTGGGGTGTTTTTCTTTCATCTTTTTGTTTGTTTGTTTTTTTTTTCTTTTCTTTTTTTTCTTTTTTTTTTTTTTGAGAGGTGAAAGAAGTGTCGTTGGCCACTCAGGGACTCGAAGGGTGGAAAGGAAAGCAGCCAGACTGTTCTTGGTGGGGGGGGGAGATGGGGGGGAGATAGTGACTGCAGGGCAATTGAGATTCACAGAGTTGTCTGTGGCAAGCAGAGTCCGAAGCACCCATTTTCCAATCACCCAAGAGAAAGGAGGAGAGAAAAAATGGCAGCCGTCGGGTGGGTGGGTGAGCGGAGAGAGAAGCTTGCATCCTTGCTGGTTCTCTGGATCCCTGAAAATATATAATTCAGGCCTGCCCAAGGTGTCAACCATGGGTGACTGGCTCCGCTGCCCTTGGTGGGTGGGGAGGTGGAACAGGTGTGTGCACTCACGCAGCACCAGGAACCTTGAGGTCCGTCACTAGCGGGGGGGGCTTAGTGGGTGGAGCGGCTCTGCACATGCCCGCAGTGATGGGAACCTTGATGAGCAGGTGGGCAGCTGGCCAGGGTTCCGCTGCCACCAGCAGCGTCATGGACCTTGGGGGTGGGGGGTGGCAGGGAGAGTTCATGCCCAGTGTGGGGGACCTGGGTGGGCAGGCAGTCTTGAATTTCCTTTTTAAAAAGGCACGCCTTCCCCCCAAACGAGCGGGTTGGGGGTGAAAGTGCACCTTTTTTGAAGAGGAGATCCAAGCACCCTGGGAATTTACCGAGACAAGCAACTGGATCCGTACCGCTGCTTGCCTCAGTAATCTCCCAGGCTGCTCAGATCTCCTTTTTCAAACTTCCCCCTCCTCCCGTTCACAGCAAAGGGGAGGAGGGAGAAGACTCAAGCCATTTGAATTTGGGGCAGCACCAGCGAGGGTGCTTGTGCCACACCAAATTCAGACGGGGTGGGGCGGCAACGGGGAGAGTGCACGCGCTCATGTGCACACATGCTAACACTTGGTGGGGAGCTTGCAGGGACATGCGGCGGGCGGGTGGGAGCCTGCAGGCTGTTCAAAGTTGGACAGCTCTGATATATATTCAAAGAGAGGAATCAACCCACCTACCCCCAGTGAGTCTTGCTGGGGATGGGTGGGTTGATTCCATTCTTTGAATGAGAAGATGCTTTGAGACCCACTCCCTTCCTACAAAAATTAAAGCTGGAACAAATCCCCTGGCTTAGTAAAAGGAGATGTGTGTGTGTGTGTTTGCTTTCTTTCTGTCTAGAACTGCTTTACACACAACACATGCTTGGAAAAGAGGAGAGATAACATGGATGGAAAAGGCAGGTTAGCTTGTGGGCATGGAGTGGCTGATCTGGAGCGTAGAGGAATCCTCTGCCCCCCCCCCCACTTGCTGAATGGCCGGGGAGGAAGTGTGCATGTGTGAGAAGTAGGAAGTAGCATCCCGATGCTTTCAGGTGTGGGGAGGGAGGGGGAATGGGAGCCTTTCCGTTCTCTCCCACCACCATCACCACCACCCCTCCCACCACCTTTCCACCCTCTCTCACCCACATCCTATGACAAGGTCCCTGCACAGCGTCCCCCTGTAAGCGTGCACAGCGGCTCTGCAGCGAAGCGCAACCTCCCCTCTCCCTCACAGCCCTTCCTCTCCCCACATAAACACACCAGGAAGACACCCTCTCAGCCAACTTGGTGATGATGGACTCCTGCTAGGGCTTTCCGTTGTAAGAGATGGTCCTTTGGTCAACAGGTCCACCAGCCCTTCCTGGAGACCATTCAGATGGCAGGATCCCCCCATCACTTGGTTGAGGCTTTGCCCTGTCTCAAGGAAAGGAATGGAGCGAGCACAGTTGCCTGGCTCAGATCCGGGACAGCCCAGGTGTTCACCTGGTGTCTCTGAGTTTTTTGGAGAGCACTGCTTAATATGCCCCCACCAGCTCAGTGCAGCCCAGGTCACTGAGAAGACTAGAACCCCGGCCAAATCTTTTCACTAAAAGCATGGGTTGTTCATGATAAGAACTTAAGAATAGCCCTGCTGGAAATGGCCACAGCCCATCCAGTCCAGCATTCTGTCTCACACAGCGGCTCGCCATTTGCTTGAAGATATTCCCAAGCAGATGTCTTCAGCTGCTTATGATTCCCTGCAAATGGCATTGAGAGATATCCTGCCTATCTCTCCAACCCGGAGGTTGTCCTTAGGCATCCATCATGATAGCCATGGATACCCTTGTTCTCCATGAACTTGTCCAATTCTTTCTTAAAGCTGTCAAGGCTGACAGCTGTCACCACTTCTTCTGGCAGGGCGTTTCATAGACCAGTGATCCTCTGGATTCTATCTCTTATTTGTTTGAGATCCAGCACCCAAAAGTTTCATAGTGTGGCCCCTAGTTTTAGTGTTGTGTGCTAGGGAAAGTAGCTTTTCCTTATCTACTTTGTCCACACTGTATATCATTTTATAAACTTCAATCAGGTCACCTCTTAGGCGCTGTCATTCAAGAATGAAGAGGCCCAGCCATTGCAGCCTCAGATGGTAAGGAAGGTGTTCCAATCCCCAAATCATTCTGCTTGCCTTCCTCTGCACTTTTTCCATTTCCATAATATCAACAACAACAACAACAACAACAACAACAACAACAACTTTATTGATTAGCCGTTCGGGCCATATCAAGTACTAAAACTACATAGGTCCAGAAAGATACAAAAAATACAAGTTGTGACTAAACAGTTTTCAAAGTTAGGGTGGCCAAAACGAATGTCATTCAAGAGTCAGCGTCACCCCTACAGTAAATGCCAATTTGATCAATATAGGAAGATCTTACTCTGGCTGCCTTACATATGAAATTGGCGACACCATGAACAACCTGCACATTTGAGCTCTGAAGCAAAAAGGCGAGCTGAAAGTTCACATTCCAATGGGCAATTTTGGCCATCATTTTTGATAAATAAGTCTGAGGACTGTATATAGTTCACAATCAAATAAAATATGGGCAATATCTTCTATAACGGGGGCGCTGCAGATACATGTTCTCTCGTGGTAAAGTAGATTATGAAAACGGCCAAATTTATTCATAGATTCCAGTAATTCAAATCTTAATCTTGTATAGGCTCTCCTCAAAGAATAAGGTAAACTAATTGTTAGATACTTCTCACACTTGAATACCAGTTTGTTTTTAGATAGCCAGCTTAGGGCTCTGTTTTTGGAGAGGAGCTCCATATTCTGTTGTGCACTAACATCCAGATCTCTTTGTTTAAAGGTAATTTTGGCCTGTTGACCACTGAAAAGTAGGCTCTGGGTTGAGAGCCCAAAATGTGCGATAATGATACCAATTTGTCTGGTCCAGGAATTGGGGATGACGGAGTTAGCTTGTTCAATTAGACATAGCTTGGGAAGTCTATCAGTACCCATTGACTGGACCTTCAACCAGAAGGAAAAAGCTCTAGATACTGTGAGACTGGAAATAGAAAAAATTCCTGTTTCGGTCCTGACTGCATAAGCAGCCGTGTTTTTATCTGTCCCAAGTATCTTTCTTAAAAAGCTTGTCTGAACTGATTCGAGCAAGGGTGTTTTGTTTAGACCCCAGATTTCTGTTCCGTAAACCATCATTGGCACAATTTTGGCCCTAAAAACTTTCAATATTGGAGTAAGAGAACTTGGGCAATTATAACTAATTAATTTGAGAATCTAATTTGCACTTAGCTCTGCCTTTAGGGCAGTTCTTTTAAAATGATTTAGCCAGGTCCCTGTGTGATTAAAAGTTATTCCTAGATAAGTGAATGAATTGACCTGTTCAATGGGCTCACCATTGATGTACCAATAATGTATTTTATTGCGTTTACTGAATACCAGCACTTTTGATTTAGATTTATTAATAACCAGGGAATTGTTAACAAAATATTGGTGCAACTTTCATAACGACCTTCTTAGGCCAATCTGCGAGTGTGCGATCAGGACCATGTCGTCAGCATACAGCAAGATATTCATAGATTTGTCGTGAATTTTCAACATATGTAAACTGACGTCGTCTAAATAGCCTGGTAAGTCATTGATATAAAGATTGAAGAGCATAGGAGCTAGGATACAGCCCTGTCTGACACCTTTATGCGTAGAAATTGCTTTTGATAAGGAACCGTTTATGCCTACATGAACTTTCAGTTGCGTATTTGCATATAGGGCTTTAATCAGAGCAAGGAGTCTGGGTTCCATATTTAGCCTTGCCAATTTCCTCCACAATAAATCTCTGTTTAATGAATCAAAGGCAGCACTAAGATTGATAAAGGCAGTCTATAATTGTTTACCTTGTGAAATTTGCCTGGCTGCAAGGTGGTGAAGGACAAAACAGTTATCTATTGTTGATCTTTCAGATCTGAAACCAGCTTGCTCTTCCACTACACTATTTTTTCTACAGACCAATCTATCACCTTGTTCAATAAATGTTTCGCATACATCTTGGCCACTAGGCTAATTAAGCTGATTGGCCTGTAATTGCCTGGGTCGCTTTTATCACCCTTCTTATGAAGGAGGATGACAATAGCTACTTCCCAACCCGCTGGAATATTACCTGTAGAATCTATATATGAGAATAAACCTGCTAGCAGTGGGGCCCACCATCCAATGTGGGTCTAGAAAAGTTCAGGGGGGAGACAATCTTCCCCCGGGGCCTTGTTAGACTGTAATGTTTGAATAACTGACACCATTTCAGCTGTCGAGACTGGGGGCCATGTCAAGCCCTGCACACAGAATACACAGCAAGCCAAGTTCAGTTCTTTGCCAGGAACTTTAGTTGTAATCCAGATAACGAACAAAGTACAGTCCGAATCAAAGCCAAAATACGTTACAGAGCCAAATGCCAAGTTCAAGGGAAACAGAGAAACGTCGTAGTCAGAAAGCCGGTCCAAGGTCAGGAAACAGAGAACGCTGTAATCAGAAAGCCGGTCCAAGGTCAGGAAACAGAGTCTGGATACACAGAGGAACGTGGTGACAAGGTAAGTGACGTGTTGCTTCCACAGAGGGTTCAGGGTAAACTTGCTAGCTTTATCCTAAAACAGGGAGCACACCCAAATCTCTGGCAAGGCTCCTGCTAGAACTCAGGGCTTTCAGAGCTAATTCTACGCCTATCATTAAAGATCCTTTCCCTAGCTCTCCTGTTAGTTCTCCTTTGCAGGATCCTGCTCCTAGCCCTTATAGGAGGAGGAGATGTGCCCTCAGCTGCCTCCTCAGACTCAGCTGCCTGCTGAGTTGAACTACAAGGCTCCTCCTGCTGCTCTCCAGCATTTAACCCTTCACATTCAGGTTTCCATGACAGGCAGGGTCCTGGCAGGCCAGGTAGGTAGATCTTTGAAAGACACTGTTTCTTGTACAGGAGTTTGAGTTTTATCTTGGATTGGAGCAGCAAATAAATTTTCATAAAACTCTTCCCAGGTTGCTGCAGGGATAGGAGAATCACTTTGGACTCTTTGTACCTTCAAAAGGCCTGAGACCGTATTTCAAAATAGTACAGAGTTTTTGCCTTTGGCTTGCAGTTCTAAATCAGCCCATATTTTGGCTTTATATGAAATTTTTTTCTTGAATAAGAGTTTTTGTATAAGTGTCTTAGCTTTAACATTTCATTATGACGTTCTGCTGAGGGGTGTTTAAAGGCATGACACATTGCAGCTCTTAAATGTCTTCTACTCTTATAACAGTCCGAATCAAACCAATGCAACCTATAGTTTGGGTGGCTCCTGCGCTGTAGATTATCTTTTCAAACTGGGCTTTTAGAACATGGCAAAGCTCAGCATAATAGGGTAATACTATATTGAAATTGTATGTGTTTGAGGCAATTGCAGTTTTCCATACCTTAGCCTGCTCAGTGCTTTAAAAACGGATACGGCCTCCGTATTCACCTTAGCCCAACAAATTCTCCTATTTTGTCTTACTTCTACATTATTAGCTAATGCTTTATCAAGTGGAGTGGTAGATCTGGTGTCTGAGTTACCCCAAAACTGTACCGTAATTGGTTGGTGGTCACTGTCTTCCTTTGCTAATATTTGAAAGTCTGAAAATAGGTTTGTTTTATCATAGGAAACACAGATATAGTCCACCACACTGCTGTGGTTACTAGCATGGTAAGTAAAAGGGTGGATAAAACCCGTATCGTTCCCACCTAAAATAAATAAGTTACATTTATATAACAAAGAGACCAATTGTGCACCAGCTGCATTTCTTTTAACGTCCCTTCATTGCCACAATACTTGCTTCGATAGATACTCCCCAGGGATTACACCCCGCTGAACATAATCCAATAATGATGGACCAACTCTGGCATTAATATCTCCTACTAAAATCACTAAAGCTTTAGGAAAAGATAATTTATCTTGACTAAGAAATTTTCCAAATCAGCCCACATATGAGAGTGATAGTAAAAAGATGAGTAGGGTGGTATGTACACATTTACAATTATCCAGAGGGAGGTTTTAAAAGTGAACTTAATTGCTATATAACAGGAAGCATCATCCCTCTTGAGTTCCTGTCCCTGCCAACCCAGTTCAGCTTTGATGAGAATGGACAGCCCTCCTGAGGCCCGGCCACTGGACCTTACTTTTAGTGCCGGCGATTCCCAAGATATAAAACCCAGTAGCTGGATTGCCTCTTCCTTGGATAGCCAGGTCTCCTGAAGAGCTATAAGATCTAAGGTGGATAGGAATTCCCGTAGGATCGGGTCAGACGCACGCTGCCTCCAGCCCGCAATATTCCATGATAGGAAATGAATGTAGCTGGTGCTGGTAGCTTTGGTACTTGGGAGGTTTTTTGTTTGTGTGGGAGAATTAGAGCAGTCAGCTAGTCAGTTCTCGGGAGAAATACTGTCCAGAGCTCCTTTCATATCAAGGAATACGCAGGGATTTGGCCTGCCACATTTTCCTCCAGAGTTCTGCTGCAATATGGGCTCTGCTTGGCTATGCTGGAGGGAGCTGGGAGGTATGGGAGCTTTGTGTAAAGGATCTGCCCGCTTGAGTGTGATATCAGGGCCATTGCAGGTATTGTCATTGAGGTGAACCTCATGAAAAGAGTTGTTAATAGGGCCCTTTCCCCCCTCTGGTTGAACAATATCTGCAAGGGGTTTAGCAGCATTGTGGGTTAGTTTTAATAGATCTGATATCTCATCTACTCCCTTTAGAATGGCTGGATGTACCCTGCCATTCTCCAAGTTAGGAGATTTGGAAATATAAACTGGTGATCCAATGTGCAAATTAGCACTAGTGGGTTTTGTCAGCTTCTTCTTCCAGTCAGAAAAGCTCATTAAAGGGGTGACCTTTGTGTCCTAAAAGACCCGCAAAGGGAAGATCTCAAACGTGCGCAGGAAAGGCCTCATTTTGCACAGCATACTAGGGAAAATAGGCTGACTGAAAGTCAGAAGGACACGTCTGGATCTGTTGGTGGCTGGAAGCCAGTCAATGTTGAGTAAGTCCAACTTGTTGCTCTCACAACGGAGGAGGCCACTTAAAGCTGCTGCAACTGCACTCTTGGAGTTCCATCTTCTAAAATTCATGTTATTATTTAGAATCAGGAGGGTGATCTGGTTGCGCTGTAATCTGCAATTAGGGAGGGTATGCGTCTCTTGTTTCTTTTGGCTCCCATATGTATGTTTTGAAGCTGTTTGTAAGGTAGATCGGGTCTCTTTTGTACGATCTTTTAAGTTTATATTTGCAGTTGAGGAGAGGGCTCCGTGGAGATCTAATGAGCTTCCATCTCTCAGGGCAATAGGCTGATTGGTAATAAACCTATTAATAAGAGTTTTCAAAGAGTCCACTTTGCCGTTTATCTCGGCCAGAAGTTTGAAAATAACCGAGACCGTTTTTGCAGTCAGCAAGCTCTGTTTAGATACCAGGTCCACAAAATTTGATTTCGAGAAGCCTTCGGCCCCTAAGAGGGAGGCCTCGGGGGACCCAGAGCAGCTGTCAGTAGTTAAAGGCTCCTGCAACTCAGTGGACAAACCCTCACTTATCCTAGGGACTGTGGTCTCTGAAGCACCATGACTTTCAGCCTCCACTAGCAGGTCAGACCTATTGTGCAAGATAGTCTCTGAGGGTTTCTTTTTAGGATTACTCACATTTGAAGCTTTACTCTCCAGAAAACTGTCCACCTTAAGTTGTTTGGATGGAATAGGAGATGATGACTGTGACTCTGGGAGAGATTGCTGTCTTCTCTTGCGTTTCCCTATGCTTCAGCCACAGAGTCAAACTGCAGACAAAAATAAGGCAGTACCAGCCACTAATAGGAAAAAATATTTCTCCAGACCAAGGTCACTATATAGATAAGCAATTGTAAATCCTTTTGTAGGCAGGTTAGCTGATATTCTTCGCTAAGACCAGCTGTCGAGAGGAGTATCCATGTGGGGAGTTAAGATAGCGTGGAATGAGCCGGCCTGGTGCAGAAAATTTGTTGTTGGTTCTTCCAGCCACCACTACCCTATCAAGGTCTAAGATACAATTTAAAATTAGAACTAAAAGAAACTAAAACAAATCAATAATATCTGGGCGATTAAAATGTTAAAATGTTAAAATGGGAGTGGAGCTCCATATGCCGCCGCTAGCTGGACCACCGCCATCTTCCTCTCACCCCATAATATCCTTCTGGAGGTATGGTGACCATTACAGGATTTTCACAAAGGGAGGCATTGAAAATTTTTCCGCTCCACAGGGGGGGGGGTAGCTTTAAAAAGGTTGAGAATCACTGCACTAGATGGTGCCAGAGGCCAAGTTATGTAAAGCCTTCAGCATCCCTGCAGGGATCCTATTGTATTTTAAACCTTAAATTCTTTCCACTTTGAATATGAAGAATTTTAAAAAATGTTGTTAAATTCATGCAAAGCAAGCAGAAACAGAATCCTGCCCCATTTGTTCCAGCCAAATTAGGCTGGTTGCAGGAGCACTTAGTGCTAAGTTTTGAAGAATTTAACAACCCCCCCCCCCAATGTGGTGGAATGGAGAGTGGATCGAGTGACAGATCAGGACTCAGGAGACTGGGTCCATATCCCTGCTAGACCTTGGAAAATCACTGGGTGAGTGTGTGGCACTGGTCAAACCACTCCATGGTGATCTCACAACCTCTCCCCCCCCCCCAAAGACCTATTGAAGTAATTAACAGTCGGGTGCAACCCAATAGCACTTAGCAGCACCAAAAGCTATTCCTAGGACAAAGAATGCTATGCCACATTTGCCTGCCTGGCAACAATAAAAGATGAAAAGCCTCTCATAAACAAATGGTGGGCAATCCCAGTGAATGACCAAAATGGCTGAATACACAGGGATTCAAGGCCAGACTAAGAAGAGTAAAAAGCCCTCAAAAAAGCCCTCAGCTCCCATGGAAGACTATATATATATGTTCGTCTTTGGTCTCTTTCAGACTTTATTTCTTTAAATAACAAACAATTTCCATCCTAAATATAAAGATGAAATTACAGTTTGACAAAATCTTATTTTTTAAAAAAACAAACTATGAAAGTTAAATTCTCAGTTTTCCCTAGTGGTCCTTGGACATTAGATGCAGGGATATAGTGTTAGCCCCACACCCAACATTTTGTTCTGGGTTAATTGCTTCTCTTAATGCAGGCATGTCCAAAGTCAGGTCCAGGGGCCAAATGCAGCCCGTTTTCAAATTCCAAGTAGCCCGCAGACTCTTCTGCCCACCGGCTCAGGCTGTCACTCATCCCTGCCATCTGGCCCCTCCCCATACCAAATGGAGACATCAGCTTGCAGTTTTATGGTTTGCCTGCCCTCCCTGCCTCTGTCCATCCCTCCAACCAACTGCCTAGCCTACTGTTGCTACAGCATCCTTCTTGCATGTTGTAGAGACTTGTCCAAAGTCCAGCCTGGAGGCCAAATGTGGCTGAATGGTCGGCCCCCACACATTTTCACCTCACCAAATCTGGCCCTCCTAGCAAAATGTTTGGACATCCCTGTCTTAATGTGTGTGCATTTAGTGCCAGGTTCTGAGCAGATTTCATGTCATTTGAAAGTCTTGGTTGTGCTGCTGCCCTAGTTGTGTATTATGTGTATATGTACAAAGCTGCTAGGGTTTAGAGCAGTGGTTCTCAACCTGTGGGTCCCCAGATATTCCTTGACTGCAACTCCCATAAACCGCTTCCAGCACAGCAAGTGTTAGAGGCTTCTGGGAGTTGCAGTCCAAGAACCTCTGGGGACCCACAGGTTGAGAACCACTGGTTTAGAGATCGCTTTTCAGGTATCTGCCGAGTTTACTGATACCAGGAGTGGGTCTGTCTAGTGATACACATCGTGGTGGGGCAGGAGCAACAGCTCATGTATTTCCCTACTTGTGAGTAATGCATAATGGTCCTTTAGCATTCCAGTTATTAAAGTATTGTTATATGTCTATGGAAAGGCAGTGTTTTGTTATCATTAGACAGTTTCCATTAGAAATTATTTCTCAGACAGCATTGCAAAGGCATATAATTTCTTTGATCAAGAACATATTTGTAACGCGTCTGTTGTATGAATGTTCCCATTCCATAACTATCATAATTGGCATTCCTTTGAAATATTTTATTCAGACTTCTTCTGTTCCAAACAGAGGCTCATTATGTCGCATTTCCCCCCATCAAATTAATACATTTTGTTCTTCAATTTATTCCCATATGGTAATATATTGTGATAAATGACGAATGAAACTCTAAAAGATCATTGCAAATTTTGAACTGGATTTAATTTTCAGCATGTATGATATTGAAAAAAGGAGAGAGAGAGAGAGAGAGAGAGAGAAGAGAAAGAATGCATCACAATTACCATTAATTCCCATTGTCCTCCATATACTTACAAGCCAAATACAGTGCATGGGAGAAGCTATAATTTACACTGACCAACTATAAATATTATAGGACATCTTTCATGTAGCTTTCTCATTGATTTTATCTTTACATCACATAACATAAATATTCGAGATGACATTTTTATATGCAAATCCGAAGCAGTGCCTCTGCAGAGCCAGCATAGATTCCAACAGATGTTGTTGTAGCTGTGCTCTGGTAGTAATGTCTTCTGGCTCTTGCTAACTGCTTGTGTTAGTATGGATGACTCTTGCTAACTGCTTGTGTTAGTATGGATGCTTTGCGAATATACATTCTCTCTCTCTCTCTCTCTCTCTCTCTCTTTTTTTTTTTTTTTTGGGGGGCGCTAGGGATATTCCAGGAGATGTAGTCCAAACAGGTCATATTTCTGAGCTCTGATCATGTTTTTTCTGAAACTGAGGAAACACAAGTCTGGTGATAATACAGTTTTTACTGCAACAGAGAAGCCATTTTCATCAGAGGTATTTAATTTGTTCATCCTAGAAATGAGCCAAAATTGCTCTGAATGACTAGAACTGCTTGGAACCTACATTAAGGACAGTGCTGAAAGCCACCTTCCATATTATGCAACTTCAATCTTTTTTGTGAGAATTTTCGTCTTCATTTGCATGGCTCTTTGTTCTGTATGTGTGATGTCAAATTTGACCAGTTGTCAGGCTTGATATCATCCTGTCCTCATGGCATTATCTTTCCCAATTTGAGCAGGATGGTCCATGTGACTAATCCAGTAATGAGGTGGCGGCAGCAGCAAACCACCAGGAAAGTAAATGGGCATCAAGCTATAAAAGTCAATGCCCGCTCCCACCAAGGAAATGGATTGTAGGGGAGGCATTGATTGATAGGACAGTACAGCAGCACCTCTGTATCTGTTGATTCACCAACTGTGGATTCAGTTATCCATGGTTGGTGACCAGCAGGGTGGGGTGGGGTGCTATAGGGGTGAAAGTTGCACCTCACAGCCCAGCCCTCCCTCCTCCCCATAAGCCATCATGCCCTGCAGCTGGGCAAAGTGGCGGATTGGATCTGCTGCCCTGGGAGTTTTGACCTTCCTGCTTGGTTTGCCGAGTCTTGCTCCCAATGGCTCTGCTTTTGGATCCAGTCCACCTTAAAAGCTCTGCCCAGCCCACGATCGGGTCCACTGCAGCTTGGAGCCTGAGATCTCAGACGGATAGGGGAGAGAGGCAGCGGTGGCAATGGCGATGGCAATGTGGGGTTTGACTTCCTGCTGGAGAGCCAGGGGTCCCTGGGCAGAGGCAAGTCCCTGGCACGACCACCCCTGCCGCCCAAGGGCAGGGAGCTCTACAGGAACCTGCTGGGGAAGGAACTGGGGGTGGTGACTGGGATGGGGTTCTGGAGGGGTTTTGAACTTCCCGCTCAGGTGGCAGACCAAGCGGGAAGTTCAAAACTTCCAGGGTGGTGTACCCAATCTGCAGGGGGTACTGGGATGTCTGGGACAAAAGTCTACATCCTGGGCACCCCATCACCACTGTCCCCACCATCACCCCAGAGAGTGTTTGCTCTTATCTGTGGTTTACTTTGTCCGCAGGGGAGCCTGGAACCAACCCCCCCCAATGGATATGGGGGTCCTACTGTATCTCCTCAAGCAAGGGAAATCCTAGGACAGACTGTAATGGAAAGTGCTACTGTAGCTATTAATGTTTTCCCATTTGAATAGAAAGGCTCTCTGAGGCCTTTGGTCTGGTCTCATCCCGCTTTGGCCCCCATTCCCTTTGAGGAACTGTCCACTCTCTTAAAGGGCTGTTGCCTGCCTCTTCCTCTCATGGCTTCTACAATATTAGAGCAATTAAGGTACTATAGTCAGAGTGTGTTTCTTCAGTCCCAGGAATCTAACAAAGCAACATACTTTGACTGGAAGGTTGCAAGTGACAGTGAATCCCACAAAACTGTTTCCTTCCCACCCCTAGTTTTCTCTGACCTTGGAGGAGAAGAATGGCAAGCAGGGCAATGTGGTGCCAAGGACAACCAGTGATGACATGTCTAATTTTAAAAAAGCTTTATACCTGTACAGGCACATTTATTTGGGGGAAAATCAATAACCTTATTAAACTGCTAATTTTTAAAAACTTGAAAGAGGAGACTGTTTGACTCAGTCCTAATTGTCACATTTTCCGTGTGTGTGTGTTGTTTGTTTGTTTTGTGTGTGTGTGTGTGTGTGATTTGAATCTTTGCTAGGATAGTTGCTTTTTGTCAGTCAAGGATCCTGTCAGTACTGCTGAGGGCAAATAAAGGCTGCACTGCAAAATATAAATGGTCCGCCACACAGCTTTCCTTTCTGTGCATCCCTGGGAAAAAGATTTGGATTTTCTTGTCTTATGGCTTCTGTCATGTTCTCCTCAAGGGCAGACTTTTCTTTTATGGCATGCTCTGTTGCAGAAGGATAATACACTCAAGGGGTTAACTAAATCTTGTTTCTGTAGTGAAGAAAATAATTGCTATTGATTAGCAGTTAGTGCAACATCAGAAGAAAGGTTATTAAGGCCCTAAAGTACGGTTCAATGTGAGAACGCACACATTGTGTTTCCTCCCCTGTTCTAGACTAACTGCTTCAGAGTTGGAAATGTCCTCTTGACTTTGTTTACTTATTCCTCTCTGGAGCTTTGTTATACTTAGCCAGCTGAAAGGCTTAAAATTGTTAGGTAGTTAAAAATGTGAGGAGAGGAAACAGATTGCCTTGAAGCAGCACCATCTTCTCCAATTTAGGAGAACTTTGAAATGATGTTTCATTACACACAGAGAGAGGGGGGGCTTAACTTTTGTGCAGCATTACAGAGTGCAATTATTGAAGGATAGGAACTCAGGAGGCAAGTGCTTTTTGCAGCAGCAATTTTCACATCTACAGTGTTTTCAATGTAGAGGTAACACAATTATTCTATGTTAGCCCCCCAGAAAGAAAAAGAAAGAAAGAAAGAAAGAAAGAAAGAGAAAGAAAAAGAAAGAAAGAGAACAGCTGACAAGCTAAGCAACAGCAGGCTGGCCCAGTCATTAGGTTGAGTAACAAAGCTGCCTCAGGCAGCTGATTCTGAATATCCCAAAAAGGATGCAATAGTTAATCATTTCATTAGTTGTAGTAGGCTATCAAGTAGATTTTGTAGTACATTTTATGTACTCCAAAATAGGCATCACAGGCATGTTTTGGCACCAAAATCTCTGGGAAGCAAGTGTGGACTCTTTCCTGTAAACTGCTAAAATTTGGAGAGGTTTGAGGCTCAGGGGGCTGAGTTATTAAGCTCCAAGGGGGGTGTGCCCCTAGCAAAAAAACCTTTCTAATTGGATTTGGAAGTCAAGCCACGGCAATGCTAATTGCTTACCCGTCCAAACAATGTGTGGGTTTTAGAAAGGTTTTTTTTTCATAGGGGCACCCCCTTTGGAGCTTAATAACTCAGCCCCTGAACCCCAAACCTTTCCAAATTTCAGGGGCTTACAGGGAAGAGCTTGAGCTCCCCTGCCATCGATTCCTCTAGGGTGAATCATTTCGTTTCTAGAGGGAAAATGGCATTTCATTTCATTTCGTGATGAAACACGACGTACTGTTTTGTTACGTAACTAATTCATTATGTACCGAAATGACAAAACAGCATTTCATTTTTCATTTCACGCACATCTCTGTTCACTACCTATGTGTGAGGTACCATGGCTGGCCTGACCTTGCCCATTTGTCCATCTGATGAGGATCACTATCTGAAGAGGAACTCTTGTGCTGCTTATATGAAAAGACTGAATTAAGTTGGAATGCCTATGAAATGAGGAGTTGACTGGGTAAGACACCCTCACACAGGAATACTATCTTTAGCATAGGTGATCAATTTCCCATGGCCACTTTCAGATATCCTCATTCACTTTGCAGACAGGAGGCAGGTTAAGCTGGTCTTACTTCTTCAGCATGTGAAATGAACACATGACATATAATTCGTAAGATTGTTACAAAGAACACATCATTGGCAGATATGGTGTTTTTTCTTGTTCATTTCGAAAGTGAAGTATGTGTTTTCATAACCTGGACAGACTCAGTGTGTCATCTGTGCCACCAAGTTGCATCAGACCTAAAGAGATCCTGATAAATTTTTCAAGGTAAGTGAGATATTTAAGGAGTAATTTTACCAGTTCTATAAACACACTAATGAGTTTCTTAGTGGCTGAGTGGAAAGTCAAACCCCTGTCTCTGAAGTCCTAATCTGCCACTCTATCCACTATTCCATACCCAGGGAACTATTATTAGGTTATCTTTTGTTTAGCATGGAGTGGGCATTCTCTAAGGTCACACAGAGTTTAAATATTCTCAATTATGTGCTTGAGATCTTTATATTATGACTTTCTTTTACAATTTTCTGAAGCTGATTTTGAAGGCATTGTGCATGTATTTATGAGAACAGAATGAAGTACAATCTGTTTTCAGAATTTTTTAAATTTTTTCTTCTCCTTAGCACCTACTAAACAAAATCAATGAAAAGGCTTTATAAATGTGTATGAGTAGTGAGAAAACAGTAGGGAGATAGAAATTATGAAGGAGAGCAAGATCACATTAGTTGAAAAATATCTCATGCAGGCAGAGATTATAAGTAAAATGTGGGTTGTTCAACCTCTGGACAAATTATGCAAAATTGATTTTGATGTTAACCTTGCAATTACTATTTAGAGACAAAGCAAAGCAAAAAAGCAAAGTGTTCTGCTTATATGCCACCCAAACAACTTCAAGTAGTCTTTGGGTGGTTTACAGTTTTTAATTACAGTATGCAGGCTACACACTGCCCCTCCCCCCAAGCAAGCTGGGTACTTATTTTACCAACCACAGGATGGAAGGCTGAGTCAACCATGACAAACTCATATTGAAGAAATAGGATGTTTGAAATAAAGCTTAATTAATACTGGGTCCTTTCGGGGAGAATGGGGGTAGAGAAGTATTTTAAGTACAGTGGACCCTTGTATAACAAACAGTTTGTATAAAATAAAATTTGTACAACATAAAAAATTCCGGGGATAGGGGAAATTTGCTTAACATAATTGCCTATGGGGCGAATCCGTACAACATAAAAATGGGATTACTCCATTTTCAATGCATTCCTATGGGAAATTTGTATAAAGGAAAATTTGCTTAACATAATTTCATTGGGAACAAATTTAGTCCTTTATACAAGGTACCACTGTATATTAAATGCATAAACTAATGTTTTCTCTTTAAAGTTCCCTATGTCCTATGCTTACTGTCTTTCTCCATTATTTATTCTGTTCTTCTAAATTTAGAATACAAATGTTCAGATTGACATAATCACTTAGTTCTTGTCTGTTTTTTGTTTTTCTTTGTTTCAGTTGTGGAAGATGCACAATTAAACTGGAGAATAATTAAATATGTATTTTTGCATGTGTATCCTCAACTAGTTAAGCAAAAACATTGTGAATATGCATGGGTAACAGTACACATGTAAGTCAAATAAAATAGTGCATGATGCATAGTTACAGTAAACTGGGTGCTCATGTGATGGGAAATAATATAGAAACTGCAGGATTCACAAATCTGTATATCCTGTTAGGATATAATTACAGAATTAAATTACGAAAGGGTCCCAAGAGTCAAGTACAACTCCCATCAAAACAAGATATGCATGTTGAATAAAAATTGTGGTTCCTTGTTTTAACTTGTAGGGATGACACATACTGTACTGTATATCCTTCTCTAGAATCACAAAAGTGTATGTATGTGTTTGCACAAAAACATTCTCAGCAATGTGAGAATTCTCCTCAATACCACCTAAAAGTGTCTTGCTATCTTTGTAAGTTAGTGAAAATAAGAATGCAGCAATTCCTCATCCTCACTTGCAAGGACAAGGTAAGTGGGAATTTACAGCTCTCCCACACACGAATACATATCCTTGATAAGCAACTGTCTGAGATACTATCTCTACAGCAGAACTTCAGGGAATGCTTTGTGTTATTTCAAGTATAGTATACCATAACTGTGGACTTGTTACATAGCCTGACAACTGCTGTTCAGTTCCATTCCATTGTTAGGAAGATTAGCTGATGGTTCTCAATAGTTGGCCTTAAAGAGAGCTAAAGAAAGATACCCAGAACAGGTGCCCTTGCCTCTTATCTGGGAATCGCTGAAGAAAGGAGTGTCTTATGAAATAAGATGCTGGCAGTTTATATTCATAGTAAAGACTCAAAAAGAAGTCAACTTGATTTTTAATGCTGGAGAAATCAAACCTGTTAAAAGATTGTCTATGCCTTCATTCATTCCTCACTCCAAAGGAAGACCCCAGCCAAAAATCAGAACACTAATAATTGCAATGATTTAGAAAGGAAGTAGAAATCTAGGAAGTAAAAAAAGATCTTTTAGTGTGAAGATGGGTTGTTGAAGACCAAAGCCAAGATCATCTATACTGGTATTTGGTATGTGATGATGCGAAATCTGGACTATGAGAAAAGGTGAAAGGAATAAAATTGATTCATTTGTAATAATTACTATGTGTGGCTTGATGCCTCTACTCTTTAGGCTATGACCTAAGGAGATAAGATATAACCACTTGCCAAGTGGCTATTAACTTGGCTCTTAGTATGCCCAATAGCTGTCATGGACTCATGAAATATAAGAAGTTGACCAGCATTCCTGGTGGTAACGTGCTGTGTATTAGTTAGCAGAATGTTCCAGTTCATCCAAGTCCATCAAAAGGGACCAGGTTCTCCCTTCACTAAGAAAATAGCTTTTGCTGAGGAAGTATGACCCTTCTGCTATCTATTATAGCACCTTTATTTGACTTGATCCAGTGAATACAAACTTCTGTATCTGCTCTGATGCCCACTGATGGACACTTGCTTTCAACTTCCCCATTCCCTCTCTTTGCTCTCACTTTGTCTGGTAGGTTCTGTACATTTCTCCTGAGGCTTCACCCTCTTTAACTCTGTCTCAGCATGTCAAAACTGACGATCCAGTTAGATAGACTCTTCATTCATATTTTTGCCCAAGCATATTTTAGTATTATATCAATGCAATAACAACACAAGGATAAATGAACCTGTTACTCACCCATAAACAGTGAGTATATTTAAATCTTTCTATTGGAATGAGTTGTCCTTATTCCAGCTAGTCCTGGCACATCCGCCCTTGTCCTTCACTTTCGGAAATATGACAGATATGGTTATTTACTTGGTGATTATTGTCTTCCAGCTGTCTCTCCCACTCTTTTCTATGGCATATGGTAGAATGGCTATTTTCAATTCAAGATTATTAGTATCCACTACACAAGACAATAAATAACCTACTTATTATCATGAAACTGTAAGGCTGATTTGGATGTCAACTGGGAGCGTGTGTGCAGACTCTTGTGCAGAGTGCAAGAAACACATGGTCCTTTTGTTCTCTGAAATTATGACACTTAAAAGTGATGAAAGGCCCGAGTTAAAACATGGGCCATCAATAAGAGGCTTATTGAAAGAATACATTCATGATGCTATTAGGACACTGATGGTGGACCTTTCAGAGACCGAGTGCCAAAGCGGCAACCCAAACCCCACTTATTTATTGCAAAGTGCCAACACGGCACTGCTGTGTGGTGCTGCTGTGGCGGGTGGATTGCTGTGGGGTGGGTGTGTCTGACATGAGTCCCCTGGCCACTGGTGCTGCCACGTGACCAGCTTCAACCTGGAGAACTGAAAGCATAACCCGAGAGCAATCTAAAAACCAAGGCTTCATTCCAATAAAATGTGAGCGGTGGGGGTCTGTTTTCCATCATATAGTGACGGCACGGTGGCTGAGGTGTTTTTGACTGAGGAGCTAAAGGTTGGTAGTTCGGTTCCACGCTAGGGCTCCTCGAGAGGGTCTGGACTTTTACCTTTCAATAAAAAATTATTTGTATCAATGAAAACTCTGCTCTAGTGTTTTTCTTTTAATACAAAAGATATTAATGTATAAGTTGTTTTTTAAGATAAAAGTCCAGCCCCTCCCAAGGAGCCCTACATGGAATTCAACTCCTAAATTTTAGCTCCTCAGTCAAACACCTAAGCCACTGAGATATTACTGTCTCATGAAAAACTGACCTCCACTACTCACATTTTACTGGAAGGAAGTTTTTTTTATGATTTAGATGGCCCCAAGAAGGGACAGGATAAACAAAGGATGCTTTTCTTTCTCTTCTACTAACAGTCTATTAAAATTGAGATATGTGTCCGTCCGTCCAGAGGTATGTATCATTTGGTTGTCCAAATATGACGATAACAGAAGGTTGCTTTGAGATGCAGTCATCATAGGAATCACTGTATATAAACAGCAACCTTCCATTAGCATTTACTGGATGAAATCCTGATGCTTAGTGTAGTATGCTGTGCCAGATTAGACTGACTGAATCAGTGGGAATTTGGCAAGTCAACTCTGTGATAAGGTAAATTGAGTCAAATAGATCTACTCTAGTTACCCTAAAGTAAGTTGCAGCTAGAGCGGCCTGACATGAATCAGTGAAGCCTATGGGAGAGTTGACTCACTAAATCCTCACTAATTCAACAGGCACAATCTAGCATGACTTACTACTCTGAACAACAGGATTTCAGCCCCTTTGTCATCTAACTGTAAATGTTGCTGAAAGGAATTTAATCTAACTGTGATGCCATAGTTCTTCTTCGTGGACTCTGTGAATCCACACAATGGGTCTTCGCGCCTACGTGCTTGAGTTCCCGGTCGTTCCAAGCTTAAGGCTTATAAGCCCCTCCCCTCTGTGCGCCTGCTCACCCATTCTTCCTCCTTGCTGACTCAGTTCTTTTTTGCCGCCGCTGAGTGTGGTCGTCTTTCCACGAGCTCCTGCAAACAAAAAGGAAAGTGAAAACTTTATTCAAATATTTAATTTCTTTTATTTCCTTTCCTCCCAGTTCCCCCCCTCCAAGTTTATTTAGTTATTCTTCATTTTCAGCGCTCGCCCTTAGTGCGGAGGAGTTGTATATCCCCCCCCCCAATACTGGTGGGCGCGAAGGCTGTTTATGGCCGCGGCAGCACTGTTCAAGCAGTGTGAATCCTTCCGCAAGCGAATTCCGTTAGCTGACGGACACAGTTTGTGCCTTTTTTTGCCTGGGTGAGGCTCATCAACCTGAACTCTGCCTGCATTGCAAAAAGCTAACGAAGCCCGCCCTTAAACATCGCCTGGAGCGGTTAAGGGCTTACTTGTGGGAAAAATCCCTCCAACCCATGGAAACCCACTCCGAGGCTTCCATGCCTTCTACTTCCTCAAAATCCAAATCTTCAACCAAAGGCAAAACAATGGAGAAAAGAAAGAAAAAACATCTCCAGCCTGCTCCGATTCTGGAGAAAAGATAAAAGGAAATGGCTTCTGATGTGCGATCGACGACGGCGACACCGAAACGACCCATGCTCATCTTAACCGAGTCGCGCGGCGTAGAGGGGGTTCACAGTTCAGCGCAGGTCGGCGCCCAGTCTCCTGATGCCATATGAGACGAACCTTGGTCCCATGCCTTCGAAAATCAGGCAAAGGGTGTACCCGTGAACCCCCTCATAGCTCTATGATTCTATCGGGCTTACCGCCAGGCCAGCTTGTCCATGACACGGACAGGGCCACAGTCAATTATGACCCGTTGTCACACCTACAAAATCTACAGGCTGCCTCCATGACCTCAGCTCTTCAGCACTCTGACACGGAGGAGCAGGGTCTAGATGCCCCCAAGCGCTTGGGCGCTATGTGATCAGGCATCAATGAGACAGGAGTCTCTGATGTCGGGCGTCCTGCAAAGGATCAATGCCCAGTTGTCTCCCCCGACCGGGGCAGAAAGAGGGTGAGGGTAGACTCTCATGATTCCACGTCATCCCCCTCATCCTCTCCTAGGCGTCATAAATCTAGACGCAGACAGGGCAAGAGGCACCGACGTCATGGGTCTCCCTCCTCTTCGTCCCCCGCACGACGTCATAAAAGCAAGCACCGTTCTAAAAAGAAACAACGTCATGCCCGTATGGTGTCCAGCTCCTCAGACACCGATACTTCTACCACTTCTTCATCAGCCTTCTCACAACATAAGAGGCAGATAAGAGATAAACCTAAGCCACCAGCCCAGCACCCTCTGGTGTCCAACAATGACACCATTACTGGTCTCTTTCAGAGCGATCCCCTGCGAAGCCCCACTGACACCACACCGCAAGCAGTGGATCAGCAGGCACAGTTGCCGGATTTGCCAGCCACCATGGATCGCCTGTTAACAGATGATTCTGACACGGGAGCAGCCTCTCAGTCATCGCATCGGTCCACCCTCTCAAAATGTTGACACTCTGAGACCGATATGCAAGACAAACAATCTTCCACCCCAATAGAGGACTTTAAACATTATTCTCAGATGATACACAAAATTGCACAAGTCATGAGACTTCAAGTTCAACTCCCAGACGCAAGTGACTCATCCAAATTCTTTGGCCACTTGCACAAGTCTAGGCCACCTCCTTTGAGAATGGGATTGATTCCCTCTATGTTGGAAAAGGACAAGGAGGCCTGGGCCAAACCCTCCTCCAATCCTCTGATTCCAAGGAGAATTGATAGCCTCTACAAGACACATGGTGATGGCACAGACTTCCTTATGAAGCACCCCCTACCAAATTCGGTGATAGTGGATGCCATGCAAAACAGAGGGAAGTCCCATTCCAACACCACCCCGAGCAACAAGGAAGCTCGGAAGCTAGACCTCATTGGAAGGCGTCATTACTCCCTTGCCTCATTCTCCTTGAGAGCACTGAACTATCTGTGTGCAATGGAGGCGTATACCCATCACCTCCTACTCACTTTTCCGGACTTCATAAACCACCTTCCGGAAGAACAAAGGGCCAAAGCACAGGCCTCATACATGGAAGTCTTGTCTCTGATCGACTACCAGATGATAACCTCCCTGCACATAACGGATGCAGCTTCTAAGCAACTGACGACTGCTATACATCTCCGTCATCATGCCTGGCTCAGGATATCCAACATTACAGATGATGCCAGAAACCGTATAGAAGACTCCCCATTTGATGGAGAAGGACTCTTTGCGACGTCCACTGACGCGTCACTGGACAACATCCAGAAGATGCGTAAGGCTGCAAAATCTTATACATACCAAGGAAATTCTTCACAATCATCCTCCAGGCCACCAGCCCCTTCCTGGAGACGGCAGTATACTCCGTCCCACCAAAGGGCTCAGGGCAGATACAGGCCACAGTACCAACAGTCTCCTTACCAGCGCCCGGCACAGCAGCCTAGGCAACGGCAACAGCAGCAAGCCAGGAGATTTGACCGCAAGCAGAAGCAGTTGCCCTGACCCGGATCCCCCGCACAAGGACATCCGGCTCAAACCCTTCCTACCGAAGTGGAGAAACATCATGACAGATGCATGGGTATTGTCAATCATCGAAAGAGGATACCGAATCCAATTCCATCATCGACCCCCACTAGGTCGGGTCATCTCAACACCTTTCTCTTGGGCACTAAGAGATGAAGTAGCTGCTCTATTAGAGAAGGAAGCTATAGAGCTGCTGCCATCAGAAAATCGATTAGGCTTCTACTCTCGATATTTTACAATACCCAAAAAAGACGAGGGCATTCGGCCCATTCTGGACCTTCAAAAACTAAACACCTTCATTCGAAAAAAGAAGTTCCGCATGTCCACACTGGACACCATCATTACCATGCTACAACGAGGAGACTGGTTCATCGTCCTGGACCTACAGGACGCTTATTTTCACATCTCCATAGCCCCTCAAGACCGGAAATACCTCCGCTTCCGGATAGGGGGCTTAACTTACCAGTTCAAAACCCTGCCCTTTGGTCTCTCCTCTGCCCCGCGGGTGTTTACAAAGTGCATGGCACCGGTGGTGGCCTTCTTCAGGCTCCAGGGAGTCCACATCTTCCCATATTTAGACAATTGGCTCCTGGTAGCACCTACAAAACAAAAGGCAGAGAAGGATCGAGACCTCACCATCCATCTCCTAACATCCCTGGGACTTTGTCTCAATGAAAAGAAGTCCAACCTACTACCCTGCCAGTCAGTGCAGTACATAGGAGCGCTTCTGGACGCTCTACAAGAAAGGGCATACTTAGCACCAGATCGCCCAATAAAAATCAAACAGGCTCTACACCCATTTCAGAACTCCAACAAGGTATCTGCTCACCAGGCCCAACGCTTATTAGGCCTGATGGCCTCCACTACAGCTATCATACCACATGCCAGACTCCGCATGAGACCGCTGCAGGCATGGCGTCTAGCCAGGTTTCGGCCTCACTGCGACAACCCATCCAAACGGCTCAGAGTTACCTCCTCTCTCCTCACCAGCCTAAAGTGGTGCAAGTCCTCCCGTAATCTCAGAGTGGGAAGGCCCTTCAAACAGCGTTACCCATCCATTCAGGTAACGACAGACGCCAGTACCACGGGATGGGGCGCCACTTGCAACCACCTGTCGATCCATCACAGGTGGACACTGGAGGAGCGAGTTCATCATATCAACTATCTGGAACTCCTTGCCATTCTCAAAGCCCTCAAGGCATTCGAGCTCCTCCTTGCCCACCAGATGGTCCAAGTAATAACAGACAATACCACAGCACTTTATTACTTGAACAAGCAAGGAGGTACTCACTCGAAATCTCTCCTGCACCTCACCCTCAAACTTTGGAGATGGTGCATAGCCAAGGACATTCACCCAATAGCCATACACATTGCATCCTGCAACAACGTCTCTGCAGACAAACTGAGCTGCCTCACACACGACAATCACGAGTGGAGCCTATCAGAAGCAGTGTTCCGAATCCTCTGTACCAGATGGGGAACCCCAACCGTGGACATGTTTGCATCTCAAGCCAACACAAAGTGCAGCTTGTACTGCTCCAGAGTGGGAATCGGCACAGGGAGATGCCTTTGCCACCAGGTGGCCAGCCGGCCTCCTGTATGCATTCCCACCAATACCACTCATTCAGAGGACGCTAATGAAGATCAGACACCACGGAGCCCACGTCATACTTCTGGCCCCGTGGTGGCCAAGACAGCCATGTTTTCAAGTCCTGCAAACAATGGCGATCGACTCTGTCAGGCTGACATCAACGCCCGATCTCCTCACGCAACACCAGGGCCAAGTCAGGCACCCAGACGTCCTGACTCTCCACCTAACGGCATGGTACATCCGCTAACAGTTGCAGAAGTACTCACAAGCTCCAGGAAAGAGTCTGCTAACACCCTATATGCACATAAGTGGGCATCTTTCCTACACTTCACTCGTGCCAACTCTCAACACTTGAGTCCAACCAACATCCAGGTCCTCCTCAAATTCCTCCTTTTACTCTTCAACAGAGGACTATGCCTATCTACCCTACGAGTCTACACTGCAGCCATCGTAGCTCATCAGCCACCTGAGTCTGGGGCTGCAGCTCTGTTTACACATCCTAAACTTAAGAGGTTCCTCAGAGGCATCGCGAACCTCCGTCCACAACACAGAGCCCTGACACCACAATGGTCTCTCTCCTTGGTACTGAACTGTCTAACTAAGCCGCCATTTGAACCTATGGCTACCGTATCTCTTTACTTGCTTATCTTAAAAACAGCATTCCTAGTGGCAATCACATCAGCCAGATGGGCTTCCGAGCTCACTGCGCTCAGAGCGGACCCACCGTTCCTCAAGTTCCACCATGGTAGAGTGGAACTGCGTCCGGACATCTCTTTCTTGCCAAAGATAGTGTCCTCATTCCACGTGTCTCAGCCACTTATTCTACCAACCTTCTTCCCAAACCCAAGTACTCACCTCGGAAGGAAGCTCCACTCCCTCGATGTCAAAAGAGTGCTTCTCTTCTACACAGCCAGGACAGCTGCTGTTAGAAAGACACACAAGCTCTTTATCAGAACCTCGGCACCATCTCGAGGTCATCAAGTATCCCCTCAATCCATCTCCAGATGGATTGTCACAACCATCAAAATGGCTTACAGCACTGCGCATGTCTCCTTACCTGTCATGCCTCGGGCACACTCTACAAGAGCAGTAGCCTCCTCCACTGCTTTCCTAAAAGGAGTGCCCTTGGAAGACATATGTAAAGCGGCTACCTGGTCTTGACCGTCTACATTCCTGAAGCACTACAAACTAGACGTCAGAACGCAGAGATCAGCCACATTTGGCAAAGCAGTTTTGACAACTGTGCTACCATGACTACCCTCCGCCGGTAAGTCAGCTTGCCAGTCACCCATTGTGTGGATTCACAGAGTCCATGAAGAAGAAATGTAGGTTACTTACCTGTAAGTTAAGTTCTTCGAGTGGACCTCTGTGAATACACACCACCCACCTGCCTCCCCTCTCTCCGTCATGGCTCATTGTACTCTCTAAGGGTCAGCGGCGGACCAGAGGGGAACTGAGTCAGCAAGGTGGGAGATGGGTGAGCATGCGCACGGAGGGGAGGGGCTTGTAAGCCTTAAGCTTGGAACGACCGGGAACTCAAGCGCGCAGGCGCGAAGACCCATTGTGTGTATTCACAGAGGTCCACTCGAAGAACTTCACTTACAGGTAAGTAACCTGCATTTTTATCTCATAATAGGAATTTGGAATAGAAATGGGCAAGCAGAGTGAAAAAAACCCTCAAATACATAAGTTGCAGAACAGAAGAAAAAGGCTGTACTAGTTCCACATGTTGGTGCACATGGAGAAGCATTATCTTATTTTTCGCATAACAAATGAGAACCAGGGCTGGACCAAGAGCTAGTTAGGATGCAATAGTGGCCCCAGATAGCAAAGCACTAGCAAAGACTATGGTTTTAGTTTGAATGGCTGTGTGAATAAACTTCCCCATAATTCCTGGGCCATCACCATAACTTCCTGGGCCTTGAGCACTGAAATACCACTTTGCCTGATCAACTGTTCCTTCAGAGCACAGGCCAACAAGTTGCATGTCCTAATTGTAATCTGTTTTGGTCATCAACCATCAATTCCCAGGTGGTAAGCAGTTTGGGTGATGGTGGAAGGTGCTGCTTTGAGGATATGTCCACACCAGTGAAGCTGCCTGCCTCTCTTCTTCTCTCTTGCTGATTATCACACCTACGGTAGTTACTGTCAGATAATATCATTTGTGATATAGTCAAGTAGGGAGATACCCAATATCCAAAGGAGCATATCCATTTCTGTGGCATGGAAATGGCTCTCTACACCCATTGTTGTTGCCCAATGCTCTGCGCCATACAGTGCAACAGGGTAGACGATCATCTTGTAGATCTTAGATTTGAGTGAAGACAACCCAAATCCAGGCTTTGAATTACCCAAAGTCTCTAAACCTAAGAACTAGTCTCCTTGTTTGGTGCTGTTAATTTGTGCAAATTGCTGCATTTCACATATTCAAAAATGTCTTCACAGCTCAAGGTCAAAGGAAGTATTGGCCTATTATCACAGGTGAAGAGAATGTAGGCATTTCTCCTTCTTGTCCATGAGAACAAAACATGAAATATTTTATATATCCAGGTTTAATCAGATGATATATTCTGCAGGGACACTGTACTGCATGCATGTTTATGTACACCCACACCCACACATGCACGCAATGAGAAAATTCTGTAGAAATGTGGTTTAATTTTCATAAACTATAAACCTAGATAAATACCACAATATCTGATGGTCTGAAAGAAGTACTAAAATTGTGTGTGTTTTCCCAGAGCAACAGTACTGTACACCTGGACAGGAATCCCTACAAAATGCCATGTTTCAAACTATAACAGTAGTTTGCCTGGAAATATATGCATTTTAGCACCACCTAAGGTGTTCAGTAATTGCACCAAAACCACACTGCCTGTTGTGTCTAATGCATAATTAATGCACATATGGATTCTTTAAAGGTTTCTAATTTTGCGGGTGTTATTTTGCTTCTCTCTCAATTTCCCCATGAAATGTTCTTTATGACATTGCAGAAGAGCTTTCCAGCAAAACTTTAATGCCAGCCCTAGTTCATTTTAAGAGATTTTATTGGTGTTGGTAAGGTTAGGCAATGGCTAAAACATAGGAATAATTTGGCAGTAACTTTAAAAGGAGTTGTCCACTTTTCATTGTAAGGTGACAAATGGAAGGAATGCACTTGAAACTGTTTATTATTCAGATTGCTTTAACAATGGAAAACCTGTCAAATAAATCAGCTTATTATTAGAAAAGATCCAAGAAAAATAGCTCTTCACCATATGTAAAAATTACTAACTTTGCCAACAGTTTTCTCCTGGAAAGTCATGAGTAGAAATATATTAAACCTGACACATATCTATCTTGGCCTTGCTAGCTTTTGATAAATATCCCTGATTAGCATTATGTACACTGATGAGGAGTCTGCAGCTACAGGTAAGCATGTGCAGTAAGTAGAATATTGTTGCTATTATATTTATGCACTAAGATGGGAATACCAGGTGCTGTAGGCTCCTGTAGTAGGAACTGGCAAACCACTCCAGTACTCCTGCCAAGAAAACTCCATGGACATGGGGTCACGAAGAGTCGGTCACAACTGCAACGACACAACACACACACACAAGATGGGATAGTTTAGTCTGAAAAGTCACATTTTTGTGGCAGAAATCCACACTATCATGTAGGTATTTTAGGACTTTGTCCCTTGGAAAATTGTAAATAATGAACTTGAAGTGACAAACAGATTGTTCTGTGGCAACAATAACAACAATTTACTGTAGGAGCTAGGGTTCTTTGATGACATTATTGTTTTGTCCCAACTGAAGTAATATAATATGACAAAAGATGCCTCATACAATTTTCACTGAACTCTGTGGCCAAGAGGAGAAGTGAGATACTGTGGTTTTTGACATGTTGGCCACATTCAGAGAGGCACTGGAATTCTCATTGGGATCAGAAAATACAAGACAAGCATGTTAAACAATTCTATTAATCCTTTTGACACTGATAATTCACAATATTTTGGAGTGCTGATGGAGTCAGAAAACATTCCATAATTTGTGCCGTGTCAGCCTTTATCCTTGTGGTCAACGATTAAGCACCCGAGTTCAACATAGGTGGTTCCCGCCATTTCTCCATCCAACAACAGAGGCTAGGTGGTACAATATGCCAGTATGCATGCTGCTGAGTTTCCTGGGTGGTGACAGCTCCACCCTCTGCAAGCCAAATCATCCGTCCTTGGGTCCGCCCACCTGTGCTAGGAGCTCCCAGGTGACTCTGTGGGCATGGAAGATGCTATAACTGCCACCGTGCTGCTGTGGGTTGGGCCTCCTTCCTCCTTCTCTTTGCCTAGGCCTCTCTGATTCCCTGCAGTGACATTGGTGGGCTTTTTACTCTGCATACTTTACCACAAGAGTTGGCCCCTGTGTCTTATCCATGAGCCTATCAAGTACCTTAAGGCAACTACCACTTGTTAGTTTAATACACAAGCAAAGTAAAATGAGATAATTTTGTTTACCTTTGAATTTTCTGTGGAATGAGCCAGCTAACACTCATGAAGAATGAAATACTTTTGTCTTCAGGAGTGTTTTTTGTTTAAGAAAATTGTTATCATTTTACTCAGGGTTGCAAAGGAATATGAACAATTCTGAAATAGCAATCTATTTTTGAAATTAGACTCCTTCCTTCCCTCCTTTAATATGGAACATCTTCTGTATGATTTCAGGTGCATGTCTCTGCCCCACCCAACTTTTACCTTGTGTAGTAGTAGTAGTAGTAGTAGTAGTAGTAGTAGTAGTAGTAGTAGTAGTAGTAGTAGTAGTATGCTATGCAGTCAAATCTGACTTACGGATACCCTTTTCAGGGTTTTCCATGTAGAGAATACTCAGAAGTGGTTTACTATTCCCTTTTTCTGGGGGTACTCTGGGGCTGCCCAACTTGCCCAACAATATACAGGCTGGCTTTTCTGGCTTGACCAGTGGGGTATTGGACCCCAAACCTCTTGTCCCTCAGCCAGATACCTAAACCACTGAGTTATCCAACCAGTGCATGTTGGGCTATAGAGTTAAATATTTTTGGTTGCATTTTACTCTTAGGTAAGAAAAAAAACTCCAAGAAATTTCAGTAGTTTGTTAAATGCCTGCCACCTCTGCTCTGCTATAGTTGTCATTTCTCATGTTTTAAGGACACCTGAAAGCTACTTTAAAAGTTCTGTTTGCCCCTGGAAACTAGGTGTATGATGCACTTCCTGTAAAAGAAGGAATGTCTCTGATGATGGTATATTTTGTTTGTTTGTGTATTAGGTTTATTAGGTTATATACTACCCATCTAGTTATGAAGCCCCTCTGGGCAGTTCACAACAATAACAATAAAACAAATACAAACAAAAATTGATAAGAGAATAAAAATAAAACATAGAAGAGGCAGTGACAGAAAATATTAAGACATGAAATATACGCCTGGGAGCTATCTTGGGCACTCGGGGAAAGCCTGTTTGACTAGGCAATTTTAAAACATTTGTTTAAATGTTCCCAGTGTGGTGGGGTAGCTAGATGTATTTTGGGAGGTAAAGAGTCCCAGAGGCAAGTGGCTACAGCCAAGAAGACCAGGTTCTTGGATTTATCTTTCTGGGCCCTGCTCCAGGAGGTCAGAGCTCCAGTCCCAACTGCCGTGCCCGGGAGGAACGGGTAGCTTAGGCCGTTCTCAATGGAAGGAGACATTCTGACGGGTACAGAGGTCCTGAGCCATTTAGGGCTTTGCATGTTATCACCATCAACTTGAAGTTAATGTGGAAGCAGACCAGTGGCCAGTGTAAAAAGTGGCCAGAGTGGGAGAAATATGTTGGTGTCTTTGTAAATCTGACATAAGTCCTGGCACCAGGTGTTTAAAGATAATTTCAAAATGAATTTAATTCATTTTGCCCTACAAAAATTACAAGATCTAGTGAGTAAGGTCAGAGTGTTACATTTTCAATGTGTTCTCATGGAGATGTGCAAAGCTAATTGTACAGGATTATTTGATAATGAAAGGTAATAATGGATGAGGCTTTGCACAAATGCCACCTATGATTCATAGTGTATCATAATACTATTTCCCTGCTGTGATGCTTGAACAGACACCCTCCTCAAACAACAAGATAACTGCAGGGAGATCAGGCAAAGCTGCATAATAAAGGAAGCCTTCATCCTTTTTAAGCAGCGAGACTTATACAAAGAACAATGAATAAAAGAAGAGAGGTACAAGGTACCTCATGCAAAAGGTACCTCGTGAATACTTAATGCTGTGATCTGTGTAGCCAATAGCATAGCTAGTAGGCGGGGCTAGTGAAAGCATATAAGCAAGTGTGCATGAAAATGAGAGCTAGAGCAATGATGTCTGTTAAGAGAGATAGGGGTAGGGTTAGGGTTAGGGTTAGGGTTATAAGTATCATTGAAGACCCTGAACTAAGCTTGTTCAAATGAAACATTTTCATTTTCAATACTTCTGTGTAATTAATAAACAAAGTATTTAAAAATTTATACACCATGTCAGACTCCATGCCTAACATAAATATTTAATTGTTAAATGGAGGCAGCATTTCAACCCAGGTTCGTCACAGCTGCGTAACAAAGGAAGTATTCATCCTTTTTAAGCAGCATGACTTATACAAAGAACAATTAACAAAACAAGAGAGGCATGTATCTTTGTGCTTTTCTTCTTCTTCCAAAGGCAGGATTATATTGATATGAAATAATGAACTGGTTATGGAGAGGGAGAAAAAGTCTTCCCAGAGTAATTGAAAACAAGATCTGATTCTGCTGTATAGTATGACCCCCTTATCTTCTGATGCACTAACTGTGGATCCACTTATCTGTGGTTGTTGATCAGTGGAGGGGCAAGGAGGGAGGAAATTAAAAATAAAACTTGACACCGCTGATGCCCACCATCCTCCTCCTTGCCTCCGCCGCCATGGGCCAGTCAGGCACTCTTTGGAGGAGTGAGGTGGGGACTTTGAATTTTCTGCTCAGGTCCCGATCTGCCACCTGGGACCTAAGCTGGAAAGTCCCCACCTCACCCCTCCGGAGAGTGGCTGGCGTGGTGGATATTTTCCCTACCACTGCCTGTGGGCCAGGCACTCTCAAGGGCCATCCAGTCCAACCCACTACCATGCAGGAACCCCCATCACAGGACTCTGGACAGATGACCAACCAGCCAACTTTGAATTTCCCAGTCAGGTCCCAGGTGGTGGATTGGAAGTTTTAGCAGGAAGTTCAAGACTGCCCAGTCGCTGCCTGGAAACCCGCCCTGGAAATTCAAAGGCCGGTTAGCCTGGTGGGTGAGTCCCCACTCCACCCCTCCCGAGGGTGCCTGAATGGCCTGCGGTGGCAGCAAGGAGGAGGACAGTGGGCATTGGGGCAGTGAGTTTCATTTTTAATTTTCGCTCCTCCTTGCTGCCACTGTGGTGGCAAGGAGTGAACAAAGTTTCTTTATTTCTCTTTCTGCTTGCTGCATCTGGAGAAAACTTTATTCCCTCCTTGCCATTTGGGGGGTGTCGGTGGCAAAAGCTTTCACCCTGGCACCCCTCCACCCCTTCCACCACCATTATCGTCAGATAAGAGTGTTTGCTCTTATCCGCAGATTTCACTATCTGCAGGGGATCCTGGAACTCATCCTTCGTGGATATGATGGTTGTATTGTGCTTTAACATAGCAATGTCAGTTCAGTGAACTTACTCTGTGTTCACATAGAATAGCAATGGATGTAAAGGAGATCTAGGGAAAAGAATGGGACTTGTGCCAAGAGTCAGGAAAGATTCATACTGCATACAAATCAGGGTCAGAGATGGCTGTAAATGTTAAGTAATATAGCTATGGAGAGCTAGTGTAGGGTAGTGGAGAGAGAGAGAGAGAAGGATTCAAGAGACATGTGTTTAATCACGTGAAAACTCATTAGGGAATGTGGCAGTGAAAAAGAAATATTTGAGTATCTCACCTTGAACCTTCTGTTAGGTTTGCCAGAAGTTGGATGTGACTTGAAAACACATAATAACTCAAAGATTGTGCTATGGAAGAGCATGATAAACATATGGAGTGGACCAGAGGTGTCAAAATTGTGTGGGTTTTTGCAGCTACAGAATATCCTAGCCAGCATGACTAGTAGCTGTGCTGACAGAATACTCCAACCAGCATGGTAAAATGCATATATGTGTAGGAGGACAGAGCTGTTGCTCCTATTCCTGAAATCTTCTCCCAGTTCCATAGATAGCCGAACACTGAACACGGGGTCTGTGGGGGAGACACTTACAGACATACAGCTGAATTGGCATAGGCTTCATCACAGCAATGTTCTAAGACCACCTAGGGTTCCTCATTCCATGGGATTCTACACTTGTTTGACTGAAGTGGTTCAATCACGATTGATGGAGCCCAGAGCAAGGTGTACACCCAGCCATCCAGGTCGCAGTGGGAAAGAATGAAAACAGACAGAATGAAATTTTATCCCATGGTTGAGAGTGTGTACACCTTGCTCTGGGCTCAGTCCCAGATAGGCATTGCCTGCAGGCCTGGGCAAGTGTTTTGGCCACATTTCAGGGATGCTAGATGCTGATGCTGGACTTTTTGTGGCAGCGGGATGGATGCTGAACATCCAATGCTGTGAGTTTTTATAACTGCCGAGTGAAAAAAATGATTTTAGCAGTACAGTAATGCACCACTCAGTGAAAGTTCATCAGGGCATTGGATAATGAGTAGAGAGATATCTAATCAATTGGATGGCATGTCATTATCATTGAAAAAAAACATTGGAAAAAATGGGCTGGTCCAATGCTGTGCTGGATAAGAAAACATGGGGAGAGCTAATTCCCAGTTTTGTAAACTTTCTGCAGTCTTTCGTTGTTTGTCTGCCTGCCTGTGGGGGGAAAAAGTAAAAACAAACATTATTAGCTAGATTACATGACCTGGTGTGTCAACAAGCTTCATTATGTGGTTATGGGTGGAGAAGATCCTACACCCATATAGTATTTTCAGTAAGCAAATATTTAGTCTAAAGTAAACTTGCCATCTTTGATCACAGCACTGCATGACACAATTTGAAATTGTTAGTTCTTAGATTCTGTACTTTAAAAGGGAGATGCATATCATCACTGTTATATGAATATCTATTAAGTTTCTGGTGTCATGAATGTACAACCATTCTCCAAAATTCTTCTGTCCTTGTCTTTCAATAATGAAATGAAAATCCAGTTTGATATTTTTATTTGAAACTCATCACTAGATCTTTAATAAGCTAGTTTTCAAAGCAGTGTTAAAACACTGAGAAATTCTGACAAGCCTAGGTATTGATATTTTGGTTCTGAGATTTCAATATGAGATAAATTGCTGTATAATGTATTACTTATATATTATACATCAAGTACAATATATCTATATTTTAATAAAAGAAGTGACATGAAGTACTTGCTTGTCACCAGCAATGTTTTAAATGGAGGCAAAAGTGTACAGAAATGAAGTAGAAAAATGGAATTTATGTGACTTTTGCAAGAAGATGCACTTTGATCGAAACTAAACGTCTTGAATATACTGAAGATCGAAGGTCCAATCAGTTTTAGTCTAGAGGTGCATGGATGCCTATGCCTGGAGATGGGAAATGTTCATCTCCACCAGTAGCATGCAGAAAAAGAGTGGAAAAACCACCTGAGTGTAAATTTTGTTGTCAGCCTTGCATTTTGGAAGATCCAGTAAATCCGTAAAAGGATACTACCGTGATTGGCTTTCATCTGTTTGCATGGGGTTCCTCATGTGCCAAAAACATCCAGCTAGCCTATGAAACAGGAGATGATCTCCGCAACAGTTACTGGACAATTATTTAGATTCCATTGAACAGGTTTTTCCAGTTTTTAATATCATATTGTCCTTGGTCCTAATTTTTATTGATGTAGAGACAGTAGCCTAAGTAGTTCAAAAGACACACTTGGGCACCATGCCTTAGAGGCAGTTCCACACTCCAACATCTCCTTTCTCGTCTGGCAGGAGGATATCTTGTACAAAGGGATATCGACTCTCCAAGAACCAAACTGACCAGCACAACAGATACTTGTGGTTGGCTTTCCTTTCTCTTATTTATTTTTATTTTTAAAAGCCATGGTCCTTTGTCCCACTGACTGTACCACTTGTATTGCCCTCCTCTTCCCAGAATAAAGAAGCAGACACAGGGGATGGGGTTAACTAGGGCCACACTTTCAACCTCCTTCATCCTGCAGAGGGGCCTGATTGTAGTGTGAATCTCTAGGGCAGGTAAGCAGAGGTATCTCATATCCCTTCGCTGTACCCAAACGTTTGAGTCCCAACCCTCTGGCCAGAGCTGCCCCCTTGACAGGTGGCTTAATTGTAACAAACATACCTAAGTAGCTAAATCCATTTCCTTCAAACAGGCTACAGTTCTGTCCACTCACGGAAAAACAAGAGGTTGCCTGTCAGCCTCCAAAATGGCCGTAAGGGGTACTCACACTGAAAGGGAGAAAGGGTGGGAAACCACATCCTGAAAAGAGAATACAAACAGGGTGAGCTGAGATTGAATGCTGTTGTGATGTGTAGCCATGCAGTGTCTGCCAAGTGTCTTCCTTGTACAATGTGGGTTGGTGGAGGTGGAGATGCAAGTTAGAAGAGGGAAACAAATCTCCTTTGCCTTTCAAAGCTAATCTAAACCCTAAACTTTAGACAGGGTGGGAATACCAAGCACATTTTAGGATATGTCTAGGAAGTTAGGAGCTATTACAGCTTTTCAAATACAATATGTATTTCAAAATATCCTGAAATATTTGTATGGATGTTTTTGTACCTTGAGAATCCTGATGCTGAGAGATTATCACAGTGATAGCTGTGTTGGCCTATTGGCCTAGCTAGCTAGCTAGAATGATTTTCTAAAAAAGTGTTGTGGCACGTTAAGGATGAGCAAGTATTGTATGACCCAAGTTCTGTGAATGGTAGCCTGCTTCTGATGCCTGAAGAAGCAGGCACAGTCCAGAAGCACTTCCACTGAATAAACCTTGTGTACCGCTAAGGTGCCACCAGACCTTTTGTCATTACTGACATATGAATTAGGATTTCTGTTTAGTCTGGGCCTTTTCACACAACCCCTAAGATCCGCTGGCCACTTAAATTCGGACCAGAGATCTTGGGGGTTCGTTGCCTTTCCTGCGTCCCCACCCCTCCGCACTTCCTTGCTCCTGTCTGCGTGAGGGGAGGGAGAAAAAAAAGGGGCAAAAGAATGCAGGCTCACCTCCATTTGCCGGTCCAAGCCGCCCCGAGCCGCATTCCTTCTCTTAAAGGGGCGGGAGGCAAAAAACAACAACAAAGAAGCGAGGAGAGCCCGCACTCACCAGATCCGGATTTGGTGATTTTCACCCTCCAAAAGCAGGTACCTGAAAAGTGCGCTGGGACGCGCTTAGGTGGGTGTGGTCGCACTTAATTATCTGTAAACTCCGGAGCTGGTGGGGAAACAATTTTAAGCTCCGGAGCTGGGAGCCATTTGCCGCGGAGTTTAGGGGTCGTGTACAAAGGGCCTCTGTTTGCAAAAGAGCTACAGCTTCCACTTTGCTCCATTGTGTGACTGCTTTGTGTCCTTTTGTCTCTGTTCTATCATCTCTGAATTGTTATGAGGCCCAAAGTCAAGCCATGAGCCTCTTTGGTTAATATTCCAATGACCCAGACATCAATAACCCAAGACTCATTAAGGGAAGCTAATTAAATAAAAACAATAAGCCAAACGATTAAGGCTAAAGTCACGACCTTTAATGATCCCAAGGCCTGTCTTTTGACAAAGAATTAATCTTTAATCACACCTAATGGCCCTTTGCATATTTAATGTGCTCTGCAGTTATTTTGCCCCCCTCCCCCCAAAGGGAGTCCTGTGTTCCTTTTTCTCCTTCTAGTTGCTCTTATGGGAATAGAGATTAATTGCTCTCATCAAGGTGAAAAGTAGTTAAAAAATTTTCAGGCTCTCCTGCTGCTTCCGTTGACAACTGTCCTCTGTGCCATAGCTCCACATATACTGTTAAACGAATGCCCTCCTGGCTTTCCATATCAGATTAGCCTCAAGAGTTTTCTTTAGTTCCTGTGTAAGAAATGCCTAATAACTAATTTGCTGATTTTCATTGTTCAGGCAGCACAAGTTACATTTAATTTAGGTGAATGAAACTGACAGCTTGATATGCGGTTCAGGTCTAATTTAATTTCCAGCTGAACTTACCAACTTTGCAAACACAGCCCTGCCAGGAATGTTGCCCTAACCTGCCAGTATTCTTGACAATAAGAAGTGTTGAACCTGTTGGCTGCATTTATTTTCTTACCATCTTTAAATCTGCCATATTTGTTCCTGCTGTTTCCAGGAACAGGATCTTAGCTTGTGTCTTTAAATTGCATTTGCTTTTATATTAAGAACTAATGTTGCTGCATAGGTACACCAAATTATTTAGTTCTATGTTGTATTCCTGACACCTGGCCTGCCAGTTGGCTTTGGCTGCCAGTACTCACTAATATGGAATGACAGCGCTATCCCTAGTTGCTGCCAGAAAGTCAAATCTTTTTCTGTGTTTCCTCCTTTTCTGGCTGGAACCATCCGTAAGTTGGAGCATGTGGCTGCAGAGCCAGTCGTTGGGGACTTGATTTCCCCCCTCTGCATTCCAGGAGAAAAGCTAGGCTGTGTGGCCTTGGGCAAGTTCCATGGTCCCAGAGGGATACTTGTTTGCATCTAGGAAAGGTTGGGAAGGGTCATCAGGGTACATGTTTCCAACTACAAATTGTGTCCTTCTCTGAGCCCCAGAGGCGAAAACTGGGTTTAAAGAAAAAAAACACAAAATGGGTTTGGCCAATTCCCATCATTCCCAGCAACTGGGAATTCCACCACTCTTGACATGGCATTTGCATTTGATTTCTAACAAGGTATGCAAGGCAGCAGATTTGCTGAAGGTCGCCAAGCCTAGTTCTTTTCCTTGCTTAGGTGGAAAGAAGCCCATATGAAAGGCTGGGCATCTTTCTTATGTCCTTATGAGTTCAATGACAGAAGGAAAATAAAGTCATATATCTACAAAACAAAGGCAGATATGTTTTTTCTATGCAAAGTCTGCTCTTGACCTTGGGTTTGAAACAAGGGCCA
Organism: Phrynocephalus forsythii; assembly: GCA_029282475.1. Taxonomy (NCBI): domain Eukaryota; kingdom Metazoa; phylum Chordata; class Lepidosauria; order Squamata; family Agamidae; genus Phrynocephalus; species Phrynocephalus forsythii. The sequence goes on from JAPFRF010000010.1 coordinate 141,036,247, forward strand.
GTGACCTATTGCATGCCTCCGCTTGCACAATGGGAATGATTTCATTTCCAGAGGAAATTACAGCTAATTAAAAGAATTCTGCTTCATTCTGTGTGTGACATTATCATAGTGTACATGAATCTCACACACTCTGAAAATATAGCGGGAACTCTTTAATTTGCCACTGCTGCTAACACAATCCCTGTTGCATTACAGAGTTAAGTGATAAGAGATAGCCCAAAGTATCTTAAAGGCTAGCTGATAAAAGACATGCAAATCTCTGGAAATGCTGCATTTGACATCTGTAATGCACAAGACTCATAGCAATAGTTTTGCACTATGAAAACTGTTGAGTACTGAGGCTGTAATCCAAAACAGATTTGTCTTCAATGAGGGATTTTTTGTTTAACAGTACCAAGGCCAGGAATTTAAAGAGATGATCTGAAACTGATTTGGATTTGGACACTAGTGTGGATGACAAAATGTGTTTGACTGTCCACTACCTGTAGTCTTGATTACACTCATATACCTGTAAGTGGAATGGAAATGAAGGTTCTCCTTTGCAGGTGAATCAGTGAAAGATTGTCTAGGTTGAACTGTGGTGATGAGGGAAGTGCCATAGCACCAAAGCTCCATGGCTGTAGTTTGGGTCACATAGAAAACCCACAGCAGATTGCCTATCCCTCTGTTTGCTCTCTCCACTTCTTTCATGATTTTCTAGTCCTGCCTCATGCTCAATTACTGTTGAAGCTCTTCCCACAACAGAATTCGTAGGTATGCTGAGGTAACTGGATATTTTTCTTAAGAGGTATATTTACTTCAAAAGGTAGCAAGGTAGCATTGCAGTGTTCAGTAGCAATCCCAGATATCCTTCTGAGAGCATCTTTAAAACATTGCCCCCCAAGTATTTCCTTGATACCACATGTAACAGCTAGGGTGTGGGCAGCAGAAGGCCAGGACCAGGGTGTTCCTAGAAGCCAGATGGGTTGAGACTGAGAGCATGGACAACCAGTCATAGAATCAGAGTTAGAAGAGACCTCTAGTCCAACCCCCTGCCATGCAGGAACCCCCATCACAGTATTTCCAACAGATGGCCATCCAGCCTCTGCTTAAAAGCTTCCAAAGAAGGAGACTCCACCACCCTCTGTGGCAGCATATTCCACTGCTGAAGAGCTCTAACCATCATGAAGTTCTTCCTAATATTCAAATGGAATATCTTTTTCTGTACAGTGGTACCTCGGCTTACATTAAGCTGTTCAGAAGGCATCTTCTGTCGAACAGCGGTTTCCCATAGGAAGTATTAATAGGGTTTCAAATCATTCCTATGGGAAGCCTCTCCCAACCCCCCTCAATCAAGGGCAGCTGAAGGTTTCTTTTCACTTTCTTGCCAGACAGCTGACTTTGACAGGTTGGACCTGTCAAAATTGGCTCAGGGGGTGTTACGGAGAGCAGTCTTCAGCTGCCCTTGACCTAGGGAGAAGCCTGGACTCCTTGCAAGGGAAGCACTTGATTCCTTCATCCAAGCCATTAATAAAGATATTGAATAGCACTGGTGACTCTCTCCATGCTGAAGAGAAGCCATTTATGATCATCCTTTGGGGACAATCAGTCAACCGATTATAAATCCACCTAACAGTAGCACTATCTATCCCACATTGTACTAATTTCTTTGCAAGTACATCATAGGGAACCTTATTGAAGATAAGCAACATCCACAGCACTCCCCTAATCCACCAGGGCTGTAACTCTATCAAAGAAAGAGATTAAATTAGTCTGACTTGTTTTTGAGAAACCCATGTTGACATCTAGTAATGATAACACTGCTTTAGCTTTTCTTTTTACCACCCCCTGCACAGACTGGCTATTTGCTTATATCCCTCTTTAGACATTCCCCATTTTCCCATTTCCTATACATTTTTGTACTTAGTGGAGTTTGAAATTCTTTAGTCAGTCATTGCAGTTTATTTAGACATCTCCCATTTTTTCTTCTTGTTGGAACCACTTTAGATTGTGCCTTTAATATTTCACTTTTAAGGAATTCCCATCCATCTTGGACTCCCTTCTCTTTCAGTGCCTCCGTCCATGGAATTACAGCCAATAATTCCCTAAGTTTACAAAAATTGGCTTTCTTAAAGTCCAGGATGCTTGTATGGCTATACCTAGCTTCCCCTTCCCACTGTATAACACATTCCAAAACAGCATGATCATTTCTACCTAATGATCCCACCACTTCAACCCCATTTACAAGGTCCTCCCTATTGGTTAAGATCAGATCTAAAATGGTTATTCCTCTTGTTGCCTCCTCCACCTTCTGAACCATGAAACTGTCTGCAAGGCCAGTAAGGAATTCATAGAGGCTTGTGTTCTTAGCTGAGTTAGACTGCCAACATATATTGGGATATAAAGTAACCCCCCGCCTATTGTGGGGGTTAGGGACCCACCCGACCCGCGATACATGAAAATCCGCAATATGCGGAAGCAGGTAGGGTGGGGGCGGGGGCAAACAGAGGGGTGGGTGGGGGTAGCAATCACATTGCTCCCCGCCGCCCCCTGCAGGTACTGCGATCCTGTGATATAGTGGGACTGCAGTACCTGAACCGCAAAATGGCGGGGGGGTGACTGTATCTTTGACGGTTCTCAGTCACCCATATGAGTTTATCTGGAAGTTGAGTCATAGCAACTGGAGTTCTTTTCTTGAGAGACTGAAACATTTTGATGCTCATCCGAACAGCTTCATCAGTCTGAGAAAAGCTAGTTGTGAGGCCTTCATTTTATAGTTAACTTTGACCTCATGTCAGTGACATGACATCTCTTCCTTTTGACTGTGTGGCCATCTGCTCATGGAAGGCATCATCCAACTCCTCTGGCTGGCTTGGGGGGCTATAATATACCCCCACAGTGAAACCCCTCCCATTTTCTCTCCCTTAATTATCACCCAAATACTCTCAACCTGGCCTCCCAGATGTATATCCTGGATTTCTTCAGCAGTATAAACATCCTTAATATATATAAAACTATACCTCCTTCTTTCTTACTAGGTCTGTTCCTTTGAAACAGGTTATACCCTCCAATAACTACATTCCAATCATAAATCTCATCCCACCAGGTTTCAGTGATGCTAATTACATCAGGTTCAAGATTCACAGAGATGGTAGTCAACCAGTCTAAATTCAAAATCCACACAAAAACAGTCCAACAGGGAGGGGGATGGCAAACAGGAAAACTTACAGACTAACAGAGTTCCAGGAATGTTCAAGGTAACCAGACCAAAGCTTCAGGGGTCCAGAGATCTCACATTTATGAGGCAAGGAACAGGAAGTGTTGGCTGTTAGCTTTCTGCCTGTAGCAGGCCCACCAACTTAGTGGAGCCTGACTCTGCAAAGAGGCTCCACATTTGCTGAGACATGCAGCCCAATCCTGACACCACCTCTGCTCTTTCTCAATCAAAAGGCACTTAAAAGGAGGGACCATTTGACCAGAAGCCTCCATTTTCTCTGTATTTACTGATCTGCGTTAATGGAAAGCACACTGCACTGAATTCTCTTTGAGGAAAAACATGATAAAGAATTTGTCTTTTGATCTCAGAATGATTGCTAACAAATGTATGCACCTCCAAGGTCAAAAGCAAAAAGCTTCTAGTGATGGGGTGAAAAAACACTCTTAAAATGATGCTTTATGAGGAGATTCTTCTTTGCTGCTATCTCCTTCTATCTAGCCTTTTTATGAGGGAACTGTGAGCAAGGGGTGGACCTGGAAAAAGGCACATTTCCATTGAGTGCTTTTATGTCATTAGGATGAAAAGCCTTTCATTCCTATACCTTTGTTTCTCACAAAAATGGCAACCAACTAACTCAGGCAGGCAGAAGGTGGGCAAAAACCATGATGAAATGGGAGGAGATTAGCCTTTGACAGCAGCAATTCACTACAAAGAGCTTTAAAATGTATTGATGGTGCTGGATAACATTTATGTTTAAGATAAAACTGAATTTAAAAAAAAATAGAAACTAAAGCCGCTTTGGATTACTGGTTCTTTAGCTCCAGGCTGGACATTGCTAGCTGTATAAATAAATCCCAGTAGGTCTTGTATTTCAAAGGCTTCATTGTTATTCAGTTTGTTAACAAAGAAATGATCAAAGAGATTCAAACTAAAACATTCATTTATTTTAATTAAAATAACTGCTCCAATCTCTTATAGGTTAATCTTTACAGTATGCATACCTGGTATGAAAATAATTGGTAACTTTAAAAGGTAGGCATAATGCATTTGGTCTCCCAGCACCCTCTAGATCAAGGTAAAACACATACACCCTAGATTTTAAAGTGTATAATTTCACATTTGCTTGAACTCATTTATGATAAAGCTATTGATGCTGACTGACTAGTAAAGGAGTGCATGTGTGCTTTGAGCAGAGAGGCAGGTAGTGTTCTTGTTGTTATGCTAATAGCACAGAAAAGCAGGTTAAAGAATGTGGCTTTTCATGTAGAGGTATTTGTAATCTATACCGGCTTGTCATGTTTCATTTGTTACAACATAAACTGCTTTTTTATTACTTGCAAGCCCCACACCCATGCAACCTTGCCTCCTTCCCTCTGCTGGGGTTCCTCACAGCCCAAGGTTCCTAACCAGCCAAAGGTTCCTCCGTACCAGAAAAGATCAAAAGCAGGGACCCCGGGTGACTACATTGCAGGAAGAGAAGGGGAGAAGAGAAGGGGAGACTCAGTTCAGAGCGAGGCTGTTGCCTGATGTCTTAAACCGTACCTCTGGCTCCACATGGCCAAGTTCACAGTACTGTTTAGTAAAACACAGCAAATGCAGACATTCCATCTGAGTGTATAATTCCAGTGGCTGCAACTGGGAATATTGACCCACAGCCTGAGCAGCACATGGGACCCTGGGCCAGCTGAGGAGGAGACAGGCAGATAAGTACCGGGAAGAAACGATGCATTGTAGACAGGTCAAAGCCCGGGAGAGATTGCCTTGCCCTGTAGAGATGAAATATTTTATTTATGTCTTTATTTATTTGATTTATACACTGCCCATCTGGCCTGAAGGCCACTCGGGTGGTGAACAATAAACATAATCCAGCAAAGATACATACAATATTATTATATTTAAGATATACAAAACCAAAATCAGTAATTATAAGCAATTAAGTCATCCAGATAAAACATTGAAAGAAAAGATGAGAAAAACAAATCAGAGGCAGATAAAATGGAACACAATGAAGAACCTTCATTGACTCCATACTTGGGGAAGGCCAATCTATAAAGCCAGGTCTTAAGTTGGTATTAATATATGCAGTATAGGAGCCAGGCGGATTTCCATAGGAAGATAATTCCAAAGTTGAGGAGCAAGAACTGGGAAGGCCCAACTCGTGCTCAACACCTTTTGAGCCTCATTCAGAGTGGACACCGTCAAACGTCCTGCTTGGGATGAACAAGTGACTCAGGCATTACTTCTTGGGAGACGCTGTTCCGACAGGTAGCTCAGTTCAGGTCAATAGACTTTCATGAAGGAGGTTGGTCCAAGTTTCTTATTTGTTATATCACAGATAATGATTTGCAAATTAGCTTTCTTTTGAATAATTCGTAAGTTTAAAATGTAAAGAAAATAGTAGATCATGATGAGAACATGTGTGCACACACACGCGCGCACGCACGCACGCACACACACACACACACACACACACACACACACACACACACACACACACACACACACACACACACACACACACCAGATTTTTGAATTTTGATTTTTGATTGGTCCTCTAGATGTGAAAATGAACTTTGCAAGTGTTGTTGCTTTTCCTAAGGGTTACAGAATAGTGTAGAATAGTGGATAGAGTGATAGACCAGGACTTGAAGCTGGGTTCAAATCCCTGCTTAGCCACAAAAGCAATGAAAATGCCATGAAAGTACCATTACAGTCACTATAAATTGGTTCTAACTTGACAGCACATAATACACGATTGCTCAGTTCTCGTCTTCCAGAACCATATTTTTGAAATACTAAAAGACTTCAGTTCATAATGATGGATTGTCTAATGTACAGTTCAACCCACCAAGTTTTATTTGGCATATCTTTCCCTGGATTACCACCTACTATATCAGAAGCATTTCTCTGCAGGTCAAGGTCAACATAGAAATTAAACATTTTCTAGGTTCAGAGCAAAGGCTTTTTATTAGTACAAGCAAAGTACCAACTATTATTGGCTTGAAATAAGCTGGTTTTCACTGACATACAGTGGAATGGAACGCAGGTTACATGAATGTGAGATTACCTTCAGCAAGACAAGAGTATGAATACAGCTCAATATGTAACAGCTATGTGCTTAGTGTTTTAAGGAAAAGCATGATAGTAGATGCAACATGTCTTTTGATTTAAATTCAGCAGAATTTTTTATCTCTCTGTTCCATGATCTCTCTCTCTCTCTCTCTCTCTCTCTCTCTCTCTCTCTCTCTCTCTCTCTCACTCACACACACACACACACACACACACACACACACACACACACACACACACACACACACCATTGAACTGCTCATACTATTTTGAAAGCAAATAATTTAAAATTTTGGGACATTAAAAGTCAACATTGTCTTGCAAGATTCTTGCCTTGTTTTCTTTGTATTGTATTGTATTGCATTGCATTGCACTGCACTGCACTGCACTGCACTGCACTGCACTGTATTTCCAACAAGGTAAAGACAAAAGTCCAATTCTTGTTGTTGAAACAGTTACTGGCACATATTGTGTTTCAATGAAATAGAAAGGAAAGGAAAGACCACATATGAAAGGTCAAAGGAGGAAAGAAAAAAAAAATGGGAGAGGAGGGGAAGGGAAAAGGGGGTCAAGTCCCTTTTAAAGGAAAGATATACCAGGGAGGAATGTTCCAACATTATACAAATGAAAATTCAAATCAAGGCAAGGGAGAGGAGGAACTCTGGATAATATTTAATGGACACTAATAATCAGAGATTCCTGAGTTGATGGAATACTAGTGAAAAACTTGGTCATTGCAACTCAATGTCAAGAAAATCAAAAATACTGTAATGGCAATGTCAGAGGAAAGAGAGTTACATGAACAAGTTATGAAAAGAAAGAGGACAGTGTTAATAGCAACTGCCTGAAAAAATGCAATGAGGTAATTTTGAAGCAGTAAAGGAGTTTAACTTCATTTTCTTGGCTCTAAAAGTGAAGCAAAATGGTGAGTGTGGAGGAAAGTAGAAATCAGAAAAATAGTGATGAGAGTGAAAAACTTGGATTGCAACTCAATGTCAAGAAAACAAAAATACTGTAATGGAAGAATATCAATAGCATCTGGAAGAAAAAAGAAATCAGCCTCCCAATCTAATAGAGGCATTTGAATTGCGGTGCTGGAGATGACTACTATGCAACCCATAGACAGTGAGGATGACCAACAAGGAGGTCCTAGACATACTTAAACCAAACATATCTCTGGAAGCCAAGCTCACCAAACTGCCATACTTCTGCCATGTTATGCAAGCTGGCTAATTTGAAAAAACAATAATGCTGGGATTGGTCAGCAGCAAAAAAAGAAAGGGTCATCGCTGCCTTGATACCATCAGAAGGATATGGGAATAACCTTGATGGAGCTAAAAGAGTGTCTAAAAGGCATGGAGAGCATTTATATACAAAGTTTGCATAATGACAATTAACAGAAAGAATTAAGCCAAATAGGAAAACTGAATTTAAGAAAAAACTAAGTTTGAAATAGAACTATTGAACTATGTAGTTATTCAAACAAAGACCATCTGATCTTCAAAATGTATAAATTGCTACTCACATTCAATGCAGAGGAGGAGCAAGTGAAAGAATGTATGGTTAAATGGGCACATTTCCGTTGTAATATCCAATTGGAACAATGAGAGGAAATGTGGAAACATGGTCTGAAATTTACAATGAGTTATAATCAAAGATTTTTTCTATATGAGTATGTGTAGAGGGTATCTTATGCCAAAACTATGTCTATAATATATAAGGGGGCTAACTAAAAATCCTAGAAATGCCAAGAAAAGGAAGGTTCCTTATATCATATTGGTGGACAAGTAAAAAATAACTAACAAGTTCTGGAAGTCAGTTCACATAACAATGCAAAAGATGCTGAAAGTTAGCCTGCAAATGAAACCTGCTTTGTCCTCTTGCAGTATATAGCAGCCAGTCAAGCTCATGTCAAGAGCTCATGTAGAATTGCAGCAGCATAACCATTGTTTAAAAATAATTAGAAAGATCTGTGCAGCTAGAAACACATCAGTAGCTATAAGATACATGGGATAGTGCCATTTATCCTACTGTAACACCTCAAGTTTCTACAGTAAACATGCAGAACACAATTCTGTCTCTTGGTACTGTTGGGGAGAACTGAAGACACCCATGTCACAATTTCTGCACAAATGGCATATTTCCTATGCAGGATTCACCTGTAATGGGCCAAAAAAAAAAAAAAAAAAACCCAAAGATGTGCAGGACTGTTATGATTCCTGCAGAGAATAGTATTTTTCTTAGGCAGGATTTTTTTTATGAAATGGTATTAGGGATACAGAATTGGGAGTTTCATGTCCAGAACAATTGGTGGTGGTGGTGGTGGTGGTGGGGGACTGGGGAGAAGTTTAAAAAAAGAAACTGAAGCTGTGGGATTTGCTTTCTCTAAAACCTGTGAAATCTTACAGATGCACAGAGAATTTGCAATGAAAATTGCTGAGAATGAAACACTTTGTGAGTACTTGACACATCCCTGCGATCGATTTTTTTTTTTGGGAGCCTGTAAAGAGGGCTCCAGATTTTTGCAGGTGGCTCAGGATTGTGGCTATCAGGGAGAAGCTGATGTATGTTGCACACCCATTTTTGTTGTTGAACATTTCTGGAACCAATAGTACAGCATCATTTACAAGCCACATTGATAAGCACATTGCCTTGGAGAGTTTAACTTGAAAACAAATAATCACTTAACAGTCAAATACTCTTCCTGGAGCAGGTTTTCTCACCTCATTATCCAAGGCCAGGTAAAGTTAACAAGTTTTTTTAAAAGAGCAACCAGTAAAACCCATTGCCCCAGAAAATGCTGATTAATTATTGATTCAAAGATTTTTCTTTTCTTTTCAAAGCTATCCAATAGCTTGGAGCCAGCACTTAGAATATCTGACAAACCCCTCCTAGAGGATTAACAAAATGAACTCTTCAGCAGTTCACAGAAAGGAGTTTTAAACTAGGGGGTTAAATAAAACAAACTACATGTTGAGCATACTAAGTCTTCCTCTGAAAAATGCTACTAAATGGGTCAGTTTCAGAACAGCGGGTGCAGCTGCCACATCCTGATTCTTTTTAGCCACATACTGTCAACTGTAATACTGTAGATAGTTTTCCAATTTGAAAGGTCAATGTTCTTGTTATTTCTTCTGCTATTGCACCAATAAACCCCAAGAAAGCTGTATGGTCATTGTCACGGGAGAGGTGAGAGCATTTTTAACACAACTAAAATCTTAAGCAACCAGCAAGCTTTCTTGGGTCAAGCCTACCTCCTCAGGCTGTGCACTGATATTGCAGAAATATTATAAATAGGCATCCCAAAAATTCACTGCAGAAGTCTGTCAGATATACTTTCCAAGGGTGGAGAAAAGGCAATACAAATGTGTAGCAGATCTCATAGGAAAGCTGGGATCAGAATGTGTCTTCCCACCAGGCAGAAGGGGCTGATTAAAGCTAAATTAAAGCCAGATGAACAGTTTTACTAGTGGGTGTAGGCCTGTTTTCCTCAGGTTTTTTGTTAGTTCTTCTGGGTAGAGAAGATATATATGCAGATTATTTGACGGCTCATTCATGGGAAGTAAGTAGTTAAGAAGTGGCTTTTGGGGTCCCCACCTTCATTGATTTATTTAAAAAGGCATCTCCTAACTGATGCAAAAAAGAGAAGCCCTAGGAGGTTGTTCCAGGAAACCATGCTTTAGGGGTCGTGGCTGAGGGTTTTTTTCAGAATAGCTGGCTGCCCATGAAGGCACGATATTTAGAGGTGCCTTTTCAGTAACTGGGGCATGGTTGCTGAGCGGGCTAGAACACCAAAAACTGTCAGCTACAAAGTCGACAGCTCAGCAGTTCAAATCCCGGGTGCCACGCAGTGGAGTGAGCTCCCGCTGTTAACCCCAGCTCCTACCAACCTAGCAGTTCAAAAGCATTTAAATGTACATAGATGTGGTAAACAGGTACCTCCATAAAAAGCAGGAAGGTAAAAACAGTGTTTCCTTGCAGCCATGCTGGCCACATGGCCATGGACTTGAACAACGCTGGCTCTTTGGCTTGAATACGGAGATGAGCACTGCCCCGAGAGTCGGACATGACTAGCACACATGTGCAGGGCGGGGAAACCTTTACCTTTTAACCTTTTTTCAGTAACTAAGAAGCGGGGTTTTTTTTTTTGAGTTCGTGGGTTAGCACTCTTTTTTTGTTTGGATAGCTGGGTTGAAAATGCTTGGTGATATTTGAAATCACATACTGCTAAAGGCCGTTTGCAACCAGCATTTGAACTCACTCTAAGAAGCATACCTTCTTAATGAATGTTTAGGACTCTCAGTGATATTTTTTATGAAAATATCAGAGGTTGTCCTGAGGAACTGAACTTGACCCACAGAAATTCACTGTTTGACTTTTTTATTTTTAGTGGTCTAATAAAGCTATTATCTCTCCTGCATTTGCACTGCTATCCTAAGGTTATTTTAATTGGAGATCTTAGAGACCAGATGTTAGATACTCTATGTTTAAATGGTATGTCCTGCCTTTTATGTTTTAAGAATGGGCAGTACTTATGTTTGGAAATTTATATATTTTGCATGTATTTATGGAACATATGATATTGTGATTGTGCTCCTTCAAATACTGTGGAATCACACCATAAGAGATTTCACTTCTTTAATCACAAGTCTGAGCTCATTCTGCATCGTAATACAGTGGACCCTTGTATAACAAACAGCTTGTATAACATAAATTTGTACAACATAAAAAATTCTGGAGATAGGGGAAATTTGCTTAACATAATTGCCTATGGGGAGAATCCGTACAAGATAAAAATGGGATCGCTCCGGTTTCAATGCATTCCTATGGGAATTTGTATAAAGGAAATTTGCTTAACATAATTTCATATGGAACAAATTAATTCCACTGTATTGATTTTTCTAAGAGCTTCAACAGGAAACTGACAAAAACCTATTAACCCTCTTAAGCTCCTTTGGTTTAAAAGGGAATGGTCTGAGAAAGTTACAAAGTCTCCGGCACTAACTTTACACGTTGGGGCTACAATATTCTACTAATATATTTGAGAAAAGGAAACAGTGAACCAAATAGTCGTAGTTTTAAAAGAGGTATCCGTGTTAGTTTATGCTAGCGTATCAGCCAAAAATAAAATAAAAATAAAATAAAGACAAAACAAATTTGTGGCATCTTAAAGGCTAACTGCTGTATTTTATTGTAAGCTTTCAATGATATGTCTGAATTAGCGGGTATGTCCATGAAAGCTCACATTAAGATATAGCAGTCAGCCTTTAAGGTTTTTGTCTTTATTTATTTTTTCCTGTTTTCTTGCCTTCTGGACATGACAAAGCAAGTTAGTGGGGCTATTTCCATTTAGCGATGTTCTATTTTGCAGGTAGTTTTGTTTATTCATCAGAAAAAAAACTATAATATTATTTATTATTTTATTCTTTATTTGTTTCATTTACATACCTACAGGAACTCTAGGTGGTTTACAAGATAAAAAGCTCAAGGTAAAAAACAGTATGATCAAAAAAGAGGGGAAATACTCTCGGCAAGATGGGGCAAGGAAGTATGGGGAAGAACAAAAAAAAAACGGAAAGCAAAATAAACAGATTAAAATGAAATGGAAAATTAAATTAAAGGTTGCCATATGCCTCCTCAAAAGGCAGAGTTTTCAAAGCCTCTTTGAAGGCAGGCAGGGACTATGCAAGACACAGCTCACTTGGTAGATGGTTCCACAACAAGGGGGCGAGAACAGAGAAGGGGCGGCTGTGCGTGACTGACCTCCATGCCTCCCTAGGAGTGGCCACCCTGAGTCAGCGCACCTGCGACATTCGGGTGGGCCTGGCCTCAGTTGACCTCTGGAGCAACCACCTCTATTAGCTGCAGAAGAAATGTTACAAACAGTTAGCAAATCCTTCAGATCATCAGAATTTATCATCATCAGCTTTGGTAGATAAGGGCAGGAAAAGAATGCCAGTGATGGAAAAACATCTTCCAGCTGCTGATATAACCATTGGTTTGTTTCTGTTGACTCTTGAATGAGTGCACAAACAAAAATGAATATCTAGTTATAAAGACTGTACTATGTTTCTACTTATTCTCTCTTCCTGACAAGAGATCTATGTGTTCTACTTTATCTTGCAGATTGCTGTAAATAACAGTCAACTTTTATATTTTTAGATTGACAAAAGCTGGTATTGTTTCTTTGCCTTTCACCAACTTGAATTCTGTTCAGCCTGAATCTTTGAGATTGGTGGCTCTGCTCGAGCCTCGTCGTCGGGCGGGGCTTCTTTTCCACCCGACCGATGAGGCATGAAAGTTTGCGTGCCTGTATGGTAGCTGCGTAGGCAAGGAGCGAGCCTATTTAAGGCTGCCCCAGCAAGCTCTCTGCCCTTGTCTTTACTGTCCATTGGCCCCCACCCTCCCGCCCCCTATTGTGGATGGGGATGCTTTGCTCCTTGCTTTGGGGTCAGATGGGAATTTTTGGCTGTCTCTCCGATTGGCCAGGAGTGACAGCGGGTTTTCGCCCATCCCATCATCCTCACTGCGCGGCTGGGTGTTCTAACTACTTCCTTAAATTGTCAAAATTGTCAGGTAGCGTAAGTGGTATATTAATTCAGTTATGCCCCTCCTTTATATCGCACCTTTAAGGTGCTTGGCAGCCCTCATATAAAACTAAATAACAACAGGAATTAGAAAGAGATAGGTTAAACTATAATACACAGTCAGGTAAATGAGGGCTGCCATTGGAGAAGGAGAATCAGTAGGGGAAGGATGATTAAGTAGTTTGGCTGTATCTTTCCATATGCATTCCGAACCTCTTAAAACAGGGAGGGGCTGTTTGTTAGTTATAACACCTACAGAGGTTTACCACTTGCGCTACGGCACAGGTCCTCTTTAGTTTACAGTTAAAGGTTAATATTTAAATATGGTTGCTAATAAAATTGTGCCCCATATTTAACCCCAAAACATTGTCTTGTCTCATTATTTCGGTCTGGGTTGGGAAAGGATGATGGTGTTAAGAAGTATCTCAGTACAAGTAAGACACCATGGGGGGGGAGGGTAAGAAGGGCATTACAATGACCTTTTTCCCTCCCCAAACCAACAGCTGGCATTTATAGCCATGCACCTTCTCCCTAATAAGTAGCATTTGCTAATAATTTTTTCTCAGAATCTTTTGGCTGAAAGTAATTTTTTCTCAGAATCTTTTGGCAGTCTTTCCTTCCAAGAACAGATGCAGCCATCTGGGGGAAGGAATGGGGGCTGAAAGAGTTAGCCTGGGAATTTTCAGTCCAACAAGTGTGGAGGAGCCTCTGTTTTCCCTCTAAAGTCCTTTTTACAAGCTATCATCACTTGGCATGGCCACAAATTTTGACTTTCCTTCCTGACTCAGTTTAGGTTGAGAATGAAAGCTACTGCAGAATGGCTTGAGTGTTCCAGGAGCATGCTGGGCACCTGGAAATATGGTGGCATATGGAACATGTGTTTTTAAAAGAGTCACCATGACTCTCACAAGTGACAGCTTTTAAAAATGGTTCTAAATTATAAAAACCGGATTCCTCACCAAAAGCTCCTCTGAACCAAATGATCACCCTCTCCTGAGTCTCAGAACTTGGAATAGCTACCCTGTGTGAACACTTGCACGATGATTATGGTGAACTGGCTGTGGTTTGAGGAACATCTCACAGCATTAAAACGCAGAATTAAAGCTACAAGAGAACATGAGCAGTTAAAGAGAGAGTAAAATTCCATGTAAATGTTATGAGGGATGCAAACTAACATTGAAAACATAGTTTCAATGCAATCACACAAGGTTATAAGTGGTTATAAACACAAAGTCTATGTAATCATATATGGTAGATTCAGTGACAAACTGTAGCCATTTCTTATGCATAAATAAGAATGTATTGCAAGTGGCAAAGGCAGGATCTCTCATGGATCCAAGTACATAGAACATAAGAACATAAGAAGAGCCATACTGGATCAGGCCAAAGGCCCATCTAGTGCAGTTTCCTGTATCTTACAGTGACCCAACCAAATGTGTCTGGGAGTACATGAGACTAGATCTCTGCCTCCTGGTACCACTCCCCTGCATCTAGCCCTTGAAGTACCCTAGTTTTAAGCCTGGAGATTACACATCTTCATTATGGTTTGTAATCTGTGATGGAGTTTTCCTCCAGGAATCTGTCCAATCCCCTTTTGAAGGTATCCAGGCCAGATGTGATGGACTTTTCCTCCAGGAATCTGTCCAAACAATATACTGGGTGAAAAAATATTTTCTTTTGTCTGTTCTCACTCTCCCAACCTTCAGTTTGTGTGGATGTCCCCTAGTTCTGGTATTTTTGAGAGGGAGAAGACCGTCCCTCTATCCACTTTACTCATGCCCTGCATCATTTTGTACATTTCAATCATATCCCCGATCAGGCCCCTTTTTTCCATACTAAGAGTCCCAAATGCTGTAGCCTTTCCTCATAAGGGAGGTCCCCCAGCCCAGTAATCATTTTAGTCCCTTTCTTTTGCACTTTTTCCAGTTCCACTATGTCTTTTTGGAGATGTGGTGACCAGAATAGTACATAATACTCCACGTACGGCCTTACTATTGTTTTGTACAATGGTATTATAATGTTGGCTCTTCTATTTTCAGTCCCCCTTTTAATAATCCCTAGCATGGAATTGGCCTTCCTCACCACTGCCACACACTGGGTAGACACCTTCATTTGCTCCAATATGCATTACTTTACATTTTCCTACATTGAGATGCATTTGCCATTTCACAGCCCATTCACCCAGTTTGGAGAGATCCTTCTGGAGCTCTTCACAATTGTCTCTGGTTTTTACCACACGGAAAAGTTTTGTGTCATCTGCAAACTTGGCCACCTCACTTCTTATCCTTGTATCCAGGTCATTTATGAACAGATTGAAAAGCACCGGACCCAGGACAGATCCCTGGGGCACACTACTTTTTACCTCTCTCCATTGTGAAAATTGCCCATTGACACCTACTCTTTGTTTCCTGAATCTCAACCAGTTCTCAATCCACAAGAGGACCTGCCCTCTTATCTCCTGACTGCAATTTTCTCAGCAGCCTTTGGTGAGGGACTGTGTCAAAAGCCTTCTGAAAATCAAGATAGACAATATCTTGTCAGGCAAGACTTACCCTTACAGAAGCCGTGCTGATTTCCCCTCAGCAAAAAATCAGTGCCCTTGTATTTCTGATGAGAATAACTGCAAAAGTCTAACTAGCTATTTCTAATAGCATTGAACCTGTCTGCATGTATGTCCACCTCATGTGAGGCTGGCCAGGTGGGAGAGCATCATCTCTATACTCACCGCTGCTGGAACCCACAGTGGGAATGTGCCATTGCTAAGAAAAGGAGGATGTGCAGGCCTGGCTCAGCAAGCCTTAGCTACCAAGCAAGCAGCAAATGAGCCCTAGCACACCAGTGGGTTGTTTTTCTCTCCCCCCCCTCCCCTCTACCACACCTCCCTTGGCAAATTTCACAAAGAGGGAAGGGGAAGGGATTTTTTTTGCTCACTTCAGTCTTAAAGGGGAAGAGAAGGGAGGTAGACAGGATGATCCTTGGTCTGAAGAGATTACTGATGGCACAAATAAAATAATCAACATTGTTCTGCATCGCTACCATTGACTTAGAAAAGAACATTCTTCACTGCCTTTCCTTGATAGTTCCCTACAAGTGACATTTCCTCACAAGTATTCTTCTTATTGGACCAATGCTAAATTCCAAGTACCGGTAAGTAAATAAATAAACAATAAATGATAAAAGTTTTTAGGAATAGAGACAACAGAAAATAGTGGGTGTTTCCATTCTACATTGTACATCGTTATACCACATCCTTTTCAAGACAGCACCATAGTTGCCTTACCATATATACACCCGATGGCACTTTGAGGCAATACAGTATTGGCAATCTGACATGTGAAAGCACAAATGAAACAATGCACTGGCAACAGCTTCAAAAACTGTTCAGTGAATTTCAGTTCCCTTCCACTGAACTGAAAAGATATGGGTGGCCATGGAAAAGGTCTGGCTTACATCTTGCAGTCACCACCACATAGAGTAAGATGACCCACCAACAGTACTCCAGATTAACCTAGATTAGCCCTAGTTTAGCCACGTTTGAACCACCTCCCCAGAGCTCTCACTCTAAGAACAAGAAAAAGTGAGGTAAAAAGAAAATGAAAGAGAAAGAATCTGAAATACATCTAAGTAGTTACAGTGGACCCTTGTATAACAAACAGCTTGTATAACATAAAATTTGTACAACATATAATATTCTGGAGATAGGGGAAATCTGCTTAACAGAATCGCCTATGGGGCAAATCCATACAACTTAAAAATGGGATTACTCCATTTTCAATGCATTCTTATGGGAAATTTGTATAAAGGAACATTTGCTTAACATAATTTCATTTGGAATGAATTAATTCCTTTATACAAGGTACCACTGTATACAGAAGCTGAAAATGTATAATCTGCTTGATACTCCCCAGGATCTTTTTTTTTTACAGGTCTTTTATTTATTTATTTATTTATTTATTTAGTGATACAGACGAATTGGGGAAAGGGTATAGGGAAACACAAACAAGGGGGGGTACAAAATACAGAGAGGTGTGAGTTGGTAGTCACCTATATCTAATTGCCACTAGTTTAAATATTTCTACACATCTAAACTGACTCATGTTTATCATAATGTATGTACAATAATGCTTTTTCTTAATTCTCTAGCTTTTGTTATTATTTTCTCTCTTCTTCATCCATACATAATATTTTTCCCAGACTTTATGGTGATTATTCTTCCTGGAAGCATCTAAGCATTCTGATAATTTATCCATCTCTATTATTTCTAAAATTTTAGACATTAATTCCTGTTCAGATGGTATTCCAGGATCCTTCCAGGATCTGGCAAAGACTAATCTTGCTGCAGTTATTGTATGAATAGCCACATATGTTTTTCCTTGTTCTAGTGAATCAGGCAACATATTCAATAAGAAAATCTCTGGTTTAAATTCAAGACTTATCTCTAGGACACCTTCTACCATTTGTTTAACTAACACCCAAAATAATCTCATTTTTTTTTTACATAACCACCACATATGATAAAATGAGCCCTCCTTCTGTTTACATTTCCAACATAAATTTGAGATTTGAACATTCATTTTTGCCAACTTGACTGGGGTCATATACCACCTATAAAATAATTTATATATTTTTTTCCTTGAAGGTAACCGACTTGGTTAACTTCAGGTTTCTTTTCCATATTTTTCCCATTTTTCAAACTCAATATTGTGACCTATATTTTGTGCCCATTTAACCATACATTCCTTCACTGTCTCTTCCTGAGTATCAAAGTCGAGTAAAAAATTATATAAGCATTTAATATGTTTTTCTTTTGTTTCTATAAGAATTCTGTTGAAGGGTGTATTTTCTAAATAGAAACCTTGTTGATTATCTTTTGCATATCTAGATATTAACTGAGATCTCGTCCACCAGTTCATCTCCACTCCCTGCATCTCCAATTCTTGTTGTGATTTTAAAGTTCCGTCCAATTTTAAAAGATGTCGATACCTCAAAATATTCTTGTCATCTCTGAAAGGTGGAAGAGTAAATGCTTCTATTGGTGTCACCCACCAGGGGATTTTCATATACATCTGTTTCTTTATTTTACTCCATGACCATAACAAAGCTTTCCTTATTATGTGGTTATTGAATTGTTTAAAGTCCTCTACTCTGTTATACGATAAAAAACCATGCCATCCCCATTTCAGATCATGTCCTTCTAATTTTAACAATCTTGTATTTTCCAGTGTAATCCACTCTTTAATCCATTTAATCCATATTATACTACTCTGTAGTATAATAATAGATTTGGGAGCCCCATTCCTCCTCTTGATTTATGATCTTGCAAAGATTTCCTCTTTATCCTCGGTCTCTTGCCTTGCCATATAAACTTGGAGATGCATTTCTCTAAATCCTGGAATATTGATTGTTTTAGTACTATTGGAATTGTTTGGAACAGGAATAATAATTTAGGGAGAATGTTCATTTTAATTGTTGCTATTCTTCCTAGCAGTGATAACTGAAGATGTTTCCACTTTTCCAAATCCTTTTTAATCTCTTCCTTTACTCTTAAATAATTGTCTTTCATCAAATTACTAGTCTTTTTTGATATAATTATGCCTAAGTATTTTACTTTTTTTGCTTCTTGGAACTTTGTAATCTCTAATAGCTCTCCAATCTCCTGTTCTTTCATATTTTAGTTAGTATCATAGTTTTTTTCTGATTAACTTTTAAACCAGCTACTTCTCCAAATTCTTTAAGTTCCTTCATCAAGCTTACTGAAGAAATTAGAGGGTTTTCTACAACTATAAGTAGGTCGTCCGCAAACGCTTGCATCTTGTATGTTTCTCCTCTTATACTAAGACCTTTGATTTCATCTGAAATCCTCACTTGATGAATCATCAATTCTATTACCATCAAGAAGAGAAGCAGGGAAAGTGGACACCCTTGCCTTGTGCCTTTCTGAATATCAATTTTGGATGTGCACTCTCCATTGATTTTAATTTTTGCTGTTTGTCCTACATATATAGCTTTGACTGTTTCTACAAACCTCTGCCCCATCTCCATCTCTTCCATCTGTGCTATTAAAAAAGACCAGTTCACGTTATCGAAAGCTTTTTCTGCATCTATAAAAATTAAAGCCGCTTGTCTTCCTGGATGTGCTTCATAATACTCTAAATAGTTAATAATATTTCTTATATTAGAGTGCACATATCTCTTTGGAAGAAAACCCGTTTGGTCTTTGTGGATCACCTCTGCCAGAACTCTCTTCAGTCTCGTTGCTAAAATTGTTGCAAAAAATTTATAATCGGTATTCAGAAGAGAAATTGGTCTCTAATTTTGTATATCTTCTGGGTCTGTCCCTTCTTTATGAATAACTGTGATTAATGCCTCCTTCCATGAATTTGGGATTTTTTTCTCTTCATGAATTTCATTCATCATTCTTTTTAATGGTTCTACTATAATGTATTCTAATTCTTTATAATATTCTATTAAAATCCCATCACTTCCTGGCGATTTCATTTTTTTCTGCTTCCTAATTGCTTCTAACACTTCTTGTGTTGAATAAGGTTGATTTAATCCTTCTTGTTGTGTTCTAGAAAGCCTGATATGGTTTTTCTTCTGTATATAATCTCTTTGCTTTTCTTGAGCTACATCCACTTCTTTATATAACCTCACAAAATTCCTCAACAATTTTCTTTATCTCCTCCAATTTTGTGGCAGTCTCTCCATTTTGTCTTTTCAAACTCACTATTATGTTCTTGTCTTTCTCCCTTTTCAATTTGTGCACCAACCACTTTCCTACTTTATTTGCATTTTCAAAATATGATTGTTTAACAAATCTCAATTTATTTGCCATATCTTCTGCCACTAGTATATTTATTTTGTGTTGTATAAGTTGAAATTCTTGTTTCAACTGTTCAGTTGTAACATTTTGTTTTAATTAAGACTCTGTCCTCTTTAGTTCTGTTTCTAAGTCTGCATATCTTTTATTTCTTCTTCTCCTTTCTATTGCCGATATTTTGATAGCTAGCCCTCAAAAATAACATTTCCCTGCTTCCCATACACTTTGATTTGATACATCTTGTGTGTAATTCCTTTGAAAAAACTCTTTCATTTCTTGTCTTATAAATCATATATTTTCTGTTTTTTTAAGAATGTTACCATTCATTCTCCATTGTGTAGGAGGCTTAAATATTTGTAATTCCATAATAACCATACAGTGGTCTGACATTAATCATGGTAGAATCTGTACCTCTTGTATGTCTTTCATCCATATTCTAGGGACCCAACATGCATCAATCCTTGACCAAGATTGGTGTTTATCTGAAAAAAAGGTGTAGTCTCTTGTATATGGATATCTAGTCCTCCATGCATCCACTAAATCCAATTTTTACTGTGTATGGTTGTTAGTACTGTTCAATACCTATATACTGCCCATCCTCTGTTTGTATTGTTGTCATGGCAACAAGGGCTAAAGGAGGGGTTGGGAGTGGTAAATCCTCACCAGTTCTAGAATCCTCGATAGGGAAATTAGTAAACCAAGAATCCCAGGTCATTTCCATGCAGAATATGGTGGAAAAGATGTTGGCTTCAATACAAACTCAACAGAATGTAATGCAAGCACAACAGAATAATTTTTTTGAATGTCAGGAACAACAAAACAAGAAATGGGAGGCTAGACTAGAAAGGCTGGAGAAAAAAATGGATGATATGAAACTTGAGTGTATGAATCTGCATGAATATAAGAAAGATATAGAAAAAGAACTTACAGAACTTAAACAAGACATGCAGAAATCATTTTCAGTAACTAAGAAAATGGAAAAGGAAACAGAAAAAACTAAACAAATAATAAGAGATATGGAAAGACAAAGAAAACAGGAAGATACTGATCTAATGCAGATTCAATTTGAAAATGCAAATTTTCTCTTGAGATTACAAAATGTCCCAGACCAGAAGGGCCAAAATGAGGTAGAAACAGCTGTTGGGATATTAACAGAGTGGACGGGTCTGGAGAAAGAAGAAATTGAATCTAATGTGGACATAGTAAAAAGAACATCATCAGCTTTTATTAGGAAAATGCAATTCCCTAGAGAATTACAGATTAGGTTCTTAAGATCTGGGTTTAGAGATCAGGTACTGAAGGCAATCCAAGGTAAGACATTTATAAAAGATGGTAAAAATATAAAGGCTTTAAAACATGTACCTTGGAAAATTAGACAGATAAGGAAACAATATGAGAAGTTAATTAAGACACTGAGGAGAAAGGATATATCTTACAGATGGCTTTCCCCAGAAGGAGTTACATTTGAGTTTGCAGCTCAGATACTCCCCAGGATCTTGAGTCCCTAATAACATGTTGTGCATCTGCCCCAATAAAATAAAAATGGCTCTTAATTTTCCTCCATGAAAAGGAATACTAGCATCCACTTCTTTGGGCAATACCAAGTACTGCAGCTAAGGGTCTTTGAAAGCAGTGAGAGAGAAGACATTTTCCTGCTGCAAGACCAGGGCATACAGTATGTAGTGGCTATTAAAGAAGAAGCCAAGTTCGTCTGTCTCAGCCCAATGGTTCCCAAATGTTTTCCAACCCTTGAGGAACTGCAGCGGTGGAGTAGCAGTAGGAGGTGCAAGCAGTGGGGGTGGACCAGGAGGCAAAGGAATGAGAAGGAGCTGGAACCAGAGCAGGGAGAGGAGCAGCAGAAGCAGCAACCAAGACACAAGAGAGAAGATTCCTCCACTCTGCCTACACTTTGGAGACTCCTAACATATTGGAAAAATTAAAAGGAGGGGAAAGAGGGGATAAAATATTTAGAGACTAACAATTTTGTTTCATTGCATTTGAAAAAGCATTTTCCCTGCATGAATGCTTACACAGACACAAATTTGCTAGAATATTTTATCCTTTTCTTCCCCCTTCCCCCTTTTGCCCTTGAATTTGGCCAACATGCAAAACATATGCAAATGCAAGTACTGTACTTAAAACCTACATTCAGATTCTACCCCTTGTAAATAGCAAGAATATTCTCAAATCCATCAACTTAACTCTGTTCTTATTCAAATGTTGTCATGACAGACTAAAACTCTGTGTTTTACAAAAAGCATTTTGATTATGGAACAATTTGTACTTGCCAATAAAATGTGACTGCACCAAAGGGGCTTTTAAGTGTCCTTAAAACAATTTGCATTTAAATGTCCAAGTCATGTTGAGTTAGTACGGGCTTTTACTTGGTGAATTTTAAACCTGCTATGAAGACTGCTCATTTCACTTCGCCTTCCCATCTCTTTTAGGCCAGTGTTATATTTTTTCCCAGAGAGGGGCTGTGAAGCCTAAAAGGCCTTGAATATTTATAAAGGGACCTATGGGACATTCATTTGCTGGAGTTTTAGTGGTTGGTGGAAGCAGATAAAAGTTGACATTCAATTAGATCCTGCTGAAAAGAAAAACAAGCAAATAAAGTTGTTTTTTCCATCAGCTTGTGAATCATAAAAGTGATCCAAGAACTTGAGAAGAATAATGGTGTGTATACATATTTCCCTATTTGTGAAGCTCTCTATCTGCTTCAAACTAAACAACAAACTGATGGTATTAGTAGGGTATTGTCATTGAAACAGTGATTTAGCTGCATTTTAGTCCCAAGGTAGTGGCACACACCACACACACACACACACACACACAACACAAACACTAACTGGTTGTCTTTTGAAGCATTTGAAAACAAAGTCTTAGAATTTTAGGCCCCTTCAGGCCCAAAACATTGCTATTTTTTATTTGCTTTGTCCCTGCTTATTTACATGTAAGCAGTGTCCTGTTCTCCTTTATAAAGGACATCTTTGAATCAGTGAACAACCTGAAATGAAAAACTCAGTCCTTGTCTAAAGCTGAGCTCTGCACCTTCTTTGAACCTCCTTTGCCTCAAATTCCCAGCATATTGCAGGTTTTAGGCTTAGGTGATGATAAAATATTGATTTCAAGAGATGAGAAGGCTCTAGGTTTGACCCACAAAAGATAAACCAGAATTGTCGATAGAGGGCTGCTCTACTTCTGCATCCTTTGAGAAGGCAGCAAATGTATTTCCATTTCATCGACAAGACGCGCAAAAACAAGAGTCCTTCTTATCCCATGCTCAATCTCAGGGGGTTAACTTCTTAAGTTCTTTCAACATTATATTTGGAAAACTTGAAATAGGCTGATTAGTAAATGTTGGTTGCAACCTGATATCGGCAAAGCTCATAGTAACACTGAAATATTAACCAGAACTGGAGAAAAGGGAAAAGAAGATAAGAGACAGCAGTATGTTAGTTTTTAAATGACCCAATGCTTATTAAATGACCCAATGCAAAAGTGAAGAAATGGCCACCAAGGGGAGGGAGGAAGGACGGACATGGAATGGAGGAGTTAGACACACCACAGACACCCAATACTGAGTCTAACTTGTATTTTGGGATTTCATTCCACTTCAACTAGACACTACACACTTTGTCTCTCAGGAGACTACATAAGTTATTGGTCACCACATAACACATAAATACAAAATAAAATAGCAACCAAGAGTTTGGTATGTGTGCTCTTTATTGATCCACTCTGAGCATCTGTACTGGGTGACAGTGGTATATTTTTCTTATATGAGGCGTAGAATGGCCAGTCTCTACCATTTACCACGAGAGTTAGTACAGAACTGTGGAGAGAGGGCTGGGCTAGGAGTCAGGAAACTTGGGTTCAGATGCATTATGCTACTCCTCTTGGATGACCAGAGAGACGTCAGAGCCACACACTCTCAGCCTCATTTTCTTCACTAGGCTGTTGTGCAAACACAAAGGGAAGGAGAAGGAATGGTGGGACAGATGCTCAAATGCTAAACAAATAATGGCAGTGTTTTCTCAGCTGAATGGCGTGGAGCAGTAGAGGCCATAACATCTTCTAAAGTTTATCCTAAGAACCTGAATTTACTCAAATTTGCAACTCAAATTTGTTGTGTTAAAGCATTAATTATTTGTTAAATCATTAACTCCAGTGGTCAGCAACCACTAGAAAGTGAAAAGTTGGGGTGCAGCACAACAGCTTTATAAGCCTGTGTTGACCAGGAGCCAGAAATTCTGCTAACAGAGAATCAGTATTAAAAAGTTCTCCCCACACCAAATGAGAAAAACAAAGTTTGCATTCATCAGAATAAGAGAGATGCATTTGTTAGGAAAGGAGACAATTCATTCTTATCTATGCATAAGAAATGGCTACAGTTCGTCACTGAATCTACCATATATGATTACATAGACTTTGTGTTCATAACCACTTATAACCTTGTGTGATTGCATTGACACTGTGTTTTCAATGTTAGTTTCCATCACTCATAACTCTCAGGCACACCCCCACCCCTTTAGTGCTTTAAGATGAAAGAAAATAAGGTGCCTCCATTAGGAAAATGAATAAGGCTCCTGACTAAACAGGAGAGCAAAAAGGTAGTTCCTGTCCTCCTGGACGGCCACTGGACCATGAGAGAGAAGGAGGCAGGGAGAGAGAGAGAGAGAGAGAGAGAGAGAGAGAGAGAGATCAATGCTGTTCTTGTGTTATATCAATTCAGTGCCAACTCTGTCTGTCATATGGCTATATATAGAACCATAGAAACTCTGCATATGCCAATGCCTTTCAGATGCATACATCCTTGCTTGCCTACATCACAGCTTCCATCCCTTAAAGCTTCCATGCTCACACAACAAGGAATAAAAGTTGATACTGAGGCAAAGAGGGTGAGATTAATCACAGAGGAGCGTTGGAGACCACTGAAAGTGACCTGAGTTCTTGTCCTAAAAGCACCCAGGGAATGTGTGTGAACAAAAATGTCTACTTAAACATGAGAGTGCTTGACCAACCTGATAGCTTTCCGGTCTGTAGTCCTGCCCATAGAAAGAAAGAAAGAAAGAAAGAAAGAAAGAAAGAAAGAAAGAAAGAAAGAAAGAAAGAAAGAAAGAAAAAAGAAAGAAAGAAAGAAAGAAAGAAAGAAAGAAAGATGATAGATAGATAGATAGATAGATAGATAGATAGATAGTAGACATGGGCACGACCAGAAAAAATGACATTTCGAGTTTTCGCTTGTCGGAATGGGTCCGTTTCGGGTTGTTTCCGTTTGTCACGAAATTTTTCAAAAATTTGTCGTTTCCGTTTGTCATTTGTCGTTTGTCGTTTCCACCGCGATTTAGCGCAATTTGACTTCCCAGAGCATAGGGGCGTCCCGCAATCAGGGCCGGCGCTAGGTGTGTTTTGCGCCCTAGGCGGCGGGCAGGGCAGGTGGGCGGGCGGGCGGGTGGGTGCTGGCCGCGGGCGGGCGAGTGGGCGGGCAGTGGCGCGGGCCGCAGGCGGGTGGCGGCGTGAGCAGACGGGCGAGTGGGCAGTTAAGATATCACTTAGGATAGAGGTTCTGTTCTTGGCTTGCACCCCAAATGTGTGTGTGTGCAAGCAAATTGAAGTTGGGAAAATAGAAAATAAATGGTAGTATATAATATATTTTTAAAATAAATCCACACCTCCCACTCCCAGTCGAACCTCCCCCTTTATCCAATATCAGAAAAAAATCCTCACAAACTGCCAGAGAAGAAATAAAGAATAAACTGCTATTCCCTTCAGCAGACAAAGCTGCAGGGAATCAAAGAAATTATTTTCTAAATCCAATTCCCTCCCTGCCTGCCTAACTTAAATCCTAAAGCCTCCAGCCTCCCTCCTCAATCTCGATCGGATCACACCAGCACCAGCAGCCAGCCCTCCTCCCTCAACCACATCCATACACCCGACTGCGATTTCTGGAAGGTGCCTCCGCTTTTTATGCCCTCCGAGACATCCAGAAGTGTCAGTCAAAAACCTGGCGATGCCATTGGTGGAATGGTTCAAACAATTTGCATGGTCCCATCCCATGCCCAGCCCAAATAGGCAGGTCTAAAAAAATAAAAAATAAAATAAAATAAAATAAAATCAATACGACATTTTATTGCTATAAAAACCCAACTGCTGCTACTATTAAAATTCAGGCATTTAAAATAAATAAATTTCACATGTTTCTGTGGTGATTTGGTGTGCTTTTTGACCACGATTTCAAAAGAAAAATTGTGGTCGCCATTTTAGATCCCCCCCACCGCATGGCATGGCGAGACGACGAGGATGACCCCCCCCAGCCTGGTGCAAGCAGCCCAGGACAGGAGAAGGGGGGGAAGGCCGGGGACCCCCCAGAAACCACCCCTCTGGTAGGTGGCAAGGCCTCAGGGAGGCATATTTTCACTTGCTTTTTTGGCCGGGAGTTGGCTTTTTTTAAAAAACTTTTTAAAGCTTTTTCTGTGCTTCGCATTGCACGATCGCTGCAATGCCACAAACGGAAACGAAAAACCCGACCAAATTTTTCTTTTTTCAATTCAAGTTCGAGTTCTGACTGCTTAATTATCGTTACTGTTTCCATTACGTAACGGAAACAATAACCGAAAATGGAAACGACAATTTCGCCGAGTCGTGCCCATATCTAATAGATAGATAGATAGATAGATAGATAGATAGATAGATAGATAGATAGATAGATAGATAGATAGATAGATAGATAGATAGATAGATAGATAGATAATTTTGTACATGACATTGTGATTTAAATGGCATAGCATGTCTTGATCCTCCTTAGGATGGCAGGTTTCAACTGTGTTTACAGCTGGGAGTTTTATACATGGTGCTAGACTTTCCTGATAAGGTGTGTGGAATAGGCTTGCTGCAATAAATACTGTGTTGTTCTTAAAGCCTCTTTAAACTGTCATCGTTTTGAAGTGTTATTAACTTCCTGAATCCCTTTTGTGCTATTTTGAAACCTGGCACAGATTTGTCCCATATCTACCAGAGGTTTTAGTGTGCAATTAGCCATTGGATTCACTGAGTAATTACTTCATTTTTCATGTTTTTTTTAAAAGCACTTGATTTATTATATACTTTGGAGAGGACAGTTGCCATAGGTCAGCAGCAGTTAGAGGAGATTAACAGACATATTCCTCAGTAGCCATCCTTCCCCACAGGAACCTGACTGAGCTGAAGCAGGAATGATGTCACTCAAATCTTGGCAGCCCTGTGACTTTTGTGACTTTTTGTGTAGAATTGTGACTTTTTCTGTGGAATTGATATGAGTGACTGCAGGCTAGCTTTGAATCTCTTGGTGGCTGAGATTGCTGGGAGATTGTGGAACTGATGGAGCTGCCAGAAGAAATTCTCTCAGAAGAAACAGCCAATTTCTGGATTCTCAAGAGGAGCTAAAAACGCTCGGCACAGATAAATTAAAGTGTTATGGGTAAGGGGGTGGGGGACGCAGGAAGGGAGACAGAAGGAAACAGGCTGTAATGGGTGTTTGCGGGACAGTTGGCATTTGCAGTTGTTGTTCTTGGTTGATGTGTTCCTAAATGTCTAATTCAGAATAGTTAAGCTGCACAAAACAAATACTTACAAATGAATCAGATGCAGATAGAGCCATTTGAGTATTGAGGTTTTTTTTTTCAGAAGAGCTCACCAAAGTCTGGTGTTTTCAGTGAGATGTTGCAGAGCAGTGGCAATAATGGTCAGAAAGAGATTGGAAACTCTCTTCAGCATACTCTTAATCTTCTCTCAGAATATGGAAAGTTACTTCTTAAAAGTAATGTTACTTACAATTATAGCTTCAATGCCCATCTCCCAATTGGTTGTTAGTGTAGTTTTAAAATTTAGCTTTAAAACTTTTCTCCTTTTTCATAAGTAACAGTAAGTTACTTTTCATTGCTTTTAAAATACTCAAATTCCTAAAAGCTGCAAGCTGCTGCCTTGTGAAATAATAAAAAACAAAGCCTCTGCCTTTTGGCCTCCTTGTTGCATCATCAGCAACAGACCGAAGGTGGCAGTAATACAAGGCAGAGGAGAAACCACCACTCGAGCCATGTGGTAAGGGATGGGCACAAAATAAAAAAATGAAATGCTGTTTTGTTCTTCTATTATGTAACGAAACAAACTGAAACAAAACGACGAAGCAGCATTTTGTTACAGATGAAATGGAATGGTCATTTTCCCCATTAAAACGAACCATTTGATTTCTTCTGTAAAATGCTGCCATGGGTTAAAAAAAAATAAGTACTGACCCGGCCCGTGGGCCGGCTGGTCGGCATGAGAAAAGATAAATATAGATTTTTTTAAAAAAACGTGCCAACCTGTCCCATGGGCCAGCTGGTTGGTGCGAGATAAGAAAAATAAAATTAAAAAAAAACTGTGCCGACCCAGCCCTTGGGCCAACTGGTCCATGAAAGGAAAAAAAGCAAAATGAAACAAACAAAATACATTTTTTAAAAAATGTGTTGCATAATAAATGAAATGAAATGGGAGGGGGAGAAATGAAGAATGAAATGAAACACCATTTTGGAGTTTCGTGCCCACCCCTACATGTGATACCCCTGCTCCACACACTGTAAATGTACAAGAAACTAAAGTGCCCGTTACAAAGCAAAAAGATAAAAATTATGATTTTACTTTTTAGATGACAGTTATCATGCAAGCAGTTTTCACTTTTTGTTGGATTGTTCATTTCATGACCATTTTTGAAATAATGCACAAACTCATTAATATGACGGGGGCATGACAGAGTATACAACAGTCAGAGCACAAAACAGAACATATTCAACAAAAACCTGTTGGTGTAACTTTGCATGGCGTAACTTAGATCAGATGCCAGACCCATTTAATGTACAGAAATTAAAACTATCACGCTCCTTTTAGGTTCTGTCATTTACTAAGTCTCCTTTTTTGCCCTGGGAAACTGTTGAACATGGGGCAGGGGGAGAGATTTTACTAATTATTAATTTGCTAATGGATCATCATTCCTCCTCCCAATGTTAACAGTAGCCATCTGGCATTTTTTAAAAATTAAACACATAGAGACAAGATTTAAGACCCCTGATTAAGAGCAGTAGTCGTATTTTTGGTGTTTCCTTCTTCCTATTTTGAACATGTCCAGATTGACTGCATGTTCAGCTATGATTTTAACTTGCTTTGTCACACTGGTTTATTTGTGTGTTGTGTCGTTACAGTTGTGACCGACTCTACATGACTCCATGTCCATGGAGTTTTCTTGGCAGGAGTACTGGAGTGGCTTGCCAGTTCCTCTTCCAGGAGCCTACAGCACCTGGTATTCCCTGGTGGTTGCCCATCCAAGTACTAACCAGGCATTGAAGTACTGAATTTTAAAACTATATACAGTAGTACCTTGTATAACGTAATTAATTCGTTCCAAATTAAATTACGTTATACAAAATTTCCATTGTAAAAATTGAAATTTCCCATAGGAATGCATTGAAAACAGATTTAATCCGTTCCAATGCATACCCAAGACCAGGGCTGTCCAATGTGCCGCTGCCATGGAGCTTGTGGGGGGGGGGGGAGTTCCTCCAATGCTACTGCCGGGAGCTTGGAGGGTGGGGGAGGCGAGTGGCCACGGAGTTTGGGGAGGCGGGTGGGCGTTCCTCCTCCGCCACCGACAACATTAGTGCTGGTGAGCTTGGCGGGTGGGGAGTGAATGGGCGCGCCACCACTGCCGGGCTGGGTGGGGAATGAGTGGGTGCGCCGCCGCCAGGCTTGGGGGGGCAAGAGGCTGTTCCTCCTCCTCCAACAACGACATCGGCGGGGGGAGGGGAGAGGCAGAGAGGGGACCCCCACGCCATCCCTCTCCCCAGCCTCTGATCCCGGCCCCCCGTGGCCGCGGAAGTGTGTGTGTGTGTGTGTGTGTGTGTGTGTGTGTGTGTGTGTGTGTGTAAGAGAAATGCCTTCCAACTCTGCAGGGAGAAGGGAACGGGGCTGGCCAGGAGGGCTTTCCACTCCTCTCCAGAAGTGGCGAGGCGGGTGGCGGGGCTTGGGAAGGAGACTCTCCAGGTCGCTTTCCTGGGCTATTGGGCAGCTTGACTTGAGGCGGCGGCAGCAGCAGCAGCAGCAGCATAGTGGAGAACACCAGCGTGGCCACCAAGATGGCCCTGATAAGAAAGCACCCCCCTCACCCCCTACCCCCCATGACCTCCGCCGCCACGACGGGCCTCCATGGACTACCCACCCCCACCCCACCCCACCCCGCCGCCACCCTGGCCATTGGGCTCCTCGCCCTGCTGCCGCTGCCTTCGCAACCACCTCCTCTCTCTCTCTCTCTCTACACACACACACACACCTCTCTCGCTCAGGTGCGCCCTTAGCTCCATCTGGTGAATGGAGGTGGCGCTAATTCCCTACCTCTGGATTTTTTTTCATTGTACGGATTTTCCATTATACAAACCCTCCGTTATATGAGGTACGACTGTACTATATATATATATTTTTAAAACAGATATAGTACCTTGCAGTTGTCATTCCTTTTGATGGCCTCAGTAGGACATTAAAATGAAAATGCACCTCCAGTTGCATTTTGTATTCAACTACTGGACCTATATCTGGATCCATCTATTGTAAGATACAAAGAACGAAAGCCTTCACCTACTAGAGTATCAAGAGAAAACTTCTGAGGGTCATACTCCACAAGACGTAGCATTACAGGGGAAATACTTGCTGGCAGTGAGCAAGGATGGAATGTGCTGTGCGGATGGTCATAGTTGTCTAAATGTTTTGTACCTCTCGTGTGCAGATACAGTGGTATCTCAACTATGAATGGCTCTACATACGAGCAATTTGACACATAAAGTAAAATAGAGCAGAAAACCATTGGCATTTTAACTGCTGCCTTACAAATTTTAGATGCAGACCGCATCTAAAATTTGTAAGGCAGCAGTTGACTTATGAGCATGCATTTGGAATTGATTAAACTCGTAAGTAGAGGTACCACTGTACTGTACGCTTTAAGTGAAATGATAGAGTCCGTTCAGACCTAAAAACTGATAGAAAAGGAATTGATTTGAAAACATGAATTGTCCTTCTTGAACTTTGCAAATAGAAAACAAGATTGTGTGGCTTTGTTTTCATGTTCTTTGAAGGTTTAAATGCATTGCATTTTCTTCAGATTTCTTATTGCTAAACAATATAGTTTATTGCACAAACACAGGTCAGTTATATCACTTCAATTAAAGGATAATGTCCCAAAATATCTATCTATCTATCTATCTATCTATCTATCTATCTATCTATCTATCTATCTATCTATCTATCTATCTATCTATCTATCTATCTATCTATCTATCTATCTATCTTTTTAAAAGCAGATTAAATTTTCAGATTAGCTGAGTGAATGTATTGGTAAGAGTGCAGCATATTATACTGTCTGCACTCTGGCTCTGTAGTTTTTTTAAAAAAATAGTTTTTCTTGATTTAATATTTCAGATTAATCATATAATTCCACACATTATTTTCAATCAAAGTCACAGATTGGGTTAATATGATCTTGTCTTACTTAGCTGGGCAGTGGCAGAGGCCCAAAGTGATTAAGGTATGTGTGGAAAAGGGAAATAAATCAAGTGAATGGAGGCTTTTTGGTGTGTTTCTGGAAAATAAAGTGAAACAAAATGCCAGCAATGCAAAAGTTTGCCATTTTGTTTCACATTGCAAAAAGTTTGTAGATTTATTGGTTCATGGTTAATTTCATTCACATAATACACACATGACAGAAGGACATACAACTTGTTCAGAACGACATAAACACATCTAATATTTCTTCTTTTAATGGTATATGAAAAGCAGGAGTCACTATAATTTTAAGTTTTGTGTTTTGTGTATTAGAGAAAGGTACAGAAATCTTTCTTATGAAGACATACTGTAAATTCTCTATAATGCCTTATAATACAGACACTTTTGTGTGTACGAGCTTTCTAATTTAGTGTACCATAACAAAACAAGTCTTTCAGTTAACTGCACATGAAAGGACTCTGATAAAAGAGCAAGATCCCCCGTCTGACTCATGCCACTCAAAGAGCCCCACATCCTAATAAGGAAATTAATCAACAATGTGCAACATCAGTATTTATTAAACTCCTGAGAGATGTCACGGGTGTTTTGCATTCTTTTTTATTCAGTTTCCATTATTTTTCATTTATATGAATTTAACAGCCTAATCTTGCTAACAACATGGTTGTAAAATAAGATGAACATTCATCCTGGCAAATGCAGTAAGAACTCATTTGTGATCTTTTCCTCATTTTACTTCATTTTTCTTGGTTATACACTGAAGAGCTCTACTATGATGGAGTAAATTAGTTGCGGGTGTCAGATCACAAAGGGAATCTTAACTTCTAATGACAAAATAACCCATTACAAACATCATCATTTATTTCCAAATGAACATAATTGTAAGAATATATTATTCAAGTATATTCACATCCTTAAGATTCTTATGTACAAATATCTACTTACTGTAGGTGTAACATCATGGAGGCAAAAACATCTGTCATAGCTGCAGGACTGGTGCCAAGGCTTTTTTTTTTGTGCCCTAGGCAAGACCAACAGGTTGTGCCCCCCCCAGACACATCAGTTTTCAAAAATAGACAAATTATAGGAAATTGTGCCTCTCTCAGGTCAGTTCTGCACGCCTCTGTGTCCAGCTCTGTGCCCCTCAGGTCAGCTCTGCACGCCTCTGAGATCAGTTTTGCGACCCTCTCAGATCTGTGCTCTATTCGGTTGCCTAGTTGTAGTTCTGGCCCTGCACAGCTGTACAACTTTGGAACTGCAAATTAGCAGTGTCTGAATATGTTTTTGCCCATCAGATATACACAATATGACTTTTGTTTTAAAAAATGGGCAACGTAGATTTTTGAGAAAGATTCAGAGAATTCAAAATTGGTCCATAGAATTACAAAAGTGATATCAAACTATGGTTCCCCTATTGTGCTGCCTTGCACATGTCTGCTGCTGAGACCATCTTCACTGAGACAATCTCCTCCATCTGTCCATTGCAGGGCAATATATTTGGTC
Source organism: Phrynocephalus forsythii (assembly GCA_029282475.1). Taxonomy (NCBI): domain Eukaryota; kingdom Metazoa; phylum Chordata; class Lepidosauria; order Squamata; family Agamidae; genus Phrynocephalus; species Phrynocephalus forsythii. Next base: position 141,068,981 of record JAPFRF010000010.1, read on the forward strand.
TATACAGAAAGACATAGGAGGCAAATTTAGAATACCAACTTGGATGCAAAAAGGAATCATTAGGCTAAATGGGAAATTGTTAAAAGGAAAGGATTGGACAGCATGCATAGAGTTTTGAGAACATGTACCATATACCATACAGTATTTTATGCGTATGGAAGAGAACTTCTGTATAGTAGATGCTATGGAAAATGTACTATTGTCTGCCAAATGTATTCACAGATTGAAAATAAATGCTGGGTATGTGCTTCTATTAGAACAAATATAGTTTTCAACTTTTGATCATAACAGAAGATGACAGACTGAGTTCTTTTACAACAGAAATGGAAAAAAGAGATGCTTTTTTACTTAACAGGTTTATCATTAGAATGTACGGTACTTTGTTATAGCAAAGATATATTGACATTAAATATCTTATGTGTGTGTGTATGTATGTATGTATGTATGTATGTATGTATGTATGTATGTATGTATGTATGTATGTATGTATTTTACAGCTTATATGCTGCCCACTATCCAAAGGTCTCTGGGCAGTTTACAATAAAAAAATTAATCCAGTTAAAACATTACAATGTCAATAAATAATAAAAACAATAATAAAAACATCACACTAAAATTGTCACCAGGACCCACAATCTATATTATGTCAAATAAATATTGTAACTGAAGCATGTATCTTAATAGTGGCATGCATGTCTGTTAATGATAGATGGAGAAATGTTAATCCTCATTCAAATAATGCTCAAGAATTGTGGATATGATCTGTATGACAATATGATAAAATTTAGTAAAGTTACAGTAAACCTATAGAGAAAATACAGTATCTATATTTTGCATCTTGCATAATGTTGATTCTGCTATTTTATTTTATTTTAATGACATTTAATAAAATCTTAAATCATGGAGGCTGAATCCTGAAGGGACTTTTGTATTGAGAGATACTGTAAGCATAAGGCTGGAAAAGGGTTCTAATAGCGAGGGTAGTTCACATAGGTGATGCTGCTGCCATTGCATCTACGTTGCTTGTGACAAATCAGAATGTTTCTGACATGAAATACAGATGTTCTGACTACAGAAAGGACAGCAAAGTATCTGTGTCAAAAGCCAACAAATATATTCAGCAGCCTGTCTCAGAAACTGCAAAGCTCATCATGGCCCATTTTCTTTCAAATTGCTCAAGATAACAAATGGCAGAAAAATGTGAAGGAAATATTTCAGAAGCATTTTTTCTCTTTGCTAATAGCATTCCTCTGGATGTGAAAAAGAGTCTACTATTGGGCCTCATCTTTGCTTAGTGTAATTCACATCCAGTATGCCAAAGTCAATTCTGAAGGGAAAGAGTACCAATGGAGGTTCTTAGTTTAATTTAAAGCTTATTGCTCATTAATTTCTGGAATCATTATAGGAGCTGCAAAGGAGGCAACTGGCTGTAAACCTCAAAACCTGTTTCATTCTTCTTCTTCTTCTTCTTCTTCTTCTTCTTCTTCTTCTTCTTCTTCTTCTTCTTCTTCTTCTTCTTCTTCTTCTTCTTCTTCTTCTTCTTCTTCTTCTTCACTTTTGTTCCACTTGAATGTTTATTTTAATACAAATAAGCCTGTCGGAGGATGAGAATTTTTGTGAAAAGACAGCAAAGAGAGATCCAGCTTGGCCTCCCATGGGAGGGAGTTTCCAGTTTGGGAGCAGCAACAGAGAATACACTTTCTCATATCCCCACCAAATACAACTGATGCTTTTAAACCTATGGAGGCTCATAAAAAGAGAAAACCATGCTCCATCACCTCTTAGTAAGATACTTTTATGACCATGGAGTGGGGAAGGAGGGAAGATTTCTGAATTTCATAACATCACATATTCAGATGAGTCAAGTGTATAAAATATTTTGAGCATCAAGTGCCAAATTATAGCCTTTCTACATATGAAAGCATAATTACATTTTCTCTCCTACAAGGCTAGGCTAGGTGATACCTTTAAATAAAATAAAATAAATGCAAGCTGAGCTTTTGATTGCAGGCTATCTTTATCAGACCATTGTACCAAAATACATTCTTGGTAGAAGATGTAGTCTACCAGGTGCTGAGATCCTTTGTGGCAAGATAGTATTCGCCAGACGATGTTCAGATGTTGCAGGAGTCAGGGTTGGTTTTAAAACTGCATCTAAGTCTCCTGTAGGAATGACCACACATGGACACATTGGTGGGTTCAAGCATGCCAAGTCCCATGCAGCAAATCCTTACTGCTAGCCTGGGTGCAATAACCAAGCATCACAAGGGGTGGAGTGAAACATTGACAATAGGACATAGGAAGACAGAGGAAGCATGGTCTTCAGTCACGTAGCTGGGGTATGAAAACCTTATCTGAGTGAACCATAGGCAGCTTGTTTGTCCTGCAAACTCCTCTCACAGGCTTCCTGGCTGATCTGGGGGGAAAGATACAGACCAAACTGGCTTCCTGTATATGGGGTATGGAATTCATTTCCTTCCATCCGGGGCCTCCCCACTCAGATAGAGAGGTTTAATGATTCCCAAAGGCCTCAACACATGCAGGTCACTGGGGTACTGCCCCCAGCCCCAAGGGGACATCTCTATAGTCCCCAATAAGGTTTCACGCCCAGCTTTCCAAACAAATCAGCATAGTCCATGGGTCCCCCTTCCCTCAGTTTGGCTCTCTTCATACCATGGTTCCTGTGGCCTGAGGGGTGGGGGGGAGGTAATGCAAAATGCCATGTGTTCCATTTGGAAGTTGAGTACAATTTAGAAAAACTCACTAGATGTATCTGTTGGGACAGGTTTATAACTGGGACTTCTGTTTTGCTACAGCAGGATTAAATGAAAAAACAAACAAACACATGAGCAAAGCAATTTGCTAACCCAAGTAACAAATACAAATTATCTTCCTTTCTCCACAAAACACCGACTAGGCTACTTCTAACGGGATAATTTCTGCCCAACAAAAAGTATAATTGATAGTAGTCACTACATAGTACATATCAAATTATTAATCTAGACTAGACCTCAGTTTAGTTAAAAACTAGGTGACCCTTCCAGGGGAACTTTATTGAGGACTCTTGGGGAGTGCTGTGTCAGGACACCTTGTATAAAGGCCTTAATGCTATTCTGAGGCCTATAACCTTCAGTAACCCTTTTTCATGCTTCTGACCCACCTATATATGAATTAATATGGGAGTCACAATTCACTGCAGCCAAAATGCTTACAGCTTATATGAGACTGGGCCAACTTCAGAAGATAGACCCACACCTGTTTCCCAGCATGAACCAGTGATATAAATGTTGTTCTTGACAGAATGAGACATGTGCATGAAGTGGCTCAATGGGCCACTGCCTATGAAACCAAAGAACACTATTACATATACAGTATATCACAGAAGTGAGTATACCCTCTCCCACTTTGTAAACATTTTAGTATATCTTTTCATCTGACGTCACCGAAGAAATGACACTTGGTTAGAATGTAAAACAGTGAGTATACAGCTTGTATAACAGTGTAAATGTGCTCTCCCCTCAAAATATTGCAACACACAGCAATTAATGTCTAAACCACTGGCAAGAAAAGTGTGTACACCCTAAGTAGCAATGTCCAAATTGGGCACAATGTGTCAATATTTTGTGTGGCCACCACTATTTTTCAGCACTGCCTTAACCCTCTTAGGCATAGAGTTCACCAAAGCTTTGCAGCTTGGCACTGGAGTCCTTTGCCACTCCTCCATGATGACATCACAGAGCTGATGGATGTTAGAGACCTTGTGCACCTCCACCTTCTGTTTCAGGATGCCTTACAGATGCTCAATGCGGTTTAGGTCTGGAGACATGATTGGCGAGTACCTCACCTTTACCCTCAGCTTCTTCAGCAAGGCAGCTGAAGAAGGGAGGGAAAACGGCTATTTGGGCCCAATTTGGACACTATCACTGTTGCCAGTGATTTAGACATTAATGGCTGTGTGTTGAGTTATTCTGAGGGGGCAGCACATTTACACTATTGTATAAGATAAATACTCATGGCTTTACATTGTAGTCAAGTGTCATTTCTTTGGTGTTGTCACATGAAAAGTTATACTAAAATGTTTACGGAATGTGAGGGGGTGTCCTCGCTTCTGTGATATGCTGTATAGTGTTCCAATGATATTTCATGCAAATTCCTTGCCAAAATGTCCTCTTCATAGCAGATACTGCTTAGAAAGAATCAACTGAGATATAGATCATGGTCTTGGCTTTGGAAGGGTGATTTAACTCTCCTAGGAATCTTTAATCCAGCATTTCTCACTGCTTGTTTGTTAGCAACTCTTCATGACACAGTAGTACAATTTGGAAATGCTGTAAAAGGATTGGTGTAAATTGCAGTGTTGCTTTAGTTGTTCCACATGGAAATGTCTGGCAAACCAAAGTTATAGTGAGTTTCACTGTTCCTTTGATGGTCCAATTGTACTCTTATATGTGTGCTTTTTAAATGCCTTTAGATTAGTCTATTTCAAAATGTAATCACACTTCGTGAAAAAGCATACAATAACATTTTAAAAGATGTTAATAGTTTGTGTTTTGGAAAATGTGCTAATAAACTGAATTGTGTCTGTGCTTTCAAGTATGCTATTTTCATATACAAAATAGTGTGACATTGTCCTAAGTGCTTATATCCTCTGTATAAATTATATCCTCATTTCTAAAAATGTTGAAAGAGTAACCCCAGTATCAATAGGGTCTGTCTCTTCACAGTTATGATGAGTGCTGCTATGGTTACAGCATAAGGAAGAACATCCTAAGTCATAAACTATAGTGTTAACATGCTTGCCTCTGGCCCTTTCACAGGCTATTGACAAACTCCACTTCATATTTTCCTCTGTCGCTGCCACCAACTAGCTTAGCTAGTAAATTAAAGTCTTCAGACTGTTTTTAAGTTGAATAAAAATAAAAGAAGTTTATTGATCACAAAGCTGAATCAGAATCATTAATGGTAACATGTTAGAGTATAGACAAAAAGAATATAGCTCAAACTCACTCAAGTTTGATCACCGAGAAAGCTAAATACATGCACACCCAGTTCCTAAGTTTACATACAAATTCTAAACACTTACTTTTCTTCACAGTCATGTCTTCATGTCTCTCTTTATCCCTGTCTTGTCTTTCTCTTAGATGGCGCCAGACTCTATCTGATTCTCTCAGACTGTTAGATTCTCTTTCTCCACGTATATGTCTTTTTGTAGGTCCCTATCTAGCCCAATCTGTCCTTTAGCCCTATCTGACTAAAACAATGCTGAGCAGAGCATTAAATCACCTCAGGCCACTCCCTGACTCTCTTATTGGTTTACAAACCCAACAATCAGCAAAGACACCTCTCATGCATTATTCATTAAAACAGGTAGATACCACATAAACATCCCAAAGTCTCAGGAACAGCTGAGCAGTACATGATTGCTTAGCTATCCTATAGGAGCTTGGGGAGAAGTACCTTCCTGCCTAATGTGCTCTCTTTGTATTGCTTCTTTTGGCAGCAAAGGATAAACTAATAGGAAACTCATGTCAGTCAAAAGCATTTTATTTCATGCAATTCCTTGTCAGGATGATGTGGACACATATCTCTTGTTTTAATGGGGCTGCCAGAGATCAGTCACATTGCAAAAAGTTGTTTCTATCTTACAAAAGACACCCTAATATATATAGCTGAAGCTCCTTGAAGCTGCATCAGCAAAATGTCTAGTGGAGTTTACATAAATTGGAATAGGTGATGTATCAGGCAGTCAGCCAGTTTCAAACAAATCTCAATGGATTAAGATCTCTTACAGCGACAAAGAGCAGAGGGAAATAAAAGCAGTAACAGCGCAAATGTGCTCTCATGTCACCACATAATTTTCCCTGAAGCAGGCATGTCCAATGGCCAGTCATATGCCTCCCTGGACTTCTTAGGGTTACATACGAACTCCCACACCAAAAACACCCACATTGCAAAAAATACTGGCTAGAGATTTACTTCTGAATTTCAAAAAAATGAGTATTTTTCTGGTGTTGAGTGGCTCAAGAGGGCTGCAGCCTACTTGGAAGGTGAATTACAGTTCACATTTTTTCTCCAGAAGGGGAGGGAATCACATAAATGACCTTGAAAACTACAGATGCCAGGGTTGCACTTTGCTCACCTTCAGCCTGAATTGATATTCGAGGAAGAAGCACTTTCAAGCTAGAATTCCATTAAGACTGGCAAAAGTGTGTGCATGGGGGAGAGAGAAAGGGGGGCGGAGAGGGAAAGAGGGAGATAGTTTTGCTTGATCTTGGGACTGCTGAAGGAAGTAGATCTTTGCAAATTTGAAGAAAAAATGTCCTGACCTACACCTTATTTCACGGTGTAGATTGAAATTGAATTATCCAACATATTTCATATTTCTCTATGCTTCAAAAAGTTTTTGATGGTTCAGGCATATCAAAATATGAATTTAGACATGTTTTGAAACACTCATTCAAATGCTATTTTGAGAGGAAATTGGGTGGTAAATATATTTTAAAAGATGTATTGATCATTTTTAAAATGGGAAATTAATGCAAAAACAGAAAAACAAAATTAATGTGTGAATGCTGCAAAATACAAAAATACAAAGTGGATCAAAAGTGGATAAATCTGTTCATTTCACTTGCTTCAGATTCAGTTATTGTTGTGTGCTGTCAATTCACATTCAATTTATGGTGACCTTAAAAGGGTTTCTAGGGTATGTGAGTTATTTAAGGAAGGCTGCCATTCCTACTACCTAGTGAATTTCTATGGCTGAGCGGGGATTTGAAACCAGGCCAGTTGCATCCTAGTCTGTCACTCTACTCACGATACTGGCTCTCAGAATTCCACCAAGTGTTCAATCAAAATTGGCTCTCTTGCTCCGGGTGGCCACCCCCAGGGAGGCCTGTAGGGTAGCAACCTCTAAAGGGGGCTTCTCGGTGGCTGGCCCGGCAATCTGGAACAAATTACCGAGTGAGATACTCCAAGCTCCTTCCTTGGCATCCTTTTAAAAAGCCATTAAAACCTGGTTGTTTAGGGATGCCTTTGGCAATCGCTAGGGTTTGTATCACTTTTTTTTCTAATTTTATTTGCTATTAATCTTATGCCTCTTGCCAATTACCTTTTTACTTTTTTTTTAATTGTTATCTTTTTAATCTTTTTATCTCGTGGATTTTCTGTGCTTTTTATGTGAACCACCCAGAGTTCTCTTTGGGAAATTGGTGCGGTATATAAAAATAAATAAATAAATACACCAGTTCTTTGTCTCTTTCTTCAGATATGAGCCTAATTAGGGTTTGAACGTATCTGTTCTATTTATTACCCACTTTCATCCAAGGTGAAAAGTTGAGGGTCAGGGTGGATAGTTCTTCTGTTAGAGAATTACTTGAAAATTTTAAATGGACATCGATTGCTGAAAATTTGAGGATAGGCATTTTCATATGCTAGTGTGTATATTTTCCATGCAAAGCCCCACTAACATTTGGGCATGGAATCTTAAAGGAAAGTGCTACAGGACGTCTGGGAGCACGGGTCTGATTCATCTGTTTTGCCTGTCTTCAAGACTTTATATCACTACTTGGCCACAATGTCTGAGTGCCACGAAGAACTTGGGAAAGGGAGAGGTTTAGTTTCATAACAATTAAACCAAACATGTCATTACCCTGTTTAATAATATCTTCATATCGTATTCTAGAAACGATAGGTTTTGCCTTTTCCTTGTCTCCTGTTAGTAACTGGTTATTATCACCACACAGAGAGCCTATCATTTCCTTATTTTTCCTTTTGCTGGACATAACTAAAGAAACCAGCTAACAATCTCTCTGGCAAGTCTAAGTTTGTTTTGCGCTTTAGCTTTTTTTTTACCACCCCTGCATATAAACTTTAAAAACCCCTAAACTCCGAGCTCCGGAGCTTAAAATTGTTTCCCCACCAACTGGAATTTACAGATAATTAAGTGTGACCACGCCCACCTAAGCTTCCCAGCACACTTTTCAGGTATGGACACTAGGTGAAAATTCATGCGGATATAACGTAGTGACTGCCGGGCTCTCCTTGCTTCTGTTTGTTCTTTTTTTGCCGCCCGCCCCTTTAAGAGATCTGAATGCAGTGCCGGGATGGCAGAACGGAGGTGAGCGGCATTCTTTTCTTCCTTTTTTCCTCCCTCCCCTCATGCAGCCAGCAGCCAGGAGTGCGGAGGGGGTGGGAACGCAGGAACAGCGACAAACCCCTAAGATCTCTGGTCTGAATTTAAGTGGCCAGCGGATTTTAGGGGTTGTGTGAAAAGGCCCTTAGCTGTTTGCTTATATTCCTCTTTGGTGCATTTCCCATTTTTCCATTCCTTGTACTTGTTTTTCTTTATAGTTAGCTGAGTTGAAAGTTCTTTAGTAAACCATTGCAGTTTTTTTTAGACCACTCCCATTTTTTCTTCTTGTTGGAACAGTTTTAAATTGTGCCTTTAATATCTCGCTTTTGAGGAACTCCCATCCATCTTGGACTCCCTTCTCTTTCAGTGGGTCGGTCCATGGAATCACAGCCAATAATTCCCTAAGTTTACAAAAATTGTCTTTCTTAAAGTCCAGGATTCTTGTCTGACTATGCTTAACTTCACCTTCCAACTGTATAACAAATTCCAAGAGGGCATGGTCACTTTTACCTAATGATCCCACCACGTCAACCCCATTTACAAGGTCCTCCTTATTGGTTAAGACCAGATCTAAAATGGTTTTGCCTCTTGTTGCCTCCTCTACCTTCTGGACCATGAAATTATCTGCAAGGGCAGTAAGGAATTTGTTAGATCTTGCATTCCTAGCTGAGTAGGACTGCCAGCATATATCAGGGGGGTCAGGATAGTTAAAAATCTCCCATTAGGTGTTTGACTTCATGTTATGTCCCTGTGCACAGTTTTAATATGAATCTGCATTAAGGACTAGTTTTTTTTTGGGGGGGGGAGTGTGCATATCAGATTGCTGTTGATCTCATTTTATTACTGAAAGATGTTGATGTGTATAGTGGAAATACAATAATGATCTGCAATTTGACAATTACTGATTATTGTTTAAATGGGCAGTATTTTAAATGTTAAAGGTAAGAGAAGTTTCTTTTGTATCTACTTTTATTGAAACACCTAATATAACCACTGAATATCACTAGAAAAGTATTGTGTTCGGTTTTTTGTTTTCTTTTGTTTGTTTGTTTGTTTGTTTGTTTGACGTATAAGTCCTCTTTTTCTGTTCTTAACACCTTATGTGTGGGAAGTCTTGCCATTATTTTCATTGTTTTAATTAAAGAAAGTGGAATGAGCAACCAAGAAATCATTAGCTTTTTGTGATAAGGACTCTTCTTTTTTAAAAAAACCCTGACCCCATAACCTGTGGGAAATGATTGATGAAATCATAGGTTTCATAATTAGGCTTGGTGCTGACTGCAGTGTTTTCGATTGATATGTCTTGAGTTTGTAGAGGGTTCCTTCCATCCTCTCATTTGTCTAACCAAAGGGTGGGATGCTTATTGCAAAGCCAATTTATATAAAGACAGGGATATTTAAGCACAGGTAAAGTAAGACAAGGAATGGCAATGCAATAAAGCATATCATTATTGTTGGCTTATATAGAGATCTGGATTGAAATTGAAACTTTAAGAAAGTAAAGCTTTATGTTTATCAGGAAAAATACTTATTTATAGAGAATCAATTAACATAAAGCACTTCAGCTGGTTGAACTCCATCTGTACATCTGTTATTTCAACATTAAAAAAATTGTTTTCACATATGAAAATATGCATTTAATTGTCAATGTTGTATACATACCCTTGTTACCAGGCTACATTTTTCCATTTAATATTCAGAAGCTTTATAAGTTGATGACAATTCTGCACAGCCACTGCCATTATTATTAATATTCAATGAAAAGCCAACAGTGTTTAAATGCTATAAGTCAGATCTAAGCTAGTTGAAGGTTCCCACAGATCCTCGGTGGGAGTAGCAAGAAATCAAAGTCACAACTTTCATTTCACTGAAATCTAAATTCATCTAAAGTGCAACATCACCCTAAGACATCGATTCAGAAGTCAACCCCACAGAATCCAATAAGTTTTATTCTCAAGTAAGTAGGTATAAGATTGCCACCTTAGTCTGCACCCAAACGTATGCAATGCCCACCTCACACATTAGTAAGTAAATGGGTATTTGGACATTATTGTAGAAGCTAACATGATACATAGTTATATTTTTCAAAGATGAAAGTCAAACAAATATCTACAAAACATTACAGGTAGAGTCTTATTTACAATCCTTTCACCATATCCATTCTACATTATTTATAGTACTGGTCCAATTCAAGTACCTTTCGTGCACAAATACACAATTATCTCAACCCTATTACACAGTTCCTATTCAAGTACCATGTCTGGCCACACACTATTACATACATTGTAAGAATTAAATTTAAGTGTTTGGAAGTAGTGACTTGCAGTAGCTTCACTGCTACAGGATTTACTATATTCCTGAAACCCTTAGAAAAAGAACCTGGATTCACCTCCTAAATTGATCGGCCCAGTTGAACACTCAGATGTGGGTTGTTTTATAACAGGCCTGCCCAACACATCACCCGCGGTCAACCAGTCGCCCACGGCGCCTTCAGAGGTCGCCCGCCAGGTCCGTGTTGGGGGGAATCCCCTCCCCCCACTCATGTACCAGCAAAGTGCCTAGTTGCTGGCCGGTGCTGGGCTCGCTTTCTCAAGCAGCTCCAGTGGTGGGGCAGTGATGGGGCAGCGGTGGGAGTGGCGGCGGGGGCCACAAACACTGAATGGGCCCAGCAAGCCCCACCACTGGAGAAAATGAGCGAGCCCAGCAGACCGGCCTAGGCCTGTCACCGCCGATGAAGCAGCCAACACCAAACCCACCCCCAACGCTGACGCCATTCCCCCACTGATAACACCACTGCCCATGCTGCCCCCTGATGCTGACATCGCCCCCACCGCCGCTGCTGCCGCCGCTGCTGCCACCACTCCCAACCCCACCCCGCCGCCAACATTGTTCGCACCGTTCCTGCCGCCACCCCCTGTAGTATCTGGATCATCTTCCTTTTCTGCAGGGAGGAAGCAGGCGTTGCTATGTTTTCCAGGTCTTTAGCCTTCAGATTCTGAACCCTGCCTTGACTGCTCAAGTTCCCCACAGTCCTGCCAGTCTCCCCTTCCCCACCCGTTCTCCCCCTTTTCTCTTCCCGGACTTGATGGTTCAGATGTCTTGTCCTCACCGCTTCTTACTGCCCCAGCTGGATCGCTTTCTCATCATCTCATCCTGGGGCTTGCCAAGGGAAGCCAACTCCCCACGGTAGCTCAGCCAGCCCCTCTTCTCCCACCCGCGGGCCTGTTTTGCCTTTATGTTGTGACCAAAATGTAACAAACAGGACGCAAGCAGCAGCAGCAGCAGCATCTGCCGAGGTCGCCATAGCAACCCTCAAGCCGCCGGGGAAGCCCAGGAGACAGCCTGCTTTCACCTCGCCGGCACCTGAAGGGGTTAAAGAAAGGAAGAAGGGAGGGAGGGAGGGAGGAGCAGCCTTTTCACCTGTGCAGGGCGACCTGATCACGGCTCTCTCCCGCTTAGTCATTGTGCCCAGTTGTTTTCCTCTACCTTTTTCAAATGAGAACGCCAAGGCACTCAAAAGGCAGACAAAGGACATTAGAGAGAGTCCCCTCCTCACAAGTCCACACCCCCCCGCTTCTGTACTCTCCCCACTTCTAAGACTCCGAAGGCTGACTTCCTACACACTGACCGCCAGTCCTTCATGGAGTTTCTGATCCTGCACTGCCAGTTGATGACCCGTGACTACCACTACCACCACCACCACCACCACCACCACCACGCTGCATCCGAGGGCAGCATTCTACTTTATAGGAGCTAATATATCTGAGCAAACATGCACGCATGCACGCACGCACGCGTGCGCGCGCACACACACACACACATACACACACGGTTCCATGGAAAAGAGTAAACTCTCGGAGAGGTTGCGTTTTTCCTTGCACCCACCCACACTGGCTTGAGTGGGTGCAAGCGAAGCACGTGCATGGTCAGCCTTCCCATGGGATACATTAAAATCTGTTCCCTCCAGAAAGGATTAATTAATGCATTCCTATGGGAAACCACTGCTCTACTTAATTTTTTAACTTATCAGCATGTGCTCAGAATGGATAAAATTCGTAAGTAGAGGTTTTAGTGTAGTAGCCCTCAGGCACTTTGGGCCGGAAAAAAATAGACCTCGGACTGTTCAAACGTGGACAGCCCTGTTTTATAACATCTGCAGCATTTGACAGAGAGCAGAACAACCAACAAAGTCAAGACAGATAGAAATACCTTGGTGTTAGTTAACAATTTATAAAGCATGAAGTGAAAGAAAAACATTCAAAGGAATGACACATATACTATCCATTACTGAAGAAGGGAAACCCTTGACAATATCATGAAGTTGTTGCGACGCAGCTGGAACTAATCGTATCGGGTTTGCCGTTCCATTGGACCAATCCAGCTACGTGGAGAGGGGGGTTTCGCTGCCTGGGTAACAGCCTAATCTCCATATTGAATTACCCAGGCCTTGTGCGCTGGAAAGGACCATTTGCAGCAAATAGTGGGGGAACAACACAGGAAGCGGCACCTACCTGGGTGTAGGCGGATCAGGATGGAAACCAGCAAACAAATCATTGACTCCACACCATGCAATAAACATAAAAAAAATCTCAAGCCTAAAGTTGGGCACATGGAATGTTAGGACAATGAACCCTGGCTGTTCAGACTATCTCCAAGAAATGGACACTATACGAAAGACAGCTGTCATCGACAGGGAACTGTGCAGACTGCAGATGGACATTGTTGCTCTCCAAGAGACAAGGCTACCTGACTCTGGATCTGTCAAGGAGAGGAACTTTACATTCTTCTGGCAGGGAAAACCATCAAATGAGACCAGGGAATGTGGAGTTGGCTTTGCTGTTAGAAATACTTTACTAGGTCTCATTATCCCACCTGCTGTAGGAAGTGAGAGAATCCTGTCCATGCAACTACACTCTACAGCAGGGTTGATTACACTTATCAGTGCATACGCACCAAAATTATCATTTCCAGCAGAATTCAAAGACAAATTCTATGATGATCTAGCTGTCACTATCAAGAAAATCCCTGAGAAAAGACCAATAGCTATCCTCGGTGACTTTAATGCCAGGGTTGGAGCTGATTATAACTCCTGGCCCACCTGCCTATGTCGGTTCGGCATTGGAAAGATGAACGAAAATGGCCAACGCCTGCTGGAGTTTTGCTGCTATTATGGTCTCTGTGTCAGCAATACATTCTTTAACACAAAGCCCCAGCACAAAGTCTCTTGGAGACATCCAAGATCGAAGCACTGGCATCAGCTCGACCTGATTCTCGTCAGGCGCTCCAGCATTTCTAGTGTTACAATCACACGTAGTTATCAGAGTGCCAACTGTGACACAGACCACTCCCTGGTGTACAGCAAAGTAAAACTGAAAACAAAGAGATTGCACCACCTGAAGAAGGAAAGAAGATCAAAAATTGATACCAGTAAGACCTATAACCAAGGAAAAGTGGAGGAATTATCCCATGTACTCAAGGAAGCTCTTCCTGGCCCTGCTGAAGATAATGCATCTAAAGGTTGGGAACATTTTAAGAATGTTATTTATAACACTGCTTTATCAGTATTTGGCAAGGAGACTCGAAAGACAGCAGACTGGTTTGAAGCCCACTCAGAAGAGCTAATGCCAGCTATTGAGGAAAATAGGAGAGCCTTGCCTGCATATAAAGCTTGTCCCAGTGAGCGCAACCTACAGGCCCTGCAAGCTGTTCGTAATAAAGTCCAGCAGACTGCCAGGAAATGTGCTAACGACTACTGGCTGCAACTGTGTTCTCAGATTCAGATGGCAGCTGATACAGGTAACATCAAGGGGATGTATGATGGAATTAAACAGGCCTTAGGGCCAATACATAGGAAAACCGCACCCTTAAAGACTGTTTCAGGTGAGATCATCCAGGATCATGAGCAGCAGATGGCACGCTGGGTGCAGCACTCCTCTGAACTATATTCCAGAGAAAACACAATAACCGAAGAAGTCTTAAATAATATTGAGTGCTTGTCTGTCTTGGAGGAGCTTGACAATGAACCAACACTAAAAGAACTAAACGTAGCTCTGGATTCACTTGCCTCTGGCAAGGCACCTGGGAAAGATAACATCCCTGCTGAAGTTCTGAAGTGCTGCAAAGAGATCATTGCCGCTAAACTGTACGAAATCCTCTGCCTTTGCTGGAGGGAAGGGGGAGCACCACAGGATATGAAGGACACTAATATTGTTACGCTTTATAAGAACAAAGGTGACAGGAGCGACTGTGAAAACTATCATGGTATCTCTCTTCTTAGTGTTGTCGGGAAGCTGTTTACACGTGTTATACCGAAGAGGCTCCAGATACTTACAGAGAGAGTCTACCCAGAATCACAATGTGGCTTTCGAACCAACAGGTCCACTACTGATATGGTATTTTCCCTCAGGCAGTAGCAGGAGAAATGCAGGGAACAAGGACAGCCATTTTTGTAGCCTTCATAGATCTTACGAAGGCATTTGATATGGTTATTAGGTACGGACTCTTTAAAATACTCCTCCGGGTTGGATGCCCACCCAAGCTCCTTAACATCATTAGGTCTTTTCATGAGGATATGAAGGGCAATGTAGTTTTTGATGGCCTAGTGTCAGATCCCTTCAACATCCGAAGTGGAGTGAAGCAGGGCTGTGTCCTTGCGCCAACCTTATTTGGGATCTTCTTTGCTACCATGCTGAAGTATGCCTTTGGAACTTCAACAGAGAGTATCTATCTCCAGACCAGATCAGATGGAAAACTCTTCAATCTCTCTAGATTGAGAGCAAAGTCTAAGGTACAGGTGAAATGTTTGCGGGATCTCCTCTTCGCTGATGATCTCCAACAACTCATGGATCATTTTAGTAAAGCTTGCAAAGATTTTGGGCTACAAATCAGCCTGAAAAAAACACAAATAATGGGCCAGAATGTGGACTCTCCTCCTCGCATTACAATTTCTGCAAAAGAACTGGAAGTTGTCCATGACGTTGTGTATCTTGGCTCAACTATCTCAGATACACTCTCACTAGACTCTGAGCTGAATAAACATATAGGTAAAGCAGCTACTATGTTTTCCAGACTAACAAAGAGAGTATGGCTCAATAAGAAGCTGACAGAACGTACAAAGATACAGGTCTATAAAGCTTGTGTACTGAGTACACTTTTGTATTGCAGTGAGTCTTGGACCATCCATGCCCGACAGGAAAGAAAGCTTAATCCCTTCCATATGCGCTATCTTAGGCGAATATTCAACATTACCTGGCACGACAAAATTCCAAATAGCATAGTCCTGAATTGAGCTGGAATCCCTAGCATGTACACTTTATTGAAACAGCGACGCCTACACTGGCTTGGACACTTTGTGAGAATGGATGACAGCCAGATCCCAAAAGATCTTCTATACGGAGAACTAGTGCAAGGAAAGCGCCCCAGAGGGAGACCACAGCTGCGGTATAAGGATATCTGTAAGAGGGACCTGAAGGCCTTGGGAATGGACCTCAACAGATGGGAAACCCTGACCTCCTATCGCACTGTCTGGAGGCAAGAGATAAATTTGAAGAGGCATTTGTCCAACAGGCAGAGGTAAAGAGGCAGGCACGGAAAGAACAAAACTCCAGGACCGGGCAAGAAACAGAATACATCTGTCCCCAGTGCGGTAGAGACTGCCATTCCCGAATTGGTCCATTTAGTCACACTAGGTGTTGTTCTTAGGATCTCTACTCCAGGCATGATACTATAGTCTTTCAAGACTGAAGGATGCCAATGGCTGTAACTTCACGTACCTTTCGTCCCTCTTCGCGGTCCTCGGCAAGCATCCATGCGATGGCGATGTAGTGCATTTTGTGTCTTTGTCATTGGTAATATCCTTTTCCCTATCCCCGATGATGATGCTTCCATTGGGTCCCGTTCCCTGCCTGCAAAAAATCCATTCCAGGCTTTTTGGGATGCTGCATTCATGGTACGGACCCCTTCTTTGCCAATAGCTTTCTTCCATTCTTATTGAAAGTAGTAGCACTACTTCAATCGGTTGCGTTGAATGGCCATGAAAGGTGGGGATCATCTCCCACCGCTGCCGTCCACAAAGGAAAAAAACATATCACACTGAGAGTACCAAAGGCATATTTTTTTTTTAAAAAAAAGACATTATAAGAATCCAAGACGATGCTTGCCTCTCAGGCTGCTTCCCAGGACAAGGAGAAATTTCAGGCTGAAATTTACACAACCTGTTTAGTCGGGAGAGGGGGGTTGTTGCATGGACAAACTGGCTTGTAATGCAATGGGAACGCTCACCCCTTCAGACCTCCCTCCTCTGCACAAAGGTTCTGCTTGGCAGCAAGGGTTAATGGGCACTGTGGCACTCTCTGTTCCTCCAGGCACTGGCCGCTCCTCATCTGGTGGAAAACCAGCTAGCCGAGGGCAGAAGCAGGAAATGAGGAACACAGGCATGTGCAAAGGCACTATCCTTTTTGTGAAACCACGGGAGCAACTAACATTTCCGGCCGCTGGGTTCAAACCTCCAGGCGTTCACCAGCAGTGGACCCACACTGTCCTAGTACACTGTGCAATTGATGCCTTTCAGTACCCGATATGGCCACAGTTGCCAGCCTCCTGATTTTTTGGACCATAACTCCCACAATTCTATTTATCTATCCAGCATATTATTAAGTATGTGGAACTCCCTGCTACAGGATATAGTGATGGTGTCTGATCTTTATGCCATTAAAAGGAAATTTGTCACATTTCTGGAGCTTAAACAGTGGTTGCTGGAAGCCGGTGAACCGATTCAGCTCTCTAGCCAAATTTCCAAAATCCATGTGCCTGCCAGGCCTACCCTGAAATGTTCGTCTTCAACCTTCTCTTTGAATGGGGAACGTGGGGCATCCAAAGCTTGGCCCTCCTGATGTTTTGGACCACAACTCCCACAATTCTATTCATCTATACAGCATGCTGTTAAGTATGTGGAACTCCCTGCTACAGGATACAGTGATGGTGTCTGGTCTGGATGGCATTAAAAGGAGATTGGTAACATTTTTGGAGGAAAAGTCCATCACTGCAGGTGAAAAGGCAAGATGGGGAGACGTGTTCTCACCAGCTTTAAAAAGAGGGAACCAACAAATGCCAGACCTGGTGGGGTGTCATTAGGGGATAACAATCCAGTTTATTTATTTATTTATTTATTTATTTATTTATTTATTTATTTATTTATTTATTTATTTTTACAACTTATATGCTGCCCACTACCCAAAGGTCTCTGGGCAGCTTACAATCAAAGAATTAAAACAAATAAAACATCAAATATCAATAAATAATTAAAACAATAATAAAAACCTTACACTAAAACCATTACACTAAAATTGCCATCAGAGGACCCACAGTCTATGTTGTATCAATTAAAAAACTTCTGGAACAGGAAGGTTTTTACCTGGTGCTGAAATGTCATTAATGTTGGCGCCAGGCGGATCTCGCTTGGGAGGGCATTCCATAGCTTGGGGGCAGTTGCCGAGAAGGCCCTGTTCCTACAAGCCATCCCTCTCACCTCCTTGAGGGATGGCTCTTTCAAGAGGGCCCCCTGGCTCAATCTTAATTGCCGGGTAGGTTTGTATGGAAGGAGGCGGTCCTTCAGGCATCAGTTGAATAGAGGGGCCCTTGGGCGGATCCAGCAGTGCTCTGCTTAGGTTCTTATAGAAGCAGCTGGCAGTGTTTCTCCTAATCAGCCACGAAGCCGATTTCAGATTGTTCTTGACTGGAAAGTAATTTGATCAGTGTGGATCCCTGCCTTGGGTCCATGTTTTTGTGGCATCCTGTGACACCACATCCAGGCCAGATGCCATCACCACATCCTGTGGCAGGGAGTTACACAGGCTAACACTTAGATCCCTGTTTTGTTGCCACTGCAGAGTCCTGCGATCATCAACACCTGATATCAGCAGTAAAACCTGTTTACATTATATTTACATTTGAATACCGGCCTAAGCACTACTCTGGGACTGCCAGAGGGATGGTACTTGGAGACCAAGCATTTTTCTCTCTCTTTGGCAACCCACCTCCCTCCCTTCCCTGGGAAGGTGAATAATTTTTAAAGGTTGACAGGGGGATGGGAGTGAGAGGGCCTCTTTTCCCTTTGCTGACTGGAGATGTTTAGAGTAGGTGGTTAACATATCCCTTCCCCCATGGGCAAGGGGAAATAACTGCAATGTATATCCACTCTGGGCATGCTTTCCTGCCACCCCCCCCTACCGATTTAGCTCTCCAGCCAGCCACCGCTTCTGAACCGGGGGAGGGGCTTTAGCACCTAACCCGCCGGAGAGAGGACGGGCTACTTTACACACACACCAACAGGACAAGAGGAACTCTGACATGCGCGATACAGCAATCCCTCTCAGAGCCCACGGTCACAACATACACTAGAGCGCAGCCACTTCACTGTGCTCCGGTCTCGGAAATGACAGCAGAAGCCGGCGAACCGATTCAGCTCTCCAACCAAATTTCCAAAATCCATGCCCCTGCCAGGCCTGCTTTGAAATGTCGGTCTTCAACCTTTTCTTTGAACCGGGAATGTGGGGCATCCGAACTTCGGCCCTCCTAATGTGGTGGACCACAACTCCCATAATTCTTCTTATCTACCCAGCATGTTAAGACTGTGGAACTCCCTGCTACAGAATATAGTGATGGCATCTGGCCTGGATTCAATTAAAAGGAGATTGGTCACATTTCTGGAGGAAAAGTCAATCACTGCAGGTGATAAGCCATGATGCGGGGACATGTTCTCAACAGCCTTAAAAGGATGGGACCTCCAAATGCCAGCCCCAGTGGGTACCCCCTCCCCCCATTCCCAGAAACCCAGGCCAGCTCATCTGCTGATGAAGACTTCTGGGAGTTCCAGTCCAGAAAAATATTGTCACATCCCCAAAACCAACCAACGAGAATTGCACACCACCCATGCTTTTGGATGAAGGTGAAAACAAGACACCCCCCCAGGGAAATCGCACACCACCAGTGCTAAGGGGTTAAGGTGGAAACCACCAAGCATGTGCAGAGTGCAAACATTGCTTTGCAAACCTTTCTTATAATGGGTCCATTCTGTGCTTCTGCTATGGACGATTCAAACAAGGGCACAACCCCCACCCCTTCAAAAAAAGATTTAAAAACCATCCACATTTATCACTACTTGACAGACATGTGGGGGCCCCCGAAAAAAGCACCACACATAATGGGGGAATGGAGTTTTACAACAATTTCTTTTTTAGAGTTAGATTTATGATCACGCTGTTTGCTTAGTAAAGTACCAACTAAATTTAAAAGCTGCAGCTCTACTACTTTTATTCTTCAGAAAATGTTGTGGTGGAACT
Organism: Phrynocephalus forsythii; assembly: GCA_029282475.1. Lineage (NCBI taxonomy): Eukaryota > Metazoa > Chordata > Lepidosauria > Squamata > Agamidae > Phrynocephalus > Phrynocephalus forsythii. The sequence goes on from JAPFRF010000010.1 coordinate 141,088,451, forward strand.
GTGTCCGGGAGACCAATGTGACAGGTTTAGCACCAGCCCCCTCCCCCTCCTTTCCTTCCTCTCTCGTGCCGAGGGGTTCCCCAGCTGCCCGTGCAGCTCCGTACTGGGAAATGACAGTCCAAAGCTGGTCTATCGGTCTATCGATTTGCCTCTCCAGGCTTCAGCCTTTTCTGAATGGCTGGGGGGGGGGTCGGCAACAGAGGACAAGGCATACTTTATCTCTGCCTCGCCCCAATTTTTTTATTAATACAGTGGTTTCAGCATTACCCCTGGCTTAATTCAAAATTCTCCTCTCCCACCATGATCAAAGCAAAAACAGCCACCTTGATGCCCAGAAACGTGGATCAGTGAAGCCAGAGTGAGTTCTGTTTAGGGAGAGGGATAGGAACAGACTAAATTCCAAATTACTTGTTTCCTGTTTACAACAACAGGGCAGTGATTGATTAGTATAATAAAAAGGTGTCTCGTTGGAGAAGGGAGGAGTGTTGGCTTAGAAATTGTGATCTGGGGAATGAAACAGAAAATGGCTTTAGTCCTCTGCAATCAGCCCTGGGTTTTACTTCCATCCCAGTACAGAATAAAGGATTTTTTGTTATAACCTCGGGAAGTTCAAACACTTGACGTTTATCTTTTGATGTATCCATTCCCTTTTTTTGTGCTATAATAAAAATTTTTTGTTCCCATGCGTTACAAACTGTATATAGTTTATTTATTTTTTTAGTTTGAAACAATACTCCATTACTGGAAGTTCAAACTCTCAGTGCATTGTTCTCTGGGCAACTACGTTGTTAATTTTATTAAGGGCTATGAAGAGTATCACCAGTCATTTTCTAGTTTGCTGAATTTAAGGCATGTCTGCGTTCATAGTCTCCTTTAAGAACAAGTCCCATATAGTTTCACATTGGCCACTGTAGGAACCAAATTTTGTTTGCCTTTAAAAGGACATTTGTTACCTATGTGGCAAGGAGGTTGGTTTTTGTAATGCAGATTAAATGAAACAAGGCCTGCTACAGCTTCATGAGGGGGGGGGGCTGGGAGTATGTTGTTAAATGGTAGTTCATCATTTATCTAAGGAAAGGCTTATCTTTACCCATGTGTCACTCATTTCTGATCCACATAGTTTCTGTTTGAATTTAGAACTCTAAAGACTCTATTTTTAGCTGCATTTCACAGTATTCTGTGTGTAGAGAATCGATAAGAATTTGTAGAAGATATTAATTTCAAATAGGTACCTTCTTGCCCCCTTTTAAAGCCATCTGTTTTAACTTTTTAAACTGACAAGTGTTTCCTTGCTTGCACCAGGGCTCAGCATTGTTATGCAGATGATCCTGAAACCTCACTCAACAATGTAATGTGTGAAGGATGGGGTAAAACTGCAGAAATCAAGGTCTAGCAGTCCCTCTGTGCTGACTCATAGGATTCCTTGGTTATTTTAAAGTATTCTGACTCCTTTATTTAGAAAAGTGGTGACCAAACTTCGGCTCTCCTGATGTTTTGGACCACAACTCCCAGAATTCTAAGCTTAGATTGCCAATGAAAAGGGACTGTGGGAGTTGCAGTCCAAAACATCTGGAGGTCCGAAGTTTGGGCATGCCTGATTTAGAACATTACAGGGACGTTCATCGTGTGATTCATTATTAATAAATATGAGTGAAGCCTTGCATAATTTTTGACCACTGCAGAAAGCATATAGTTTAACTGTCAAAAAGAAAAATGAGGGAGGTGGTTAAATATTTGGTTCTTGTACTGCAGATGGACTTATGCTTTGTCTCCCCTGTGATTTCTGGGATGAATGAGACGGGGAGTGTATTACATACAACAAGAGCAGGAATCAGGGACAGGCTTATTCATTGTACATAAATGTGGTCAAGAGTTTCTGCTTGAACAGTATATATATATATTTTTACTGATATTAAAAGGTATCTCGTACCTTCAATGGGAATATGGGGATTTATTTACTTAGGTACAAATTGGTTGATTATAATAAAGATGGAAAAAAAATGAACATATCCAAACATTTTTGGGAGTATGAGGAAATAATAATGCCCAAAACAAGCTGATGCAGTGGAGCCGCTAACCAAGGGCCTTTTTACACGACCCCTAAGATCCGCTGGCCACTTAAATTCGGACCAGAGATCTTAGGGGTTCCTCGCTCTTCCTCTGTCCCCACCCCCCTCCGCACTTCCTGGTTTCTGGCTGCCTGAGGGAGGGAGAAAAAAGAAAGAAAAGAATGCCGGTTTACCTCCATTTTGTTCCCGGCAGCATTCAGATCTCTTAAAGGGGCGGGAGCCAAAAAGCAGCAAACAGAAGCGAGGAGAGCCCTGCACTCACTATCGTTGCACCGCATCAAAGATTTTTCACCTCCAAAGAGAAGGTACAAGAAAAGTGCACTGGGTCGCGCTAAAGTGGGTGGGGTCGCACTTAATTGTCTGCAAAGTCTGGAGCTGGTGGGTAAACATTTTTAAGGTCTGGACCTTGCAGCCATTTGCGGTGGAGCTTAGGGGTCGTGTATAAACGCCCCAAGGTAATTGAAAAACATGATAACCCAACAATGCAAAGTAACTTTTTTCCAGTGAGTAATGGTTGAGACTTGCAGAAAACTAACAAAAATAAGGAGCACCCACACCCTGTATCCAGTGTGCCTCAAGCTGAAAACCAGTAGGTTTTAAAAAACAGCTAGTTTCTAGCTACAGCTCCTAGCCATGCCCTACCACTTGAAAACATGAACATTTTGTATGTGTCCTGAGAAGAATAAATTGACAGCAAGAGTATGGTAATAGGTTTTGTCAGCAAGGTACTTCAGGAGGCAGAATTAAATAGTGATTTGTCTTTTTTTTTTTTTTGCTGAAAATTACATGCACCATTTGTGTCATGTCCAAATCAGGTTTTTACTTAGGGTATTATTGGCCAATAAGAACTGGATGGGCCAAGGCGGGGCATGACTCAACATATGTGTTCAATGGCAAGCAGCCAACATAACTCACCACAGTGCACACAGTGGCCAGAGCGCACCTGAGAATAATTTTTTAAAAGCGTGATGGCTTTTATGGAACCAGAATTTTGATTGCTATCACAAAACTGTCTTCCTAATTGAACCTTATTTCAAGTAGAGTTATTTTCTTTGGACTATTGATTCCTAGGCTTACTGAATGGTTTGGGATGAGCATTGTGGAAGCAGAAAACTGGGTTTGGCCTAAATTGCACCGAAGAAAGATAGGTTTTCTAAAAAGAAAGAGACTGAATCCTGAAGTATACTTTTAGAGATGCTATATGCATGCTATGGTACTGTGTGTACTTTGATTTATTTTGACACACTAAACAATCATCTGTGGTAATCATAAAAACCATTTTTTGCTTTACTACAAATCTGAGAAATCACTCCAGTTGTGGTTTGTGATTTGAAGTGTGCAGTCCTTGTGCGGTTAAAAACCTTGTTGTAGTGTTTTCCCCTATCATTTCTTGGCACGGCATAGGGCTTTATCAGCCACTTGCAAAGTGGGTAAGCACCGTCCCCCAAGATTAATGGCGGAATGTAAACACCAGCGTAGTGGAACACTGCATTTTCTGGAATAAGTGTACACTCCTCAGTTTTCCTGAACAATTGGGAAGACCGGAATACATGCGGAAATCCTTTTTTTTTGAAGTGGATGCAGTCATCTGTTGAAACAAACAAACAAAAAATTAGGCACGGATAATGAAAACCACGGATAACGAGAAACCGGCTGTCTCTCAGATACCGCCGGTTTCGATATCTGCAGCAATTAAATGAAACAGGTATTTCAGATGATGAAATTATGGGGCAAAACACACTCCACTATTAAGAACATAAGAACATAAGAAGAGCCATGCTAGATCAGACCAAAGGCCCATCTAGTCCGGCTTCCTGTATCTCACAGTGGCCCCACCAGATGCGTTTGGGAGAGCACGAGACTAGATATCTGTCTCCTGATACCACTCCCCTCCATCTGGCCCTTGAAGTACCCTGGTTTTAAGCCTGGAGGTTACACATTTCCATCATGGTTTGTAACCTGTGATGGACTTCTCCTCCAGGAATCTGTCCAATCCCCTTTTGAAGGCATCTAGGCCAGATGCCATCAGCACATCCTGTGGCAGGGAGTTCCACAGACCAGTGTTTTTCAACCTTTTTGGGGCAAAGGCACACTTGTTTCATGAAAAAAATCACGAGGCACACCACCATTAGAAAATGTTAAAAAAATTAACTCTGTGCCTATATTGACTATATATAAAGTAATTTTTCAATTTTTCCCACGGCACACCAGGCAAATCTTGCGGCACACTAGTGTGCCACGGAACAGTTTTCTTTTGAAAAATATTTTCTTTTGTCTGTTCTTACTCTCCCAGTTCACAATTTGAGTTTATGTCCCCTAGTTCTGGTGTTTTGTGAGAGGGAGAAGAGCTCTGTTGCATTTCAATTATTATAAAGAAAGGCTAGGGCTGGATACCCACTCATTTATCGCTAATTGCAAATTTTGAAATGTAGCCCAAATAAGGTTGAACCCATGCCTGAATGTTCTTTGGGCGAGCAATGCACAGGGAGGGGGGAGGGTTAGGTGTACTCGCCCCTGCTCCCCTGCCCGGGACAAAGGACCCACTAACAGGTGTTGGAGAGGGGAGAGCATTGGTGAAGGCAGCTAACCACCCCCTCCCCAGCCAAGGGATCGTTTGCTGGGGTGTGCGCAAGGGGGAGAAGCAGCAGCCCCCCCTTCCCCATCCTCCAAGGCTGTTGAAAAATCATCCCAGTGGAATGGGTGGGGGAATGACCTCCGCCTTCCCCTCCTCCTATTCTACAGAGTAAAGGGAAACAGATGGAAGGCTGATTGGTCCTTTTGAATTTTGCACTGTGCTAGCACCCCCGGTGTTGCTTCGCCCAATGTAAAAAGATAAAGCAGCCTTCCTGCTCCACTTCACTCGGGGTGGGGGCTGTTTGACCTTCTTTGAATGTGGTACAGTGAGAGCACCGGTTGTTCCAAAAGCACCACAAAAGGTTTCTACCCGCTGGGACAAATAAACGTGTACAAATGAGTTACCCACCACAGCTGCTGGAACAGGCATGTCCAAAGTTCAAGCCTCTATATGTTTTGGACTGCAACTCACACATCCTTTGCAATTGGCAAACTAAGCTCAGAATTCTGGGAGTTGTGGTCCATAACATCAGGAGGACCGAAGTTTAGACATGCATGTCTTTGAATGTTCCATTCTACCAAAAATAAGTACAGGAATTTAAACACCTAAACTTTTAAGTAATTCAAGCCTACCCGTCCAAAGCATGGTCCTGTATAAAAATTGAGAACAAACCTTATTGAAGTCAGATACATGAACCTCCTTCTTCAAAAGCATTGACAGCGTGAGGGAGCAATGGTGACAAGACTACCATGGAAAGCGGAAGAGCTTTTCAACTATATGGGGACAATCCCTAGGAAACTTGTTGCTGCCTTGGAGGACCCAGCCGGAGGCAGTGCAATTTATGGCAGCAGAACCCATCTAGTGGCTGGAGAAGGAAAAGACACTCGCCAGAACATGCCCTATTCAGTTTTCAATGCAATGAATGGCTTTTTAAAGAAAAATGTCAGCAATGTGCATGCCGTTATGCAGTGATGGGCACACATCAGAAAATCAAAACATCAAAAACCGGATGCAGGGAGATAGAAGGAAAAAGGAGTAATAGCGCGTGGAATATGACAGCTCAATGCGGAATGAGGACGTGCGGTTAAAGTCCTGCCGGTACCATTCATCACGCCCGTGAGTACACAGAAGCAGGGACAGACCCGCAGTAAGACAATGTTGCGCTTGAGGAGAGCAGCCAAATTCACAGCAGCTTCATCCTGAAAGAGTTCCAACAGCAACTTGTCATTTTTGCAAGTGTCTGTTCAACCTTCCAGGTATCCCATATGCTATGAGGGAAAGATCATGGTTCTGCAATTAGGTCACCCTGGGATGGCCAAATGTGTATTCCCTGTGAGAGGATGAGAAGGAGGCCTGAAGGGAAGCAACCGAAAGGAAATGGGAAGGAACTTCCTCCCAAGATGAGAAATGGCATGAAGTAACCGTCCATGAGTGAGTGTCCTGGGTACACCCAGACCTAGCCCACATCTGTGCCAAGTGGGAAATAAAAGCAGAACAATGGACCCCAACATCAAGTGGGGGAAATGTAAGAAAAAGAAGAGACTGAAGAAGGGAAAACTGATTTCTTGGACTTTTTTTTTTTTTTTTTTTTTTTTTTTTTTTTTTGCTACAACCATGGGACAAAAGTGATGAGCTCAGCCCAAATTTTTGGGATGCTTTCTTTGGGCACAAGCAACCAATGGTGAGATCTGAATTCCAAAAAGTAACATTCCCCATCTTGGACCTTACAGGATATGGCAGGGGTGACCCATTTGTGACCTAGTGATTATGATGGCGCACATTTGCCTTTGCCCTGCCCGCCCAATTATGGGTTAACATGGTGGCATCTTTGTCTTGCATTGGTTTAGCTGATTTGATGCAATTTATTTTACTTTGTTACTGTTCATTTATTGTTTATTTTCTGATTTCTTGATTGTTAATGATCCAGAATAGTTCTTGGCACAAATGGGAAAAAATCGGACAATCATCAATCATTCATTCATTCAATCAATCAATCAAAAGCCAATAGCTGATGTGTGTATGTGTGTCATTTTTCAGTTAACTGAAACTAAATATATTACAGTGTACAGTTATAGGAGATTTAGTGAATTTGAGCTTCTATTTGCCTTTATGTAAGATGTGGGAAGTTTATTGGATCATGGTGAGGCTTATCTGATTATTGGCAAATTCACAAACTACATATTTTCTGCAAATCAATACATTATGGCTTCTAATTTCATTTCTCATGTACCACTCACAACTGTGCCCTGATTACACAAAGCTGCTTTGAGGTTGAAATAGGCATATCTATTACTCATTACTGCTTCACAGGTTTTTTTTCGTTTAAATATATCCCTGTCAAGGCATATTATTGAAGTCCCAAAATATAACTACTATGACATGAACAGAAAGTGCCAGCTAAAATTGTAATTGGCTTTTGATGCGTTTCCCTGGAAGTTGAGTCATGGCAACTGGACTTCTTTTTCTTGAGAGATAGAAATGTTTCGCTGCTCATCCAAACAGCTTCATCAGTTGCCATGACTCAACTACCAGATAAACTCACCTGGATGACTGAGAATCTTCACAGACTTTTGATGTGTTGTTTCTTTCAGAGGAAATAGGAACCATGTTACTCATTTGAGAGGGCCATATCAGGTGATAAAAAGATCTCCAAAGGTTTGGTTGTTGCCAACAGGTTTTGTTTCAGAAAACAAGAAAATGAAAGGGACAAATGTCATTGAGAGGCCCACTGCTTTCATCCAGGGAAAAGTGGCGTGGGGAATATTAGGAGATTCTAGTAGACCTGGTACAGAATTGCCACATGTCCAGTGAGCAAGAAACACAGGCTGTCTCTCTGTGTGTCCAGTTGAGTATATGGATGTGTTTGCATACTCTTGTAGCTGTTTTCTGTGTGAGGCAGACAAATTAAGAACATTTTGTACTAATTTTAATAATTAGTTTTCTTTTCTTCCAGCTGTAATGATTGGTCATTTTTGGTGGATAATGGATATGCATACATATCTGGAACAAGAAAATTCCAACACTCATATAGCTTATATGTAGTTGCTTTTAAAAATGAATGAAGGACACCAAACTTTAAGAAGTTTATTTGGGGAGAAAAAAATGCTCCTTTATCTGCAGATCTTTAATATTAATAGTACATTGCTCCCAGCATCAGTACACAGCTTGTGGAGCATTTTAATCACCTTGTCAACATTATCTGTGTAACCTCAGGCTCAGAGGTCTAGACACAGTTCTGTGTGTGCAAGGGAGGTTTGACCTGCTATATAGACCAAATAGCAATTCTGCTTCTGCTGTGTTGCAAACGTTTCTTGAAATTGGATGGGATTTCCTATGCAGCATCAATCCAAAAGAAATGTTCAAGATGCACTGTGCAGGTCAAAGACTTTAGGCTCACCTCAGGTAGCTCACTGGATGTTGTTTAAATCAATGCCTAGGATACCACCAACTACTACAGATATTTGTCTGGGGGAATAATTTATTCGCCTCCCAGACCACCTTTGCATAGCAAATTTTATTACCATGAAATGGACCTGAATGCTCCTGCTTTGAGTGAGGTTTGTCATACAGGCTGAAGGGCTGTTTACAAAGAAACAAATACTTAGTGGGGTATAGGTATTTGTTTAAATTGTATGGATCTCTACAGCCCTGTCTGAAACTGAGGTATCCTTGCCTGCTCTGGTATATCAATAGTATTTAAACAGGGGTAACACTTCCTGGTTGGAAGCCACAAGAGTATTTCTTCGGATGCATCTTGCAGAGTTCTTCAAAGGGTTCCTAGGAGACTTGACATAAAACACAATATAAACCATTTACTAACAGGAGACAAGGAAAATGCAGAACTACTCAACACCTTCTTTGCCTCAGTTTTCTCTCCAAAAAGGAAGAAAGAGATCCACTGGGACAAAGAGTAGGTGAGGTAGGATGGAAATTGCAACATAGAATAGGTAGAGAGCTGGCACAGGAACACCTGGAAACATTAAATGAATTTAAGTCTCCTGGGCCAGATTAATTACCCAGGAATATTAAAAGAACTGGCAGAAGTAATTTCAGAACCATTGGCAATAATATTTGAGAAGTCCTGGAGAACAGGGGAAGTCCCCATCGATTGGAGGAAGTCTAATGTTGTCCCCATCTTCAAAAAAGGGGAAAAAGAGGACCCAAATAGTTACCGCCCAGTCAGCTTGACTTCAATTCCTGGAAAGATCCTAGAGCAGATTATTAAACAGTCAGTCTGTGATTATTTAACACACAATTATGTCATTAAAAGAAGTCAACACGGGTTTCTGAAAAACTATTCATGCCAGACTAATTTGATTTCTTTCTTTGAAAGAATTACAGGCCAGGTGGATGAGGGGAACGCTGTGGATATTGCTTATCTGGACTTCAGTAAGGCCTTTGATAAGAATCCCCATGGTATTCTTGCTAAGAGGTTAGTAGCAAGTGGACTAGATAGTGTTACTATTAGGTGGATTTGTAATTGGTTGACTGATTACACCCAAAGGGTGATTATAAGTGGCCTCTCTTCAGATTGGAGAGACGTGACCAGTGGGGTGCCCCAGGGTTCTGTTCTGGGTCCAGTGCTTTTCAATATATTTATTAATGACTTACAGGAAGGAATAGAGAATATGCTAATTAAATTTTCATATGATACCAAATTGGGAGGGGTTGCTAATTCCCTAGAAGATGAGATGAAAATCCAAAATGACCTTGACAGATTAGAGTGTTGGCACAAAGAAAAATAGAATGAGTTTCAGCAGAGAAAAATGTAGTGTGTTGCATCTAAGGTAAAAAAATGAATTGCACAGATATAGGATGTGAGATATCTGGCTGGAGAATAGTACCTGTGAAAGGGATCTGAGAGTCTTGGTGGACCACAAATTGAACATGAGTCAGCAGTGTGACATGGTGGTCAGGAAAGCCTATGCAGTTCTTGGTTGCATCAACAGAACCATAGTGTCTAGATCAAGGGAAGTGATAGTGCCACCCTATTCTGCTCTGGTCAGACCCCACCTGGAGTACTGTGTCCAGATCTGTGTGCCTCAGTTTAAAAAGAATGTTGACAACCTTGAGCGGGTGCAGAGGAGGGCAACCAGGATGGTTGAGGGTCTGGAAGAAATGTCTTATGAGGAACGGCTTAGGGAGCTGGGAGTGTTTAACCTTTCAAAAAGAAGGCTGAGGGGGGATATGATAGCTATGTTTATATATTTGAAAAGAGGTCATATTGAAGAGGGAACAGGTTTGTTTTCCATGGCTTGAGAGACTAGGACTCGGGGCAATGGTTTCAAACTACAGGAAATGAGATTCCATTTGAACATTAGGAAGAACTTCGTGACAGTTAGAGCTATTCAGCAGTGGAATATGCTGCCACAAAGGGTGGTGGAGTCTCCTTTGGAGGTTTTTAAGCAGAGGCTGGATGGCCATCTGTCAGAAATATTGTGATGGGGGTTCCTGCATGGCAGGGGGTTGGACTAGATGGCCCTTGAGGTCTCTTCCTACTATATGATTCTATGATTCTAAATATCTAAATTGTGTGTCATTACCCAGAATCCTATTACTTCTGATGCAGTGGAATAAGTCAAACATGATAAAGTCCTGTGCTGAATTGTCACTAGTGAATAAGTTAAAGCTTGTATTTCTTAGTGTGCACCAGGTGCATGATTTAGCACATGAAAAGAAATACAAGCACCATTTTTAAACTAACGTCAATTTGCTGTAGTGATTTAGTCTGTTTAAAGTATCCAAGCCAGCATAAGTAATAGGATTCTATCCACAGTTTACATGCTTCATAGCATGTATTATATTCCTAACGCTTTCTGGGTTTTGTAAAAAGTAAACATTATGTTACTTGCTGTTGAGTCACAACTGAATTGTAGTAACCCTAATAAGCTTTTCAAGGTATGTGACGTATTTAGCTGGTTGTTTTACCATGGTCACACTCCCCATGTTTCAATGGCTGAGCAGGATTTGAACCCAGGTTCATCACTCTTTTCACTCCACTCCACTGATCATCATGAATTAAATAGCAATTTAAACTACAGTGTTTGGGTGCTATGTGTTCAAAGGTGGGACTGCTTTTCTTGAATGTCCAGACTACAAACAAAGGGGCAGAAGTGTAGGTAATGTGTGGTGGAACATTCTTCCGACAAAGACACAGGAGAAACACTGCAAAGGAAACATGAGAAGGAAGAACTATCTGAGTCTTCCCGTGTTTCTTTTGCTGTGAAGAAGTCTTGAATATCTATGTGATTTTATTTTTGTTCCCAGCGTAAGAAGTGCAGACAAACCACCAACATTTAACTGATTCATAGGAGGTGGAAGAAATTAAAATTCTTCACACCTTGGGAGGGAAGGTAATGAGAGAACATATTCCTGCTTCAGCTCGCCACCACATGATTTCCAGAGACTCTCGGGCTCATATTTTGAAAGCCCATGTCTCTGTAAAACACCGGGGGCCTGAACGGAGTACCATGGCTTAATGCTGCTAGCTCTCTCTATTTGTCATGGTCTGGTCTGCTGATTTCCCAGTTTATAAGAAAAACATTGCATCTGGCAATGGCTTTTTATTTGTACAAAGCAAAGAATATTGTTTCCATAAACCCTTCTTAAATTTCTCTGTCTAGCAGTTTATAACCAAATTATTTTTAGAGCTGGACAATGAATCTTTGTAAATGCCTAAAAAGGTATTGCAAAACTCAAGGCATCTTGGATCTGCACAGCTGTGACAGTGCTGCAGGGACTCTGAGGAATGAGTCCTGCTTTCAAGAAGGTGTGAAGAGCTACTGTTCCTTATCACTGCAGAAGACAATGTTGCAAATTCACCAAACTCACAACAATGGAATCTGCAGTATTGATCACCACTCTAATCATGCAGAATATTTGTACAAACATACTGGAAGTCAGCTAAAGTCTTGTAGAAAATTCTGCACCTTAGTTGTTCTCATATTTTGTAGCAATTTCTTGTGTTCCAGATAGTCCATAACAAATATTGTATTCCTGCGCCTGTCTTCTCATATCTGTAGTAGTATGGAAAAATATCCAGTATGTGAGGCATACACTGATAGTTCTCACACAGTGACAATTTTCAAACTGGGTGATTGAAAGGAGTGTCCTTTCCCAGCTGTTATAACTTTCAATGTGCCGATAAATCTGTGGACATACTTGAAAGGTGCATTTAGATTTCCCTAACCTTCTTGGTACTACAATACACCACTGGTTTGAAGGGAGGTAGCAGAAATCAATCTCAACTTATATTCACTCAATAGAACTTTCTGCCTTAATTTACTTGCATAACTTTTTAGAACCATCAATAAGCACCCCAGTTACTTGGAGAAACTGCACTGTTAGCAATTATCACTTGTCAGATTTTACTTCACTGTACAGTTGGCAGGAGTAAACGAAGAAAAGGATGTTCTGATGTTCTGCAAAGTGAAAGTGTGTGTGAAGAAATGGAACTTTGCAACACAATGGTTTCAGTCTATTACTCCATTCCAGTTCCCCGTACACCTAGTTTTCCACCTTCTACCACTGAGACCCTTACTGTTTTCTAGCCATGAACATGTTCAGTACTCATGTCTTTTTAGGGGTGGGGGTGGGGAGAATGCCTCATTTATTTATTTACTCCCCTCACAACCATTAGTGGATGCAATTGAGCCAAGTGCTAGCTAATCTGAAAATCTTGGATCTATCCATTCATTTCTCCTGACAGTTCTCAGTTCCATCTCTGGAGTCACATAAAAAGGCCTTTTCAGTAATGAACCAAGAAGTCTGAAGATTCTCAGTCATCCAGGTGAGGTTATCCTAAACTAAAATGAAAATTTCACCCATACCTCTTAATAGTCCCCCTGTGGCTTCAGAGCATCTACAAACCCAGGAATTACCCCTTATTTTACTCTAATTTTAGTTAAAATACATAGCATTTTGATGTAAGGATTCAAAGTTATTTTGTTGCTGCTGGTTAGAATGAATGGTTAAGGCCTTTGTGCCTTACTTGTATTTCAGCACTTTTCTTGTAAAAATTCCATGAAATCTTTTTTTTACATGTTTGTGCAAAATTGGGGTCTCATTCTTTTGAGAAGCAAAGCATGTCTGTGCTCATGCTAAGGCACACACAGAGAGAGATACCAAGTACTTGCCCACTTTTCAAAAGAAGAAGCAAGCAACTAACTCTCTGCTTCTCATCCTTAGGGAAACATGCTACAGAGCAGCATCCATTAACAGTTTTGCACAAGATGCACTAAAGTCATCCTGTCAGTGTAGAATTTTCATTGATAGCATTCTTTTCTTTAATTTTGAGACTGGCTGGGCTTCCAGTAAGGTCTAGAACAAAACATGACCTACCCCTTTAAGAATTTTAGGAAATGATGAAACAATATGATGATGGTATGATCAGCAGGAGCATCCTAAAATGTTGGGGTGATGCACACCTCTTGCACAGATGATAAGTCCTTATTGCCCAGCAATATCCCATTGTGAAGAGTGTTTTCTCATAGGTTTCTATTGCCTTCCAAATTCATCTTACCATCAAATTTCAGATAAATGTTGAGGATCTTGCATTCTGATCAAATGTCTTTGACTACGTGCCAAGCAAGGTGAAAGAATGTCAGCATGATAGTGAAGTTTCTTAGAGAGGTTTGACACATTTCAGGATAGTCACTGCAGCAAGCTGTCTCAAAATCTTATCACTTTGCTACTGTATTGAACTATAATATGTTTTATTAAGGAATGCATTTGGTCAGTTTGAGTAGACAGTGTGAGTGAGCCTGGATGGAGAATAGTTGTCTCCCTGGTCACTCTCTTGTAGCATGCTTCAGGGGTTAGCAATCTCCCCGATGCTTTTCAAAATTTATATGAGGCCACTGGCTGAGGTCATCCGAAGTTATGGGGCTTCCTGTCATCAGTATGCTGATGACACACAGTTCTGTATCTCCTCTTCCACCTCTGCAATGGAGGTGGTCCAGATCCTTGATCACTGTCTGGATGCCATGCTGCAATGGACAAGGCCCAACAGGCTCAACCTCAACCTCGAGAAGACCGAGGTTGTGTTCTTTGAGGAGGGGAGATGGGTATGATGGCCCATTCCCTAATCGGGGGGAGGGTCTACCCTCCAGCTGGTTGATAGAGCAAGGAGTTTGGGCATTGTATTAGACCCGGCTGCTGAGTCTAAGTTGGCTTTCTTCCAGCTCAGGCTTATCGCCCAGATTTGACCATATCACACCAATTCTGGCTTGCCTCCACTGGCTACCCACTGGCACCCATATAAGGTTCAAAGTATTGGTTTTGGTTTACAAAACCCTCCATAGCTTGGGCCCTGAGTATATGGAAGAGCACATCTCCCAAAGGTCAGCTTTAGCCTGTCCCACCAGAGCATCCTTGGCACAGTGGAGCCTCGTGGCGCAGTGGTTAAATGCCTGTACTGCAGGTAAAACTGTGCTCACGACCTGGGTTCAATACCTGGTAGCAGGCTCAAGGTTCTCTCAGCCTTCCATCCTTCTGAGGTCGGTAAAATGAGTACCCAGCTTGCTGGGGGGGGGCAATGTGTAGCCTGCACACTGTAATTAAAATTGTAAACCACCCGGAGATGGTGCAACACTTTCACTCCACATGGCCACCCCCCAGGAGGCCCGTAAGGTTGTCACCTGCAATCTGTCCTTCTCGGTGATTGGTCCCACAATGTGGAACAAACTTTCCCAACCTTTTAAAAACTTTAAAGACCTGGCTCTTCAGGTCACCTTTTGGTGATTGGTGATACAATGTTTCTTGCCACCTGTCTTGTTGTATCTTTTTGCCACCCCTTAGTTTTCCTCTTGCCAGGTTTTGTTTCCCATAGTGTGTTTAGTTTATGTTTTCTGTGTTTGCTGCTTATTGTTTTGTTAGTTCTTAATTTCAGATTTATTTGCTTTCGAGTAAACTGCCCAGAGTCCCTTTTGGGAAATTGGGCGGTCTAGGAATAAATAAATAAATAAATAAATAAATAAATAAATAAATAGACAGACTTGTGAAGAGAAATGAAGAAATACTGATGCAAAGGGGACAGAATCAAAATGTCTAGCCCATTTTCCTAGCTGGGAATATGGACATTTTCAACTCATAACAAAGGCAACTGGGCACCACTTTAAATCATTCTCCTTAGACATGACAATGATTCAAAGGGACCTTCAGTGTATGCCAGTGTGCTATACATGGAAGTCACCAGGTGGCATGGCTAGATTGGCCTTGTACCTAAAAAACATGCAGGGATAAGTAGGAGAAAAAGGCAGGCCCACCTAAAGCCACCTTTATAATCCTTCATTCCTCTCTTTCTAAACTGGCTCCACAGATTCAACTAGAATATGAGGAAATTAAATAAAATCTATGGAGAGATCAAGCAAATGAAGTAGATTCCTATACACATC
The DNA here is from genome assembly GCA_029282475.1 of Phrynocephalus forsythii. Classification (NCBI taxonomy): domain Eukaryota; kingdom Metazoa; phylum Chordata; class Lepidosauria; order Squamata; family Agamidae; genus Phrynocephalus; species Phrynocephalus forsythii. The sequence continues at coordinate 141,103,489 of JAPFRF010000010.1, forward strand.
TATGAAATTTATCTATATATTAATAACCGTGCTTTCTTCTTTCTTATAATGATATGGCAAGTAGACATGGGCACGACCAGAAAAAATGACGTTTCAAGTTTTCGTTTGTCGGAACAGGTCCGTTTCGGGTTGTTTCCATTTGTCACGAAATTTTTCAAAAATTTGTCGTTTCCGTTTGTTGTTTCCACCGTGATTTAGCGCGATTTGACTTCCCAGAGCATAGGGGCATCCCGCAATCAGGGCCGGCACTAGGTGTTTTTGCACCATAGGCGGTGGGCAGGGTGGGGGCGGGGGCGGGCGAGTGGGCGGCCGGCGGCCGCGGGCGGGTGAGTGGGCGGGCGGTGGCGCGGGCCGCAGGCGGGTGGCGGCGTGGGCAGACGGGCAAGTGGGCAGTTAGGATATCACTTAGGATAGACGTTCTGTTCTTGGCTTGCACTCCAAATGTGTGTGTGTGCAAGCAAATTGAAGTTGGGAAAATAGAAAATAAATGGTAGTATATAATATATATTTAAAATAAATCCACACCTCCCACTCCCAGTCGAACCTCCCCCTTTATCCAATATCAGAAAAAAATCCTCACAAACTGCCAGAGAAGAAATAAAGAATAAACTGCTATTCCCTTCAGCAGACAAAAAGCTGCAGGGAATCAAAAAAATTATTTTCTAAATTCAATTCCCTCCCTGCCTGCCTAACTTAAATCCTAAAGCCTCCAGCCTCCCTCCTCAATCTCGATCGGATCACACCAGCACCAGCAGCCAGCCCTGCTCCCTCAACCACATCCATACACCCAACTGCGATTTCTGGAAGGTGCCTCGGCTTTTTATGCCCTCCGAGACATCCAGAAGTGTCAGTCAAAAACCTGGCGATGCCATTGGTGGAATGGTTCAAAAAATTTGCATGGTCCCATCCCATGCCCAGCCCAAATGGGCAGGTCTAAAAAAATAAAAAATAAAATAAAATAAAATAAAATCAATACGACGTTTTATTGCTATTAAAAAACCCACTGCTGCTACTATTAAAATTCAGGCATTTAAAATAAATAAATTTCACATGTTTCTGTGGTGATTTGGTGTGTTTTTTGACCATGATTTCAAAAGAAAAATTGCAGTCGCCATTTTGGATCCCCCCCACCGCATGGCATGGTGAGATGACGAGGATGACCCCCCTCCCAGCCTGGTGCAAGCAGCCCAGGACAGGAGAAGAGGGGGGGGAAGGCCGGGGACCCCCAAGAAACCACCCCTCTGGTAGGTGGCAAAGCCTCTGGCAGGCATATTTTTGCCTGCTTTTTTGGACAGGAGTCGGGGGTTTTAAAAAAACTTTTAAAAACCTTTTCAGTGCTTTGCATTGCGCGATCGCCGCGATGCCAAAAACGGAAACGAAAAACCCGACCAAATTTTTCTTTTTTCAGTTCGAGTTCGAGTTCTGACTGCTTAATTATCATTACCGTTTCCATTACGTAACGGAAACGATAACCGAAAATGGAAACGACAATTTCGCCGAGTCGTGCCCATGTCTAATGGCAAGTGCTCTCTTATGTGGGAGAAACATTGGCTTGTATTCTGTTGCTTGAATATGGGATGGAAAATAATTTTAGAAGCATCTCCATTGCTCTGTCATGCTTCCCATTGTGCAGCTAATTGTGCAACCAGTCGTGCAACCAGGATGAGAATAGGCAAGGAGTTGGGGTACTTTCAAGAACAGGACAGATATGTACTTATATATCTGTGAATATTCTCAGTCATCCAGATGAGTTTATTTGGAAGTTGAGACATGGCAACTAGACTTCTTTTCTTGAGAGACTGAAATCTTTCGCTGCTCATCCAAACAGCTTTGCCAGTCTGAGGAAAGCTAGCTGAGAGTTCTCCATTTTATAGTTCACTTTGACCTCATGTCACCCTGGTCTGAAATAGGCTCACAAGATGAACAATGGCCTGAATAGGCTTGGTGAGGTGGGCAATAGTCTCAATAGGCCTTTAGGTGAACAAATGGCCTAAGGTGCTGAAACCCATAAAGTATGGGTCATTAGCTATGGCCTTGGTGGTGGAGGCACAAAGTATTTTTGATTTGTCTGGTTATTGTTGAAATCATAGTCTGATAAGTGACAGATATGACTGTGCCCGAGTCCCCCACCTCTGTTGAGAGAGGGGTTTTCAGTACTCACATGAATGGCTTCCCTGACTCCTCTCTCAAACCACCTATCTTCTCTAATGTGTGTACATCTTCATCTTTGAATGAGTGTCCTTTGTCCTTCAAGTGGAGGTATACTGCTTCCACTAGAAGAGATTGTTAAGTCTAGCCCCTGTCAAGGAGGCACAGTGAAGAATCAAACCCCATAGCTGGATATCCCTAAACCACTGAGCTATCCAGAAGTAATACCAGCATATATTTTTAAGAGTAATTTAAAAAAACCCTTCCCAGCTTGCCTATAACAGCATTTGTTAGCATCTGCTCACACACATACAGAAACAGAAACAGATGGTGGGGAAGCTGCGCAGTAGGGAACTCAATTTTCATCCCAGTGATAGGTAGCTCACAAGCCACATGGACCTTTAAACTTTTCCTGTTCTTTCTTTAACCCCTGTGATGACCGTCCTCAAAATGGTTAGCCAGCCAGAAATGAATGGCACTACCATCTTGTGTCTGCATCTCATTTTCTTTTCTTGATTGACAAAACAAGAGAATGGATCAATGTGAACACTTATTGATGGCTACTGATATTAATAACAACAGATTAAAAGGAGGCATGAGTTTTCTTTCAGAAAGATTGCCATTAGATTTTTGTGGTTTGTGTTCTCTGAATCAGTTAATACCAGGATGCATCCTTTGGTAGATTATCGTTTTTGTCTATGTCTTAGTAAACATAATTAAACAATAATTATGTCTCACTGGGCTTATCATTTGAAATAAATTGAGATAAAAGAACGTGTGTTCTGTAATTAGTTTTCTAACTCCTGGTTTTCATGGTTCAGGTATAACAGTTATTTATGTAGAAGACAAGTTTAATCAGCAAGTAATTTTACAACATAGACACGTTTATGGTGAAACAAGGTACTAGGCAAAGACTTGAGCTTTCATGTGTAGAGACAGGCTGGAGAGAAGAAAATTGTTTTTCTCCTTGAAAAGAACATGAGTGTGGAAATATTTCTGGCATTCTAAGGGCTTAGAAAATGCACCTTGAACGGAAAATGTGAAAAGCAGAGCTGAAGATTTATGGCAACCAAAACTGTAATGAAATTTGCTTGTGATTGAACTGAAAGTTGATATGATAATTTGGTACATTCTTTTTTCTGCTTCATTTAAGCTACTTCTGTATATTCTGGTTGCCATGTGTGCCAATTTCATTGTTCTGACCCTCACAAGCTGTACCACCCCCTAGAATGTTCCTTCCCAGGAATCACTGATAGTGTGCATTCAAGCCTCCACAACTTTCCTGCCTATTTATGTTTGTGTTTTGTTCTTAGTGGTAAAATGGTTGGGTTTTATTTATTCCAGTTTGGGGGGGGCAGGGAGTTATAAAATCAGCTTAAGAACATGAAGCTTAAGAGGCACTGGTAAGATTTTTTTAAACTTTTGATTGGCCAAGAAGTTGGAAGAGAGAGAACTAGAAACTTGCTAAGTCCCAAGTGGCCAGGAAATTAGGAAATTAGGAAAGGAACCTTGGTCCAACTGAGTTCTTATGTAACCCAGAATCATCACTATAGGTAGTGGGGAGTTGTTTCACCCTCTCCCTTATTGTAAGAAGGAACGAGTATGCATTATAGGTTAATCCTGACTTGCTGCTCTATACATGAGCACAAAGCCTCATGTCCTTGTGTAGAGCCCCTCCTCTTCAGTCTCATCACAGCTTACATGAGTGATGAGGGAAGGGTGGGGGCTAGCCTTCCCCTGTAGCTGTATTGATGATTCTGGATTTCAGAATACTGGGCAGGCCTTTGGAATAATTTATATGTGAAGCTGGTGAGTAGGGATTAGGGGTGGTGGGATTCAAGGCACGTGGAAGGAAAGGAAAAGCCAGAATGGGGAATGATGTATCATCATTACCCAGGGACAAATGAAGCTGATCTGAAGGCAGGAACTGTATTTTTCTGAAGCTAGTAACCTTTGTGTGAGAGAGAAAGAGAAAAAGAGCTTGTGAGCGAGTATTGTCAAGTGTGTTGATTTGGTAGAGAAAGGTTAAATTCCTCTCTTTGCATGCTTTGGTCCCAAAGATAATCAGGCCTCTCATGGCTGCTGTTAAAGCAAAGCAAAAAGCAAAAAGTGTTCTGCTTATATACTGCCCCCCATACCACTACAAGTAGTCTCTGGGCGGTTTACAATTTTAATTACAGTGTGCAGGCTACACATTGCCCCTCCCCCCCCCCAGCGAGCTGGGTACTCATTTTACCGACCTTGGAAGGATGGAAGGCTGAGTGAACCTTGAGCCTGCTACCGGGGATTGAACCCAGGTCGTGGGCACAGTTGAACCCCAGGTTTAACCACTGTGCCACACAGTTTTAACTGCAGTATAAACAAATAGATCTCGTTGCTGTTTGAAGTGAAGTGGAGCATCACATCTTGTGTGGCCCTAGGATGCCTCTGTAACCTGCCAACTTAGCTTTGGTGGTTCACAAAGGGCTTACTTTGTAAGCCTTATTTCTCTTTTGTTTTGTCATCACTCTGACAGTCCAAAAAGCTAAGGCATGGCAAAGTATCTGGCAGGCCAAAGTATGTGGCTGAGAGGCTGGGTTCACCCTAATTCATTTCAATTCCTTCAAGCCTGTGATTTGGTTAAAAACCGTAAATAAATATTCATTCATTCATTCATTCCTTCAAGCCTGTTCAGTGCTCTGGAGTAAAAAGCAAAGCAAAAATGTACATCCACCTGTATTACCCACTGTTTGGTTGTCAGATGCTTGGAGAGATCCAAGAAGATTGACCAGAGTATCTGATAGATGTTTATTATGTATACAAATAAACAGGATGTCACCTGACCTGTTGAGGTTGCTAGGTTCAGTTTGTCTGGCTGAGAAGCAATTCTCCATAATCCCTGATTTGTATAGTCTGTGGGACTGAATGGAAGGGAAATGCACTCAGTGTTTAGTCAGGATTGTTCAATTCTTTAAATGGGAAGCTGAGCTCTGGTTTGTTCTGGCAGAAATTATACCCAGGATATGACCATGAATGGCTGTGCAATGTGACTGATCAAAACTGTTTCAAAATTGCTGCTATTTTAAAATATGACAATTATGTTCAAAGCAGTAGTTTGGTCAAAAGCATCAAGGAAAAATCTTGCTGAACAGCCAAGGGGAAGTATTCTATTCTGATGCTCAAAGTAAATGCATCTTGCAACTGTTTGCTCAGTCCTAATAAATAGGCATGACAAATTTTTAAAAGTTTTTCCTTAAAAACCAAAAAGAAAAAGATTCTGATGCAACTTAAATACATTTTTGCCTTAAGCAGCGTCAGTCAGTTTGAACTTGAAATGCAGTCTTTGAATGAATATTTAATTTTGCTTTCCTTATAAGTCAAGCTGAATCACTTCTGAAAAGGGTGACAGTTTTAAATTTCAGCTCAGACAAGTGATCAACAGAGAATAATATTACAGCAGGGTAAAGAGTTGGAAACTCAGTACTGTAAAGACATTTTAATACTACACAGCAGTGGCAAGGAGACCTTCAGGCTGGCATGATAACTTTCTGTTGATTTAATAATCAACACAATCATAAGAGACAGCATAAACAAAATGACTGAGAGGCACCATTTGTAGTTATTGACAATAAAAGCGTTGTTCATAATTTCTGCATGATTCTCTTATTATAATTGCCTGAACATACCACGTGACTTAGGTACCCATTTGTCTGAGATGCCTTTTCACTTGGCCATACACCACACGGAGGTGTTTTAACAGGCTGACAGGATACTGCTCTGGGTGGTAAAACTGAATTATTGAATATACAAAAATGCAGTGGAGCCAGAACTTAAAAACCAAAGCCTTGGGACTTTAGGAGTAGCCAGGATTAGGGTGTTGTATGCCACCCACACCCATGCCTTTCTGTGGAGTGAGGGGCAATCCTCAGAGGAAGAAATAATGTTTTTCCCAGGGATGGCATACAATTGCAAGATGTCCTTGGTGTAATACCAAACTTGGTGGAGGTTCCTTCTGGATATGCAGTTAAAAGACATGCTCTTCATATGTTGATATGGACTGACCCACCGGACTGCTCTTCTGGACTCTCCTTGGGATTGCTAGCAGCAGGGTCTATCATATTGAGCACCTGCACTTCCACGTTTACCACGGCACCACTGAGTATGTGGGCAGTATCTAGGCCCCAAAAGCCGGTAGAGGTATTTTGCTGTTAACCCATGACCCAGTTAGATATTCATCTAAGTATTATTGAGAGCTGCCTATCACCATCATTACTGTTGTGTATTGATCTGTATTCCTATTGGTTTCTGTTCCTGTTCCAAAGGGAACAGGCCTATTGGTTTATTCCAGTTGCTGCATTTGGATCCTCAATCCTATTGGTCTCTGCCAAAAGGCAGCTTTGTGATTGGTTGTAATTGTTCCCTCCAAAATGTATCTTTTCCTAGCCAGTCCTGGCTCCTATAAATGTGGCTCCCTCTCCCCAGTCCCCAGTCTTGTTCTTTCCCTGAATAAAGAGCTGTTACACTAGAAGCTGTCTTCAGCCTGCTATGTCTAAGAGCTGAAATCACTGCTGAAATCGCTAAAACCCACGCTACTACAATTACAACCCATCTCTTTTTGTAGACTTAATTCCATTTTGCTTTGTTCCATTTTCCTCAGATATTTTAACTGACTCAGAAGGTGAAATCTGATTTTCCATTGATGCAGATTTTGAGATGCAATTGATTTGTAAGCCAAAATTGATTTGTAAGTTCACTAGTGAAGACACCCAAAACAACAGGCTGGTTTTCTTGGATTGTGCAGTCATCATTAGAGATGGGCACGAACTGAAAAAAATGATGATTCATTTTGTTTCATTTTATTTAAGGCTTCAGTTCATTTCTTTTAATTCTTAATGAATTTTTAGATAAATAGATGTTTTAAGCACTCCTCACTCCCCTGCTAGGTATTATCAGGCAGAAAAAACAATTTTCACTGGGTTTTAAGTATATTCAGGGCATTTTAATACCTTAAAAATGCCATTCTGCACAGATACACCACCATTAACAAAAGTATGTGGCAGCCATTTTGTCCCCTTAAAAAAAAGATCTCTTTAAAATACATTTTTAGATGTTTTAAATCACTGGCATCAAACTAATAGCTATAATCAGGCATTAAAAATTATGATAATTTTTGAAGTGTTTGTCATCTGTTTAAAGCATTTAAAAACAGCTCATTTCTTCGCCCACTGCCATAAACGAAACAAAACGTAACAAACCAATTCTTCCCGGTTCAGTTTATTTCGTTTGGATTTTACTCCTAGGTTTGTTATTTGTTTCATTTCGTTACATAATGAAACAAATAACGAATAACAAAATGATTACATTTTTGTTTCATGCCCATCTCTAGTCATCATTTGACCCAACCATGGCCTGGGAACAGAATTTTACAAGAAACCCCCCCACACATAACAACATAAGAACATAAGAATGACCTTGCTGTAACAGGCCACAGCCCTGGGAATGATGCAACTGTGGGCAGCCAGGGCAACTTGGAAGGGAGGTGCGATGGCCACCTCCTCCATCTTCCTGGTTGCTTCAATTTCTTTTACAAAAGAACATAAGAAAAGCCTGGTTGGAACAAACCACAGCCCATCCAGTCTGGCATTCTGTTCACACAGTGGCTCACCATTTGCTTCAGGGTATTTCCAGGCAGATGTCTTCACCTACTTATGATTCCCTTCAAATGGCATTGAGAGATATCCTGCCTATCTCTCCAAACCAGAGGTTGTCCTTAGACATCCATAATGATAGCCATTGATACCCTTATTCTCCAAGAACCTGTCCAATCCTTTCTTAAAGCTGTCAAGGCTGACAGCTGTCACCACTTCTTCTGACAGGGAGTTCCACAGACCACTGATCCTCTGGGTGAAAAGGGATTTTCTCTTACTTGTTTGAGTTCTAGCACCTCAAAGTTTCATGGAGTGCCCCCTAGTTCTACTGTTGTGCAATAGGGAAAACAGTTTTTCCTATCTACCTTGTCCATACCATGTATGATTTGTATAAACTTATAAAGTTTAAAAATAAGCAACATCTCAATTTTGCTACTGATTTCCTTAGTGCTGGGTCTTACGGTTCCCTGCATTTTTAGCACATCCTGGTATTAGCTTGTGTTTTAACATTTTGTATTACAAATTGGTTTTATTTATTTGTTTTTACCAATTTTCCTTCTGTGCTTTTAACACGTCCTGCTTTTAACTTGTATTTTAACATTTTGTATTACAAATTGGTTTTATTTATTTGTTTTTACCAAATTTCCTTCTGTGCTTTTAAATTGGGTCTATGACCGCATAATAAAGAATGAATGAATATACTTCAATCAGGTCACCTCTTAGGCGCCATCATTCAAGAATGAAGAGGCCCAGCCGTTGCAGCCTCACATGGTAAGGAAGGTGTACGAGTAGTTGTCTTACGGGCTTCCCTCGGCGTGGCTATCTGGAGCGAGAGGGCCTCAGAAGAGCAGGTGGGTCGGGCCAGATCTGAACGTCGGGAGATACGCTCTGTCAGATAGACAGGGGCCAAGCCATGGAGGGTTTTGTAAACCAAAACCAACACCTTGAACCTTATCCAGGAGGCAACGGGCAACCAGTGCAGATGGACCAGGATGGGGGTGATGTGATCGAACTTACGTGCACCAACCACCAACCTGGCCGCCGCGTTCTGGACCCGCTGCAGTCGCCGAACAAGGTTCAAGGGGAGCCCCATGTAGAGAGTGTTATAGTAATCCAACCTCGAAATAACCAGGGCCTGTACTACTGTCCTGAGGGAGTCCCCATCGAGGTATGGGCGAATCTGGGCGATAAGCCTAAGATGGTGGTAGGCCGACCTGGTCACAGTAGCCACCTGGGAATCCAGTGACAAATCCAGATCCAGGACGACGCCCAGACTCCTCACTCTTTGCGCCAGCTGGAGGGCGGACCCACCCAGACTGGGAAGAGGGCCACAGTACCCCTCCGGGCCACCCCCAAAGAACAAAACCTCGGTCTTGCCATGGTTGAACTTGAGTCTGTGAGTCCTGGTCCAGTCCAAAACTGCAGCCAGGCAGCGATCAAGAGTCTGGACGGCCTCCACTGCATCGGTGGAAAAGGAGAAATAGAGCTGCATGTCATCAGCGTACTGATGACAGCAAACTCCATAACTCCGGATGATCTTGGCCAGCGGCTTCATATAGATGTTAAAGAGCATGGGGGAGAGTGCTGACCCCTGCGGCACCCCACAGGAGAGTGTCCAGGGAGACGACAGATCACCCCCCCAGGCTCACACGCTGGGAGCGGCCCTCGAGGAAGGAACGGAGCCAGCAAAAAGCCAGACCCCCGATCCCCACCTCAGAAAGCCACCCCAGGAGGATACCGTGGTCGACCGTATCAAAAGCCGCTGACAGGTCGAGGAGGACCAACAGGGTAGAACAACCCCTGTCAGCCCTCCTCAACAGATCATCATGCAGAGCGACCAGTGCCGTCTCAGTCCCATGACGCGGCCTAAACCCAGATTGGAAAGGATCCAGGATATGGTTCTCCTCCAGGAACGTCTGGAGACGCAGGGCGGTGACCCACTCAATCACCTTGCCCATAAAAGGAACTTTGGCTATAGGGCGATAATTAGACATATCTTCTATGGCCAGGCCAGGTCTTTTGATAATGGGCTTCACCACCGTCTCCTTCAGGCGACTGGGAAAAATCCCGTCTCTGAAGGATGCTGAGGCAATAAGTGAAGCCCATTCCGGCATGCTCCCTCCGGCGGTCTTGATCAGCCAGGAAGGGCAAGGGTCGAACGGAGAAGCCGCAGGCCTGCAGTGTCCCAGAGCCTGGAGGCATCCCCAGATGAAACAGACCCAAACTCATCAAACCTGGGCGACCGGGGCGGCTCAGCCCTGGCCACAACGGAGGGTGGATCCATGCAACCGGCGTCCAGCTCGGAACGGATGGCCTCTATCTTGGATTTAAAAAAGGCTGCAAATGACTCACTAGTGAAATCACTAGGAGGAGGCCCAGGCAGACCAGGATTGGTGAGGTCTCGAACCACCAGGAACACTTCCGCCTGACGGTTCGAGGCGTCACCAATTCTCAGGGAGGCAAAAGATCTCCTAGCATCCCTGATCGCTCGAGAGTAGCAACTGGTCGATGCCTTTAACTGCAGCCCAATTCAAAGCTCTCCGAGCGTTTCGCCATCTGCTCTCCAGCCTCCTCCGCTCTTGCTCCATCGCCCGCAATTCCGTGGTAAACCATGGCGCCGAGTGGGCTCTGCACTGGATGAGGCGCTTGGGGGCGATCCGGTCTACTGCCCCAACCACCTCCTCAAACCACCTATCGGTCAGGGAGTCAACCGGATCGTCAACCAGTCCACCCGGAAGTCCCCCGAAGGCATCCGAGAACCGTACAGGGTCCAGGAGTCCGCGGGGGCGGGCCCAGATGGAGGGGCCCAGCCCCCCGCGGGGCGGGGTGGCGATTGATAGGGAAAAGGTCAGCAGATAATGATCTGACCATGACACGGGTCAGGTGCACATCCTCCCGACCCCCAGATCAACACCCGCTGATGAGGAGGCAAAAACCAGGTCCAGGGTATGTCCTCCCTTGTGAGTGGGGCCGATGACATACTGAGACAGGTTCATGGAGGCCATGGACTCCATGAACTCCAGAGCAGCTCCCGACAGCTCAGACTCGGCATGCATATTGAAGTCCCCAACCACCAAAAGGCGGGGGGTCTCAAAAGTGCTGCCGAGATGAACTCGGAGAGCTCCGGAAGGGAGAGTACAGGGTCGTGGGGAACACGGTACACGAGCACAATCCCCAATCTGTCCCTTTGTCCCACCACAAGGTGAAGACATTCTAACCCCGGACTCACCAACATCGCAGATCTGCTGACATGAAGAGATTCCCTAAACACAATGGCCACCTCGCCACCCCGACTCTCCGACCTGCCCAGATGCTGAACACCGTAGCCCTGGGGGCGAAGAAGGGCGAGAGAAGCTCCCCCCCCTTGCCAACCCAGGTCTCGGTGAGAAATGCCAGGTCGGCCCGCTCATCCACGATCAAGTCATGGATGACGGGGATCTTATTGTGTACCGACCTGGCATTAATCAGCAGACAGGACAGGCCCTCCTCTGCACTTTTTCCATTTCCATAATATTATTCTGGAGGGATGGTGACTAGAACTGTACACAATACTCCAGATGGGGCCTCACCATAGATTTATAAAGAGGCCTAGTGACACTTGCTGACTTATTTTCTATACCCTTCCTAATGATCCCTAGCAATGAGTTTGCTTTTTTCACTGCTGCGCCACACTGGGTTGACACCTTCATTGAGCTGTCCACCAGGACATCAAGGTCCTTTTCCTGATTTGTTGCAGAGATTTCAGACGCCATCAGTTTATAAATGTATTTTTTTTTGCCCCAATGTGTATTGCGTTGCACTTACTAATGTTGAAGCTCATTTGCCACTGGTTTGCCCACTTCCCCAGTGTCAAGAGATCCCTCTGGGGCTCCTCACAATCTCTCTCAGTTCTTACTACCCTGTCTAATTTAGTGTCATTGGCAAATTTGGCTACCTTGCTATTTACTCCTACTTCTAGATCATTTATTAAGAGGTTGAAAAGCAGAAGTCCCAGTACTGAAATTTGAGACCCCACTCTTGACCTCCCTCCACTTGGAGAAGTGTCCATTTAGCACTATCCTCTGTTTCCCGTCTGGTAGCCAGTTGCTGATCCAGGACAAGTCCTGTCCCTTGATTCTATGACTGGCAAGTTTATTCAAGAATCTTTGATGCAGGAACTTGCCCAAAACCTTCTGAAAGTCCAGGTAAACAATGTCAACTGGATCTCCCTTATCCGTGTGCTTGTTGACACTCTCAAAGAATTCCAACAGATTAGTGAGGCATGATTTGCCCTTATAGAAGCCACGTTGGCTCTCCTTCAGCAGCGCCTTCTCTTCCATGTGCCTATTAATTTTATGTCTTAGAATGGTTTCCATCACTTTACCTTGGATACATGTCAATGTGTTTGTAATTTCCTGGATCACCTCCGGATCTTTTTTGGAAGATTGGTGTTATGTTCACTACCTTCCAGTCATCAGGCACAATGCCTGATTTGAGGTAAAGTTTATATATTTTTGCTAGGACCTCAGCAATTTCATCTTTAAGTTCCTTGAGAATTCATGGATGGATTCCATCTGATCCTGGTGTTTTGTTAGCATTTAGTTTAACAAGACATGGAAGGACCTCTTCCTGGTTATTTCTACCTGGCTTTATTCTTCAGTTTCCCTCCCTACCAAGTTAGGCTCTGTTTTGGGCATGTGGCCTCTGTCTTCTTTAGTGAAGACTAAAGCAAAGAATTCATTGAGTCTCTCTGCAATCTCTGTTTCCTCTTTAATAATCCCTTGTCTTCCATTATCTTCTAATGGTCCAACGGCCTTCCAAATTGGGTTCTTACTTCTAATGTACTTAACTAAGTCCTTGTTATTTCTTTGAGTATTTTTAGCTATACGTTTCTCCAAGTCTTGTGTTGCTTTTCTGATTGTTGCCTTGCATTTGTTCTGCCAGAATTCATGTTTCTGCCTGTTGTCCTAATTTGGACAAGCCTACCATCTGCTAAATGAACTTTTCTTGTTTTTGATCACTTCCCAAACAGTTCCTGTAAGCCACATCAGAGTCCTCTTGGACCACACAGATCGATAGTTACTGTTTGACTCCTATCATCTATTACAACACAAAGTAGAAGTCATCAGGACCCTAAATCACAGAGCAGAGAGCATTTTGACCTCCACTGGAGCCAAGAAGAAGGCTTCTATGGGCAGTACTTAAGACCTGTGGCTATCCTAATTGGGCCTTCAACAAAGAAGTAGGTCCCGACCCAGAAGAACAAGGGGGCAGCCTGAGACCCAGAGCCAATGAAAGAACCTGGTCATTCCCTAGATGGCTGGAGTGTCTGAAAATTTCAGCGCAGTGCCCCATACACTGGTCACAAGCCATCCTATTGGGGTGGCTGTTAAAAGAGTTTGATACTGGGTAACCACCATATTTGTTGGCTTCAAGCCATCATGAATTTCCTAGTTCGGGTGCAGCATATCAGAGGTCAGATATGAGAAATTCCTGGTTATATTCCAGAGAGAGAGATGACGGGAAGGATTTGTGCCAATGTTTTGAAGAGCATTAAGGGATCTCTGACTCTGCATCTGGTAATATTTCTGTATGCATATGACAGTTCCAGCAAATTTCTTCTTCCACATTTAACAATGTGGATAAAGATATCTAATCCAGAAGGAAAACAGAGAGCAGAGCTGACGAATAATGCTAGAATTAATGCTGATACATTTTAATAACCTTTGAGGAAAGTAATCTCTAACATGTAGGAAGGATGGATTTTCCCACCATTCTGTTTGGGGGAAAATTAGCATAGATTTAGGACTAATCCATTTACCATACAAGTTTGCATGCACACACAGCCATACACGAACACCCCTTCACATCTTCAGTCATTTTTAAATATAATGAAATGAATGAGTATTTAATGCCATTTTAACACTGTGTTCCAGTGGGAATATCAGGGCTTTAACATCCAAATTTTATTTCTATTAAATGTTGAGTACTGTGTTCTAACCAAGGCTCTATATATGCATCTTTAAGGAAAGGGTCATAAGTAGAAAACCGAGAGTGGCATGTTGAATAGAAGAGCAGCTACCAAACTGTTGATTCAGTGGATTCAAATGGGCCTACTCTAACTGTGATTTACTTGAACTGTGACTTCGCCATAGTAAGTTGCAGATAGGCGCAATGGAAGCAATGGAACATATGGAGGCGCTGACGTACCTGATCCCCATTGATTTAATGGGTCTAGTCTAGTTAAATTTTTTGCACATGAAGCAACAGGATTTTGCCTTATTTTGTCAGCCCAGTACACACATCTCTTCCTTGAAATATTATTAGTAGAGAGTCAGACCTAGTTGACAAAAAATGCAAGAAATGCTACAGGCTTGAGAAAGGCTGTTTGTCATATAAACCAAATGGAAATGTGAATCAGACAGGAGTGTCCCACATCTATAGTTCCTCCCTCAGCTGCTAGGTTTCCTACTTTTTTAAAAAAAGATTGATTTGCGTTGGTTCCGGTGGGGGATGGGGGAGAGATCTGTACAGGAATATCTTAGTTTACAAGCATAATCGATTCCAGAAACATGCTTGTAAACCAAAGCATTTGTATATCAAAGCAAATTCCCATATATGAAATAATGGAAACTCAGATGATTCATTCTAGGCCCCCAAAGTCCACATACTGTAGACACAAAATGGCAAAAGTCATAACATTATTTGGCTGGAAGTCCGCAGCATCCTCACCATGGTATACGCCTGGCTGTGGACTCTGCTCTGATTGGGACTAACAAATGGACAATAATAAAATGCAACTTTGCAGTCATACACATGTGACTCGCTGCCCCTTGACTAGAAGTGGTTTGAAAAATAGGATGTGTTATTGCTTTGTTCTTCTTTCTTTCTAATCGGCTTCTACATTGAGAGAGGAGTGGCTTTTGCTCTGCTGTGTTTCTCTTCTAGATGTGATTACTCATTTGTCGTTTATGTGAAGATGCATAAGAAGGAAGCTGCATGCTGAAATTTTTCAAGCAATTCAGATAGGTCCAGAAAAGTAACACATCAAGACACACAGTGGGTGGATACTTTCTACTCTTATATATTTTCAAAGCCAACTGTTTCATTTTAACTGAGGAAAAAGTCCTGCTCAGCTATTAGAAAATGGGGAAAGAGTGGTTGTGCAGAGGCAAGGAAAACAATTCTATATAAATTAACCATTAACAATCCACAAGGTTTATTTAGCTTTTAACATTTTAATTACCCCAAATTGATCAAACATACTCAAATAATTCAGTAGCTTCTCAAACCATTCCTCCTCTTTCGCATTGACCTTAAACCCTTTCATCCTGCGTATCTTCACAGTTAGGTATTCTAAAATTATAATATTATTTAATTTCTTCCTCCATTGGTTCACCGCTAACTCTTCTGCATTTTTCCAATTACTTGCTATAACCTGTCTGGCTGCAATTATCATCAGATTTACCCATTTACATTCCTCTTTTGTTTTTAACTCTGTGCTACCCATGCTAATAATAACCATTAATTTAGATTAGAGATGGGCATAAAATGCCAAAATGGTGTTCCATGGTCATTATTTGGGCCCTGGGGCCCGCTTCATTTGTGTTTCTTCATTTTTCGGGTGCAGCAAACTGCGGCCGCAGGGAGCCCTCCCAGGAGCCAGAGGCACGCAGCCAGGGAGAGCGTTCCCGCGGCCACGGGGAGCCCTCCCGGGGCCGGGGCAAGCCTCCTGGGAGAGCTGTCCTGCAGCCACGGGGAGTCTTTCTGGGGCTGGGCGCCCCCGGAGCCGGTGGCAAGCCTGCCGGGAGAGCGATCCTGTGGCCATGGGGAGTCCTCCCGGAGCTGGCCGTTGCTCCAATCACCACCCCCAACAGGCTGCCACCCCCGGAGCACCACTGAGCGCTGTCCTCCCTTGGCCCCCCTCCCCAAGGACTGATCCGCTGCACCATCCACCCCACCCCACTGGGTTGCTACCCCCGGAGCTCCACCCTAACTGGGGCTCTTCTCCCTGGGAACCACTCCACCCCAGGAGCCACTGCCCTGGCAGATCGCCGCCCCGCACCCCCCGGCCTAGACCCGGGAAACCTGTGGGAGGTGCTGCTACACTCCCCCCATGCTCCAAAGACGCTCTCCACTCCGGCTTCCGAGCCGGCTGCACAGTTGCCACTTCGCCACGTGGCCAAGATCCTGGAGCCCAGCCCATAAGGGCTCAGATCCCAACTCTTCTTGCGAAACCGGCAAAGTCTCGTGTCGGCTCTGGCGGGAAGGCTCCACCAGGCCCAACCCCCTCTCGCTGCCCTCCGCTTGTTGAATGACAGCCCAGTGGGCTGTCATTCACCAATCGGAGATGGCTGGACCAGGGGGCTGGGATCCCGACTCCATGCACAGAGGCGGGATCCCAGCCCCCTCTCACCGCCCTCCGCTGCTCCATTTTCATCATGCAAGCAGCGAGATGACAGTAACAGAAACGAACAGAACTGAAGAAAATTTTCGTGGTTCTGTTTGGTCTGAGCCTGCCCCATCGCAGCAGTTGTTATTCGTACCGTTACGTAACGGAATGAATAACGAAGAAAGGCAATGAAAAAATGGTCGTTTTGTGCCCATCTCTAATTTAGATATTTCCACTTTCCTTCCCACAATTTTCGATATTTCTCTACCAATCTGTATCCAAAAATTATTAACTAAAGGACAATCCCACCACATGTGACTGTACGTTCCCATTATTCTGCATTTCCTCCAACAATTCTTACTCCCTGACTTTGTAATATGGTACAACCTTACTGGTGTGTAATACTATTTTTGTACCAGCTTCAGCCCCTGCTCCTGGATTATCCTAGAGGTCATAACAAAGGGTGGTTGCTGAAAGATTTTATCCCAATCTTCATCTAAAATTTGTTCTTGGATATCTAGCTCCCAATATTCCTTCAAACTTTCCTTTAGTGATTTCCCCATATTTAATAAAACCTTGTACAATTTAGAAACTATTTTGGACCTATCTATCCTGCTTCCTTTCACTAATTCTTTGAAGGGGGTAATAGTTCTTTTACCACAATTTTTAACTTCTTTCTCCTTCAACAAGGAGGAGATTTGTTTTTTTTTTTTTTTGTAACCAATTGATCTTATTCCAAATTCCACTTTCCTCCTCCATCTTATGTTCTGGATTGAGATCTCCTTTAATTTACCCCCTACTTCTTTTGGAATAAAAATATGGTATTATGAGAAATTTGCCCCATTAAGGAAGCACAAAGAGATTTTGTTAATCTCAAATTCTTTGTGAAGAAATTCATACATTTGAGACAGGTCTTAATGAAGAAAGACCCAATCATAAATTGCACCCACAACAAGGAATAAGGGATACACCCTGTTTCTTCATCAACCATCGTGCTCACAAGATCTCAGCTTATTAAAAAAAATTAAGAGGGGGAGGCGAAATAATTAAAACCCCCAAAAAACAGAGTAGATGGCTGTGCAGAGGTCTGTTGGATCCAAGCCAAATGCTGAAGCACAAAGGAATGTGGTTCAATCCTTCCAATTTCAATCAATGCCATTTAAAGACTGAATTGTGCTCTGTGTATATGATCAATTATTTATGTAGAAGAGGGAAAGGGCACACAACTTTTGAGAGCCAACCCTTGATACTCTTTTAATGAAGCATGCTTTCTTCCCACATTTGGATTGCAGGAAAGAAATCCCAGTCCTTCTGACCTCCCCCCCCCCCAACAAAAGCATTCTTCTAACAAAGGTTCATGATTTAGTCCCCCCCTTTCAAAACAAAATTTCTACAAAACATTCTATTTCTTTCTTAGCATATGCCCTGAAGGTGTAGCTACTAGCTAGTGATTTCTATGCCTTCTGACTCATATTTTGTCTCCCCACATGCAGTATCCAAATTCCCAATGGTAGGCATCCCATTACATTGAATATGATCACTAAACCCAGCATGCCTGGATAGAGATAACAAGCATTAATAAAAAGCTTTAATGAAATTGAATGTTACCCCCAAGATATGAAAAAATCTAGTTTCTGGTATGTGGTCTCCCATATCAAAATGATATGTCTCAAGTTGTAACAGAAATCTTTTGTTATCTCTCTCTCTCTATATATATATAGGTAAAAGGTAAAGGTTCCCCCTGCACATGTGTGTTAGTCGTGCTCGACTCTCGGGGCAGTGCTCATCTCTGTAATCAAGCCGGAGAGCCAGTGTTGTTCAAGTCCATGGCCATGTGGCCAGCATGGCTGCAGAGAAACATTGTTTTTACCTTCCTGCTTTTTACGGTGGTAACTATTTATCTACAGGCATTTTACATGCTTTCAAACTGCTAGGTTGGAAGGAGCTGGTGTTAACAGGGGGACCTCAGTCCGCTATGTGAGCTCCACCCAGGATTCAAAGTGCTGAGCTGCCAACTTTGTGGCCGACAGTTTTCAGTGCTCTAGCCTGCTGAGCTACCAGGCCCCTGTTGGGAACGCCACCGCCCCCCATGGGAATGGATTAATGGGTTTTCAATGCATTCCTGTGGGAAGGCTGTTTCAGCTTCCCTCAATAAAGAGCTGCTGAAGTCTGCCTTCTGCAGCCCTGCCAGACACTTGACTTGGACAGATCAGATCTGTCAAAATCAGCTCTTGGGGAGGGTTGCGGAAAGCAGGCTTTTGGCTGCCCTGGATTGAGGGGGTAGCCCTCCAGCCATCTCCTTCCCAGCCAGGCAAGCATCCAATGACCACTGACACTTGCCTGGCTGAGAAGGAAATTGGTGGAGGGCTGGATCCTTTTGAATTTCCTGCTCCACCAGCTAGGGTGCTTGTGTGATGGGAGATTCAAAAGCATCCAGCCCTCCTTCTCCTCCTCTTCACCTGGGTGCCAAGACTCTGGTGAACAGATGGAGGTACCATACAGGTGCACCTTCGGGTGGCCCGGGTTGGTTGGAAGAGAAGTGCTCCTCTCTTCCAACCCACTCGAGCTGCCCGAAAATGCACATGCCCCCAGGATTCATGCATGGTCGGGCTTCTCCCAGCCCAGGAGAGTTGCAAGGCAAGCCACAGCAGTGGATCCCCACCCCCACTTTCCTTCCAAGCCACATGGGCTGGACAAAGATCAATGGGAACCTGTTTTGCCCATCAATTTGGTGGGCAAAGTGGGGACCCTGTGATCCTCATCTAGCCTGGGCTCTTCCCTTGAAAACAGCCCAGGCTGGGCAAGGATCAATGGCACCTTGTAAGATGAATTATGAAAGGGAAGGAAAAAATTGTCTTATGAGTTTTAACTATCCCTGGAAATTACATTCGTCTTACGAGTTTTTCATCTTAAGGAGCATTTGCCTTACAAGGTATTACTGCGCGCGCGCACGCACACACACACACACACACCTACAGTTCTATTACTCTAAAACGCAGACTGAGAACAAAATATCAATAGCATACACTTTCAAATGACTTTAAAAAGAGAAGAAAACATGTGATGCTGTCAAGTCTGAGTTTCCCATAATATGCTGAACTGTAAAACGAAACTAGAGACTGAAAAGGGTAACTTATGGCATGAGTGTTGCTAGATTGCATGAGGTTTCAGAAAATGTGAACCGTGCTCACTGCTTTTTGACAATATTTTGCTGCTTCCTAACCAGTGTATCTGATATTGTATGCATGAATCATATTATTTCATGACCCTATTGATCGTTTTCTTAACAGATCAAGAACACAGGAGCACTTTTTGTGCTCCTGTGATAGCTTGGGCAGAAATGATGTTGAACATCAAATAGATGGGATGCCAACAGAATTTTAAAGCAAACAAATATCCAAAATTAGATTACTTAGTATAGTTACACTAAAGGAATTCTGCTATCCTGGCCTTCCTATCTCTTTCTTTCTCACTTGGTGGTACAGAGAGGATCCTAATGGGGAGGACTGAGAGAAATGTTCCTTGTCTGACCAATCAAGTCCTGTAGACATGGGCACGACTTGGCAAAATTCTCGTTTCCGTTTCCGTTCCTTGTTTCCGTTACGTAACGGAAACGGTAACGACAATTACTCCGCCAGAACTTGAACTCGAACCGATAAAAGAAAAATTGGGTCTGATTTGTCGTTGTCGTTCCTGGCATCACAGCGATCGCGCGATGGCACAACAAAAAAATTTTAAATTTTTTTTAAAAAAACCCGATTCCTGGCCAAAAAAGCAGGCAAAAATATGCCTGCCTGACTGAGGGCACCTACCAGAGGGGTGGTTTCTGGGGGGGGAGTCCCCGGCCTCCTCCCCTCTCCTGTCCTGGGCTGCTCTGGTGGGGGGCATCCTTGTCGTCTCGCCAACTGGACATGCCATGCGGTGCGGGCGGGGGATCAAAATGGGGCGACCGCAATATTTATTTTGAAATTGTGGTCCAAAAACACACCAAAGCACCACAGAAACATGCAAAAATAGCTATTTTAAAACTGCCTGAATTTTTACAGTAGCAGCAGTGGGTTTTTCTTGCAACAAAACGTCCCCATTGATTTTATTTTATTTTATTTTTATTTTTATTTTTTTACACCTGTGCAATGATGGGCTGGCCATGGGAGTGGACCATGCAAATTTTTGGAGCCATTCCACCAATTGCATGGCCACTTGGCCAGGTTTTGACCGAGACTTCTGGGATGTGCCAGTCGGGCATAAAAAGCCCACTAACCCTAGCCCGAACCCGAACCCTAACCCTAACCCTAACCCATACGCCAGTACACTGTCCTTCTTAGTGGGTCAGAGAGACACCCAGAGGTGCACCCCACTAACTCACCCTAACCTTACCTGTAACCCTAAGCCTAGCCCTTGAGCTAACCCTAACCCTAAGCCAGATCTGTGTACTCACATTGCACTACACGCAAGTACACTTCCCTTCTTAGTGAGCCAGAGGGCGCCCAGAGGGGTCCTCTCTCACTTTGTGCCCCAGCCCCAGCCCAAGTGCACCGTACACCAGTATGCCAGTATGCTGTCCTTCTTAGTGAGTCACAGTAGAGGCACCCAAAAGAAAGAGAGGTGCCTCTGCCTGCCACTGCAACTTGGTATGCATATCCAATTGGCTATGTGTACCCTTTTGTAGCGGGCCAGAGGAGGCACCCACCCCAGAGAGGTGCCTCTAGGAGCCCGCTTTCCCTTCATAGCGGGCCAGAGGAGGCACCCACCCCAGAGAGGTGCCTCCAGGAGCCCGCTTTCCCTTTGTAGCGGGCCAGAGGAGGCACCCACCCCAGAGAGGTGCTTCCAGGAGCCCGCTTTCCCTTCATAGCGGGCCAGAGGAGGCACCCACCCCAGAGAGGTGCTTCCAGGAGCCCGCTTTCCCGTCGTGGCCAGAGGAGGGCACCCACCCCAGAGAGGTGCCTCCAGGAGCCCGCTTTCCCTTCATAGTGGGCCAGAGGAGGCACCCACCCCAGAGAGGTGCTTCCAGGAGCCCGCTTTCCCTTTGTAGCGGGCCAGAGGAGGCACCCACCCCAGAGAGGTGCCTCCAGGAGCCCGCTTTCCCTTTGTAGCGGGCCAGAGGAGGCACCCACCCCAGAGAGGTGCTTCCAGGAGCCCGCTTTCCCTTCATAGCGGGCCAGAGGAGGCACCCACCCCAGAGAGGTGCTTCCAGGAGCCCGCTTTCCCTTTGTAGGGGGCCAGAGGAGGCACCCACCCCAGAGAGGTGCCTCCAGGAGCCCGCTTTCCTTCATAGCGGGCCAGAGGAGGCACCCACCCCAGAGAAGTGCCTCCAGGAGCCCGCTTTCCCTTCATAGCGGGCCAGAGGAGGCACCCACCCCAGAGAGGTGCTTCCAGGAGCCCGCTTTCCCTTTGTAGCGGGCCAGAGGAGGCACCCACCCCAGAGAGGTGCCTCCAGGAGCCCGCTTTCCCTTCATAGCGGGCCAGAGGAGGCACCCACCCCAGAGAAGTGCCTCCAGGAGCCCGCTTTCCCTTCATAGCGGGCCAGAGGAGGCACCCACCCCAGAGAGGTGCTTCCAGGAGCCCGCTTTCCCTTTGTAGCGGGCCAGAGGAGGCACCCACCCCAGAGAGGTGCCTCCAGGAGCCCGCTTTCCTTTGTAGCGGGCCAGAGGAGGCACCCACCCCAGAGAGGTGCTTCCAGGAGCCCGCTTTCCCTTCATAGCGGGCCAGAGGAGGCACCCACCCCAGAGAGGTGCTTCCAGGAGCCCGCTTTCCCTTTGTAGCAGGCCAGAGGAGGCACCCACCTCAGAGAGGTGCCTCCAGGAGCCCGCTTTCCCTTCATAGCGGGCCAGAGGAGGCACCCACCCCAGAGAAGTGCCTCCAGGAGCCCGCTTTCCCTTCATAGCGGGCCAGAGGAGGCACCCACCCCAGAGAGGTGCTTCCAGGAGCCCGCTTTCCCTTTGTAGCGGGCCAGAGGAGGCACCCACCCCAGAGAGGTGCCTCCAGGAGCCTGCTACCCCCCCCAAAACCAGTACTAACGGCAGACAAAAAAATGACAAATGAAACGACAAATTTTTGAGAAATTTCACGACAAACGGAAACGAGCCAAAACGGGCCGGCTCTGACACAGGACAACTTGAAACGTCATTTTTCCTGGTCGTGCCCATCTCTAAAGTCCTGAATTACCAGGGTCCTCCCATTTATTGATATCGTATTCAGAAATACTGTTGTCAGACATGGGAAGTTTCCCACACAAAACTCTGGGAACATAGTAAGGTGAATTGAAAGGCGAGAACCACTCCAGATCATCTCCTTCCCGCCTGCCTCCCCAGTCTACCCCTGTGCCCACTGCTCATGAGGTCATTTCCCCCCACTAGTCCTCTACATGTTTCACAAGATTTCAAAAGCTAGACAAGGAGTAAAGAAGAGAAAAAGAACAAAAATGATCCCACAAAATTCAAGAGCAGATTCACCCGAACTTTAAAAAGTTTTAAACAAACTGTGTATTTACCTAAGTTCTGCTCACTTTGCAACTCCATCGTTCCTCTATGCTGAAACATCAAACAGCAGAAACAAGAACAATTATATAAATCCTGCTAGTTTTTGTCTTTGGGCAGTGAATTTCACAAACCATAAGTACATGACCGTAATTTTTTTATAATTTTATATCATTCTTTGAGAAATCCTGTGCATTTGCAAGGCTGATGTTTGCAGAGATATGAAAAATTCTGCAATATCAGAAAATGTTGCAAATGTTGTCTTCTCCCAGGAACTGACAAATGTAGTAGCATAGGATGGGTTTTCATATTTATCAGTCAACACTCCTTTTGTGTTCCTGTAAATGTGTGGGCTTGTGGTGGTGGTGGTGTGTGTGTGTGGGGGGAGGCATTAGTTTTGTGCATAGCTCTTATGCAGAATTTTGCATAAAACAAACACAGTGGGGGCATAAAATGTATGTTGTCTCATTCTCTGGCTGAAGGTGAAAATTATTTAGGGGTTGGAGAACTGAAGGCAGCTTGCTGTGTTTGAGGAGCTTTTCCCTATATTTTAGAATGTGATGGCACAAGTCATTTCACAATGGAATGGAAGTGGTGGATTCTGCTTCAATTGGAGGCTTTTAAGCAGAAGTTAGATTTCCTTTTCTCTGAGTGCTTTACCTGTGGATTTCCTGCTGTTTGTAAGATGTAAGAATCCAGGCCTATAATTATACAGTATGATTCCAAGAAAAGGGAACTTGCCATGATTTATTTATATCCCTGGATAAAACAAATGTCAATGTCCAGCCTTGTTTTCTACCTGCAGGCCCCTCTAACCTCTCTGAAGAAAAGGCCCTCTCTAACAGAAAATCTAATATGCCCTCTTGTCCCAGAAACAGCCATGGCTGCAGTAGTCTTTGTTCATTGCTTTCTTGGACTTTCTTCCCTCTCTAATGGGCTGGCCGTTTTCTGGATTGTCACAACAAAAAGGCTGAGGAAGCTACTGATGTCATCAACCTCCCAGCCATGATAGTCACCATGAAATTTAAGATGAACCGAGAGTGCCTCTTTTGTAATACACACGTCAGTTTGAAACAGCAACAAAATTTAGAACACATTTGACAACTGTGAAGCTTACTGACATGGGCTATCTCTTAAAGTTTAAAATAACTTCACTTATGAAGGGAAGATACCAACAAGAGAGAAAATCTGATCTTCTGCTCTACAGGAGGGGGACAGTTGGTTTGCATAATCTCTCAGCTTTCAAACCCATAATCACGTTTTGGGTCTCATCACTTTTATTTAAGAAAAAATAAGCTGGCATAGTTGGTCTCCTGTGGCGATGGAATCTACCACATGTACGGCTACTTCCAGCTGGATTGAGTCCTAATTCTGACAAGTGACATGATGAGGAGGAAAATATTTACATAGTTAAAGCTATTAAGTACTATCAGTCTATATTTCCTGGAGTTCACTTAGCATCTCACAGTGCAGTAATCAGAAAATGAAGGGTTAGTTTGGATTTAGGTCACCCTAGGATGCAGTGTGCTTTTTGAGTTGGTGGTGGGGGAGTGATTGGCTTGGTTGTCCATCTTCTGCTAAAGGCTAAACTGAAAATGACTATAAAGATAACAAATCTGTCAGCTTCCCAGTAGTCGTTCTCTGTAATTGCCGTTAAAGACCCCGACAGAGGGTGTCATATTTGTGGCTGAGAAAGACCATGGTAGATTTCTAGTGGGGGGGGGGGGAATAATTGTGTAGGCTCATATTTAACAGCGTTGTTGAACAAAGTGAATAGGAGCTGGCTGTATTTTTATTAGTTTCTCTGTTTACTCCTGGAGAGCAACAGCCAATTGCCAGCCAGAGAGAAAAGCATGAAGGGCTGCAAAGACTGAAGAATTATTGTTCGTGCTGATTGAGGCTTCCTCGGAGCACTACCCAGGAATATGAAAGGTGGAATGGAAAGGCAACAACACTTGTTATTGATGATGATGATGATGATGATGATGATGATGATGATGATGATGATGATGATAATAATAATAATAATAATAATAATAATAATAATAATAATAATAATAATAATAATAATAATAATCTACAAAGGTTCAAATGAGTTCAGACTCGCAATTAGCACAAAGAGGCTGATGGAGTAATTTGGGTGTGTGTGTTGTGTCATTACAGTCGCGACCGACTCTACGTGACTCCATGTCCATGGAGTTTTCTTGGCAGGAGTACTGGAGTGGCTTGCCAGTTCCTTCTCCAGGCGCCTACAGCACCTGGTATTCCCTGGTGGTCTCCCATCCAAGTACCAACCAGGGCTGACCCTGCTTAGTTTCTGAAATCAGGCGAGATCAGATGTGCTTAGGGCATCTTGAGGGACCCTTAATGTCACTTTCTTCATCAGACAGAGAAGTTCAATGAATGCTTGGATTAGAATGTGAAATAGTTTGTAGTAGGGATGTGCACTGTTTTAGGGCAAATGTGGAAAAGTGGAAACATGACCCTAATCAGGGCATTTAAACAATGCTGGGGCAAATACCTGTTTAGGAACTCCTGTTCACCCCAGAGCACAGACACACTACAAGCATTACTTATATCCCATCTGGGATTCATAGAGATAAGAAAATAATCAGACATTTGAGTTGAAGGGAGGTAAGATTCAAAGTGATAGAATGAGATGTCTCATCCCTATTAAAGCTCAATATTTTCTCTCAGAGTGAAGTTACAGAGCAGTGAGTATGTGGTGATTTATATATTTTTCTTTTGAGTCCGTCTTGTAATAGATTGTTTCAGAGTACCTGTTTCCCACAAATGGCACAGTAGCAGGGAAGATAGGAACTCAGAATCATACTACTACAAGACAGACCCAAAGAAAAAATGAGCAAAAATCACCTACAGTCTCCTAATTGAGACCACTCAAATGTCTTAACAACACTTTTTTAGCTTTGGATAATAATATGTCCCTCACCCATTATTAGAACATAAGAACAGCCTTGCTGGAACAGGCCACAGCCCATCCAGTCTAGCATTCTGTCTCACACAGTGGTTCATCACTTGCTTCAGGGTATTCCCAAGCAGATGTCTTCACCTGCTTATGATTCCTTGCAAATGGCATTGGCACTGAGAGATATCCTGCCTATCCCTCCATCCTGGACGTTGTCCTTAGGCATCCATAATGATAGCCATTGATGCCCTTGTTCTCCATGAACTTGTCTAATCCTTTTTTAAAGCTGTCAAGGCTGACAGCTGTCACTACTTCTTCTGGCAGGGAATTCCATAGACCAGTGATCCTCTGGGTGAATATGTACTTCCTTTTTCAACAGGCCATACAGCAGATATGGAGACAGAAAAAAGACTCTGCTAGAAACAAGTATTGTATATAGACACTGGGGTTTCTGGGGTCATGGAAACTGTTGCCGCCCACCAAAGACATTTGTGCCATCCGTGGGTCTCTGGAGCATAATAAGCCTGGCCTAATGGATAAGGATAAAGAATGATATATATACTGTCACATGATTTCTGTATCATGCACCATGTGAATCTCACATAGATGGTACATTTAAAAAGTGTTTCAGCGTATCATGTAGCACCCAACTTGGAACCATTACTCATATTTTATAGGAAGCCTCATGTTTACTGCCAGTAGGACTGTGATGAGCACTTGCAACATTTTGTATTTTCCTGAGTATCCCCCTACCTAGACTTTCTGCGGAGACTTCCCCAAAGCAGTGAGATTTCCAAGCTCCATGAAGAAATGGAGCCTTGGACTTTTTCTCCGACATCCTTTTTGTTTACTATTTTTCACCAATTGTTCTATGCAGGCAATTTCCACATTTTCTGCAGCTTAATACCAATTTCACTGAGTCCTACATTGAAAAGATGCCATTCTGATCAGGAATAAGAGCAGTCCTACACAGTTTGGTCTTTCTTCTCCCCTTTCCAAGTGGTGCGAGCATAGAAAGGATGCCATTTTGTGCAGGAATTATAACTGCCCTGCCCTTTCAATTTGAATCCTATGTTGGGAGGATTATACTGATCACATACATTTTTGGTCATGCTGGCAAATGGGAGCATGGGGAGGACCAGAATATGTCTAATAAATCCTGAGGGATTTCCAACAGGATTTTCTGGGGAGGGGGGTCTAGTACAGAAAAATATGTTTGTGATGGGAAAAGAGGCATCCCCTGTCATTTCTTTCCAAAAGTGAGAGGCTGTGAGATTCCCCTCTCAAGCTGTCAGTCTCTTAAGATCTATGCAGTTTCTTAAGATCTGTGCAATCTTAGAATTATAGAATCATAGAATCATAGAGTTGGAAGAGACCTCAAGGGCCATCCAGTCCCAACCCCTGCCATGCAGGAACCCCCATCACGGTATTTCCGACAGGTGGCCATCCAGCCTCTGCTTAAAAACCTCTAAAGAAGGAGACTCCCCCACCCTCCGTGTCAGCTTATTCCATTGCCAAACAGCTCTAACTGTCATGAAATTCTTCCTAACGTTTAAATTGAATCTCTTTTACAGTAGCTTGAAACCATTGCCCCGAGTCCTAGTCTCTGAAGCCATGGAAAACAAACCTGTTCCCTCTTCATTATGACATCCTTTCAAATATTTAAACATAGCTGTCATATCCCCTCTCAGTCTTCTTTTGGAAAGGCTAAACATTCCCAGTCCCATAAACCGTTCCTCATAAGACATTTCCTCCAGACCCTCAACCATCCTGGTCGCCCTCCTCTGTACCCGCTCGAGGTTGTCAACAGCCTTTTTAAACTGAAGTGCATAGAACAGAACACAGTACTCCAGGTGGGGTCTGACCAGAGCAGAATAGAGTGGCACTATCACTTCCCTTGATCTAGACACTATGCTTCTGTTGATGCAACCAAGAATCGCATTGGCTTTCCTGTCCGCCGCATCACACTGCTGACTCATATTCAGTTTGTGGTCCACCAAGACTCCCAGATCGCTTTCACAGGTACTCTTTTGCAGCCAAGTATCTCCCATCATATATCTATGCAATTTATTCTTTTTAACTAGATGCAGCACACTACATTTCCCTCTGTTTAAACCCATTCCGTTAGCTCTCTAATCTGTCAAGGTCATTTTGGATTTTCATCCTATCCTCTTGGGAATTAGCAACCCTTCCCAATTTGGTATCATGCAAATTTAATTAGCATACTCTCTATCCCTTCTTCAAAGTCATTAATAAAGATATTGAACAACACCGGGCCCAGAACAAAACCCTGAGGCACCCCATTGGCAACATCTCTCCAAGCTGAAGAGAGGCCATTTATGATCATCCTTTGATTGCTATCAGGCAACCAATTAAAAATCCACCTAACAGTAGCACTATCTATCCCACTTCCTAGTAACTTCTTAGCAAGAATACCATGAGGAACCTTATTGAAGGCCTTACTGAAGTCGAGATAAGCAATATCCACTGCATTCCCCTCATCCACCAGGCCTGAAATTCTATCAAAGAAAGAGATCAAATTAGTCTGTCATGACTTGTTTTTAAAAAACCTGTGTTGACTTCTTATAATGATAGCATTGTTTGTTAAACAATTACAAACTGCCTGTTTAATAATCTGCTCTAGGATCTTTCTCGGAATTGAAGTCAAGCTGACTGGGTGATAATTATTTGGGTCCTCTTTTCCCTCCCCTTTTGAAGATGGGGACAACATTAGCCCTCCTCCAATCGATGGGCACTTCCCCTGTTCTGCAAGACCCCTCAAAGTATTGCCAATGGTTCTGAAATTACTTCTGCCAGTTCTTTTAACATCCTTGGGTGTAATTCCTCTGGCCCAGGGTACGTAAATTCATTTAATGTTTCCCGGTGTTTCTGTACTACCTCTCTACCTATTCTGTGTTGCAATCCCCACCCTACCTCAGATACTCTTTGTCCCAGTGGATCTCTTTCTTTTGGGAGAAAAAGGTGGCAAAGAAGGTGTTGAGTAGTTCTGCCTTTTCCTTGTCTCCTGTTAGTAACTGGTTATCATCGCTGTACACACAGCCTATCATTTCCTTATTTTTCCTTTTGCTGCAGACATAACTAAAGAAACTTTTTTTACTATCTTTATTCACTCTGACAAGTCTAAGTTCATTTTGTGCTTTAGCTTTTCTTACCACCCCCCTGCATATTTTAGCTGTTTGCTTAAATTCCTCTTTGGTGCATTTCCCATTTTTCCATTCCTTGTACTTGTTTTTCTTTATAGTTAGCTGAGTTGAAAGTTCTTTAGTAAACCATTGTAGTTTCTTTAGACCTCTCCCATTTTTCTTCTTGTTGGAACAGTTTTAAATTGTGCCTTTAATATCTCACTTTTAAGGAGCTCCCATCCATTTTCGACTCCATTCTCTTTCAGTGTTTCAGTCCATGGAATCACAGCCAATAATTCCCTAAGATTACAAAAATTGGCTTTCTTAAAGTCCGAAATTCTTGTCTGAATATGCTTAGCTTTACCTTCCAACTGTATAACAAATTCCAAGAGGGCATGGTCACTTTTACCTAATGATCCCGCCACTTCAACCCCATTTACAAGGTCCTCCTCATTGGTTAAGACCAGATCTAAAATGGTTTTGCCTCTTGTGTCCTCCTCTACCTTCTGGACCATGAAATTGTCTGCAAGGGCGGTAAGGAATTTTTTAGACCTTGCATTCTTAGCTGAGCTGGACTGCCAGCATATATTGGGATAGTTAAAATCTCCCATTAGTACTATATCTCTCCCTTTTGACTGTGTGGCCATCTGCTCACAGAAGGCATCATCCCACTCTTCCGGCTGGCTTGGGGGTCTATAATATACCCCCACAGTGACACCCCTCCCAGTTTTCTCACCTCTGATTTTCACCCAAATACTCTCAACATGCTTCCCCTGCTGTTTATCTTGTATTTCTTTAGCAGTATAAATGTCCTTCTTAGAGATGGGCACGAAACCAACAATTTTTCTTTTCCGTTATTTGTTTGTCATTTTGTTATGTAACAAAACAACAAACAAAAATTGTGATGAAAATGAAACGAAATGAACAGAACCACGAAAATTGTGTTCGTTACGTTTCGTTCCCGTTACTGGTGGCGTGCAATGAAATGAGCTGTTTTAAATGTTAAAAAACATTTAAAAATGCAGCAATAATTATTTATACTGTCTGATAATACCTACAGGGGGGTTGGGGTCCTTAAAACGTGCATTTATGTCTTTTTTCAGATCGTTGTATTTTTTTCCTTTAAGGGGAGTTAGGGGACATCA
The DNA here is from genome assembly GCA_029282475.1 of Phrynocephalus forsythii. Lineage (NCBI taxonomy): Eukaryota > Metazoa > Chordata > Lepidosauria > Squamata > Agamidae > Phrynocephalus > Phrynocephalus forsythii. The sequence continues at coordinate 141,133,325 of JAPFRF010000010.1, forward strand.
ACCCAAAATGGCTCCCAGGTGCCTAATATTGATTTCTTGGGTATTAAAACGCCCTGGACATCCATAAAAATGCAGCGATAATGCGATAATTATTTGAAATTATTACCTACGAGGGGGTAGGGGTCCTTAAAATGTTTGTTTTTGTCTTCTCCCATCGTGATGTATTTTTCTTTTCCCTTTAAGGATGACAAAATGGATGTCACCACTCCAGCCACAACATGACCATGTGATGGGATCATGTAAATTCTTGGACAACTTCAACCAATAGCATGCCCAGGTGGCAGACTGGGCAGGTCTGGCAGCCACAGAGGGCATAAAAAACTCTGCCAGCCCCCGTCCTCCTTGCAGTCTCCAGTGGGAGTTAGGGTGGGATTGCTGTCTCTGTGACTCTAGCTTCAGTCCTGCATCTTCCCTGTGTGCATGTGTGCATACCTGTCGGTGAGTACCCTCCCCTGCCCCGCAGTGCAGTCACTCTGCAGCTGCCTTGCACCCTGGACAATGCCCGCCGCTGCCTTTGCAGCCTCCCTGCGAGCCTAGTCTATACTGTGTCCCTGCCAGCATCAATTTTTTTAGTGTTTTCCCTCTGGTCTGGGGCATTGGGGGAAGCCCACACACGGAAATGCTTTAAAAAATCGCGCAAAAAGCGGGTAGAAACAACAAACAAAAAAATGACAAAACGAAAACGAAATTTTTCCAAAAAAATCACGAAAAACGGAAATGAAACGAAACAGACCTCTCAACGACAAAATAACAAACGAAACACCATTTTTTTATTTGTGCCCATCTCTAGTCCTTATATATAAAGCTACCCCTTCACCTTTCTTACTAGGCCTGTTCTTTTGAAACAGGTTATATCCTCCAATAACTACATTCCAATCATAAGTCTCATCCCACCATGTTTCAGTGTTGCCAAATATGTCATATTTATTTTGTGTATTAGGAGTTCCAGCTCCTCTTGTTTGTTCCCCATGCTCTGTGCATTGGTGTAGAGACATTTGAGGCTGTGTGTGCTTCTTATATGTCCTTTGCTTAACCTGGTTTTCCTCGCACTGATGGTCTTCACTATTCCTTGTCCTGCTCCTATTGCAAGATTTGGGCTAATCTCCACAACCCCTTCTGGATCTATACCATTAAGAAATTTCTCTCCCCCCCCCCCCGCAAACACAGTTTAAAGCTCTCCTTTTTAAATCTGCAACCCTCCTGGCCAAAAAAATTCCTACCAGCACCCCATCCTCAGCCAATATCCCATCTGAATGAAATAGCAAACCATGGTCCAAGAATCCAAATTGTTCCTGCTGGCATCATCTCCAAAGCCAATTGTTCACCTCCACTATTGATCTTTCCCTCCATGGGTCACATCCTTCTACAGGGAGGAGAGATGAGATTACCACCTGTCCACCCAGTCTTGCTTAATATCAATGGAAAGTTTTTGTTTTTGTTTTTGTTTTTGCTTTTTTAAAAGAAGTCTATCTGGTCATCTCAGGGATGACCCTGAGATGTTTCTTTAATTAAAGTTTGCCCTTGCAATTTATAACAATCTATAACTCTGTGAAAAGTGTAACTTTTCATTCTTATGGAGTGCCAGGAAAGGTTGGCTCTGAGCACTGCTTTTGATCAATGGCCGTCATTTAGAATGAGACTTCTGTCCTCTATGAATGGCACCTGATGGTAATTTAAAGCATCACCTAGTGGACCCATCTGTCTTGAGAGATGTTCTGTAGTCACTCCCAATATGCCACCATAGTTCCATCTGCCTTAAGACATAAAGCTGATGTGTCAAGTGACACATTCATAAAATCAAAGCCAATAACTACTTGTGTATGCATGTGAAAGAGAACCTGTGTTCACTAACAACTCACTCTTAATTTGTGTTTTTGCTGTGTTTCTGCTCTGTGGGAAAACCTTGATTCATCCAAGTGAGCAGCTTCAGTTTTGACTTTTGGGACAATGTCGCAAAATCGAACAGTTCTGTATCAGCTGAACTGTAAAAGAAGCAACCTCTTATATTAATAGAAAACCTATGGTCGGTTTTATAAAATCACTAAAAACATCACCAGAAAATGCCATACACATTACCTTTTAACACACCAAGAGTGTATTTCATGATTGATAAATATGTACACATTCTGAAGCTCCCGGTAGTTTCTTTTTTGTGTGAGCTGTTTTCAAATATAGATGAAGCTAGCTAGATTTAAATGTTTAAACAAATACATTTTCATTTTGATGTCTTGGTAGTATCTGCAGAATTCAATGTCAACTATATATTTCCACAGTATGAGACAGTATTGTCATGAAGAACTGAGTGGTGACAGGAAATGCTTTCATGTTGCAGCCATCCCGTATGCTTTGCCTTTCTAATATCAGTCTAGAATAATGTTAAATAGGATTAAATTAATATTTGAAATCATCTGGGGGACCCTTATGTGGGACAGAATGAATAACAAGATGAAGAAGTGAAGAAGTAAAGATTTGCAGCAGTGCAAGTTAGACTCATGAGCCAAAATCATAGAAACATGGAATCATAGAGTTGGAAGAGACCTCAAGGGCCATCTAGTCCAAACCCCTCCTGCCATGCAGGAACCTCCATCACAATATTTCCGACAGATGGCCATCCAGCCTCTGCTTAAAAACCTCCAAAGAATGAGACTCTGCCACCCTTGACATTCACCATTATTTGACATTTGGGCTGTATCTGGAAATGTCTTAGGCCTGTTTTGGCTCTTGTCCTTTTTATTGTAATCATTGGCATATGTTACCTCATGAGAGAATTAGGAAATTGGTTGTTTCAGTTGCTACATCTTCTGTATTTTTGGAAAAATTGTTCCTTCTTTTGCTTTCCAGCATTATGAACTCTTGGTTAAAAGTCCACATTTAGATAAAATAGCTGGATCATTTCTTCTAATGGACATATGTTTTTGCCTGCAAGATTCCACAATGTATTCATTTAGCAAACAATTTCCCCTAACTTTCTCTGTGTGTTCCTTATTGTGTGCAGGGTGCAATTTTCATAGTGTATACATTTTTGTATATTGTCCTTTAAAAATATATCTGTGCATTGCACCCCAGAATTTGGAGAACTGCAAAACCATTGCTTTCAAATTCATTTTGGAAGTGGATATTACAGAGTTCATATGCAATATGATTCACCACCACCCATATAACCCATATTTTCTCTTGGTCCCATGCCTATTCCAGGCACATTTGACATTACATGAGAAACAGCCTTCTTCTTCGTGGTTTCTTCCAGGTTGTGGAATGCTTCTCTTCAGGAGGCTAGGTTGGATGCCTCCCTTTTAGCCTTCTGCCAATTGTTATAGAGCCATCTCTTCAGGAAGGCTATCAATACCTTCTTGGATGTTGGGCATGTATTATTTTCAAACGTGTTTTTAACTGCACAGATAATCTTTTAAAATATGATATTTGAATTGTTTCTTAACTCTGTAATTTGTTGTGGTTTTAGCTTAACTTGTTTTAATTTAATTGTGAGTCACCTGGGAGTCCTTCACTGGGAGAATAGCAGCCTAGAAATGAAACAAAAAATCTTATTCATGATGCTCCAGGCCAGCATTGCTCATGTTCTGGTAGAAGCGAGTGCAATGGAAAGTGGAAGAATGCAGAGAGACCAGGCCAATCCACGCTATATTGAGGCTACAATGTGAGGAAAAATATACTTAGCAAAGAGAGAGAGAGAGAGAGTACAACATACCCTTGTGTTTAGTAGCGGTCTCAAGGTGTGGCTTTTCCCCCTCACAATGTTTATATTATTTGTTTTGTTTTTGTTTTTACTTATTTTTGAATATTTTACCCCACCTTTCTCCTTGGAAAAGGACCCAAGGTGGCTTACAATAATGAGGGGCAATATTTAAGTCACAACATTTAAGTCATATTTAAATTTAGAACAGGGAATAAAAAGAGGCATCTTAGAAGGTTAAAAGGTAACAGTAGAGCTACAAAGAGCACACAAAAAGAAAAGAAAAATCCATTATGGTTGGTGTAAAGTAACATGGAAAACACTGGTCTTCTTATGAAATCAGTCAATGCAATCATTTATGGTAATCCATATAAAGTTACATAGTCAGAAATCCCTCATTCAGGGAAAGCTTGCCTAAAGAGGAAGGTCTTTGCCTGCTTCCGGAAAGACAGCAGAGATGGGGCAGTCCTGGCCTCCAGTGGGAGGGAGTTCCAAAGTCTGGGAGCAGCAACAGAGAAGGCCCTTTCATGTGTTCTTTTGAGGTGCACCTGTGAAGGTGGTGGGATGGAGAGAAAGGCCTCTCCTGGTTATCTTAGCACCTGAGCTGGTTCTTTGAGGTAGCTTGGACTCGGTCCATTTTGTGCTTTGTAGGTTAAGGTCAGCACCTTGAATTGTGCCCAATAGGTGATTGGCAGCCAGTGGAGCTGCTTTAGTATGAGCGTAATGTGATCTCTGTAACCCACTCCAGTCAGCAATCTGGCCATTGTGTTCTGGACCCATTGAAGTTTCCAGAGACTTTCCATTGGTGGCCTCATATAGAGCATATTATAGTACTGTAGTCCAGCTGGGAGGTCACTAGGGAATGTGTCATTCTCCAGAAATTGTACTAGTTTTAATTTTGCAAATGCACTTCTGGCCACAGCTGTGACCTGGGTATCTAAGCTCAAGGATGAGTCCAATTTTTCAACTGGGGTGGGGTGGGGAATCCCATCTAGGACAGGTTGCATCCCTATCCCTTGATCTCCTTTTTGACTGACCAGAAGCATCTGTGTCTTGTCTGGGTTTAATTTCAATTTGTTCTTCCTCGTCCAGTTCATTACCAAAGCTAAGCACTGATCTAAAGTCAAAATATCTTCCTTGGGATCTGGAGGCGATGAGAGGTAGAGTTGAGTGTCATTGGCATACTGGTGACACTTAATTTGTCCAATGCTTATGTTTTTTTTTAAAAAATCTCAGTCCTATAGCATTTAGCTGTTGATCTTTCAGTCTAGGTATGATGAGAAAAGGGCCTAATTCATTATTTTATTAAATGTGGCAGTTTTTTTTTTAAAAATGGGCATCGAACTGTAGCTATCACACATTTGTTATCATGGATGTTTCATTATTATTTTGTTACAGCCTGTGTAATACTTTTAGTTGATGTGATAAGAATGATCTATGAGAGAAGCTCCTTGAAAAAGCCTTCCTGAAAGAAATAATCCATGTCATAGTGCAGTTTTATCACACAGAGCACTGTGAGCATTAAGAGTTCTGTGCGATTTAAAGAATATTTTTATGATTGAAATCCTAAAATCCTATAATGCAAAGCATTTCTGTATCTAGATTTAATCTGTATTTAACCCTTTCAGATTAACTCACATTACTGACACTATAGATTGACTTTGGACAGTATTTATTTCTGTTAGAGGCTTGTGTAGATATACGCAGTGTTTGGACTCCACTTCAGTACAAGGAAACAACATGAGCTTCCCCTGTTCTATCATCTCCTTGTAGAGATATAAATTTCACTGCTCTTTTCTCCCTGAGTAGAAGAATTATATAAAATTTCCCTTCTATGATAACATTCATGTTTCACAAGAGGTGAAGAGAATGACACTAATCTAGACATTGGTTTGGGAGGCACTTCAGAAATAAAGGATAGTGTTTTCTGGCCTTTTCTTTCCACTGATGTCAGTGTCTCAAACAACACTTCAGTGGGCACCCCATCAACATGTCTATCGACCTCTTAATTTATTTTCTTCAAACTTGAGTCTGAAAACTCAATCCTTCATCTTTTAGTTGGCTGTCTCAGCATTGTCCCTCTCTTCCTGTAGTGACTCTGAAACCGAAGCCAAAATCAATTATTTTCTTCTCCTCTGGTAGAATAACTCATGAGAGAAATCTCACAGGAAATCTCATGGACTTCCAAGAAAGCAAAAACAAAATCAAGAATAAAACTGAACTCCTGTGCTGGTTTATATCACAATTTTAATGGGGCCCAGAACTAACCCATTTATGGACATCGTAAAATCAGGATGCCTTCTTTGAGTGCCAAGCACATACATGCTGTGTATGTACAAGGGAGCAAGCTGATGTTAGTTCCCTTGCCACTAACAAAAGGCCCTCTGGTACCACCACCCCATCAACCTTGTGGGTAATGAATACTGCTGCCCCCCCCTGTCCATTTCCAACTGGGTCAGGAGGCAAAGAATTCCTGCCAGAGAATTATTCAGCTGTGGTGGAGAAAGCATTAATGTTCAGGAGGTCTTTTTTCTTCTCTCTCCCCCTCTCTCCTCTCTCTCTCTCTCTCTCTCTCTCTCTCTCTCTAGGTAGCAGATCTCAGTTCAATCAGTTGTCCCTCTCTGTGAATGTAGGTTGTGCCACTGTGTAGAATTTGAATAGAGCAGATCATGGTAGCATTAGGAATAAGCCCAAGCCTATCTACATTGGTGTGGTGGTGGTGATGGGGAATGAATGAAAAGAGAATGAGGGAGTTTTGCCTGTGTCCTAGGGTCAGCAGTTTCAACTCCCATCTCAGGTCAGAGTTTGTTGTTTTCTCCCATTTCAATTGTTGGGTTTTTCTCCTCTACAGTATATGGAATGTATGCAAATGTTTTGGAGTATTCAGATATAAATTGAAACAGGCATGCTGCAAATTGTTGGACATCAAACTGGTGTGATATGTAAAACAAATAATGTGGGTTAAATGAATTCAGGTGGTATGAAACAAACACTGTTAGCTAATTCTAACAGATCAGTAAAAATACAGGGAAATTTTATTGGATTCCCTCAAGGGGTCAGGTGTTATGTCGATCCTTTTAAAATGCACAAGAAAAACTTGTGACATATAAGAGAATGTCATAACCTGGAAAATATGACAGAAATGTTTCTTAAAATACTACAAAATGATTGCAGAAACATATGTGTTGCCCATTACATCTAAAAGATAGTTTTCTAACAACTAGTTCTATTAATTGCTACCCCCAAAATAAATAATTGTGGTTAATTATGCTGCTTACAAGCTTCCTAGATGCCCTAAGCACATCCGATCTCATCTGATTTCAGAAGCTAAGCAGGGTCGGCCCTGGTTAGTACTTGGATGGGAGACCACCAGGGAATACCAGTTGTGGTAGGCACCTGAAGTAGGAACTAGCAAACCACTCCAGTATTCCTGCCAAGAAAACTCCATGGATATGGGGTCACAAAGAGTCGGTCACAACTGTAATGACACAGCACAACACATGTTGCTTACAACTAGTTAGTTCTCTCAGACTGAAGTGCAGATTGATATTAGTCCACCTTTGCTTCAGATGCAGATCTCAACTTAAAGATGAAACAAGATGTCTATTGGGAGAAAATGCACTTACAAAATTTAAAATGCATTTTCAAAATGCACTTTAAAAGTTTGGTTTGAGTCGAAGACAAGTGTATTTTCATTTTAAAAATGTAAATCTATTTAGATACGTATTTGACTGGTGTCTTCATGTATTTCTTTCATCTTTTTCGAAATAAATAAATAAATCTGCAGAAATTAAGGATGAAAACAGATGCTTACAGGTGAACACATGCAGAAGTGACACAGACCAGAAATATCAACCTTAGAGGAAGACTAATAGAGCAGATCCAAAACATTTGCCACCTTAAATGAGCACCTGCACCCTTCAGGTTGTATAAGGATATTAATATTCATAAGAGCAGAAAATACAACTCTCTTGTGCTGAAAAGAATATTTGGAGCCACATAATATTCTGAAAATAATAGCCTTTGTCTCAGGGTTATTTAAAAACCTGAAAAGAAACTGATGCTGAGGTATATATTAGTTTTTCTGGATTTTTACTGTGTTTCTGCAAAAGACAGTGAGGCCAGAATATGAGGAAAATATACAAAAAGGTGTTAGAAAATAGTGCAACTAGCTATCTATGGCAACAATTTTTCCTAGTCACAATAGGAGGAAGCTGTGGGCATGTCCAGATGGACATGTGGCTGGCTATTTGGATTGCTTTTGGTACTGTTTCGGTCGAATATGTAGGGGACATACACTCAAATTGAGTGCTGGGAGAGTAAGAACTGACAAAAGAAAATATTTTTTCACCCAGCGCATTGTAAGTCTATGGAACTCCCTGCCACAGGATGTGGTGATGGCATCTGGCCTGGATGCCTTCAAAAGGGGATTGGACAGATTCCTAGAGGAAAAGTCCATCACGGGTTACAAACCATGATGGAGATGTGTAATCTCCAGGCTTAAAACCAGAGTAGTTCAAGGGCCAGATGCAGGGGAGTGGTATCAGGAGACAGATATCTAGTCTCATGCGCTCCCAAACGCATCTGGTGGGGCCGCTGTGAGATACAGGAAGCTGGACTAGATGGGCCTTTGGCCTGATCCAGCATGGCTCTTCTTATGTTCTTATGTTCTTATGTTCATGGCATCCAAACGTGTTTTAACTTAGAGCAATCCATCTCTTTGTTTTTTAGTACAATCTTGGTCCTTTCTGGCAAAGCACAAAGGCTACAAGGTTAATGGTACAATTTGGAGTGCACCTGCTTATCTTGTTCTGTAGGCCATTTGGATGATTATTTCACACCCAAAGTAATTTGTGAGTGCTGTTGTCTGAGGTGACAATTATGCAACACATTTGGTGGGCCGTGGCACTGAAAAGGATGACAGAGAAGCTGCTCTCCTTGCTTTTCATCTACTCTACCGTTTAATTTTAAAAATATATTTCCATTTTGATGCAGCTCTATTCTAGATAAATGAGATACATTGTCATGCTAGCTAGATCCATTGCTGTTGTACTATATCAGTTACTTTATTTATCAAAACCAAAAGTTGCTGTGGGTTGCTGAATTATGGCCACAAGGAAAGGTGGGGAAGGGGCAGGAAGGGCAGTGTTGTTAATCAAAAGGGGAAGAAATGGGAATGATACAATACCTTTTTGAACCCTTTCGCACAGGAGAAAAAACATCAGTCAGTCAAGTGAAAAATAAAAACATCAAAATAAAAATAACTTTTTAAGGATGAAGCAGACTGTTCCAGCTTCCCCTGTCTGCATGTGCCTGTGTTTCAATTCCTCGTCCACATGCATCTGAATGGCCCTCCATTTTTTGCGTACACAGGCTGAAATCCAGCTATGCAGCTGTACATGGACAAATGGAATAATGTCATCACTAGTTACAAATAACTACTGATTAAAGGCACTTCCAGGATGAAGTTACTCTAATGAAATGTACATATGTGTTTTATGAATATTTATTCACATGATTTGTTCAACCAATCACATAGCTCAGGGGCAGAGCTAGAAGCTATATAAACAGTTGTGCATACGTATAACAGTGGGAGAGGGACCAGTTTTACTTAGAATAGGACTGTTAATGTGATGTTTAACATCCAAATGAAAAACATTATTTGTTAAATACTGTTCCTGTACTACAAAGAAAGAGAGAGCTCAAGATACCAATAGGGAATAAAGGTTTATTTGAGAATGTAACACCCATCTGCAAAATGTTGCTTATTTACATTTTATACTGTAACATCAATAAACTTTGTTTGTGTTTTAGAAACTTTAAACCATAGAGTCAATCACCATTATCTTTTTAAATAAATTGGTTAATTTTATTTATTTATTTATTTATTTATACAGCTTATATACCGCCCGTCTTCCTGGAAGGAACTCCGGGCGGTTTACAATAAATATACAGGCAACAAATTAAAACAACAACTGAAATAAACAATAAAACAAAACGGCTACAACAGATGGCGGGACTAAAAAAAAAAAAAAGTGTCACCCAAAAGCCTCCCGGAAGAGAAGGGTTTTCAGCACCTTCCGGAAGGCAGGCAGGGACTCTGCAAGGCGCACTTCTGCTGGTTCCATAGGGTTGGGCCAGCCACAGAGAAGGCTCGGGTACGGGTGGAAGTTCTCCGAGCCTCCCTGGGCGTGGCCACACGCAGCATGTGCGCCCGCGACGACCTAGTCGGACGGGCCGGAGTTGACCGCTGGTCGATCCGCTCCGTCAGGTAGCCAGGTCCTAGGCCATGGAGGGTTTTGTAAACCAAAACCAGGACCTTGAATCTAATTCGGGCTGCAATGGGCAACCAGTGCAAACGAGCCAAGACTGGGGTGATGTGCTCGAATCGATGCACACCAGCCACCAGTCTGGCTGCTGCATTTTGGACCCGCTGCAAGCGCCGAATGAGAGTCGAGGGCAACCCCATGTAAAGCGCGTTGCAATAGTCCAGTCTAGAGATCACCAGCGCCTGGACTACAGTTCTGAGGGAGTCCTCATCCAGGTACGGACGAATCTGGGCAATGCGCCGAAGATGGAAAAAGGCAGCCCTGGACACGGTGGACACCTGGGCATCCAGGGTGAGCGCCGGGTCCAGGACTACGCCCAGATTTCGGACACAGTCCGATGGCCTGAGGGAAACACCCTCCAAGGTGGGATACGGGCCACCGTAGCTGGATGAGGAAGCCCCAAAGAACATGACCTCGGTCTTATCGGGGTTGAGTTTGAGCCTGTTAGCCCTGGTCCATTCCATGACTGCGCCCAGACACTGATCGAGGGTCCGGACAGCCTCATCTGCAGCGGTAGAAAAGGAGACATAGAGCTGCGTGTCATCAGCGTACTGATGGCAGCAGACTCCATGCCTCCTAATGACCTCAGCCAGCGGCCTGATGTAAATGTTGAACAGCATGGGAGAGAGAGACGACCCCTGTGGAACCCCGCAAGGGAGTATCCAAGGGGCCGACATCTCGCCCCCATGCTGAACCTGCTGGGGACGGTCCCCAAGGAAGGACCGGAACCAACTGTGAACAGTGCCTCCGATCCCAACCTCGGAGAGCCGATCCAGCAGGATACCGTGGTCGACGGTATCAAAGGCCGCTGACAAATCCAGGAGGACCAATAGGGAGGAGCACCCCCCGTCGGCCCTCCGGATGAGGTCATCTTGCAGAGCGACCAAGACTGTCTCGGTCCCCCGACCAGGCCTGAACCCAGACTGGAACGGATCCAGGGCATGCTCAGCCTCCAGATAGGATTGAAGCCGCATCGCGGCCACCCTCTCGATCACCTTGCCCATAAAAGGAACGTTAGCGATCGGGCGAAAGTTGGATAATTCGCCCGGCGCTAAGCTCGGTTTCTTCAGGATGGGCTTTACCACGGTCTCCTTCAAACGGGAAGGGAAAATCCCTTCCCTGAAGGAGGCCGTGGCGATGATCGAAGCCCACCCTGAGATGTTCATGGCGACTGCTTTCATGAGCCATGAAGGGCAAGGGTCGAAGGGGGTGGACGCGGGCCGGCAGTGGGCAATAGCCCTGGAGGCCTCAAGGGAGGTGACAGGCCCAAACTCAACCATGCGAGGAGACCGAGGGGGCACAGCCGCCGGAGATGCCGAGAGTGGGCTATGGCAACAGGATTCGAAACCGGAACGGATGGCCTCTATTTTCGATCGAAAAAAGGCTGCAAAGTTCTCACTACTGAAATCAGTAGGAGGAGGCCTAGTCAGTCCAGGATTAGTGAGGTCGCGAACCACACGGAACAATTCCGCTTGGTGGTTCGAGGCCTCACTAATTCTCAGGGTGCAATAAGATCTTCTAGCAACCCTGATCGCATGAACATAGCGCCTGGACTGTGCGATGACTGCAGCCTTCTTAATAGCCGTCCGGTTCTTCCTCCAGCTGCGCTCCAGCCTCCTCCGTTCATGCTTCATCGCTCGAAGCTCTTCCGTGAACCACGGCGAGGGACGAGCTCTACAGCGGATGAGGCGCCTAGGGGCGATCTGGTCGACAGCCCGGGCTGTTTCATCAAACCATTGATCCACCATGGAGTCTACCAGATCGTCAGCCAGTCCGCCAGGAGGCTCCCCCGAGGACTTCCCGAAACCGATCAGGGTCAAGGAGTCTACGGGGGCGGGCCCAAACAGTGGGCCGGAGGTCCCCGCGGGGTGGGGCGGCGATCGATACAGAGAAGGACAGCAGGTTATGGTCTGACCATGACACGGGGGTGGGAACGAGGTCCCACACCCTCAGACACGAGTCCTCAGACGCGGAGGAAAATACCAGATCCAGGGTGTGTCCAGATCTGTGTGTTGGGCATAAAACATGCTGGGCCAGGTTCATGGAGGCCATGGACTGCATGAATTCCAGAGCAGCACCAGACAGGTCACCGCCAGTGTGCACGTTGAGATCACCCACCACCAAAAGGCGGGGGGTTCTCAACAGGGCAGCGGCGATGAACTCGGTGAGCTCTGGTAGGGATTGTGCTGGGTTGCGGGGAGCACGGTAACCGAGCACAATGCCAAACCTGTCCCGCTGCCCAACCAACAGATGAACACATTCCAACCCTGGGCTCACCAACGTTGAGGCCCTGCTGATTTGAATAGTATCCCTGTACACGATGGCCACCCCACCCCCCTTACGACCCTCCGACCTTCCTGCCCCCTGCACCAGAAACCCAGGCGGGCACAGCTGGGCGAGCGAAGCCCCCCCCTCTGCACCCACCCAGGTCTCGGTAATGCACGCCAGGTCGGCCCTCCCATCAACGATGGTGTCATGAATGATGGGGATCTTATTATGGACCGACCTGGCGTTCATCAGAAGGCAAGAAAGATCGGAGGCGCTGGCGGAGTGGCTCCGAGGCACGTGACAGTGAGCTGGAGGGTCAGAACGGGGGACAGGCACAAGATGTCTGGCCCGGGTTCTTCTTAGCCGACTAACCCCCCAGCCCCTAGCGTACCGACCACGGCCCGACACGACAGGTATGGCGGTCCCTGCCTGCATGATGGAGGGTGAAAAGGAAAAAAAAAATAACACAACACTAAAATACCACTATAAATAAAATACACGGCAATGTAACAGAAATAATTACAAATTACAAATTACAAATTACAGATTACAAAGGGAAAAAAAAAGCATACGATGGGTTCAACACCAGGGCTGGAGGAAAAGAGCGGGGGGGGGGGATGCAGAATGTTTCACTAAGGCAATCAGTGGGCGATGGTAGATGGTACATAAGGAGTACTGTGTTAATTGGATGTTAAAACACATGCAGGAGCAGAGGACAAAGGGGAGACAGGTCGACGGCCGTCAGAAGGGCTAACAACGGCCTCGGGGCCAAATTGGGCCCAATCATAACGGCAGCAGACCAAGCCCCGGCCCTCTGCAGATGATAGTCTCAGAAGCCGCCGCAGCTGTCCGAGTCCTCTGCTCAAAATCCGGAGTGGGGGCCGCGGAGAGATGGAGCATCCGCGCCCTCCCCCGCAGGCTATCACTGGCGGCCGACCCGCCGGCCGATCTCTGAGGGCCACGAGGGGTGGGGGCCGCGGGAAGATGGGACATCCGCCCCCCCCGCAGGCTATCGCCAGCGGTCGACACGCCGCCCGATCTCCGAGGGCCACGAGGGGTGGGGGCTGCGGGAAGATGGAACATCCGCCCCCCCAGGAGGCTATCGCCGACGGCCGACCCGTCGCCCGACCTCCGAGGGCCACGAGGGGTGGGGCTGCGGAGAGATGGAGCATCTGCGCCCCCCCCGCAGGCTATCGCCGGCGGCCGATCCGCCGCCCGATCTCCAAGGGCCACGAGGGGTGGGTGCCGCGGAGAGATGGAGCATCCGCGCCCCCCCCCACAAGCTATCGCCGGCGGCCGACCCGCCGCCCGATCTCCAAGGGCCATGAGGGGTGGGGGCCGCGGGAAGAAGAAGCATCCGCGCCCCCCCACAGGCTATCGCCGGCGGCCGACCCGCCGCCCGATCTCCGAGGGCCACGAGGGGTGGGGCCGCTGAAAGATGGAGCATCCGCGCCCCCCCCACAGGCTATCACTGGCGGCCGACCCGCCGGCCGATCTCTGAGGGCCACGAGGGGTGGGGGCCGCGGGAAGATGGGACATCCGCCCCCCCCGCAGGCTATCGCCAGCGGTCGACACGCCGCCCGATCTCCGAGGGCCACGAGGGGTGGGGGCTGCGGGAAGATGGAACATCCGCCCCCCCCAGGAGGCTATCGCCGACGGCCGACCCGTCGCCCGATCTCCGAGGGCCACGAGGGGTGGGGCTGCGGAAAGATGGAGCATCTGCGCCCCCGCAGGCTATCGCCGGCGGCCGATCCGCCGCCCGATCTCCAAGGGCCCACGAGGGGTGGGGGCCGCGGAGAGATGGAGCATCCGCGCCCCCACAGGCTAACCCGCCGCCCGATCTCCAAGGGCCATGAGGGGTGGGGGCCGCGGGAAGAAGAAGCATCCGCGCCCCCACAGGCTATCGCCGGCGGCCGACCCGCCGCCCGATCTCCGAGGGCCACGAGGGGTGGGGCCGCTGAAAGATGGAGCATCCGCGCCCCCCACAGGCTATCGCCGGCGGCCGACCCGCCGCCTGATCTCCAAGGGCCATGAGGGGTGGGGGCCGCGGGAAGAAGAAGCATCCGCGCCTCCCCCACAGGCTATCGCCGGCGGCCGACCCGCCGCCCGATCTCCGAGGGCCGCGAGGGGTGGGGCCACGGAGAGATGGAGCATCCGCGCTCCCCCCCGCAGACTATCACCGGCGGCCGACCCGCCGCCCGATCTCCAAGGGCCACGAGGGGTGGGGGCCGCGGAGAGATGGAGCATCCGCGCCCCCACAGGCTATCGCGGCGGCCGACCCGCCGCCCGATCTCCGAGGGGCCATGAGGGGTGGGGGCCGCGGAGAGATGGAGCATCCGCGCCCCCCCCCCGCAGGCTATCGCCGGCAGCCGACCCGCTGCCCGATCTCCGAGGGCCACGAGGGGTGGGGGCCGTGGAGAGATGGAACATCCGCGCCCCCCCAGGCTATCGCCAGCGGCCGACCCGCCGCCCGATCTCCAAGGGCCGCGAGGGGTGGGGGCCGTGGAGAGATGGAGCATCCGTGCCCCCGCAGGCTATCGCTTTGCCCGATCTCCGAGGGCCATGAGGGGTGGGGGCCGCGGAGAGATGGAGCATCCGCGCCCCCGCAGGCTATCGCGGCGGCCGACCCGCCGCCCGATCTCCGAGGGCCCACGAGGGTGGGGGCCGCGGAGAGATGGAACATCCGCGCCCCCATACAGGCTATCGCCGGCGGCCGACCCGCCGCCCGATCTCCGAGGGCCATGAAGGATGGGGGCCGCGGAGGGATGGAGCATCCGCGCCCCCCCAGGCTATCACCAGCGGCCGACCCGCCGCCCGATCTCCAAGGGCCGCGAGGGGTGGGGGCCGCGGAGAGATGGAACATCCGCGCCCCCCCGCAGGCTATCGCCGGCGGCCGACCCGCCGCCCGATCTCCGAGGGCCATGGGGGGTGGGGGCCGCGGAGAGATGGAGCATCCGTGCCCCCGCAGGCTATCGCCGGCGGCCGACCCGCCGCCCGATCTCCGAGGGCCATGAGGGGTGGGGGCCGCGGAGAGATGGAGCATCCGCGCCCCCAGGCTATCGCCAGCGGCCGACCCGCCGCCCGATCTCCAAGGGCCATGGGGGGTGGGGGCCGCGGAGAGATGGAGCATCCACGCCCCCGCAGGCTATCGCCGGCGGCCGACCCGCCGCCCGATCTCCGAGGGCCATGAGGGGTGGGGGCCGTGGAGAGATGGAGCATCCGCGCCCCCCCAGGCTATCGCCAGCGGCCGACCCGCCGCCCGATCTCCAAGGGCCGCGAGGGGTGGGGGCCGCGGAGAGATGGAACATCCGCCCCCCCCCGCAGGCTATCGCCGGCGGCCGACCCGCCGCCCGATCTCCAAGGGCCATGAGGGGTGGGGGCCGCGGTGGGATGGAGCATCCGCGCCCCCCCCGCAGGCTATCGCCAGCGGCCGACCCGCCGCCCGATCTCCAAGGGCCATGAGGGGTGGGGGCCGCGGAAAGATGGAACATCCGCGTCTCCCCGCAGGCAGTCATCAGCGATCGACGGTGGTGGTAGGCGGCGTGCTGCAGGGCGGTAGCGGCGGCAGCGGCCTCTGGGGCAGGATCCCCGCGCCGAGGTGATGGTAGGCGGCGGGCCGCAGGGCAGTGGTGACGGCCGCGGCCTCTGGGGCGGGCTCCGCGCACCGGCGCTGATGGAAAGCGGTGGCCCGCAAGGCCGCGGCGACGACGGCCCCCGGAGGAGCGGGGGCCCCACGCCAAGCGACGGCAAGCGGCGGGCTGCAGGGCGGCGGCGGCAGCGGTGGCGGCCTCCGGGGCAGGAGTCCCGCGCCCGCCCGCAACAACTCAGACGCGGGACCGCCATGCCGCGGCCAAACAACGCCGCAGAGGGGGCGAGGGGCAGCAGGGACGAAGCGCGACAGCGGCGGACAACGGGTTCCATGACGAGGCGCGCCCCAGCGAGCCCCACGGCGAGCCGCCCAACGACGGACCAGGCCGCGCCCGGGCCACAGAGGACCCAGCGCCAGCACCAGCCGTCGCCCCAATGGACAAGCCCTCACGGGGGGAAGCCCCCAAGGGAGCCGCGGGACAAGCAGGCAGGTAACAAGTTCGGTGGGGTGGGAGGGGGCCAACATATCCGGAGAAGGAGACAACGTGTCCGGGAAAAGGAGGTGGGGGGGAGCCGGGAGGTGGAAAGGAGGAAAGGAGGTGTCCGGGGAAAGGAGGTGGGGGGGAACGCTCATACCGCCTCAATGGACAGCTTCGGTCCTCAGACGAGCACCCCCAAAATCCCCCTCCGCAGTCCTGGCAAGCCCCAAAAACAGAAAATTAAAACATGGCAGCAAGCAAAAAATAGGAAAATAAAACACACCAACGCAGCCATCCCGCGTGGCTTCCGCCGCCGCCCGCCATCTTGTTCAGGCTCTGGTGGCAGCGACGAAACCCTGTTTTGCAACAATTTTGGTGGCATAGCGGCAGGATCATGACAATTAATCCAGTAAAGCCTATGGAATTAAACCTCACTATATATGTAGACGAAACATAGCATTTCATGTTTTAAGAGCAACAGTAGTAGATAAGTTTGATGCAATTTTAAGTAAGTAGTCTTGGACGAAATAAGGCTTCTTGTGGAAGAAACGATTGTGTGTAGAAGTCCTGAGAAAATTCCCATATTAATTGGATTGGGACTAGGAAGTGGCAAAGTGATTGCCTTAATAAAACATGAAAAAGTTTTATTTTGGGAGGTTTCGAGAATACCAAAGTTTGGTGGGGAATCTGGGCTCTTTGAAACTGTGGTTGTTGTTGGTTTTTTTTTTTTTTTTTTTTTTTTTTTTGCTTTAGGATTTTGGGTGCCTATCACGTTTTCTCATGCCAGTTCTCTGGTGAAAGAGAGATTGAGTTTAGCTAAGAAAATAAGCCGAATGTACTGGTGAAAAAAAGTTATGTAGTGAGAGGAGTTAAACAGAAGTAAAAAGAAAAGTGCTGGTTGTGCCTGGGAGATGTGTCAAATGGAGATACATGGCATCAGTTGAACAGTCCTCAGCAGGTTGCTGTGCCAAGCTACTAGGGAAACTGACAACAAAGTATCCAATGCGCTGAAAAGAGAAAGCAGGGGGTTTAAAATTAAATCAGTTAACCTACATTATATGTATTTTTGTAGAAATTTATTCATTAAATGCCTTAAAAAAAATTAAATTTAGAACTGGAAAGGGGAAGGGCCAGACAAAGGGAAATTGAATTATAACTAGAAATAAATAAAAGGGAGATGGAATTGGAAATGGACAGATGGCATCAAGAGGTGCAGTTTCAGATTGAAATGAAAAAGCTGAACTTGGCAGCTTTAACAAATTTGTAATAACAACAACTCAAATGAAGAGGGGACACTTAAAATTCATGGCCTTGCTTTTTAGAGAGGCATTTGGTGACCTTTAGGTTTTTTCCTCGCCATCTTGCCAAGTAATTATTTCTATATTTGCTATCTGTTTTATTATGTGTTTGATTTTGTTTTCTTTGTTGTTCCTTCCTGTTAACCGCCTGGAGTTCCTTTGGGAAGACAGGTGGTATAGAAATATTTAAATAAATAAATATAAATGAATGAATGAATGAATACATAGATTTGAACAGGTTCCCTATTTATAAGAAGGGTGACTGCATGGAGACCTTTTTAATTTCATTTGACCCAGTGTGTTTTGACCTTGGCATTAAAGATAAAGAACATATGTCCTACTTGATATCTCAAATAAGCAGGTATTTTAGCAGGAATATATTCACAGATTCCACTAGACTAGAACAATCTCAGGATTATGAGGCTTTTAGAAAATTGCTGTTTACATGCATATGAATTAACCTGAGCAGTTAAGGAAGAAATTATGTTATATTACAAAATTAACAGAAGCAGCTCAAGTAGGTTATAGGTTAGCCATCTTAATAGATGGCTAGAGTAGGAACATGTAAATACTTTGGACAATATGAAACAGGTTATTAGTTTAAAGCAATTTTATTCTATATTAAATTCAGAACTGAGATTCTTGGTGCATGATAACCCAAAAACAGTTCAACAGGCAGTTTAAACTGCAGATACCATAAATGCCTTAAAGGTTCCTAAATTTTCAGAGATGAATTTATTTTGAGGGGGGGGCATTGAGGTGAAAAGAAAAGAATGTTACCACCTGATTTTAAGATATTTTAAACAGACACAAGTAAATGAAACCAATTTTAAATTGCAGAGACATAAGCCTGATAAAACTAGTAATATTGAAGGAAAATCTAATAAGACCTTGACCTAAATATAGGACCTAAATTCACAATCTGTTACTCCTGTGGTGAGGTTGGACATGTCAGAGTAAATAGTGAAATATGTAAAAATAAAAATAAGATTTTCGCTTCTCATCAAAAGAAACAACAAAATGTTGAGGTTTCAACTGACAAAGAAGTTACTGTTATCAATGGAACAGAATTGTTCCCAGAGCCAGTAGAGCAATTCGAGGCAAAGGTGTTACATTTTTATTATATAAAAAGCAATCATGAATTACTGGCTAAATCTGGTGATACTATATATATTAATGGAAATAAATACTTGGGTCTTAAAGTTTCCTGTTCTCAAATAACTATTGTACATCCTGACATTTTAAAATCCAGAGATTTACTTGAGGGAAGAATGATTTAGGAGTAAACCTGGTTATTCTAAAAATGGCTAGGGGAAAGATACAATATAAGAACTGGAATGGGTCACTGGGAAGTAGCTCTGTCAGATCAGATTACAGCAGCCTGTTTAATAGGGCTGGGACTAACTGAAAATATACAGAGTGCTTTTGTTTCAATATGAGCACAAAGTAAAAGTATCACATCTAATGATGCTAATATTGATACTGTAGCAAGTACATCTCAAAATAATGAAGTAAATTTAGAACAACAGGAAAGTACATTGGAGGAAGGCACAGGTACTGTACAAGTAATAACATGTTTATGAGCATAATTCATTCCAGAAACATGCTTGTAAACCAAAACATTCTTATATCAAGGCAAATTTTCCCTTAAGGAATAATGGAATCTCAGACGATTTATTCTGGGGTCCCATAGACCACATACTGTTAACATAATATGCCAAAACTCACAAAAGAAGTTGTCTAGAAGTCCACGTCCACACCGTGGTTTAGGTACCAGGCTGCAGAATCTGCTCTGCTTGGGACTAAGAACTGGAATTTTCGCTGTGTTTTTAATGTGACAATAATAAAGTGCAATTTGTAGCCCTATACAAACTTCACTAGCTTTTCACCGACTGCAAATGGTTTGAAAAACATAAGAATGTTGAAAAAATAAATAAATAAAAATATAAATAAAAAGAAAAACAAGCCCCCAACCTGCACTCCCCTTTGAAAATGTTCCTGGCTAGTGCAAGGGAGACCTCTATTCCTCTTTCATCCCTCTGCTTTGGAGGCTGCCTGAGATAGAATGTTCCAGACAATCACCCACAATCCAGCAAGGGGGTGAGAGAGCCACCATTGGCTCATTTATGATCATGTGACCTGCTCTAGTTCTTGTATCAAGACATTGCTTGTTGATCAAGCCAAACATTTAGAAGAAATGTTTGCTTGTCTTGCAAAACGCTCTTAAACCAAGCTACTCTGAAACCATGGTATTACTGTAGTTGACCCTAATTGATACTGCAAATAGTAATTTTTTTGCCAAGAGCAAAAAGAAGATGAAAGTTTAAAGGAAGGCTTTGAGGTAGTACAAGACCTGCCTAGACTGTTATCACCTGAAAATCCCAAATGTTATATAATGGATAGGGATTTGTTATATAGGGAAATCTTGCTGACACCACATGGAGGTATAGGAGGTACACATAAACAATTTCTAGTTCCAAAGAAATATAGGGAGGAAATTTTTGAAATAGCCCATAAGGATGTATTTGGTGGACACATGGGTACTGCTGGGACAAAACAAAGAGTGGTACAGAATTTTCATGGGCCACAGATGGGAAAACAAATTAAAGTTGTCTGTAAATGTAGTGATATAAGTTAAAGATGTGGCACTGTAAATAACAAAATTAGGGTGAAACTACATCCCTTACCCATTAACACCACACCTTTCCAAAGGTTAGGGTTAGTTACAATTGGAGAATTGCCCAGGGTTAGTAAAAAGAGAAACAAATATATTTTAAGTAATATAGATTTATTGCTCAATATTCAAATACAGCTCTACTGAAGATGAGATCTGGTGCAAAACAGAAAACTAATATAGGTGAAAACATCTTTAGTAATTACTAAAAAGGGAAGAAACTCAAATATATTGCAGGAGCTCAAAAATACAAGATCATATGTGTATGGTTTTAATAAAAGTAAGAATGACAGAGATGATTTTTCAAATGTAGTAAAAATTTTGTCCCATAAACATGCAAACCTAGATAGTGGAAGACAGGGCAATAAAATGGCTATATACTGTAATGTGGAAAATGGATATACTATAAAGACTGAAAATGTTTTGCGTTATAATCCAAACACTTCCATAAGCACTAAAATGAAAGATAAAAATAAAAGAGCTTTTTCTTGATCAAAAAGCAAAGATCTGGACTATAAATGGGAAGAGAAATACTTTAATCCTTCTTTCTGATTGTAATAGTGGTTATAAAGGTCCAGAACCGCTTTTGCGGAATACAAAAGTTGGCAAAGTTCTGAACAAACCTAGTAAAGTTACAGAGGTACTTGATAGAAGTAACTATATCAGTCAGATAAGCATTGTAATCCAAATATACGGAGCGAGATTTACATTACCCACTAAATTGGAGGAGGTTGTACTGAGCCATAAACTGTTTAACATAACAAACATTGATAACTTTAGTGACCCAGCAATGCAAACAATTTGCTGTGTTGAACTCTATGGCAGTGCATTTGTTGTTTTCTGCAGTGTACTGGCTATACAGCTACTTATTTGTGTTGAACTAAAGGTGCGGTGGGAAAACAGGAAGTTTTTTTTTTTAATGACAAAATCTGAAGGTGAACTAGAAGTTTGTGTCGAGAAGCCTAGTGAGTCATCAGTTCAGACTTCAAGAGTTGCAGTGTTATTTGCAATGCTGATATGTGGAAGCTGTGGAGTGACACTGGCTGTATGTTTGCTGTTGCTGTTGTATCTAATATCTGAGATCATTTATGCTGGTGATCAGAAAGAGAAAATGAGTTGGAGATGGATGGAGATCCTGAGTGCAATGATTATGGCGTGTTTGCTGTGCAGGCTTATTGCTGATGTACCTTTTAGAGCTGTTTCAGAGAACCATATTGGTCGACAAGCCAAGGCTGTTGGTGTCAAAACTGGAATAAACTGTGGTGAACTGCTAAAGAGATACTACAGGTTTTGACAATGAATTTACCATGTTCAAACATCGGTATGGGAGATGTATGGTGTCAAGGAGAAGAAAAAGGGACTTTGCATTCACATCATAGTTATCTACATCAGCCAGAAATTACAACCTCGTGAAAGACACTTATCCACAATAGATAAAGAGTGTTTGGCAATTGGTTGGTCAATATTGATCAATATTGAAACTTCAACTTTATTTGTGGGGTCGTAAGCTTACTCTTTGTACAGATAATTCACCATTATTGTGGCTAAATAGTATAAAAACTAATAATAACAAGTTAATGAGATGGGCGTTATTGCTCCAAGATTTTAATATTTTAATTAAAGCTGTTAAAAGTGTCAACAACAGTGTAACAGATGCATTGTCTCAATGCTCCATTGATGATTAGGATGTTCTAATGTGTCAGTAAAATGTACACAGGTAAGATATTACACAGATAGTGTGTATATTATATACAAATTGTGAAAGGGAGAAGGATGTAACAAGTGTGGGTTCGTCCACTCAGGAACCAGTGATGCAAGATGAAGAGAAATGTCTGAGTAGAGAACGTGGGGAAGATGTGAGAGAGCGGAAGTTGAGTGGCGATATAGGAACTGTGGAGGATAACTCCGAAGATATTCTGAAGGAGAGATGGAGCCCTGCAAGGATCACTGCTGGTTTTCTAGCAGTTATTGAGAGGGTGGTGACTTGGGATGTGTTGAAGACAGAGATGGAAGGGTTGAGTATAAAGATGGAGGAAAGGGGTATTCAAACCAAAGAGGAGGAGATAGGAATAAAGATGATGAGAGAAAAGGGAACCCAAACAGATGATTGGAGGGTTATGAGAAGAGATAAGAAGCTACAAGTAGGGGGAAGGTTTGGAGATATGTCAGTAGGATTATATTTCTCCCAGACGAGTGGGGGTTCAGACGGAAAATAGAATGAGTAGGGTCTTATTTAGGGAAGCCAGTGTTCACACAGAAGGGTGCGAGACAGGAAGAGAATTCCGGGGAGAGGGGGAGGTTGTGCGAGGACGGGAGGCAGTTAAGGACGTTAGAGAGGGAGTGCCGAGGAAGAGGGAGGTGCTCCGGAAAATAGAGACAGGATTGCCATTACCAACACCTGAATTTCCTCCACGATATCCTTGGAATGTTAATAATCCAGAGGTAAAAGACAAAAGAGAGGGTCACGCTCCCAATCCGGCAGGATGGATACCCAGCTGGGGTTGGAACCCTCCCCGAAATGTGCAACACCATTGTTGCAGGAGTCATTGCGAGGGTCCCCTGGCGTTACAACTGAAAAATTCCCCCCAAATAAGAGATAGTTCTCAAATAAGAACCCAGTTTTGGAATACCTGTTTTAACCCCTGTTGAAGATTGTTATTATGAAAAGGAAAGAGAAAAGTCAAGATTCGAAATATTCAATAAAAGTTCATTTATTTCACAAGAAATCCATAAGTCTGTACCGAATTCTTCCATAACCAGTCGAGAGGCGGAAAGCGAACCCTTACACAAATATTGTGTATATTTTATTATACACAAATTATTCTAAGGTTCTAACTGGCTAAGTAAGTATTGATTATTAAATAAAATGTAAAATGTTAAGTGTTATGCTTACAATATAATGTTTGATTTTAAGAAAGCAAACCATTTTAAAGTTTACCCTCTTAAAATAAACTGGATGAGTAGGGAGGTATGTAATGAAATGTATATGTGTTTTATGAATATTTATTCACATGATTTGTTCAACCAATCAGATAGCTTGGGGGCAGAACTAGAAGCTACATAAACAGCTGTGTATACGTATGACAGTGCGAGAGGGACCAGTTTTACTTAGAGTAGGACTGTTAATGGAAGGTTTAACGTCCAAATGAAAAAGACTATATGTTATATGCTATTCCTGTACTATAAAGAAAAAGGTAGGCCAAGATAAAGGTTTATTTGAGAATGTAACATCCATCTGCAAAATATTTAATACTGTAACATCAATAAACTTCCTTTGTGTTTCTGAAACTTTACACCACAGAGTCAATTTCTATTATTTTCTTAAATAAATTATTTAGTTTTAAATGGTGGCAGTGACAAAACCCAGGTTCACAAAAGTGACATTTACCCTAAAATTGCTGAAGGAAGTCATTAATCAGTGGTGATTTGCTACTATTGATGATACCATCGCCATTCCATGTATTTTTTTCTGTTCATTTGTACTTCAAGACTTTTTAAAATAGAATAGAATAGAATAAAATAAAATAGCAATTTATTGTCATTGTACACATATGCAACATGTACAACAAAATTACATAAAAACTACCAAACAAACAAACCACCACATACAATCCCACTCTACTTAATATAACAGGGATAGGATAGCCATGTTTAAGTATCTTCAAGCATGCCATATCAAAGAGGGGGCTGGCTTGTTTTCCATGGCTTCAGAGACTAGGACTCAGAGCAATGGTTTCAAATACAGTGGTACCCTGTATAAAGGAATTAATTCGTTCCAAATGAAATTATGTTAAGCAAATTTTCCTTTATACAAATTCCCATAGGAATGCATTGAAAACGGAGTGATCCCATTTTTATGTTGTACGGATTTTCCCCATAGGCGATTATGTTAAGCAAATTTCCCCTATCTCCGGAATTTTTATGTTGTACAAATTTTATGTTATACAAGCTGTTTGTTATACAAGGGTCCATTGTAACAGGAAAAGAGATTCCATTTGAACATTAGGAAAAACTTCATGATGGTTAGAGCTGTTCATCAGTGAAATATGCTACCACGGAGGATAGTAGAGTCTCCTTCTATTGAGATTTTTAAGCAGAGGCTGGATGGCCATCTGTCGGGGGTACTTTGATGGGAGTTCCAGCGTGAAAGGGGGTTGGACTGGATGACCCCTGATGTCTCTTCCAACTCTATGATTCTATGATTATAATGTTAGACCATAGCATTTAACCTAGATACTGCTCTAGGGGAGAAACTGTACTTTAATCTGTTTGTTTTTGTCCTAATTGTCCTGTGCCTTCTGCCTGATGGCAATAGTTCAAAAAACTGATATCCAGGATATGAGGGGTCATTCAAGATTTTAGAGGTCTTCCTTGAACAGCTGGAGCTCTAAAGTTCTGCCAAAGAAAGAAGAAGGCAACCAATGATCCTCTGGGCAGTGTTTATGACCGACCCTTTGAAGCACTTTTCTATCTGCCACTGAGCTACTCACAAAACAAACACAGAGGCAGTAAGTTAGAATACTCTCTACGTAGTGATGGTAGAAGGTCACCAGCAGTTTCTCAGTCACTTGTTGCCTCCTGAGAAGTCTCAAAAAACATAGTCTCTGCTGGGCTTTCTTAATCAACGCTATGGTATTAGCGCTCCAGGTCAGGTCCTCTTTCAAAATAACCCCCTCCACCCCAAATCTACAATCCCTCACCTGCTCTGCACAGTCTCCACCAATAATCAAGGGCTGAATGTCTGATTTTCTTTTTCAATAACCCACTATAACCTCCTTGGTCTTATTGATGTTAAGAATCAAGGAAGTCCTTGGAAACAAAGATCCAGGAAACAAAGAGTAGGTGTCAATGGGAAATTTTCACAATGGAGGGAAGTGAAAAGCGGTGTGCCCCAGGGCTCTGTCCTGGGACCGGTGCTTTTCAATCTGTTCATAAATGATCTGGAGACAGGGATAAGCAGGGAGGTGGCCAAGTTTGCAAATGACACAAAACTTTTCCGTGTGGTAAAAACCAGAGAAGATTGTGAAGAGCTCCAGAAGGATCTCTCCAAACTGGGGGAATGGGCTGAGAAATGGCAAATGCGTTTTAATGTAGCCAAATGTAAAGTAATTCATATTGGGGCAAAAAATCCAAACTTCATCTATCAACTCATGGGCTCTGAGTTATCCGTGACAGATCAGGAAAGAGATGTTGGTGTGTTGGTGGACAGCTCCATGAAGGTGTCTCCCCAATGTGTGGCAGCAGTGAAGAAGGCCAATTCCATGCTAGGGATTATCAAAAAGGCGATTGAAAATAAAACAGCCAACATTATAATGCCATTATACAAAACAAAAGTAAGGCCCCACCTGGACTATTCACCACATCTCAAGAAAGACATAGTGGAACTGGAAAAGGTGCAGAAGAGAGCGACTAAAATGAGGCTAAAACATTTGGGCCTCTTTAGTCTGGAAAAAAGGCACTTGAGGGGGGATATGATTGAGACATACAAAATAATGCAGAGCATGAGTAAAGTGGATAGAGGGAAGCTCTTCTCCCTCTCCCAAAATACCAGAACTAAGGGACATACACTCAAATTGAGGGCTGGGAGAGTAAGAACTGACAAAAGAAAATATTTTTTTCACCCAGCGCATTGTTAGTCTATAGAACTCCCTGCCACAGGATGTGGTGATGGCATCTGGCCTGGATGCCTTCAAAAGGGGATTGGACAGATTCCTGGTGGAAAACTCCATCACAGGTTACAAACCATGATGGAGATGTGTAATCTCCAGGCTTAAAACCAGGGTACTTCAAGGGCCAGATGCAGGGGAGTAGTATCAGGAGACAGATATCTAGTCTCATGCGCTCCCAGACGCATCTGGTAGGGCCATTGTGAGATACAGGAAGCTGGACTAGATGGGCCTTTGGCCTGATCCAGCATGGCTCTTCTTATGTTCTTATGTTCTTATGTTCTTATGTTCTTAAATTGTCATCCTGGCAGGCAGACTTGCCCCCTCCAGAGATGAGCCCCACTACCGTTATATCATATGCAAATTTGATGATTGTATTATTAGGGGGGCATGAGTTTAATCAGAAGTATGAATAGTGAACAATAGAGGACTTGGCACACAGCCCTGTGGAGTACCTGTGTTAAGAATAAAGGCTGACAAAATAGAGTCTCCTGATCTGACCCTCTGAGAGTGATAGAAAGTCCATAATCAAGGACCAGATGGAATAGGAGAATCCAATATCCTTGAGTTTAGATACCAGTTTGTAAGGTATAATTGTATTAAATGCAGAGCTGAAATCTATAAAGGGCATCTTAGATAGGTCCCCCACTGCTCCAAGTGAGTTGGAGCAGTATGCAAAGTAATATCTATGACATCTTCTATAGATCCATATGCTCTGTATGCAAACTTATATCTCTCAAATGTATCCGGAAGACTGGAAATGATGTATGGTCGGACTAGTTGTTCTAGACACTTCACAATGATGGAGGTAAGTACCACTGGTCTATAATCATTAAGGCTATTAATAGAAGGCTTTTTTGGCAAAGGAACAACAATGGAGGACTTCAGACAAGGTGGAATAATAGGCTGGGATAAGGACTGATTAAAGATCTCAGTAAAAAACCCAGCTAGCTGGTCTGCACACTCCTTAATCACATGACCTGGTATGCCATAGGGTCCTGCAGTCTTCCTTGGATTCACAGTTCGCAGGCTGTTTCTCACCTCCTGTTCCTCCACAAAAAGGAAGGGGCTATGCTGGACTGGTGGTTGTGATATGGCTGCCTCTCAAAACAAGCAAATAATTTATTCAGCCCCTCAGCTAACAAAGCATCTCCATTGGTGGGGGTGACATTGTTCAGTAGCTGGTAATTTGCTGAACCCCTCGCCACACTTGCCTTGTGTGGTTACTGGAGAAACAAGCCTCAATCTTCCTCTTATAGCCTGCCTTAGCCTGCTGGATGCCTCTCTTCAAATCAGCTCAGGCAGCAGTGTACTTTAACCCATCAGCAGACTTAAAAACCTTGTTGTTGTCATGAAGAAGACACTTGACTTCTTTCATCATCCATAGTTTCTGATTAGAACAAATCCAAACACGTTTGTCCACCGTGTCTTTTCTTCTGACCTGCTGCACTTACCATAGTCATATTTTTAAAAGAAAACTTATACAAACAAATAAAAGATTTTCTGTAAGGTTATTGTGCACTCTGCGTTATTTTGTGTATGACTGAATGTGCAGTAATTCATAATGGTGCTCAAGAAGCATCTGAAGGATTCATCCTTTCATTTAGCACATCTGAAGCAGTAAATTACAGGTTATATTACAGTATGAAGATTAATACGAAAATAGTCAAGTTCTAAATGACCAGTTCCCAGTTTCAGCATCAAAGTAGTTTTTTTTTTGTAGGTAACGAAAGGAAGTATTTATTTTATTTTATTTTATTTATTAATTCTATTTCTTCATCCCAGTCCACCTCCCTCCCCACAGGATATACAGGTGTTTGGAAGCTAGGTCTCAGACAATTGTTATGTTTCCCTGGATCTCCAGGTGGGTTGAGTGGAATTTCAAGGCAAGGTGGTGCAGGAAAAGGAGAAATATTATTTATGTTAAAATGCTTTTAACATCCCCATCCTTTCTGGGCCCATTTATCCAGAATCCCCTCATGCCCCCTCCTTGCCAGTTCCACCTCTGTGACATTGCAAGGACCCTCTCTTATCAGGTCACTGGGCTCAACCCTGACATGAAAAAAAGCTCTGGCCATTGGTCGCAGGTTATGTCCTGCTATCTGTGAGTAACATGGGAACCCTATTCTCCCATGAAGATTGTCACGTTTGTTAGCAATATATAAAAAGATGTGTAGATGTCATCATATGTAACACAGTCTCTGAGGTTTCACAGAAACTTAGTAGAGATTCCTTAATGATTTGGTTGTAATTTACCAATGGCTCAATATCTTCTCCTGGAGTGTGCCATCGTGTTAGAGTGCATAGTACCCCACAAATGGAAAGTAGCAACTAAGGCAAAACGTTTTGTTTCTGGAGTTCATCCAACAGTTTGTCTAAATAATTGCTTGAATTCCTCTAATGTTTCATGAACTGTGTGATGCCCACCTTGGAAGTATGCAGGGTCTTACTGGGCCATTTGTTTGTTTCTGAAAAAATTATTTGAATGTATAAAGGATCTTACTGGGCCATTTATTTGTTTTTGAAACATTCTTTGAATTTATAAAGGCAGTGCTAAACAAATTATCATTTATGACACAGCAGAGGTCTAGTGCTCTACATGGGGCATTTATGCTTTGTGAAGATAATGACCAGTATAACAGAAGCACAAATGATTTTCAACAACAATTAATTATTATGAAAAATTAACTTTACAAGCTGTACGTGACACAGCATAAACTACTGCAGCTCATCAGGTCAGGGCTGGGATGGGAAAAACAGGTTCTGAAGTTAAACTTCACTCTTTTGCAAGACAACTAGAGCCCTCTGGTGTTTTCTAGATGAACATGCCTCTTTCCCTAATGTCCCAGGGAGAACATAGGAGAGGGTGTTCTCTGTCGCTGCTCCCAGACTTTGGAACTCCCTTCCACAGGAGCCTAGACTTGCCCCATCTTTGCTGCTCTTCTACAAGCTGGCAAAGACCTTTCTTATCAGGCAAGCCTTCCCTGAGTGACTTGGCTATCTGTTTAATGAATGTAGACGAACCTGCATTACTGCTTGGACTGAATTTGTAGCACTGCTTATGTTTTTCCATTTTTTGTTTTCCACCTCTCATAGTGGCAATTATCTTTATATTTGTTTGCTTATTGCCCTGAGCTTTAATCCTTCCTTTTTAATTATGCAATATGCCTCTTCATACTCATTTTTCTTACCTTTGAATATTGCCTTAAATAGCTGTTGTGAGTTTTTCAGGCTGTTTGGCCATGCTCTGGAACACAGGCACAGATCTCTGGGTACAGAAAGAACTCGTAGTTCCCTGAGCTCCTTGCCCTTTGAAGATGCTGGCCACAGAGTCTGGTAAAATGTCAGGAAGAAAAACTTCCAGAACACAGCCAAACAGCCCCCCAAAAACTCACAACAGCTTATCAGATCCTGGCCAGAAAAGCCTTCGAGAATACATTGTCTTAAATGTTCCTTGGCAACTGCTGTATAGTAGGGCTGGGCACAAAATGAAAAACAAAATGCTGTTTTGTCGTTTTGTTAGCTAATGAAATTAAATGAAATGAAACAAAATGATGAAGCAGCAGTTTGTTACAGATGAAACGAAATGGTGTTTTTTTTTTAAAATGAACCATTTCGTTTATCTGTAAAACAGCTTGCTCCCTTACCTGATTGTGTCCCTCCTCCTCCTCCTCCGCCGCTGCTGCCACTGCTGTATCCACCACCCAAGTCGCCACTGGTGCCCCACCAGCTGGCTGGAGAGGGCAAGTGGGCCCGGCCACCGCTGGAGCTGCCACTGCCGGAGCCCCGCAAGCAGGACAGAGAGGGCAAGCATGCCTGCCAGGCAGGCCTACGCCCACCACTGGAGCCGCTGCTGCCACCGCTGCCACCAGAGCCCAGAAGTAGTGGTAGGAGGTGAGTAAAGCAACAAATCATTTTGTTATTATTTTTGTTTTATATATTTTTTTTCAAATTTTCATATGAAATGAAACAAAATGAAATGTGGTTGTGTGTGTGTGTGTGTGTGTGTGTGTGTGTGTGTGTGTGTGTGTGTGTGTGTGAGAGAGAGAGAGAGAGAGAGAGAGAGAGAGATGGAACAAAATGAAGCACAATTTTTCTGTTTCATGCCCGTCCCTATGGTAGAGTAATCCCCTGCTTATTGTAAGGGTTAGTGACTTCCAACAACTTGTTCCTTGAACCCAGTGTATTATCAGAATACACAGTATATCAATGTTGGAGGAAAGACCCTGAGCTTTATGGGGGAATGGAGGGGAGGTCTTTTTTGGTATCAGAAATTCAAACTACTTAATTAATTTGGAATTTCCACTTTTATCAGTTCAGATTGCTGACCTTCTTCTTAACCCTGTGGCTGCATGAGCCATGGATGACTCGGTGTGGCGTTGCTCTGCCTGGTGGGAAGAGCAGCCCCTTGTTCCAGCCCATGGTTAACTCTGAAATCACAATTATAGCCCTGATTAGGAGGGCAACTAAATGGTCAAATACCATGGGAAGTTGTTCCGGTTATCAAGAGGATAGTTTATTATTATTATTATTATTATTATTATTATTATTATTATTATTATTATTATTATTATTATTATTATTATTATTATTATTGTTGTTGTTGTTGTTTAATGTCTCCATGACATCTGAGACTGATCCAAATTTATACAAGGTGTAGAATTTTCTTTGCCTCCAGAGGGCTACAACTTTTTAAAACAGGGTTCTCCTCCCTCCTTTGCAAACATTATTGTAAAGATTAGGTGAGATTTTTGTAATGCCAACATCTTTTCACCTAAACCATTTCCTATTTTTCTGTTTTAAAAAATATCTTCCCTCCAGGGTGGGCATGATGTGCAGGAGGGGGAGACATGCAGAAGCAAAGGGCTGTGAGTAAGGGTAGCTGTGAAGCTGCTTTTTCATGTAAAACTTGGACACACTTCATAGTCTCACAATACAGATACAGAATAGTAAAAATGTGAACAGTAATATTGCAAAATACATCATGAGTAACAACTACGAATGCTTCCATTTGGGATCACCTCCTTTCCACCACTCATGTGGTGGAAACCACCATGCCTTACTTTCAAGTAACATACAGGAGTTACTGACCTCTGATCATATATAGTTTTAAACAAGTTTAAGCTGTGAATCAAATTGTAGGAAAGCCAAATCGTTCCAATTCAGCTCTTCAAAGTACCCACACTCTCAATCCGCTTTTGCCAAATGGTCTAAAGATCGCTAACAGGCCTAATAAATATGCACAGTCAACTGTTACTAAAGATTACATCAACATGATTCCTATATTGGCACGTAGAGGTGGTCATGAAGCAGAAAACTGAAGGTTTGGTTCATTCTGTTTTGGGCCCACCTTTGTTTCGGTTCAGTTCGGCTTTGTACAAATTTTAAAAAATATTTGCACGAACCAAAATGAGCAGCAGCAGCAGCAGGGGCTTTTGAGGTGCTGGCTTGGGGCCAGCGCCTAGGGTTTTTTTTTTTTTGTTTTGTTTTTTTGTTGACCGGATTGCTCCTGGGACTGGGTTGGCACTTGTTTGCTTGCTTGCTTGTTTGTTTGTTTGTTTGTTTGTTTGTTTGTTTGTTTTTTAATTTTAGGTCGCCGACCACGCAGCCCCTGGGGCCAGGTTGGCACTTGTTTATTGATTGATTGATTGATTGATTGATTTTGTTTGTTTGTTTTTGAGTGCCAGCGCCTCTACAGGCAACAGGTTCCTGGAGTTTCTAGGACCAGGAGGACTTTTAGTGGCAGTGATGATGAGGTAGAAGTGGGTAAAGAAAAACAAAGCAAACAAAACAGAAATTTTCATATTTTTTAATGGGTTGGTTCGTTATTCATTTGTTAGCTAACAAAATGAATAACGAATAATGAAATGAATTAAAGTTCATTTTGTGCCCATCTCTAATGGCAAGTCTTGGATTAGATGCTTCTTTGTGGAAACTTCCAATTGTGTAATTCAGTGACAATGTAACCTTGAACACCTCATATTCTTTTTGCTGACTCCATGGAATTGTATGATGGATGTTAGATGAATTTGCAAAAACATTATTCAAATTTTTATTGTATGCCATTTGGCAGACCACTATCCATTTCTTACAAGTATGCACTAGTTTATAAATGCATGTTTTACTATCTTGCTGACTCTCCAAGTCAGAGGCTGTAATATTTGTGTACAATCAATATCCTATCTGGAAAGAATAAAGTGGAGCTTTTCTGTGGTTCAGCCAAGAGCGAGCATATTTTGCAAGTCTTATTGAGGGGCCCTGTCTCAGTGTCCTCTCTCCATACCCAATAGGTTTAATCCTTTAGGTCAAATTGTGTCCTGGATTATACTCTCTACATTAACTGTGCAGAATTCAAACTCTGCCAGATTTGGCCTTGTATTAGTTGCCTAGGCAACTATAACAGATGATGTAGAATCAAACACCCTTCTGCTGTTTGTAACTAGTAAGATGGTGTCAAAAATATGATGGTCACTCCTCCTCCTCCTCTTCCTCCCCCCCCCCAGTGCTGTTTAAGTATAATAATATCTGGCCTTCATTCTTCATACATTGGTAGGAAAAAAACTGAAACATTTGCATTTTTATTCCTTCTCTCTTCCTCCTTCCCTCCCTCTTTCTCCCCTTACCATGGTGTGGTAATTTATTTCTTTTCTGAACTGGTAACAATAAATGTGTTGTGCCCCCAGCAGACTCGATTGCACAATTCACGTCAATATAATGAGACCTGGAAATGATCTTTGACACATTTTCAATTATTATTTTTCAGTGATAGACTTTCTTTTCTTCCTTTGCAAGACAACATTATGTGAGTTCTGTAAAAGCACAATGTTCCTTTGTTTTGCAAACAGGTCTATGATGGTTCTCATTAAAACTAATTACACTGTTAGATGCGAGTGTTTATGTAATTATTTAATTTACTTTCATTTTTCAAAGGTGTCCTGCATATAGAATAATTTCTTCCATCTTATTTTGCTGCAGATCAGGTAGTGCAACTGGGACTGCTCAGAAAGGAAGGTTCAGGAAAGAGAAGGAAGTAAATTGGGGCGCCGTTCTTCGATACCAAACCATAAAAGGAGCAATATAGTATATGCAGTCCAATGCAGTGAGGAGTGTTCAGACTTCTACATTGGAGAAACTAAACAGCCATTAAACAGAAGGATGCCCCAGGAGGGGCAACAGGTCAGGACCAGAATCAGCAGTACACCTCCATTTGAAGGACAAAGGGCACTCTTTCAAACATGAGGATGCACACATATTAGACAAAGAAGAGAGGTGGTTTGAGAGAGGAGTAAGGGAAGCCATTCATGTGAGCATTGGAAACCCCTCCCTGAACAGAGGTGGGGCCTCAGGCATAGTCTATCTGCTACTTATCAGGGTGTGCTTTCCAAAGTACCCAGACAAATCAAAAAGCCTTCACCACCAAGGCCATAGCTAAGGACCCATTCTTGATAGGGTTCAGCACCTTAGGCCATTGTTCACCTTGAGGCTATGGATACTATTGTCTCCCTAACGAGCCTATTTAGGCCACTGTTCATCTTATGAGCCTAATTCAGACCAGGGTGACAAGAGCTCAAAGCTGACTATAAGATGGAGGATTTGCACTAGCTGTATTCAGACCAATGAAGCTGTTTGGATGAACAGCGAAACGTTTCTATCTCTCAAAAAAGAAGTCCAGTAGCCATGACTCAACTTCCAGACTTTCTTCTCTTACTATTTGATACAAGGCAAAGGTTGCTTTCAAGATAAGGCTGGGATAATTTGTGTTGTTTTATTTCATAGCATGTTGTGCCCTTCCTCTCTTCCCTGTGCAGACAGACACACAAAGAATTGCTAGGGGGAGAGGTGGTTGTCACTAAACTTGGAACCAGGCATTTACCGTACCCAACTGACACACATTTTCATTTCCATGCCTGCTAGGCCATTCCTGTGATACTTTGAGTTACAAACGCCCTGACCTACAAAATGATTGAGTTAGAATCATAGAATCATAGAGTTGGAAGAGACCTCAAGTGGCATCCAGTCCAACCCCCTGCCCTGCACGAATCCCCATCAAAGTACACCCAACACAATATTCATATTTAGAATAATAGAGTTGGAAGAACCTCAATGACCATCCAATCCAAACCCCTGCCATGCAGGAACCCCCATCACAGTATTTCTGACAGATGGCCATCCAGCTTCTGCTTAAAAACCTCCAAAGAAAGAGACTCCACTACCATCGTTGGCAGCATATTCTACTGCTGAACAGATATAACTGTCATGAAGTTCTTCCTAATGTTCAAATGGAATCTCTTTTCCTGTAGTTTGAAACCATTGCCCCGAGTTCTGGTCTCTGAAGCCATGGAAAACAAGCCAGCCCCCTCTTCAATATGACATCATTTTAAATATTTAAACATGTCTATTGTATCCCATCTCAACTTTTTTTTGGAAGACTAAACAGTCCAAGATCTCTGCTGCTACTCATAAGACCCTGAGGCACCCCACTGGTCACTCCTCTCCATGCTGATGAGAAGCCATTTACAATCACCCTTTGCATATGACCAGTCAACCAATTACAGACCCACCTAACAGTAGCATTATCTATCCTATATTGTACTAACTTCCTTGCAAGTATGTCATGAGGAACCTTATTGACGTCCTTACTGAAATCTAGATAACCAACATCCACCACATCCCCTCATCCACCAGGCCTGTAACTTTATCAAAGAAGGAGATCAAATTGGTCTGGCATGAGTTGTTTTTAAGAAATCCGCATTGACTTCTCATAATGGCAGCATTGCTAGTTAAATAATTACAGACTGCCTGCTTATTAATTTGTTCTAGGATCTTGCCAGGAAATAAGTCAAGCTGATTGGGTGGTAATGATTTTCCCCAATTTTTTGAAGATAGTGACAATATTCACCCTCCTCCAATCTATAGGGACTTCCCCTCTTCTCCAGGATTTCTCAGGTATTATTGCCAATGGTTCTGAAATTACTTCCGCCAGTTCTTTAAATACCCTTGGGTGTAATTCATCTGGCCCAGGAGACTTAAAATCATTTAGGGTTTACAGGTGTTCCTGTACTACCATCCTACCTATTCTATCTTGCAATTTCCATCTTATCACATTTACTCTTCAACCTGACTGAACTCCTTTTTTCCTTTCTCGAGAAAATGGAGGCAAAGACAGTGTTGAGTAGTTTTGCCTTTTTCCTGTTTCCTGTTAATAACTGCCTATCATCATTTCCTTATTTTTCCTTTTGCTGTAGACATAACTTTTTAAAAGGCCTTTTTAATATCTTTAATCTCTCTAGCAACTCTAAGCTTTTCTTATAATCCACCTGTATATACTGGCTATTTGTTGATATTCCTCTTTTGTATATTTCCCATTTTCCATTTCCTGTACATGTTTTTATATATATTTACCTGACTTTAAAGTTCTTTAGTCAACCATTGGTTTCCTTAGACATCTCCCTTCTTCTTCTTCTTGTTGGAACCATTTTAGATTGTGCCTTCAATATCTCCCTTTTAAGGAACTCCCATCCATCTTGGACTCCCTTCTGTTTCCGTGCCTTGGTCCATGGAATTACAGCCAATAATTCCCTAAATTTACAAAAAATGGCTTTCCAGGATCCTTGTCTGGCTCTTACTTAGCTTCTCCTCCCCACTGCATAACAAATTCCAAAAGAACATGGTCACTTCTATGTAAAGATCCCACCACTTCCACCCCATTTAAAAGGCACTATTAGTTAAGATCAGATCTAAAATTGCTGTTCCTCTTGTTGTCTCCTCTACCTTCTGGGCCATGAAATTGTCTGCAAGACCATTTCGGAATTTATTAAACCTTGCATTCTTAGCTGAGTTAGATTGTCAACATATATCGAGATAGTTAGAATCTCCCATTAGTACAACATCCCTCTCTCTTGACTATGTGGTCATCTGCTCAAAGAAGGCATCATCCAACTGCTCTCCGAAATGACATTCGTCCCATTATTCTCCCCCTTAATTCTCACCCAAATACTCTCATCCTGACTTCCCAATTGTGTATCCTGTATTTCTTCAGCAGCATAAAAGTCCTTAATAGATAAGGCTGCTACTCCTTTTTTACTAGTTCCATTCCTCTGAAACAGGTTATACCCTCCAATAACTACATTCCAATCATAAGTCTCATCCCACCAGGTTTCAGTGATGCCAATTATGTTATATTTATTTTTTCTGTTTTGGGAGTTCCAGCTCCTCCTGTTTGTTTCCCATGCTTTGCACATTGGTATAGAGACATTTAAGGCTGTGTGTTCCTCTTGCAAGCCCTTTGTTTAACCTGTTTTTTCCTTGCAATTTTGGTCTGGAATACTCCTCCTGTTCTTACTGCATTATTTGGGGTATTCCCCACCACTGCTTCTGAATTTCTATCCTTAAGAAGATTTTCTCCCTCCCTCTGAGAACTCAGTTTAAAGCTTCCCTTCTTAAAATTTCAATCCTCCTGGCAAAATATTTCTAACATTAGTGATGAGGTACACCCCATCCTCTCCCAAGAGCTCATTTCATGAAATATCAAACCCTGGTCCAAGAAGCCAAATTGTTCCTTCCAGCACCATCTGCATAGCCAATTGTTCACCTCTGCTATTATTATTTCCCCTCAAGGGCCACATCCTTCTACAGGGAGGAGAGATACAATTACCACCTGTCCATCCAGGTCCTTTAGCTTCCTACCCATCTCTTCATACGTCTTTATGATGTCTCGAAAGCCATGTTTTACTGTATCATCCATTTCTACATGGACCCAAAAAAAGGGGTTAGAATCAGTGGGCTTGATGAGTCTTGTCAGTCTCTTGGTTACATCCCAGACCTTGGCTCCAGGGAGACAGCAGACTACTCAGTTCATTTTGTCAGGTTTGCAGATGATCGGTTCTGTTCCTCTAAGAAAAAAGTCCCCAACCACCACCACTTGCCTCCTTTGAGCCTTGGTGTGCTGGAGGATCCTGAGTCCTCTGTTCAAGGTCTTCAGGCTGACCTTGCTGCTCCTGCTGCTGTTCTGATCCCTGGGGAATAAGGGAATAATTGAACAAGTCGAAAACCATTGTGAAGTTGCAAGCTCTCTGTCTGGTTACTAGTTTTATTTTTTTAATTTCTAAAAATGACTGTCCTCCAAGCTTCCATATCCTGTATTTGTGAAGTGCCCTAGTCCTGAGTGATATTTTCCCTGTCTCCTGTGTCGATGAGGGTCCTCTATGCTTCCTTCAAAAAACTTCCTGCCCCCTAATGGCGCAAAGATTAGACACACAGGCTTTGAGCTGATGGATCTTGTCCTTTAAGAGGGCCACTAACTTGCACTTGGAATAGAAAAGTTATGAATAGAAAACATCAGGTATAGGAAAATTTTGAGTTACGAAAAAAGCCTGTTTTTTTGAGTTACAAAAGGGGAAAGGAAAGGAAACATTACTTTTTCAAAATGGCTCCTGCTTGTTTACAATAGCAGTACTGACATCTTGTGGCCACCTGACTACAGTGCTGCTATTGGGAAGAAGAAGGAGCCATTTTGAAAAGGGAGGCTGAGAACTGGGGCTTCTGTTTTTTAATGACCTGCATGAAAATACCCCAGTTTGGAAATATTTGGCACCATTTGGGGGACTTTGGGGACTTCTGGTGGATTTCTCAAATGGTTATAAAGTAGGTTGCTCATCTTCTGTTGTTTGATTTCCTGTTAACTGTGCTTTCTGCTTTCTGGTGTGTGTGTGTGTGATTTCCCACTTAGAATGAATTAATCTGTTTCCAATGCATTCCTATGGGAAAACAAATTTTGAGTTAAGAAAATGCATTTGGAATGGATTAATTTTGTAACTCAAGGGACCACTGTATGTTATGTGTGTTTGTGTGTGCAAAGATTATACTTTTGAAGTCTGTGTACTTTAGTAGGCAACACACATCAGACCTCATGCAGTGAGTGAGCCAATTTGGGGGGGGGGGAGGCAGGCATAGCTGGATGCACTTTCTGCAACCGTCTGCCACTGGTAGGTAGGGATACAGTGTATTCATTTCTTGGTGTGGCAATACGGGCTTCTAAGCTGATAGCACTGAATAGATCCTTAGCAGTAAAATTACAATTTATCAGATACAGTTGAGTAAGGGGCACTGAAGTCTGAAAAGTCAGATCCTGTAGACACTCCCCTGTCTAGTTGAACAAAAGCTCTGTTCATGTTATGCCAGATGACAACAAACTGCCTTGATTCTGCTCACAGTTTTCACCTTGTTTGTGATTCTGAGGGCATAGGCCTGGTATACATAGTTCCTTGATTTTGCTTTCATTCTAAATAATATTTTTAGTATTGTGCAAGTGATTCAGCATGCCTTAGGTTTCTCTGCTCATCTTCTTCTCTAGTATTGTCATGAACAGGTAATTAATACATCCACATTCTAATTTAAACTAAAACTAGAGTGAGCATTGATTTGTTTAAATTTATGGCTCAAACCCTTTTTGCATAACTATACATGATTAGTTATGCAGGGTGATGGGTCATGGCAGCTGCAGGATGGGAGGAGGAAGTCCTTAATTATCAAAAATCATTCCCTGCCAAGTAGTATTTGGCAGCAGCAGATTTTGTTCACGAAAGACTTCCTTCTGTCATGGGGCTTTCATGGTTTATACACGATGAAAGGGATTACATGGTAGTTGGAAAACTGGCAGGACATAAGTAGGAAGTTTTTAATTATAGAGGGGAGCCTACCCCAGTTGATGACATCATTATCTTGCAAAAGGTATAAGTTACACAATGGGATTTCAGCTATTATTCATTCAAATAAGCTAAGACCAAACCACAGTTATTTTGATGTGGCTACACTGTATGTGTGGGAAAAATTGAAACCCTAATCTGTTCTAATGAATATTAAGCCATAGTTTAGTGTTGCACATTTTAAAAAGCATTATGTCCAACATGGAAACATTACTGAGGCTGATGAGTTGAGGGATGGAACAACTGGGCATGTACAGTAGGACCCCCGTATCCACTGATTCATTATCCACTGATTCAGTTATCCACGGTTTGCAGAGGAAAAAAATTAAATAATTCAGCAGCAACAAAGCAAGCTGTTGTCACAAACAGCAGCTGTAAAGCAAGCTATTGTCACAAACAGCAGCCATAAAGCAAGGTACTGTCTCAAAACAGCAGTCATAAAGCAAGCTACTGTCAGGAAACAGCAGTTTGGAGGTGGGTGGGCAGGCATTTTCTCTTATCCATGGTTTTCATTATCCACAGGAAGGCCTGGAACCAATCCCCAGTGGATACCGGGGTCCTACTGTACAGTCTTTCTTACTCAACAGTGTATTCAATGTGCAGGCTCAAAGAAGAGCATCCATGTTTTATCTTACGTTGAAGAGGTTTTTGAAATAATTATTTCTGTAATATGTCTGTGTTGTCGTGAGTACAGTGTGAGTTGTTTTAAAAAGAAATTTGACATCAACATTGTGTCACAATGTTAGAACAAATGAAGTTGTTTCCTGGTATAATCGTGTGCCTATTGTGTGATCATATGGTTTGATCTCATGACACATTGTGACTCAGATGTAATAGGAAAAACTGCCTTGCCTAGCTACTTTCAGCAATCGCACAACATTTTCTTTTAAATGCAAAATGCTTCTTGTTATTTTATTTTCTCTAGCCTGTTTTCTTCTGATGCTCCACTTTTTTATTTGTAAACAGATTACAACATATGTTAACAATTATAATGACACCATGAGGAATAGTACAAAAAAAATCTCAAATTAAACTGTTGCAACAAAAAAGTCACAAGGAAACATTATTCACAGCATACAAAGCGCTTCAGTGGCTAAACAGAACTCTTTTGCTTTCTCTTAGATGGCACTGAAGGATCTTATTGTGCTTAGAGGTGGAGGAAAGCTCCCCTCATACCAAGTGTATGCAAGCACCATCTATTAAAATCATTTCCCTATGCACCTTTGTGACTCACAGGGAATCCTTGTGACTCTTACAGTGCATCAAGGCAATTTTCTAAGGATTCAAAAAGTGTCACAGGCATGGCAAGGAGGTGAGGGACCTATACTACTTCCTCCCAATTTGGTATTGCATGGTCCCATAATTCAATCTGGGGTGGTGGTGGTCCTGCTGAACTAACTATGGGACTAGGACTCCTTCAGTTCCAAAGAATCTCTAACAGCCTCTGTGCCAATCAGGAAATAGGTTGATTCTTTCTCCACCCTCTTTATTTCTATGCACATCTTAAGCCTTTCCTTTCTAGGCCATCCATTCCATCCTGAATCTCAATTTGTTACAGCGCCCTCTACTCAATTCTTTCAAATTTTCTTTTTCACAAAATAATATTTTATTGAATTTTCTAAACATAACAAGTTAAAACAAATGCATTGCTTGTGTGTTGTCATGTTACATAGTTCAAATACACATATTTTCCCAACATTTCAGCCCAAGTGTTTGGATTATTCCAAATTTATATGTTTCTTTTTCATCGTTTCCATCTTCATCTAGTAAAAAAGGTAAAAATAACAAAGTACAGTATTAAGATAGCCTATTTAATCTTAATTATTTAATTTACTAAGCACCTTAAAATCTGTCTAGCTCAATATATGATAGGCATACATTTATACCTGTTTTCATCTAGTACAAAGGGTGAAGA
Source organism: Phrynocephalus forsythii (assembly GCA_029282475.1). Classification (NCBI taxonomy): domain Eukaryota; kingdom Metazoa; phylum Chordata; class Lepidosauria; order Squamata; family Agamidae; genus Phrynocephalus; species Phrynocephalus forsythii. The sequence continues at coordinate 141,173,937 of JAPFRF010000010.1, forward strand.
TAGTAAGTTTGACTTAAGATATCCTATCTAGTCTATAAGATTTAGTAAAAAAATATACATCATCAACCCATTATATTTTATCTATTCCCCTACATTCTATCAGCTTTCAAATATTATATAAATATGGCTGAGACTAATACTTAATGGGCTATTAAAAAGAGTTATATCTTGGCCTCTCAGTTTTGTAATGCATTTAAAATTTTCTATTCTTGGCTAGTATATTCCTCTTTGAAGTCAGACACATTAACATTTCACCTGGTAGTCCCCCTCCCTTTTCCATTTTCACATCTTAATATTCGTTTAATATTTTAAGGATGGCACAGATACAAAAAACAGATTTCTGTACTAGAGTGACCTGTCTGGTTTAGCAAATATAAGATTAGCGTGACAATAATCTTAAACTGGTCTATTAAAGTACATATTTCCATTCACTGGTTTCCATTACTATCAATTATAATCAATTAATGATCAATAGTAGGTAATAGGTAATAGGTGGTGTCTCTCCAATATACCAGACAACCAGGGCTTCAAAGGCACACCATCATCAGCCAAACACAAAAACAGACCTTCTAAGTAATTGACTCATTAAACCAAATTTTGATTTTTCCTGATAGATCCATTGCCCCAATGAACCATGCATATATGTTGATTCCCATCCTCTCGAGACTTGACGTATGCAAACATCCTTCTTGTGAAGTAGAAACTCGGTTGCACACTCCTCTCCCAGTAAAGCTAGGTTGCACTCCTCTTCAAAATTTCTGTGTTCTGCTGTAGTTTCATGTTCCAAACAAAATCAATTTTGGGATTCTCCTCCACCTCTTCATCAGGTTCAAGAGAAAGTTCAGTTTCCAAAGCAGGGCCAAGCTGCATCTTCTCCGACTTCTCTAGGCATTGCTCCTGAGTATCTCCCACAGTGCTGTTCTGTGAATCATACACTTGGGAATTAGGATTAGTGCTCTGATCTAGCTCCCCGTTCCACTCACAAACAGGTTCAGAAGAAAGTTCAGCCTGTAAATAGTCCAATATTCTTTGCATTATGAGGAGCAAATCATCAATTTGTTGGTCTGTCATTGTTTCCAAGCTTATTCTTATCCTTGTGATCGCTTATAAATCCCTTCAAAGGGTTAATATTTCAGTTGTATTGAGCTTCAAGGAGGGAGGGCGTGGGAGAGAGAGCAGGGAGAGAAAGGAATGTTCCAAGTCTGGTATCTAGAGTGTTTTGGAAACATTAAGCATTTAGTCTGTCCAAGGTCAGAGACCGCTGCTTTGCTGCACACACTGTCTCTGTTTATATATTGTAAAAGGGAGCTCTTTCCCCCCGTTCAAAGTGATTTACCAGACGAAAATGCCGAAAACACAATGCAGTAATCAGAAAAATCACTTCTATGTTAGCATCATGAAGTAATTATTTATTCTCCCCTCATAATTGTAGCTGCTACTTTGGGAGGGGGTTATTAAAGCATTGAAGAAGCTTAAGAAGCTTAATGAATAACGGAACCAGGGTATCTCTCTCTCGTAGAGTGATGGGGTAAAGCAGAGAAAAAGGACACTGTTTTACTCACGGCAATAAAGATTCAGGTTATTTACATACTCCGGAGCCTGCAGCTAAAGACTGTTCACCATAACAGCTGCCGGACTTCCCCCAGGAGGGAGATTGGGCTATTTCTGGAACTGTGAAGTCTGCCACTGCATTCTTCACAGCCCCCAGATGCTGCCTCTCTTTGCCCCCCCTCCAAGGGGGCTAACCCTTACCAAGGGTCCTGTTTTTCTGGGGAAATTCGGCTTGATAAGCCAGAGGGCTTATCAAGGCGTCTCGCTGCGGCAAACTGGAAGCAGGAAGTCTCAATTCTTTCGAATGTTCATGGGATAAGGGTGGCTCCCTGACAGATTTTTTAAAAAAATACTTCTGTATAATATGAGGGTCTTCAAATGTCTGTATATTACTTTTTTTCTTGTGTCTGTGTGTTGCCATTTTGGTCATATATTGGCAAACCATTGTCTCTGAAGTTAGGAATATGGGACAAAATGGTTTATTTGTTTCCAACCCATCTCCTTATCACATAAGCTATGCTAAGTTACTAGGACTCAGTACAATTGTGCTTTGACAGTTAAATAACTTTGAATGCATCATGTTGAAATCAGTTATTAATTCATACCAGGTACACCTTTGGAATGTTTTTTCTTACAATTTGACATGAACTCAGCATATGAAGAGCACACCTTATGTAGAACAAAATGCCACAATTTACCTAGACTGTTTTTTTTTAATAATATGCAAACATTGTAAAAGAGAACATTCCAGTTGATTGGGGCTAGTCTCTTTTCTTTCTTCTGTGGTGCTGCATAGATATTCCAGGGCAGCTGTGTTGATAATCATCCCCTTTCTTTCTACATCCATTTCTGCTTATTCTCTTAATTTGAGTCACATTTTGAAAACCTTATCTGCAGAATGAGATTTTTGCAATGCCTTCTGAAATGATTGTTCTTCATCATATTATTTGCAGTTGGCTTAATTGCACACTGTGTTCTTTATTCAAAAACTAGAATGCATCATAGCAGGGTTGTCCAACTTTGAACAGCCCATGGTCTACTTTAAACTGCCAAACGTTCCCATGGTCTACTTACAGAAGCGAGCACATGCGTGTGCCACCTGGCCAGCAGCTCAAGGAAGTGGTGCTGGTCCCTGCTAAGGCTCCTTGCTTCGCTGGTACTCTGGATTAGGAAGGCGGAGACTCCTATGGAGGAGCCAACTGAGGGGGCGTGGTTTGGTGGCAGAAGGTAAGGTAAGGGAACAATTCTGGACCAAAAGTCTGGGAGGGTGGGTGGGCCAAAAAAAATATTTTTCGAACATGCTGCCGCTGGTGGATGATCGGAAGGCTGGCAGGAATCTGGTGAGCTACTTCTAACGGCCCCACAGACTACCAGTCGCCCATGGTCACCACGTTGTGCAGGCATGCATTATAGCATGCACAGCTCACTTGTGCACTTGGCCTCTCATCTCCAACCCTGCTTTTTGCACAATGATATTCTCACATTTACTGCCTGTTTTTCACACTAATCTGAAATAGTAAATGTGCCCCCTTTCCCATTGCAAGCTGAATCTCCTAGTATTCTTGGCATCCCCATCAATATGTTATATTCCTAGGTACTATATACATATAAGTTACCTAGAAAAACATTAATTCTACCTGATGGAACTGAAACAGTGGACCTGTTCCATAAACTGGATGTCCAAATCTGCCATGACAGGTTTTTAATAACATAATCAGAGAGAAATCTTGAAACAGAATGTGGATCTCTTGTGTTTCTTCATCTTCTTCTTTTGTGGTGGCAGGAGGGAATCAAAACATTTCTCATCACAGAGCAACAGTGTCAAGGGATTTGAGAGAAACAACTGTCAGAACAGCTGTTTTTAATGGAGACTGGGACTTCAATTTCACCATCCATCTGGTAGAAACTATACATGGGAAATTTTAGCTACCATCCATTGCTCCCATAATGAGATATTCATATTCAGTATTCTTTTGTATTCCATGATGTCATAGCATTCAGCACAGATATTGAAGTCAGGGGGCATTATATCTAGGAAGAGAATAACTTCTGAATTTTTGCTAAAGAGGATTTTAAAAGTAGATCTGGGGGGGCACTTAAACATGAAAACAGTATCTGATAAGATTTAAAGGGTTTGATAAGACCTAATAAAATTAGGGAGCTGGTGTAATCCAGTAAATATAATGTCAGATTAGGACCCCAGAGAGCAGGGTTTAAATCCTCACTTGACCATGAAAACGCACTGGGTGTGGGCAGGCAAGAGCCTAGTCCTGCTAAGGCTCTCCATAAGTTGTCATCTTCTTGACAACACCTAACACTTATGAAATTGGTTAGGGAGCATTTGCAGGGCTGGAGCCAAATTGCACTTCAAGGAATATGCAAGAAGTATTTAGAGAGTCATGCACAGGGAATACTTTTGACTGATGCCTCCAAAATGTTTAATTAGATTATTTGTTTGTATTCACTTTATTCATACTTCAGTTATGTTTGTGGAAATTCTCAGACAGATTCTCAGTCATCCAGATGAGGTTTTCTGGGAATTGAGTCACGGCAACTGAACTTCTTCTGGGATCAAAACATTTTATTACTCATCTATGTAGCTACTTCAGTTGTATTTCAGTTACTTTATTCTTAAACATCATGATTTCGATCATGTTTTTCAGCTTTGTTAAATTTCCTGAACACCGCATTTCTAATGGAACAACTGAATGAAATGTACCCTAAATATAACATAACTTATTATAACATAACTTAATCATGCTATTTTAGAGTTCCAGTAGACACAGACATAGACAGAGACAGAGACAGAGACATAGAATCATAGAGTTGGAAGAGACCTCAAGGGCCATCTAGTACAACCCCCTGCCATACAGGAACCCCATCACAATATTTCCAACAGATGGCCATCCAGCCTCTGCTTAAAAACCTCCACAGAAGGAGACTCCACCACCCTTTGTGCCAGCATATTCCATTGCTGAACAGCTTTAACCGTCAGAAAGTTCTTCCTAATGTTCAAATGGAATCTCATTTCCTGTAGTTTGAAACCATTGCCCCTAGTCCTAGTCTCTGAAGCCATGGAAAACAAACCTGTTCCCTCTTCAATATGACCTCCTTTCAAATATATAAACATAGCTATCATATCCCCCCTCAGCCTTCTTTTTGAAAGGTTAAACACTCCCAGCTCCCTAAGCCGTTCCTCATAAGACATCTCTTCCAGACCTTCAACCATCCTGGTAGCCCTCCTCTGCACCCGCTCGAGGTTGTCAACATTCTTTTTAAATTGAGGCGCACAGAACTGGACACAGTACTCCAGGTGGGGTCTGACCAGAGCAGAATAGAGTGGTACTATCACTTCCCTTGATCTAGACACTATGGTTCTGTTGATGCAACCAAGAATTGCATTGGCTTTCCTGGCCGCTGCATCACACTGCTGACTCATGTTCAATTTGTGGTCCACCAAGACTCCCAGATCCCTTTTACAGGTACTATTCTCCAGCCAAGTATCCCCCATCCTATATCTGTGCAATTAATTCTTTTTACCTAGATGCAGCACCCTACATTTCCCTCTGTTGAAATCCATTCCAGATGCAGCACCTTTTGGATTTTCATCCTATCATTTCCCTCCCAGTTTGGTTGAAATTTAATTAGCCATTCCATTAAAGCTTTGATATTGCCACTGGACCCAGAACTCTAATCTGTCAATGAAGAGAAGCCCACTTTGATTGTGACTAACCAATAACAAATCCACCTAACAGCAATCAATCCCAATTACTAACTGGGGAACCTTATCAAAGGCCTTACTGAAGTCCAGATAAGCAATATCCACAGCATTCCCCTCATCTATCAAGCCTGTAATTCTATCAAAGACAGAGATCAAATTAGTCTGGCATGACTTGTTTTTAAGAAACCCGTGTTGACTTCTTGTAATGACAGCACTGTTTGTTAAATAATTGCAGACTGACTGTTTAATAATCTGCTCTAGGATCTTTTCAAGCACTGAACTCAAGCTGACTGGGTGGTAATTATTTGGGTCCTCTTTTTTCCCCCTTTTAAAAATGGGGACAACATTAGCCCTCCTCCAATCGATGGGGACTTCCCCTGTTCTCTAGGACTTCTCAAAGATTATTGCCAATGGTTCTGAAATTACTTCTGCCAGTTTTTTTCATATCCTTGGGTGTAATTCATCTGGCCCAGGAGACCTAAATTCATTTAATGTTTCCAGGTGTTCCTGTGCTAGCTCTCTACCTATTCTATGTTGCAATTCCCATCCTACCTCATCTACTCTACCTCATCTACTCTTTGTCCCATTGGATCCCTTTCTTCCTTTTTGGAGAAAATGGAGGCAAACGGAGTAGAACAGTGATAGCGAACCTTTTATAGACTGAGTGCCCAAACTGCAATTCAAAACTCACTAAATTTTTGCAAAGTGCCAATACAGCAATTTAACCTGAATACAGGAGGCTGTGAAGGGGCAATGCTGGGTGTCCACAGAAAGGGCTCCGAGAGCCACCTTTGGCACCCATGCCTTCCCAGGTCTTAATAGATGGAGACATTGTGGGAAAGAAAGTAGTATTTATTTATTTATTTTAATTTAATTTTATATACTCCCCATCTGGCCACCAAGGCCATTTTAGACAATTTACAACAGAACAAAAAATAATATCAAATGTACATAGAAATAAATCAATAAAACAATAGTATAACTTTATTTCTAAAATAAAAATAAAAGTGACATAACAACAACAATAAAATAGCATTCAGTGAAATCAGTCATTGGCTTAGGGCTAATAAAACTCAGCATTCTGTTAGTGGAGAGGCCAGTCTAAAGAGCCGTATTTTTAAGGCTCTGTTAAAGGCATTGAGTGATGGGACAAACAAATGTCAGGGGAGCTGATTGCAGAGACATGGTGCCACCACAGAGAAGGTCCAAGTCCTGTTTTCCCCTCTTCCAAGCCTCTCTCAGGGTCAGGGTCCTCAGCAACACTGCCTGGGAGGAACAAGTAGGCTGGGCATTTGACCAACACATTTCAATCAGAACAAATTGAATACACAGCCATGAGCAATTAAGTCAAACACAACACAACTGTCAGAACAGATATAGTCTATGGGTCCAGAAACCCACTTCAAGAAAATAGACACCCCCCACATTTTTGGATATACTTCCAGTTAGCTCTGCTTCTTTACTTGTTCCTTTCAGATTTTGTAATCCATAGCCAAAAATCTGGCAGAGGTTAATGTCAGTTGAGAATTAGAATCAGGTAGAATTCATAATAATAATAATAATAATAATAATAATAATAATAATAATAATAATAATAATAATAATAATAATAATAATAATAATAATAATAATAATTTTATTACGGTCAATGACCAGCAAAGCAAAAATACATAAAACATCACAGCCTACAGTGTATATAACAAAATGTAAGCTGTCTTATCATAAATCCTCTACCTCTGTAACTTATACATGAAAATTTTAACCAAAAGTTAAAGATAGCCAGCCAGGCTCTAATTTCAACCTTCAAGTAGCCCACTTCTAATCTGAGCACTGCATTAGAAACCCATCTAGGCACTTGTAAGACAGCCCTCACAAATTTAGATTGTACCACTTCTAGAGGGTCAAATGAGGAGTAGGGGCCCATCTGTGCTCCATACAAAAGCTGACTTAGGGATTTGGCTTAAAAAAAGTCTTAAAGCAGCTGGGAAATATTGGCCTCCCCTTGAATAAAATAATTTTAGTATAGCAAAGCTTGATTGTTGTGCTGCTTGTGCCACAGTATCAACATGGGCTTTGAAATTCCCATTAGATTGAAAGGTAACGCTCATGTATTTATAGGTCCTTATTTGTTCTATGTCTTGCTCATTGATTGTCCACTTATACAATCTGGGTCTCTGTGCAAACACTAAAACTTTGGTCTTAGAATAATTTATTTGCAGTGTTTCCTCACTACAATATTGTGCAAGGACATGCAAGGCTCTCTTTAGTCCTGTTAGTGTCTGCGAAAGTATAACTGCATCATCTGCATAAAGTAGTAAGGATATGTGTCTGTTCACTAACTTAGGGGGTGACTCTCTGGCTGTCTAAGTGCTGCTACCATTGAGTTTTGGCTAAGATCAAGTGTAGTAGAATTCCTATAAATCATAAGTATGATGCAAGGTTACCCTCGGGGGGGTGGATAAGTTGGTACTCTAACATTAACACTGTGTTTGACTGTTGCTGTTGCCTGGCCTAGGGGCATTTTGTGAAGATACTCTGGTGAAAGCCCACATTGGAGTATACGTAACTTCTGGTGGATTGCCTTGAGCCAAGTTGAACAGTAACTGTTCTTAAAATTAATGCAGAAATATCAGTGGGACTATGACTTACCATATTTTTCACTCTATAAGACACACCTGGCCATAAGACCCACCTAGTTTAGAGGAGGAAAACAAGAAAAAATGTTTAGCCTAAAGTTTCATGGCAGGGGAATCCTGGCTGCAAAAGGGGAGGGCAGAAGCTCCATGGAGGAGACCTCTTTGCAAACAAGGTGATTTTTGACTGGGGAATCCGGGCTGCAAAAGGGGAGGTTTGCAAACAAGATGATTGGAACTGTGGAATCCAAGCTCAAAAGGGGAGGGTTGCAAACAAGGTGATTGTGGCTGGGGAATCCAAGCTGGGAAAAGGGGAGGCTTGCAAACAAGGTGATTGGGGCTCCAAGCTGCAAAAGGAGAGGGTTGTAAATGAGGTGATTGGGACTGGGGAATCCAAGCTGCAAAAGAAAAGGCTTGCAAACAAGATAATTGAGACTGGGGAATCCAAGCTGCAAAAGGGAAGGCTTGCAAATGAGGTGATTGGGTTTGGGGAATCCAGGCTGCAAAAGGGGAGGGCAGAAGCTCTGTGAAGGAGACCTCTTTGCAAACAAGGTGATTTTTGACTGTGGAATCCAGGCTGCAAAAGGGGAGGGCAGAAGCTTCATGGAGGAGACCTCTTTGCAAACAAGGTAATTGGAACTGTTGAATCCCAGTTGCATCAGGGCAAGAGAAAGGCTCAGTGCAGGTAGCTTCTCTCTAAATGACAATCTGTGATATATATGTAGTAGGGACTACTGTGTTCACTCTATGACACACATACATTCCCCCTTACTTTGGGGGTCTTATAGAGCAAAAAATATGGTAGCATAAGCTAAAAATTAAGAGAGGTGAAGGTTATCCTAAAGCAAAACAAAGTGTTCTGGTTATATACCACCCCATAGAGCTTAAAGCACTATCTGGATAGTTTACAATTCATTTATGTAGGCTACACATTGCTCTCTCTCCTCCCCCATCCATTTTATTTGGAAGGATGGAAGGCTGAGTCAACCATGCCACTGTTGAACCAGGTCATGAACCCAGAGGATTTGTTGTTGTTATTTTTTCTAAGTTTTCAAAGAAACTAATTAGTTGTTGTTTATCTGTTGGTGGGCAGATTGAGATATTTCTATTTGTATTAATATTATTAATTTTATTATTCTTTTTTGTTATTTGTATAATTTATTCTTTATTATTGTTGCTTTATGGTATTTGTGTATATTATATTTGTATAATTGAATGTCGTAAGCCTCCCAGAGTTACCTTTTTGGCCACATCTGCAACATATAAATAAATAAATAAATAAATAAATAAATAAATAAATAAATAAATAAATGTACCAGTGATATCTGTGGTCCGCTCTGTGTGCAAAGATGGGGTTAGGTAGCAGTGCTTGTACCCATGTTTTTGTGCCACTTTGGGTCATGCCACAGACCTGTGAAAAAGAGATCATATTGAAATTTTATTATGATTCTATTTAAAAACTTTCAAGTGGATCAGATCCATGTTTTTGAGCCACCATGGGGCTGCAGACCCATGCCATGTGCTGGGGGATTATCCTGAATATAAATCAGAAGATTAAGATTATCCATATTTTTGTGCCACTGTGGCACCATGAACCCATGTTGTTGTTGTTGTTGTTGTTGTTGTTGTTGTTGTTGTTTTGGTGCAATCTCTGAGCCAAGGTGGCACCTATGATGTGACAGTAGTTTTAGTGTGATCCAATGTAAAAAATCATATGAAATCAAGTGGATCTTTGCTACAGATCCATGTTTTTGCACCACTGCAGAGCCATGTGCTGGAGGATCCATGATTATTATTGTGTAGTGTTTTGACATGTATGATATGCTGTATACGAAGTGATGGTGATTTGGGAAGGAGTCCAAGAGGGAGCAGAGGAGGAGGAAAGAGAGAGGGGGGAGAGACGGGGTGCTCGCTTGCTCCCTTCCTTCCTGCCTCTGCGGCCTGAACCATCCATCTCTCTGTGGGAGCAGCTGAGGGGCAAAGGAGGGAGGGAGCCGCTCCTGCTGCTCCTGTTGTTGCTGTGCGGAGGCTTCTCGGCCAAAAAGACAAAAGGCAGCCTCTCACTGTCCCCCCCCCCTGGCTGCTTTCTCTCTCCCTCTTTCTCCTCACAGATTGGCCAGGCCCCAAACCAGCAGAGGGGAAAGAGCATTACTCCCTCCGACAGGCACCCCTCAAGGGCTGCCCGCCCGGGGGTTGTGGCGCTCAGTCAGCAGGCAGTGGGCAGGCAGCAAGGAAGGAAGGAAGGAAGGAAGGAAGGAAGGAAGGAAGGAAGGAAGGAAGGAAGGAAGGAAGGAAGGAAGGAAGGAAAAGGAGGCGAGTCCTATTTGGGAACCCCGAGATCAATGGGCCCCAGGACAGTTGTCCCACTTCCCCCCTCCCTAGTTACACCCTTGGTGGAGAGATGTCTTCCATCTTTCTTAACATTCAGTCACTTTACTTTCTATAGGTGGACACTTTGCTTCTGAAAGGAGCTGCTACAGACCTGTTGCACAAATTGACAGAGATGGTGGAAGAGAAGAACTCTTCATCCTACTATAACTTAAGCCAGCAAGTCTCACAGTGCATTAAAATTCCTCACTGTATTTTTTCATCATGTGAAGCCAGCCTAAATCGACCACCCTGAGGAGTGAACAAGCATACGTTCTAGTCCTAGAACAAAAAGACACATAGAAGGAGGCAGTGACATATTTATCAACAGATTTATGCTAACCCCATTTCACATCCATGATGCCTGCATAAATTGTATGTGGGTGCTTTTGTGAAAGAAAGTTGGGCCCTCTTCCTCTTTTCCTGCTCCATTCACTTCTTCACAAAATTTGTTGCTTAATGACAATGTGGTCATCAACTGGTTAAGGTGACAAATGATGATAAACCTGAAACAAACAAGTATGCATTTACTTGTTAACTGCAGTTGTGAACGGCCCCCGCCACCCCCTCCATGATGGCCAATGAGCAGCAGTGAGCTTAGACTTTTATTAGGACTTCACAAGAGGAAACAACAAAAAAGCTTGGCTATAAGTTCTGGCAGAGTTCATGTCTCCCAAGGTGAGGCTGATATCCGTTCTCAGGCCACACCCAAAGGTTAGCAACACCCTGGGGCAGGGTACTCCCCAGTCCCAAAGGAAAAGAGGCTGCCACCCAAATCCTGTGAACCCCGGTTCCACCTAGGCAGCCTTCCCTGGACCTTCAGGCAGGCCTAGCTATCCCTGCAGGCCCCTGGCCTCTGTCTCAGCAAGAGGCTAGTCCCTTCGCTGGCTGAGAGTGTCCTCACTCTCAGCTAGCCTTGCAAGAATGTCCACCAAGGAATTCTGTTTGTGAGCAGCCAGCTTCAACCCCCTCTGCCCTTCTCCCAGGCCAGGGAAGTAGTTTGCATAAGTTACTGAGAAAGGGGCTGAACCAGACAATTTGAAGCTTCCCTGGGCTTGGGCTCCTTGAGAGCTCCTTCCTCCCACAGTGGGCTTTTCCTTTCCTCCTCCAGGATTCCTGATCGTCTGCCAAGTGTCAGCATTTCCTTCCTCCTCCTCCCCCTCAGCCTTCCACACCTTCCTCTATATCTATCCCATCCAAAGCCTGCTCTGCTCTTGAGGGTTGTGTCCGGCACCTGCTTCTCTCTTTGGACCCACATGTTTCAAGTTGGGAGAGCTTTCCTCTTGCCATGGGAGGCTGACCACTCTGCCAGCCAGCCACAGCTGGCTTACAGCAGTAGATTGAGTGTCCCCTTTCTACTTATCTCAGAATCCCCCACCCCCCCCAAAAAAAAATCCAAGCAGCATCACTGAAACAGCACATGGCTGCTAAACAGTGGAAGAGAAACATATAGATGCCCCCTCCTCTGTTCAGCAATTCAGGTTTTAGCTATAAAGCTTCTGGGCCTATTTGTGTAATCCTAAAGCATAATAGTAAACATCTGCTAAGTATTTTGACAATTCAGCAGAGAAAGACTTTGAATTGAGAACACCAGGGAGCAATCCAGGCCTCTTTGCATTTTTGTTTACTTTAATGTATTAAAGATGTTGACTTTGTGTGAATCAACGTTGGATGCAAAGAACATCTGAGATGGCTTTTGGTGAGTTACTTTAATTGTAGTTTTCTGTTCAAGTTAAGTTAGGACCTTTCATTTACTCATAGGGAAGGGTGCTGGTCATGATTTTTATATGCTAAATATTATCCTACATGATTTCTATCCGTCTATCTACAGTAAGAATGGTGAAGGGGAAAGGATGGCTCTTGAACGGAGCAGGTGGCACACTTCTGAAATTTTGGGATAAGGCACCCCTTGTCCAAGCTACCTCTCCCTTATGTAGTCGCTCAACACAGTTAACACCTCCTCTCTCCAGAATCAGCACTAGGGATGGGCACCAATGGAAAAATGAAATGCTGATTCATTGGTTCATTATGTAACAAAATGAAACGATTAAAAAAAAAACTGGGGAAGCAACATTTCATTACAGTAACCCCCCACCTATCGCAGATTACTTGTGATGACTGAAAATCCGCGATATGCGGATGCGGGTCGGGTGAGGCCTGGGGGTGTGTTGGGGGAATCTGACCTCCCGCTGCCACCCTCCTGCGCAGCCCCGAGCCTTCTCAGATCCGTGGGCACCAGCGGTGTTGGGGGATCTTCTCTGGTGTGGGGAGGGAAGCGGTGTCCCAGGCCGTCCCCATTGGAATGCATTGGCTCAATGCATTTCAATGGATAATTTTTTCCCCATTGAAATGCATTGGCTCAATGCATTCCAATGGGGAAAAATTTGTCCATTGAAATGCATTGAGCCAATACATTTCAATTGAGATCAATGCATTCCAATGGGGAAAAGCTGATTGTCCATTGAAATGCATTGAGCCAATACATTTGCATGGAATGCTGGAATTTGCATTAGAGATAATGCAGGGGAATGGAAATATTTTTTCTAAGAGGTGGGAAGAAAAATTTCAAAGAAACTAATTAGTCTGTTACTCATTGTTTATCTGAGCAGTGGTGGGCAGATTGAGATATTTCTATTTGTATTAAAATTATTAATTTTATTATTCTTTTTGTTGATTTGCTTTATTATTGATGCTGGTATTTGTGTTTTATAAAATTGTCTTCCAGCAGACCGGGAAGCGGCGGTGCTCCAACTGATTGGTGCTGGGGTGGGGAAATACCCCAGCACTAATCAGCTGGAGCCCCAGCATGTACTCTGGTCCCGTGAAATAGTGGGACCGCAGTACCTGAACTGCGAAATGGCAGGGGTTACTGTAGCAATGAAACAAACTGGCTGTTTTTTTAGTTTAAAACAACCCCATTTGTTTCTCTGTAAAATGGCTCCCCTGGGTCCTGGAGGCACCAAATGTGGTATGAACCTTCCCTGGGTCTATTTCCTTTAAGTCCTCTAAATTTGGAGAAACTGGGCATTCAGGGGGCCAAGTTATTCAACTTCAAATGGGGTGCTCCCAGAAAAAAAAACATTTAGCATTGCAATGTTATGTGCTTGAAAATAGTGATCCCAGGCAGCTAGCAGTGTAGAAATTACCATGGAGTTTCCTCAAACTCTCCCCTTAAAGCAATCCCAATTTGCAGAGGTTTGAGGTACAGGAACTGGAGTTATTGAGCTCCAAAGGGGCTACGGGGGTGGGGACTTAAGTGAAGGACTGTGGCTGAGGGGAAGCTGCCAATTAGCCCTATAATGGTAAAGCATGTTGAAGTACTCTTTCCGTTAAGCATAAGCACCCCCACACACACACACCTCCTTTGGAGCTTATTTTTAAAATATTATTATAAAATATTGTGGAAAATTACTTTTGAATAGCAGGCTTCTCTTCCCCAAGTGATTTTAGGGGATCCCTTGAAATGTGGAAAAGCTAGGGTTTCTGGAGGCAGAGATATTAACCTCCAAAGGAGTGAGGGGTAAGCTTAATGGAAGGAATGTCTTTGGCATACTTTACCAATTTAAGGGTTAATTGACAGTTTCCCCTCTCCATGGTAAAGCACACCAAAGATACTCATTCAATTAGGTACCCCCACCTCCTTTGGAGCTTAATATATCTGCACCCAGAAACCCTAACATTTCCAAATTTCAAAGGGTCCCCTAAAATCGCTTGAGGAGGCTAGCTCTGTCACTTTGGGGGAGATATATGAGTGGGATCAGTATTTTCTACAGTATAAAAATATGCTGTAGAAAATACCTGGGATTTTAATTCATCACTGTTTATCATGCTTTGCATTTTAAATGCATCCTTCTTTAATTTAACATTACTGTGAATTCTATTCTCCCATCTTTGGGAGAATTCTGAGCTATCAGAGGGAGAAAGGCAAGTTATTGCCTAAATAAATAAACTGTTTCCCCAAATACATAAATGAATATATAGCTGAAAGAAAATAGTTGAACTGTGATAATGAGAACATCAGAGAATTTAGCAGAATGCGCTGGGCCATATCAATTGAGGTGTTGGTTTTTCAATGTGTTAAAATGCATGCTGACATTCTAAAGAGTTAAATTACATGCTATGCTGGGAAGTATTTATGTGTATTCCCTCAGGAAACAGATTGGTGGTACTTGTAAATCTGTGCTTGTAATGACTGTGTAGTTCACCACTGTGCCTTTTTTTCTAACACATCTCATCTCTTTTTCAGTCAACAAATTAAGAGCACATAATTAAAGTTCAGACAAAAACACTGTCTAAATGTTTCTGCTTGTGTATGTGCATCTGCTATGTAGTTTGGCATACTTTATTTTGTTTGCCTTAATTTATTCTGTTTTTGATATCTGGCTAGACACAAGGAGCATTTACATTGACCTGTAAATGTCCAGTAATTATCTGAGCTGCCCAAATGCCTGGAATTACCTGAATATAGTACTTTGAAACAGCTGAAACAGGACACGAAGGAAGGCCCTATCTTTACATTTACAAGAAGCTTGTAAGTCACAGTTTGTCCCCAGGTAAGGAACCCAATGGACTTGGAGAACCTTGCTCCGTATCCAGGAGCCATTTTATCTAGTTAAGTAAATGTGTGTGGAGGGGAACATGCTAGCTCCCTCCTCTCTCTTATCATTCAGGGAGAGTGTGAAGAGGACAGCCTTTTCTGTGTGTGGTGGGTGTCCATGAAGATTCTCTGGGCTCTGCTTCCAACAGACTCTATAGTTATGAATCTATGGTATTTAAGCATCTTTCCCTTTGACACTACTAGACTGACTGAGATGGTTACTTCACGTCCACTCTCGTCCCGGGAGGAAGTTCATTGCATGTTGATGTCGGTTGCAGTCACGTGGTCTTCTTGCGGTTCTGTCCCTGTTCCCGTGTACGCACGGGCATGATTGATGATACCAGCATGACTGTCCTTATTCTGTGATGAGATGTGGAATTCCATGCCTTTGTTCTCCATTTCTTTTTTTGACCCAACCTTCCATTTTTCAATGTTTCAATTCTCCAAAGCCTTGCCTTCAATATGTTACAGAGCTAAGTTTGAGGCATTTGCCTTTTAATCTCTCTGCACTGTGTTGCTGACTCCATAGGGAATGTACTGGCGAATGGCACTTTGCACTCCTGCCACTAGATGGAGAAGGGCATGTTGCGGGAGGAGACTGACCTCACGGGCTCTCCTATTGGAATGAGAAGTGAGATGAAGAGATTCCCAAGGCCAGGGAGGGGAATCTCTCATCCTGCTTAGATCGCAGTTCAGGGGGCGTGTTTGGGATGAACTCCCTTAGTCCCGCAATGGACATGCGGTTAGATTTCTTTGTACCGGTCCCCAGCGGGACCACGAACAGCGATGAGATGGACGTGAAGTATCAGCCTAACTGGATTAGAAAAGGTGACGCACAGCATTCCAAGAAGCCAGTCTCTATAGGCAATGTTATATTCTCGATGTTACATATACTCCCGAATAAGGTTCATGGTGTTGGTTTTGGTTTACAAAACCCTCCATGGCTTTGGACCTCAATATCTGGCAGAGCGTATCTTCCAAAGTTCAGTGCTAGCCCAGTGTGTGTTGTCCTCCTGTGTTTGATGTTTTTTATGTAACTATGTGGTAAGTCCCTCTTGCAGGGTTTTTTTGCTTGTGTTCAGTTTTCACATTATTGTATTGAACTTGGATTTTTGTTTTCTATATTTACCTGTTTTTCTTATGTAAACCACTCAGAGTTCCCATTGGAAAAATCAGTTGCAGTATAAAAATATAAATCTAAATAAATCTAAATAAATAAATTCTGCAGCTTCTGAGGAACTGAAAAACCAACATAGCCTTGCCTGTATTCAGTAGGCAAATGATACCATCTCTGTCGAAATAGCCTATGAGTCGCCATTTGCCAACCAAAGAAGAGCAGTTTAGGCATTCCTTTGAAGAGAAGAGTCTGAAAGGCAAGGTTTCAAAAATTAGAACTTTTACATTATAACTGAAGATGTAATGGATAGAAAACATTAGAAGTAATGCTTGTGAGGGCTGAAATAATAGGTTCTTGAAATTAGCACAAATCAGGACAGGAAGTTGCCACAAGGGACAGCTACCAAAATGGGAGATGAAGATAAGCAATAGTGTTCTTAATAAAACCAAAATACCTGTACTGCATACTTACAATAATAATTTGTTTCTCTATTAAAGAGTGGAAAATATGTTGTGGGTAATTCTGTCCCAGTCTTGAGAGTAATGTTCTGTTCACTGGGGCATTTTTCCCTTGGATGCTGCTTTCTTTTATTAGAAAAATATGTCATTTCCACCTTGATTTAGTAGAGAGAAATATGTTTTTGGAGTTCTGAATTTACACATTTTCTAAACAATCCTATATTGTTGGCTTCAGAATTGTATCACTGGGCATTTTCTATCACCATGAATCAGTTTCAGTATGGGAGGGAATAAGGGAGAGGTTGGAAGGTACAGTATGTTATTGAGATAATATTATTCAGACTTACACACCTTGAGGCATCTTTTTTCTTTTAATGGGAATTTTAGTTCTTAAGAGAGTAACGATAGATATATAGCTGTTGAGACTCAAGAGCTCTGTTTGAAAAGGGAAGAGATAAGATGGTGGACAGCCTGCATCCTGCCGCTCCGTCCTTTTTTCTTTTTTCTTCTTTCTCTTATTTTTTATCACCATTTTATCACAATTTGAAGTTATCACTTATTATTTATTCTTTGTTAGCTGTTATTTGTTTACTGTTGTGAACTTTTTAGTTAAACTCTCTTATTCTTCATTTTATCATTTCTCATTCGCTTTTCACTTTATTTTGTTTCTGTTTGCCACTCCCTGCTCAGGGTTGTTGTTGTTGTGAACGATCTAGCAGGAGTGTTTGCTATTTGGTGTCTCTTGCCCAGCATCATCAGAGCCCATGAGATGGGTCATATCCAACTTGCTACTTGTCAGTGCCCATTGGCTGAAAAGACTTCTCCCTACCAGTTGATCTATGATGCAAGTACAGAGTGGAATGATTGCGGGCTTGTGAGGTAGGGGAGCCATGAACACCCCCTTCACCACCAGGCCTGCACTGCTCTTTGGTTTAATCAGGATTTGTGGGCCTTGAAGTGAAATAGAAGGAGGCTAGAGAGCATATGGAGCCAGGCACGATGGAATACAATCTACTGTATCTGCCATCAAGATCTGGTCAACTACTTATTCAGCCAAGATCAACATTTTGAGAACTTACTTTGCCAACCAGATAGGTGAAGCACAAAATTATCAGGCTGAATTATTTTGTATAGTCCGCAATATATCCAGTGTTGGTTGCAGTGATAGGCCTCCCATTAGTAATCCCTGTGAACAATTTGTGGCATTTTTAAAATCTAAAGTGGAGGGCATCCAACAAGACCTGGATCTCCAGTTAGAAACAGTAGATCGAGCAGAGACGTCCAGTGCATCACATTGCCTGGTTATTTTGTCTAATTTTCAACCTATGACATCCTCTGAAGTGGGCAGGGTCCTTGATTGCTGCTGGTCCACCACCTCCTTCCTTGCCTGGCCTGGCTTATAAAAGCAGCCAGGCCGGTGACTTCTGAACGGTCTACTGAAATAATCAAGGGGTCTCTCTGAGAGGAGACTCTCATTAGGCCCATTTGGAAGAAAAGAACTTGGTGGCAGACCACATTGATAGCTATAGGTCTGTCACCAATGTTTCATTCATTAGCAAAGTGGTCAGAGGGTGGTGGCGGATCAGCTTCTGGGGCTGCTGGATGAGACAGATGCTCTTGATCCATTCCAGTTGGGGTTCAGGCCATGTCACAGTATGGAACTGGCATTGGTTGCCCTGCTAGACAATCTTTAGAGGGAAGCAGATGGGGGAAATCATTCTCACTAGTCATTGACCTCTCAGCAGCCTTTGATACCATTGACCGTGGTATCCTCCTGGGGAGGCTCTCCTAGTTGGGCAGTTGGAGGATTTTCTTTGCAGTGGTTCTGCTCCTTCTTGGAGGATCATCCCCCAGAGAGTGCAGCTGGGGGAGATGAACCCCCCCCGTTTCTCAATTGTGGGGTGCCTCAGGGGTCGATCATCTCCCCTATGCTCTTTAATATCTATATGAGACCATTGGGAGAGGTCGTTAGGGGGATATGGGGATATATATCTCCTTTTCTCCATCTGCAGTGGATGCCATTTCATTCCTGGACACCGTTCTGAAATGGATGAGAGTGAATAGACTGAGGGACAATATACAGTCCTGTACAATTAAGACATGTTCAGTCCTGAGAAAGGAAGACGGACATCTTACAAGCATTTAAAGATAGCATTTTACAAGAGAATGCAAGCAGTTAGAGAGTAAAAATTCCATGTAAAAGTTATGAGTGATGGAAACTAGCTATGAAAACATAGTTTCAATGCAATCACACAAGGTTATACGTGGTTATAAGTCTATGTGATCATGTATGGTAGATTCATATAAAAGACACATAATAGGCAGACCATCATTCAGGGAAAGCTTGCCTGAAGAGAAAGGTCTTTGCCTGTTTTCGGAAAGACATCAGAGATGGGGTAGGGAGTGAGTGAGTTTCAGAGTCTGGGTGCAGCAGCCAAGAAGGCCCTTTCATGTGTTCCCATGAAACGTACCTGTGAGGGTGGCAGGATGGAGAGAAAGGCCTCTCCTGGTGACCTTAACACCCGATTTGGTTCATAGCTTCATAGAATCATAGAGTTGGAAGAGACCTCAAGAGCCATCTAGTCCATCCCCCTGCCATGCAGGAACCCCCATCACAGGACTCCCGACAGATGGCCATCCAGCCTATGCTTCAAAACCGCCAAAGAAGGAGACTCAACCACCCTCCGTGGCAGCATATTCCACTGCCAAACAGCTCTAACTGCCATGCAGCTGCTTGTGTGACCTTGGACGTTTCATTCTCTCTCATCCTGATCTACCTCCTGGAGCTTCAAGAAGCAGAAAAGAGCCATGTAGGCTCTCCTGGGTTGAACCAGTTGAAAGAAATGTGCTTTCTGTGTGATGGAGTAATAGAATTGCATTGCTGGAAGGCATCTAACAGTCGTTGTGTCCAACTCCTTAACAAAGCAGGCAATCTATGGTTAAAGTTTCCTGTCAGGCAGCTGTATAATCTCAGTTTAGATGTCTTGAAAGGAGAGGCCACCACTTCCCAAGAAAATCTGTATGACTGTCACACAGCAACTACTTGCAAAAGGTTCTTAAGGGTTAAGTAATCTCCTTTCATTCAAATGTATTCATTTGGATCCTGCTGTCTGGACCTGTAATAAAACAAAACAGTCAGACATATGTTGCAAAGGTAACAGCAGTTTTGAAGTACACTAGTATACCTTTGTTCACAAAATGAGAATAACTGATGTATGTCAGCTACCTGGCTTTGAGATATTTCATGAAAGGTCTATTCTAGGTGTTTTCCTTAGTAATTTTTGACAAATCTTAGCCTGCTGATTGATTTTAGGTATGGCCTCATGTAATCATAGTTGTTATGATTTTTGGGGGGGAGTGTATGCTAGCATTTTGTTGTATTGGATGATGGGTGGATGGTATCGCAGCGTCTTAAACAAAACAAAACAGAGTCCTTTCCAAAGTTCATCTCTGTGTAGTATCTGTAGTATTAGCAAAACATTTACAAAAAAGTCAAGCGAACAGATGAAGACCCACAAGGTAGAGGACTCGTGAGGGGAAGGTCTCTAAGGGCCTTTTTACACGACCCCTAAGATCTGCTGGTCCCTTAAATTCGGACCAGAGATCTTGAGGGTTCGTTCCTGTTCCTCCATCCCCACCCGCTCTGCACTTCTTTGTTCTGTCTGTGTGGGGGGGGGGGGGGAAGAAAAAATAGCCTTAGACAGAGACAAAAGAATAAAAGGCTTACCTCCGGTGCTCGGGGAAGTTGCTCCGACCTCCGTTTACTTCCTGGTTCCTCTTTAAAGGGGCGGAGGCAAAGGAAAAACAACAGAAAGAAGTGAGGAGAGCTCAGGCAGTCTCCGCATCAAAATTTTTCACCAGAAAAGAGCAGGTACAAGAAAACTGCTGTTTGGTCGCGCTAAAGTGGGCGGGGTCACACTTAATTGTCTGCAAACTCCGGAGCTGGTGGGTAAACATTTTTAAAGTCCGGAGCTTGCAGCCATTTGCGGCGCTTAGGGGTCGTGTATAAACACCCTAAGATGCACACAAAAACACTCAACCCGTTTGAAGCTTTCCATATTCTGGGTTTGATCGGCATTCTCGTTAAGCAGGAGCAGGAAGGTGAATGCCATTGATCATACTGTGAAACTACAGCAGGTGCTCTTTTTCTTTCTTTTCTTTGCTTCATCACTCTGTGACTGCCTCTGTCTTAATAGGCTGATTTGCATTGTAAAGCAAGAGACTCTCTCCCTTCAACTCTTTGAGTCTGCTTACTTGTCTACTGCAAACACAACCCAGTAACAGGGAGATTCATATTTGCTGCAGAAACATTGAAGCATCAAGTGGATAATTAACCTCTTTCTTTTATACAGGCCACTATCTCCTGAAAGGCCACTAAGGTGTTCTGAATTTTCCAAACAGCAGAGTGGCTGGTGAGGATTACACATGGAAAAAGTTTCCTGTTTATATGTTCACTTTCTCAAGTGCCACAGATAAAACTGGACACATTATTCAAGGGTGTAGTTGCATTATTGACTTTTGCATGGCTGTTATTTAGGTGGCATGCTGTAATTTGTCCCATTCTCCTTGCCTTATAAAAGCATTTTGCAACATTGAGCTTAAATATCTAGGGAATCAGTTTTTCCTATATGTTCTTAACATTTGGTTTCCCGACTGGCCAAACTTCATTTAGAATTGAAGCTATGTGGAAAATAGCCTTTGTTTTCCTTTCCTTTCCTTTTTAATGACCTGCCTATTGAAAGAACTGTTTTTCGCAGTATCTGCATTATGTGAACACTAGCATATGTATTATGCAATATTTATAAATTTATATTGTTAATGTCTATCTAGTCATACATGTAAAATACAGGTAGTGCATATACATTATTCATTTTAGTTTTGTTACCCAAACAAAGAAGAGTATTTTTATTTTTATTTTTGTGTCTTCATCGTAACTGCTCATCGAAAATCAATGTATCCTAATGTGGTGCTTTCCCAGGTGTCTGTGCCTTTGTGTCCATGTGAGTGAGTGTGTGAGAGAGACAGAGAGAGACAGAGAGAGAGAGAGAGAAATATGTTGACATGACAAGTTGGCTTCATGACTAAGCAAGTATTTGAATCTGGACTTCTCAATAAAGCTGGCCTACCCTTTAGCATGCTGTCCAGATGGCAAATAGTGGTGCAGCTGAGTTGAGGCTCACAGAGTAAAAGCCATGACATTTGCTGAGTAGCAAGGACTGTGACATCCTCCATTTCCTGTCAGTTTTTTTTGTTAATTTAGCTGTAGTCCTTTTAGTAGTTGGGAGCCAAATGGATTTTTCCATTGCAAGCTGTCCCTGTTGTAATGCAACGTATTTGTGTGTAGTTTGATCTTGAAAAGACAATTATTTATTTATTTATTTTATATAGAGCCACCCAAAGGATTTTAAAACATCAAAATACAATAAAATTAGAACAATAAAAACCAGTAAATACAATAAATACAGTACATTAAAAGCACACCACTAAAAATTGCCATCAGGTCCCCCCAATCATTAGTTAAAAAACTTTTGGAATAGGAAGGTTTTTACCTGGCACCGAAATGATATCAACGTGTGCCAGGCGAGTTTTTGGGAGGGCATTCCACAGTCTGAAAAAGATTCCTGCAAGCCATCCCCTTCACCTCCTTAAGGGATGGCCTTTCAGGAGGGCTTAATTTTTTGCAAAGTACCTGGTCCTCATGGGACTGATGAAGATGCTTGGTGGTGGTAGTGTGCCTATAAGGGCTGTTATGCTGACCATCTGCAGTTGTCAATTTACCACTACACCATGGATAGGAGGCAAGTTTTCTTGCTAAGGGCACTTATTCATATTGAGACAACCTGTCAAGAGAAAGAAGTTTTGCAAGGATTCTTTCGCAAGTATCCTTTGCATTCTAAGTGAGGGCCCTGTAAAGACATTCCCCCCACCGCCAAAGAGTCTGCATACAGAATAAGAATGTTCCCGCTAGTTCAAGGGAATTCATACATGGGGTGGGTTTAATTTTAAATCCATTTTTTCACACATATTAATATACAAGTGTTAAGAGCATATTGTTTCATTACTAAAAACTTGTTTTTGTACTATTGTTCAATTGTACTTGTGTTCAGTGGTTTCAGTTTTTAAATATATGCACTAGAGATGGACACAAATGGAAAAATAGTGTTTTGCTTTGTTGCTCATTGCATTTCAATTTGTTTCATAACTAATAATTTTCTAATAGAATTATGAAAGGGAATGTAACAAAAGGATTTGGAAGCTGCTGCCACCAAGCTGGGTTTTTGTTTTTGTTTTTGGACAGGTTGGGCTGTGGGGAGAAGATGCCCCCTCACTGCCAGATCTGTAAAAAACAACAGCTGGGTGTCTTTGTCAGGGCCAAGAACTGGAGAGTTAAGCAGGGTTTGAATTTGGTGCCACCTGCTCCGCTCTCATTGTTGCCACCAGCACCTAGCTGGGGTTTTTTTTTTTTTTTTTTTGACAGGCTGGGCTGGGGGGGGGCGGCTCCCACCACAGCCTGGCCTGTAAAAAATAAACCAGCTGGGTGGCGGGGCCAAGCCCGAGAACTGGATTAGAATGAAGTTTTAATGGAGAATTTTAAAAAACCACCTTTAAAATGTGTCTTTAAAATGGTTTTAAATGGTTTTTCTTCAATAATTTTAATTTATTTATTTATTTATTTATTTATTTATTTATTTATTTATTATTACATTTATATACTGTCCAATCTTCCGAAGCGGAACTCTGGGCGGTGTACACTAAAACCAGACAATGGCAAACAAACATAAAAACCCGAGACAGACTACCATTAAAAAATAGAGGGGTACAATACCCTCCACAGGGATGGTGTGGGCAGCAACGGAAGAAAAAAATTAAATAAAAATTAAATAGAAAGGTCGCCAAATGCCTCCTTGAAGAGATGGGTTTTCAAGGCTTTTTTAAAGGCGGGCAGGGATGCTGCAGGCGCAACCCACTAGGGAGCTGATTCCACAGGGTAGGGCCCACCACAGAGAAGGTGCGGTTACGCGTAAGCGATTTCCGTGCCTCCCTGGGTGTGGCCACCCTAAGTGAGCGTGCCTGTGCCATTCTCGTGGGCCTGGTCCCGGTTGACCTCTGAGAGATATGCTCCAACAGGTACTCTGTTCCGAAGTCGTGGGGGACTTTGAAAATCAAAACCAGGTCCTTGAACCTTTCCTTTCTCAAGTCCCTTTCTTCCGGATCTAAATGTAAGAATAAACAATTAAAACAATTAAACAATTTAAACAATTTTTTTGGGGGTAAGGGACAAGTATTGATTTATGACCAGGGGGGTGTACCATAGCTAAAGAGGGTGGATGAAATTCAGCCCAGCAATTTTAAAGTTTCTTCCTTCCAATAATTGTTCCCTAGTTCTCAGCAACTTTATTCAACACTATGTAGTAACATGTGCAATGAAGAAACAGGTCCAACGTGAGATGCTGGCAACAGGGGTGGTTGAGTATGGGCAATTGGTTTTTTGAAAAATATTGATATTTATTGTTTTTCAGCTGTTTCACCATTTGTATTTTTAGTGCTTGATAAACTAACTTGCATCCTTTGGTTGAGAGAACATTGGGATGTGGATTTGGTCAGAGGGGTCTGTCCATGTACTTGCACATGTTCATTCTTTTGTGTGGGCCTTACAGTATTATTTTAATGGGGGTGAGATAGGGTTTATAATGATTCCCACTGTTGTATCAGCCACAAAATCACGGTGTATCCACCACAATGTTACTACGCCACCTCACTTCTTTCCTCACAGAGGTGCTTGCCACCAGGAAGCATGGGAGTATTCTTTTAAAAAAACAGTTGGGTTATGGATTATTTCATTTTGCCTGAGCAGTGAAGCACCAGAATCTGATATCTACTTGTGAACTCTGCCTCACCTTCTGCCATCGCAATTCCCTTTCCTAGCAGCCGTAGTTGTTGTGTTAGCCCTGTTAACTGTCATGATTGACACCATTGTGTCACTGCTTCTAAAGAAGTCTCATGTATGGGCAGCTCTTGCTAGAAGGAGCCATAGATTAGACTTCTGTGTTACTCGCTTCTGTAGGAATTGCTGCTGGCACATAAAACCTCAGCTATTCCCAGAAATTAGAAAATGCAACAGCTCTGCAATGGGTCCTGCCATTAATTTTTATAAGTTATATGACAGCTCACCTCTCTTGGTCTCTTTCCATCTTCCCTCACCTCTCATATATGTTTATAGTTGAATTGAGTTTTATTAAGCTCAGATATTGATTTAAAAAGGAACATATATATGTTACTCTCCATAAAATATTATCCTCAAAAATGTATATGCAGTGTTTATAATTTTAGATCACTAGTGCGGTATAGTTCACTAAATCTTGAAGAATATAAACTCCAAAAAGAAAAAGAAAAAAAAGGAAGGAAGGAAGGAAGGAAGGAAGGAAGGAAGGAAGGAAGGAAGGAAGGAAGAAAGAAGGAAGGAAGGAAGGAAGGAAGGAATGGCACAGGTTAGATTTGACAGTTTTCAAAATAGGTTATTTAAGACCTTAGTGTTATGTGAGTGTCCTCTTATTCATTTTAAGATACACTGCAATGTAAACAGATGAGTAACTAGCACTTTTGGGTCATTTGAGATAAAAATTTGATCACTCAAGTATTATTTTTGCCAGTATTCACCTAAGTAAACTTCCCAGTTAAGACAGATAATGTATATTATCTTAGTATTACATATGGCTGCCTGCTCCCTGCAACCTTTTTAAGCTCTCTGAGTTTTTATCCTTTTACCCTTTTCACACAGCCCAAGTAGGCTCTTGATGGGTACCAAGATATCCATTTTGTTCTTCTAGACTTTTAAAGGGTTTTTTGTAGGGCCTCAACTCTGAAAACAACTGCTGCTGCTGACATTTGAGTGGAGCTCTCGTCCGGACCCGAAGTTCTTGCCGGGGAATATATAATCATAATGAGGAGGAAGAAGAAGCGGCAGAGGGCTCAATCAGGATCCCCAGCCAAGGCGGCAAAACAACTGCGGCTTGACGAGATACTGGCACGGACAGTAAGAGAAACCGTAAGTGAGATATCTGAAATGTCCTCCCCAAATAAATTTGCAGTGTTGGAAGTTGAACCCCCTCCGGCTTATGGTGATGATGCTGAAAATAAGATCCCAGAACAGACTGCCTCTCCCCCCCCCGATCTGGGATTACTGCCCAAGGCTCAAGTCCAAGTTCATGAAGGCAAATCATCCCTCTTCACCCTCTGATACTTGCACAAGACCTTGTAATACTTCTGTGATCATCAATGGAGGGGAGCACGAGAGACAGTTAATTGAAACTGTTGGAGAGCATTGTATTCTCACAGGGAGAACTGTCCTAGCAATATTTCAAAAGCTTGAAAACATCAGCAATCCATTGGATAGTGTCCATAAATCCCTCAATAAAAATGAAGGAGAGCTTTCAAAAGCCCATCCTCACTCACATCCCCTTGCTGAAACAGTGACAGGGGGCCATATGGAGGATATGGGCAAAACTGTCAAAGAGCCCTCTAAGGACAGTAAGGTGTGTGGGTCCCATTCCCGTCGCCTTCAAGTAGCTAAAATAATGCTTGAGATTACAAACAACTATATGAATAGAGGGAAATGGGCAAATAGACAGAAGGTTGTATCCTCCCTAAGCTCTCTCCTCAGAACGACACCGTCACAAATTGATCTAAAATCCATTGTGCCCTTACCTGCATCACGCAACTCCACAAGGCTGCTTTTAGAATTTGATGCATCTACAATTCCTCTTATGCTTTTTAAAATGAGGGACTTCTTGAACACTCTCTGCATAAGAACTAGAAGAGTTTTTAGCGAGGACACTTTAAAACCACTGTTATCATTGAAAAAGCTTCCTTTGCTAAACGCTGCCTCCATGCCAAGGCCACATCAAGTTGGCTGCTTGCCAAACCACAACTCTGCAGATAACCAAAAAGAGGACGTGCAGCTACTACAGTTAACCCCTGAAAGGCAGCTTCCACCTGAAATTGAGTCCTTGAGAAAGCTAACCTCTTCTCTGGAAGAATCCCTTGCAAAATTCACGGAGTCCTTAACAGTCTGGAGTCAAGTACCGACTGATAAGACAATGCGACGATCACAAGGAAAACCTGCTTCCAATGTCATCTCACGCGGCACTAGCATACCAGAGGGAAAACCAAATCAATATTCGGATTTGTCTTTTGCTGCTACTCCACATAATCTGGAAATAACGGAGGGCTGTCCTAAAGAGGTATCTCACCCGTTGGAAGAAGACCTACTTCTGCACCTTGACGTCGACGTGGACGGGGATAATATAACTACTGCCGCCTTTAAAGGCATCTCTTGGACAGAACAAACTAAGATCATCTCATCCCTAGACAAAGTTAGGTCTGAGCTGTCCCACAATATGAACAATGCCTTAACTCAACCTATTACTTCTCCCAAAGCTGCCATACTCTTACCTCCAGATATTAATTTTATGCCCAGGCCAGTTCCTGCCCAACCCAGCACCTCCCACTTGTGTTCAGAACATGCTAATGGTGCTGCTATATCTAATTGACTCTCTCTCCCTCCCTCCATCTCCATCTAGTATCAAACTGGTCTCATGGAACATTGCAGGTTGGGAGAGGAAAAGGAACGACTCCAATTTTATAGAATATCTCTCCAGGCATGATATTATTTTCCTCCAGGAAACCTGGTCCCTTACAGGCCCCAGTGTTCCTGGATTTGTTTCCTACAATCTTCCTGCTTTTAAACTAAATAAGTTGGGTCGTCCCCGCTCTGGCATAAGCTGTCTAGTGAAACCCTCCTCCTCCTTTGTTCTGTCCCCTTTTACCTCTCACTCCCCTTATGTTCAAGCCTTTCTATTTAATAATAGTGAGCGCCACATCCTCATGATGAATGTTTACATCCCTCCCTATGGTTCTTTTTCCAAAGATCCATGGACAGAAGTAAAAAGAATTACTGACCAAGTACTAGTATCCAATCCCTCTATCTCTCTTCTCTTTGCTGGTGATTTTAACTCTAGGCTGGGAGCCAATAATCTAAGCCTTGCCAAATATATGAATTGGGATATGGAGGAGATGATTCCTCCTTCTTTCTCAGGGGTCAGGAAGTCCAAGGACCTTTCCATCAATAAGAATGCCTTATTAATGGTCAATCTATGTCTAAGTTATGATCTCCGTATTTTGAACGGTGCCCCTGATTATCATCTTTCAGGTGATTTTACCTTCTTCTCTTCCTTAGGGTTGAGCGTGGTCGATTATATATTAATTTCCCCCGACCTTCTTGCGGAGACTTCCAATTTTGAACTTAGCCCGCGCACCGATAGTGACCATATCCCTCTGCAGGTGTCGTTATTGAACCCCCTCTCAGATCCTTCCAGTAGCGACTCCCTCACTGATCTTTTTGTATATCCTAAGTGGACCTCTAGATCTTCACTGGCCTTCCAACAATGGTCCAGATCACTAGAAACTGTTCGCCAGTGTGCAATTATTCAATCAACCAACTCCCCCGATGTTGCTATCCAAGCATATTCCGCAATTATCTCACACTTAACCAACTCACTGAACCCTCCCCGTCCACACACAGGGAAGAGCAAACCAGTTTCCTGGTTTGACCAGGATTGTTGATCTGCAAAATATGAACTGAGACAATTGTTCTCCTTTGTTCACTCTCATCCTTCTTCTGAGGCACTTACCTTTTATTTTTCAGTTAGAAAGTCCTTCCATCTTTTCTTGGAAGAGAAACAGCACATTTTTGCTCTAAATCAGTGGGATAGGTTATTCGACGCCATCTCCTCCAAGAACAGCAGAGTATTTTGGCAACTGGTGTCCCGTTCCAACCCGGTCCCCCCTTTAATTGATGTTCCTCCCATTTCTCCTTCTGCTTGGACTACACACTATTCTAAAATCTTTGCTGCTTCTGACCTGGTATTCCCTTTTCCTCCCCTGCCCCCTGACCTTCCCCCTTGGCCTCCCGTTTTAGAATCCGAAATACTAGAACTGATTAGCACCTTGAAACCCGGAAAAGCCCCAGGACCTGGTGGGATTGTAAGCGAAATACTGATTAATGCCCCTGACTGGTGGGCTCCCTTCCTGGCTAAACTATTTACCCTGATTAACCACTTTGGGATTTTCCCAGAATCATGGTTATCTTCGATTTTAGTACCAATTTTCAAAAAGGATGACCCTACATCCCCGTCCAACTATAGGCCTATTAGTCTCCTCTCCACTATAGGTAAACTCTATGCAAAATTCCTTCTCAAACGTTTAGTAGCCTGGGCGGAGGCGAAGTGCCTTCCCGGCAATGAGCAAATTGGTTTCTGTCCAGGATCATCCACTTTAGACCATGCACTTTTGCTGTCTTTCCTTGCGGAAAAATATTCTTTTCACTTTAAAGGGAAAACTCTACGCTGCTTTCATTGATCTGAGAGGTGCGTTTGATTCCATCAATACGAACCTATTATGGCACAAACTTGCTTCTTGGGGAATTGATTTTCGACTGCTTTTCTTAATTAGGAATCTTCACTCCTCCAATTCATGTCGGGTCCGTATAAACCGCAAGGGCTCCCTTTCTGAAAAGATTACTGTATCCAAAGGTGTCCGTCAGGGTTGTATACTAGCGCCCCAACTATTCAATATCTTCCTTGCCAATTTATGTTCTCAACTATCTCATTGTGATAAGTACGCCCCTTGTTTGAGTAACTCCCCATTACCAATTCTCCTTTATGCTGATGATTCTGTCCTTCTCTCCATCTCCAAAATTGGGCTACGGCATCTCCTATCTGCTTTTCATTCTTATTGTATATCTAATGATCTAATAATCAACTCCAAAAAAACCAAAATATTGTTTTTTTCTCATCTATGGAAACCGCTATCCTGGAGTATTGACAGCAGACCAGTCGAACAAGTTAAAACATTCAAATATTTAGGTATAAATTTCCACCACCGATTAGAATGGAATTTCCATAGAGACTTGGCAATATCTTCAACCAAACTCCATTTGAATGCAGTATCCCGTTTTCATTACCATAGTGGCAACCAGTATGTACCTGTGGCCCTCAAGGTTCTTCAGACAAAGACCTTGAGTCAGCTTCTGTACGGAGTTCCAATTTGGATCAAGGCGGCTCCCACAAAAGTAGACCTAGTAATTGCCCCCTTTTTAAGGCAAATGCTAGGTGTTCCCAACACAATCAAACTTTCAACCATGATCCTTGAGTTGGGCATTCACTTACCTTCCACTTTGGCATGGTCTCGGGCCATCAAATACTGGTTAGCCCTCCATTATAATTCCTCCCCCTGGTTCCTTACTTTTCAATCTTTTAAAGGATCCCTTTACTTCCACCTGGGATTCCCTCTTTGTAAACAAACTCCACAACTTAGGCTTTACTCTTGACTATTTTGCCAACTTTGACTTTAAAAGAGCTTACTTGACCATTAAGGCAAAATTATTTGAAGAAGAAACTGAATTACTTTCCTCTAATCTAAATTGGACCTGCTCTCCACGTTTCTTTAACCTATCTCCGGTCTTTGGCCATGATCTCTGTTATTTCCGCAAGCTAATTAATCCAAATAAGAGACGTGCTTTCATGTTGACCAGACTCAATATTTTCCCCTCCTCAGTACTCTGAGGAAGATACTTGGGTATACCACCGTCCCAGAGGCTTTGTAAATTTTGCCAACTTGAACCAGACACAGTCCCTCATATACTGTGCCGTTGCCCTGCCCATACTAGGTTACGCAAAGAGTTTTTAGACCCAATTATGTCTATGTTCTCTGGCCCTCCAGAGGAATACACAAGCTTTTTACTTCGTGACAATTCCGAATGGGTCACCTTACAAGTTGCAGATTTTCTAGTAGCTGTTATTAATAAGAAATGAGAGTGTACCCCCTTTTTTGGCTTTTTACCTATTGTTTTACTTGACAATGGTTTACCATCACTGTTCTGGTTGTGTTCTATATTCTTTGTTTTAATGCCAATAAAGGTGTATGTATGTATGTAATAATTACATATTACATAATAATAATGAGTGTTATATACTTTAAGTTGTGCATAGTTTTTTGACAAGTAACAGAACTGCTGCCTGCTGTGGAACCATACCAGCAAATGTGTTCTTGTCTCCCTGCCTTTCTTTGGTGTTGCTGCTTATACAGTGGAACCTTGACTTACATCATTAATCCGTTCCAGTGGTCTAGACTTAAGTCAAACATGACTTAAGTCAAATGAACGTTTCCCATAGAAAGTAATGGGAAAGCGGATTAATCCGTTCCAGATGATGAAAAAGACCCCTGAAAACAGCAATTTAACACAAATTTGACTGGGATAGAAGATTCCTTCTGGGGATGTAAATGAAATGTCTCTTCAAAGAGAGGAGGAGGCAGTGGAATTATAGTCCACAAGTTATATGCCTCCACTTTTTAATGTTCATAGCAACAATGTCTAACATTTAAGTTTTACTGATTTTTAACCTGAGGTTCCAAGTTCTGAACAACTCTATGCTTACCATTAGAGTCCCACAACTTTACAGCTCCCCAACTAAAATGCTTCCATTGTGGACCAGACTTCTGCAGCCAGATATTTAACAAGACTGAGCCGACTGTCTAACCAGCGAGGCCAGCCCCGAGCTCCCGGCCATTCTTCCCCTCCAGCAGCAGTGGCGGCTTCGGTGAGGCCGAGGACCAGCTCCAGGTGCTCGGAGCTGGTCTCGCCGAAGCCGCCACTATCGGAGGAGGGGAAGAAGGCAGGAGCAGTTTGGAGGCGGCAGCCGCAATGCTGGGTTGTGGCTGCCGTCCAATTCCGGTGCCTTGTGCCGGGGCTCCGAGATGTAAGTCAAAGCCTGCGACTCAAGTCAAACAGGCCCCTTCTTGCTGCAAGTCAAATATGATGCAAGTCAAGCAGGATGTAAGTCAAGGTTTCACTGTATATTGATAACAAACAGAAACATACGAGGGCTGACACTGGTTTACTTTTTGTAGTGCAGTGCAAAGGCCTTGACCATACAGAGACCAATAACACACTGCATATACTACTGGAAACTACTGATGACTCAGGGACACAAGAGGAGGGGGAACAGGCTGAAGATAGGCGAGATGTGACACACTCAGCATCACTGGGAATATCTGATTGGTGGTACTCAAAATCTAAATTGTTTTTCTTCTGAATCAGGAACAATCAACTCTCTGTGTGTAATGTTTCCTGTCATGCTAAATTTCTTTCGCATCCACGGAAAACACATAATTTTGATTTTAAAGTGACAAAGCCAGAGCCAGAAGAGTTTGCAAGAAAAGATCTCAGCAGGGAGGGAGATGAGTTTTCAGTTAGCATGCCAACAACAGTTGTAAATAATTAGATGAGGATTCTGTTGCCCTCTAATGAGAATTTCCACTCCAAATGTGGAATCTACGAAGCTGATTTAGATTAAGTAAGATAATTGATTCACCTCACTTTCATCCCAGCTGGAATCCTGTTTTTAATTGGACAAAAGCTGCTTTTACACGACCCCTAAAATCCGACGCAAAGGGCTCGCAGATGCGGAGCTTAAAATTGTTTTCCCACCAGCTACGGACTTTTTAAAAAATTAAGTACAACCCCGCCCAACTAAGTGCGCCCCAGCACATTTTACAAGTACCTGGCCTCAAGGAGGTAAATATTTTTGATGCAAATTTTAAATGCCTGGCTCTCCTCCACCTTCTGTTTGTTTGTGAATGCCTGGCTCTCCTTTGTCTTCTGTTTGCTTTTGTTGTCTCCCCCTTTAACAGACAGACGGGCTTCCAGTCCTCCTACAACTAGCTGCTGCGGACGGCAGGAGGAGGTGAGCCTGCATTTTTTCTCCCTCCCCTCACCGCAGACAGGAGCAATGGAGTGCGGAAGGGTGGGAACACAGGAAGCAGAACAAAACCCCACAATCTCTGGTCCGAATTTAAGTTGCCAGTGGATCTTAGAGGTCATGTAAAAGTGCCCAAAGTGAACCTAAGACAATCTGCAAGTGAAACACATTCTTGGATTCTGAGCTACATACTGGTTACACAAATGGAAAACTGGAATGATATGGGATACATCACTGAATGGTGGTACACCTGTAGTTGATGTACTAATGATGAACCATCTACATTCCATTAGTTAAGTTTTCGTCATTCTTCATTCTTGCCTTTCTCTTTGTTCCTTCCTTTTTCTTTAGAATAGTGCCCATCCCCAAAATGGAAGTAATTATTTTTCAAACAAAAAAACTATCAAAGGAAAACCATTTAAAGAATAAAAAGCATCTCTAAATCCAGAACACACACAACAGGAACAACAATAGGAGCTAGGCTTCTAATAACACACACAGATTAAGGGGACATAGCTTCAGCTCTGTGTTAATCACACTTGGACCCTTCTTGCATCATACTTTCTTGCCTTCTAAATGTTAGGAGCCTGCAAATTAGAACTGCAAATGTGTCCAGCCATGGAAACGTGGCTTCAGGTCACGCTGCATGTCATTAACAATTGTATTCACCCCTTTATCCTTCCGTCCTTGTTGTTATGTATTTGCCGACAGCTATGGTTAGTGGGATGATGCAGAACCCTCCCTAGAGCTGAGCCCTGGGAGCATGTGTATTATTGTGGTACTCAGCTGGATGGAATGCATTGCTCTGAGTCAGTCCTTTTATAAAGGCAACCACTTAGAAGAGACTAACATATTTCTGTCTGGAAGCTCTGGATGTTATGCCTGAGATTTGGTGTGTGTTTGTGTTTAAAATGAGTACTATGCAGCAGACACACTGAATGCCTCCATTACTTAATCTCAAATATTTGTAGCTCCAGCTAGGCATGTCACAAATTTATTTATTTATTTATTTATTTATTTATTTATTTATTTATTTATTTATTTATTAGTCTTGTATCCCGCCCATCTTCCCCAAAGGGAACTCTGGGCGGCTAACAGCAATAAAAGCAAGTAATAAAACAAACAAAACAGTGACGGAAGAGGCGATGAGGCAAGATGGTGGCGAAGCCCAGGGCAAACAAACAAACAAACAAACAAACAAAAACAGACTAACAGAGGGGGTCGCCAAAAGCCTCTCTAAAGAGGAGGGTCTTCAAGGCTTTCTTAAAGGCGGGCAGGGACTCCAACAGGCGCAGCTCACTGGGGAGATGATTCCAGAGCGCAGGGCCCACCACAGAGAAGGCGCGGTCTCGCGTACGTGATTTCCGTGCCTCTCTGCGTGTGGCCAACCTCAGTGAGTGCGCCTGCGCCAGCCTAGTGGGTCTGGACCCAGTTGTTCTTTGGGAGATACGCTCCACCAAGTACTCTGGTCCCAAGCCGTGGAGGGCTTTGAAAATCAAAACCAGGACCTTGAACCTGATCCGGAGGACAACGGGAAGCCAATGCAGGCAAGCCAGGACTGGGGTGATGTGCTCGTATCTACGGGCACCCACCACCAGCCTGGCCGCCGCATTGTAGATGGTTTTGCAGGAGGAAGAAAGATCTCAGTAGGATTGCTGCAAAACTTGCCTCCAAATTTCTCTACTGGGCTTTAGAATCACAAGAGCTTCATTTTTCAATGGGGAGGTCTTCATAAAGTGGAAGACTAGAAAGGATTTGAAATTAATGAAGTGGCCATGATAAATAGGTTGGCAGGTAGCATCAAGCTTAAGCACTTATCTTTTCTCTTCCTTGATATTTGTGCCTACTGCTCCCTACTGCTTTTAGCTGTTCCACATTGTCCCTTCCTAGACATGACTGGAGCTGAACCTGGTCGCAATCTAATCTGGGAAGATATAATGAGTCTATTTCTGCCTTCTTGCTTTTCCTGTCTCCCAGTCTATTCTCTGCTAATTCCTCCCCCCCCCATCCCCGGAAACTGCACTTGTATTTTCTGTGAGCAATTTTTAAAAGGTTACAGAGCTCAATGATCAAAAATGGGTTACACATAATATAAAAATGTTTGAAATGGTATACATGTTTTAGATGTGTGCATGATTTACTTTTCTATTTGGGACACACTGAGAGCCTAGAAATGTATGGTTTCCAACTAGATTTGGCCACAAAGGGAAAAACAACACACTGTTTCATCATGTTGTAAGGTTGTGAAATGTTTCATAATGTAACAAAACAGCAGACAGTGTTTTGTTATGAAATGAAATGAAACACCGTTTTTAATTGTTGAAATGAAATAATTCATGATTTCCCCCCTCCTCTGCTCTCTTGTTCTGGCCACCGCCACCCCCAGCTGGTTTGGACAGCCCAAGCTGTGGCCAGAACGGGAGAGCAGAGCAGGGTTTTGTATTTCCCACTTCCTGCTCCGTTCTCCTGTTGTCGCCCCTGCCTCCCGGGTGGATTTTTTTTACAGTTCGGGCTGTTAAAAAAACCCACCTGGGGGTGGGGGTGGGTCAAAAATGGGAGAATGGAAGTGGGATATTCAAAACCATGCTCTGCTTCTCAGCCAGGCAAGGGGCAGGCGGGTGGGGCACACACTCAACTCTTGCCTGGCTGAGAAGGGACAGCGGAGCATGGTTTTGAATTCCACACCAATGTAAGAAGTAACTACATGTCCTATGTGTGGTACACAGATAGCCAGCTCATACTGTAGATGAAAGCCATAAACTGTAGAATGGAACATGTGAACCCTGTCCAGGAAATCAAGAAGAAAATTACAGCAAATAACCCTCTTAGTGTAAATTTAGCAAAGCACCTGAATTTGAGTTCTGATGCATTTTTTTTCCATCTCCAGTTACAGCTATTAAATGGGATGAGATTAGTTTCAGATTTTAAATTGTTATAAAGCTCCCTACATGCAACATTTGACAGGTACCCTATATTTAGATGACAGCAAGCATAAGTAGTATTAATGTAGCATTAGATCATTTGTGGCTTGTTCAGTATTAATTTGTTGCATTTGATGCTGTTTAAATCACCGGTTGGTTAATTGCTCAGTCATTTTCATTACTGTGATCTAAGAGATACTGTCAGCCTGGTAGATGTGGGCTGCAGAGCAATATCCAAAAGGTTGTGTCAGTTGTGTTCTCCTAAACTAGGTGCCTGTAATGTACTTCTTGAATGTCGCAGCTCATTTTCAACATAGCAACCTTCCAACTCTACAGAATAACAATTTAGATAGGATCAAAGCCATGTCTCGTCCTCCTTCTGATGAGGCTATATGGTGATGTACTGAATTTTTCATTATTTTTTAAAATGTAGACTTAGGCCTCCTGCCTGCTTTACAGAACAGAGAGGGCAGTAAAGAAATACCTATTACCAAATTATAAATAGCAGAAGGATTAAATGTTTTCTGTGGGCTGAGGAACAATGTTTCAACAACAACAACAACAACAACAACAACAACAACAAAAAAGTTAAAAGTCCAATATTTTAAGAGATACAGGAATATGATTTCACTGAAACATTAACTGTTTCTTATCTATCGAAGAAGAAAAAAGAAAAAAAGATAATGACTCCTGGAATCATAATCATTGCAGTGTGGCAGTTTTGCTGTAACTGAGTTATCTTTTTCTAACTACCCACAAGACATTAAGAATATATAGTGTGTTCATGTCGTATTGTTCTATTGCATATTTCTCATGTTTATTTTCCCTCCCCCCCCATCTCCCAAATTCCCAATCAGGTACTGTAAGTGTCTACCTTTTTTGGGATGTCTGCATAGAGTAATGTGGGAAGCAGCCTTTGCAGTTATTACCCCAGAGTGTGATGTAGAGCAGGTTTATATGTTTTCATTTGAGTACATCTGTGTGAACATCTAACATTCATGTTTGCAACAGGTAACTCAGGGCATGAT
The DNA here is from genome assembly GCA_029282475.1 of Phrynocephalus forsythii. Lineage (NCBI taxonomy): Eukaryota > Metazoa > Chordata > Lepidosauria > Squamata > Agamidae > Phrynocephalus > Phrynocephalus forsythii. Next base: position 141,210,148 of record JAPFRF010000010.1, read on the forward strand.
CATAGAGGAATATAGATCATAATTTGGAATACTTGTGGAATAGTTCAGTGTGATCTGTTTCCAAGCGATCACATGAGACGTAGAGACATGAACTCCAAATCAGCCCCAATCTGTGTTCAAGCTGGACCTTTTAACTTCACTTTTCCAGTCTGTCCTGGAGCACTTCCTTATTAGAGAGAAGGGTCACTTTACGGGTAATCACACCTGTTAAAGTGACACTTTCTGGTCTAGTCTAGCATGTGTCTTTGCAGCCATCAGACCACATCCTCACTAAACTGAAGACTGACTGCTATGCTTGTAAGCTCACTTTTGGCATATATGGAAACCACATACACATTTGTTGTTTATTTTGGAACAGTAAAGATAACTAATTAGGTATTGCTGTGCTTAAGGAGATAGATCTAGCTTGCTAGTTTTAGTACAGTTCTTTTAAATATTTAGAGGAGTCTACAGTTGGTTCAAGTCTTTCTTCAAACAGTGTTATTGCTTCAACTAATTGAAGTTGCTTTGGGAAGAGTAATGCATATTGGGGCAAAAAATCAAAACTTTATCTATCAACTCATGGGCTCTGAGTTATCCGTGACGGATCAGGAAAGAGATCTTAGTATGTTGATGGACAGCTCCATGAAGGTGTCTCCCCAATGTGTGGCAGCGGTGAAGAAGGCCAATTCCATGCTAGGGATAATCAAAAAGGGGATTGAAAATAAAACAGCCAACATTACGATAGTAAGGCCGCACCTGGAGTATTGTGTACAATTCTGGTCACTGCATCTCAAAAAAGACATAGTGGAACTGGAAAAGGTGCAGAAGAGAGCTACTAAAATGATTACTGGGCTGGGGCACCTCCCTTATGAGGAAAGGCTAAAACATTTGGAGCTCTTTAGTCTGGAAAAAAGGTGCCTGAGGGGGGATATGACAGACGAACAAAATAATGCAGGGCATGAGTCACGTGGATGGAGGGAAGCTCTTCTCCCTCTCACAAAATACCAGAACTAGGGGACATGCACTCAAATTGAGGGCTGGGGGAGTAAGAACAGACAAGAGAAAATATTTTTTTGCTCAGTGTCTTGTTAGTCTGTGGAACTCCCTGCCACAGGATGTGGTGATGGCATCTGGCCTGGATGCCTTCAAAAGGGGATTGGACAGATTCCTGGAGGAAAAGTCCATCACAGGTTACAAACCATGATGGAGATGTGTAATCTCCAGGCTTAAAACCGGGGCACTTCAAGGGCCAGATGCAGGGGAGTGGTATCAGGAGACAGATATCTAGTCTCATGCGCTCCCACACACATCTGGTGGGGCCACTGTGAGATATAGGAAGCTGGACTAGATGGGCCGTTGGCCTGATCCAGCATGGCTCTTCTTATGTTCTTATGTTCTTAAGAGTCTGATGGATAAAAAGTGTTGCTACTTTGCATTAAAATGGCTGTCACTTAAAGCTGAGTATCAGAAACTTGTATTTTGATCTCTGCCCAGAAGCAGAACAACTAACAATAGTTGGTATGATAAAGAGTGTGAAACTATGAAGCATCAATTAAACAGAGTCCTCAGAAAGCTTGCCCAGTTCTTTCTTTGAGCTTCATAACAATTATAAACGGCTCCTCGAGGGGAAAAAACAAGCTTTCATAAAAGAATCCTATCAGAAACTTGCCCTGGCTTTGTCCCAGAAAAATATGGCATCCTTCTGGCACCTGCTGGCATCAGCAGAAGGAAGGTCTCACCATGACCTTGATTCCTATGTACCCATTAAGTGTTGGGAAGAGTATTACTTTAAACTTTTCAATGATCCACCTTATATTGGTGCAACTGTTCCACCTCTAACATCATCTCCCTGCAGTCTGCCAAGGTGGCCCCCGGTCACATCCAAGGAAATAAAATCATTGATTTCATCAATTAGGAGCAATAAAGCCCCTGGGGAAAATTTCATCCCCCCGGATATACTTAAATGTTTTCAGGACTGGTGGGCTCCAATTCTGGCCACTATATTTACTTATATAGACAGGGAGGGCAAAACTCCTAAAGAATGGTCTTCCTCGATTGTGCCTATCTACAAGAAAGGTGAGCGCAAGGACCCAGCCAACTATAGACCTATAAGTTTGCTTGATGTTGTAGGCAAACTATATGCAAGACATCTCCTCTTAAAACTGGAAGACTGGGTAAGAGAAAATAACATTTTAGCTCCTGAACAGATTGGTTTTAGGGAAGGACATTCCACGCTGGACCATATTCTCTTGTTAAACCATCTAATCAATAAATATTCTATTAGACCTTCAAAGCAGCTATATGTAGCATTTATCGATCTTAAAGCTGCCTTTGACTCCATTCCAAGAGGTCGCATGTGGGAAAAACTTACAAACCTTAAAATAGACCCCAGATTGTTGGAAAGAATTAAAGATCTGCACACTGACTCTTCCCTTAAGATTAGAGTCGGCATCTCTGGCCAATTATCCAACACTGTTAAAACATCTAAAGGTGTTCGCCAAGGCTGTGTTCTTGCTCCTTTGCTTTTCAATCTATATGTTAATGATATGGTGGTTAGGTTAACAGGTTTACAATTCTTCCCTGTCAGAGTAGGTGGAAAGGCTATATCAATATTACTTTATGCAGATGACACTCTGCTAATATCCCACACACAATAGGCCTCAGAAGGCTCCTGAAACAATTTAGTAACTATTGTATAGAAAATTCTCTCAACATCAACTATGAGAAAACCAAAATTATGGTTTTCAGTAGAAGACCTCAAGTTCATAAATGGATGATGGATGGGAGAATACTGGAACAGGTAACCCATTTCAAATACTTAGGTGTGATGTTCCACCAGTCAGGCTCCTGGGCTTCACAGATTGACTTTGCAAAACAGAAATTTGAGAAGGCCATGTTTGGATTACTAAGATTCTGTAGGACCAAAGGAGGCCTCCTGATTCCTCCCATCTGCGAAATTTATAAAACCAAGCTACTTCCCCAGATTTTGTACGGTGCTGAAGTATGGGGAATGGGAAACTTATACCCCCTTGAAGTAACCCAAAATAAATTTGCCCGTCTACTGTTGGCAGTACCCCCATCAACTCCTTCTGCACTAGTCAGATTAGAATTGGCATTAATGTCAATAACAACACTAATTAACAAATCAATAATTAATTATTGTCTGAAAATCTTGTTTATTACCCACTCTGAATTTTTAACATCATCCTATGGGGAGATGAACTCTGGATCATGGAAATTTTTTGTACTGAATCTAGTAGCCAAACTTGGTTCTTCCCAAGAGCATGTGAGACACCTTGGATTGACAGCAGCTAACCGCTTACTAAAGCAAAGATTATCTGATCTCTGTATTCAAACAGACATAGGTTCGCTCAGCACTCTAAAAACAGCCCTTTTTTATAAGAACATTACACCTAAGCCTCTAAATCGCCCATCTTATTTTGCTGATTTGACGAACTTTGAACATAGAAAAGCATTTACTCAGGCTCGTCTTGATGTGCTACCACTTGCCAATCTAAAGGGCCGTTATACACAATCCCCATACCATACGAGAGTCTGCTCTTGTGATAATAAATCCGTCGAGAACTTGGTACATGCTCTGCTTTATTGCCCACTATTTGGAATCCATCGTGAAAGACTTTTGAAATTCATCTTAGAAAAATATCCTGGTAGATCTGACGAAGAAAAGCTCAAAATCTTACTCTGTGATAGAGATAAATTTGTTACGTTCCAAATGGCAAGGTTCTGTTCTTTACTTATTAAAATGAAAGTTGTTTTAACTACTTCTAATAGTCAAATTGATATCTAGGTCTCTGTACCCTCAGCCCCCTTTTTACCTATCTGTATTGTTATTTTATTGATATTTTTATTATACTGTTTTTACTTGATGCACTTTGCAATGGCTCTGTGAGCCACGCAATAAAATTTATATGATGATGATGTATTTTGATCACCATCAGACAATGGGATTTTAGCCATGGCACACCACAGTTGAAGATGATTTGTTTTGCTTTGTCTTGTTACCTGTGGCAATTAGAATACAGGTGGTTCAAACCTCAAATCAGGCTGTGGTCACACTTACAAAACATTTTCAAGTTACTCCACATGAATTCTGATTTTTTTTTAAAATTCAGACAATGTACAGCACGAGTTCTTAAAAAATCAAAGTAGAATGTCATTGTGAGGATTGCAAATGGAAAGGGAGAAGGGAGTCAGGAGAAGCTGAAGGAGGGTATTGAATGCTTTTCGAGAAGGAGAGGGGATTGTTATGATAGTAGGACATTTCCACAAAGTCCTCCAGGAATGGCTGAAAGGAAGCATGTGGAGAATCTGTCCCCCTACTGCAGTGCGGTTCACAAATGCTTTCCACTCTTGGCTCCCCTGAGTAGTGGTGGCAGCAGAGCAGGGCTATATTGGTCCAGGATCCAGGGTGGAACAAGAAGCAAAGAAGCAGGAAGGAGCTGAAGCTGGAGAGCAGCCAGAGCAACACCACCACCTCTGGCTCGGGGGGGGGAGGGGGACTTCCACATTGCTCCTGGCTGGTTTGCTGGGACCTCAAGGAGCATGTGAGGAGGGCAGCAAGGGCATTTTGCTGCCACATCAACGTACCTACACAAGTTTTGTTTTAAAGAAAAAGCAAATGGGGGCAGAGAGAAGCAAGCAGGCAAGCAGGCAAGCAAGAAAGAAAGAAAGAAAGAAAGAAAGAAAGAAAGAAAGAAAGAAAGAAAGAAAGGGATATGTCCTGTTTGAGGGGTGTAGATGAACGTGCCTCATTTTTATACTAAAAGATGTGGAACAATTAAAAAGGCATGGACCACTATCACAGGTTAAATGTCACATGACTAGAGATGGGCACGGAATGAACATTTTTTCGTTTCCGTTACCGTTTGTCGTTTCCGTTACGTAACGAAACGACAAATGAAAATTGTGATGAAAATGAAACGTAGTCGTTACGTTTGGTTTCCGTTAATGGTGACACGCAATGAAATGACCTGTTTTAAATGTTAAAAAAGGCCCTGGGCATCCGTAAAAACGCAGCAATAATTATTTATATTGTCTGATATCTACCAGGGGGGTTGGGGTCCTTAAAACGTTTGTTTTAGTCTTCTCCCATCGCGATGTATTTTTCTTTTCCCTTTAAAATGGATGTCGCCACCAGCCACAAAATGGAGGCAAGCCATGTGATGTGGGATCATGTTCAACCAATAGCATGCCCAGGTTGCAGACTGGGTGGGCAGGTCTGGCAGCCACAGAGGGCATAAAAAGCTCTGGCAGCCCCCGTCCTCCTTGCAGTTTCTGGTGGGAGTTAGGGTGGGATTGCTGTCTCTGCGACTCTAGCTTCAGTCCTGCAGCCTCCCTGTGTGTGTGCATGCGTACCTCTTGGCGAGTACCCTCCCCTGCCCCACAGTGCAGTCACTCTGCGGCTGCCTTGCACCCTGGGCAAAGCCCGCCGCTGCCTTTGCATTTTCCCTGCGAAACTAGTCTATACTGTGTCTCTGCCAGCATCCATTTTTTTTAGTGTTTCCCCTCTGGTCTGGGGCGTTGGGGGACGCCCACGCACGGAAATGCTTTAAAAATCGTGCAAAAAGCGAGTAGAAACGACAAACAAAAAAATGAAAACGGTAATGAAATTTTTCAGAAAATTCCCGACAAACGGAAACGAACCGAAACAGACCTCTCAACTACAAACAAAAAACCGAAACACCATTTTTCTGTTTCGTGCCCATCTCTACACATGACCACAATGCATGGTAACCCAGGAAACAGAAGACATGAGGAAAAAAGGGGGCTATTTTTGTAATGTGACCAGTGCCTCAGCAACAATTATACAGGGACAGCACTCACAGACAGGACTGTGCACATCAGTATCAATGCAAATCTGAATATTATAGGACTAGGTCGTGTCCTACTACTATAGAATCATACACTATGATGCTTGCTCTATCAAAAACTCTTAACAAAAGCCTGTTTTCTTTAAACATTTCTAATTAAAAAGAGAGGAAATCCTACCTAATCTGTTTCTAACTTTTTGGATCTTTAGAAGCTCAAGATACATTAAGTTGCTAATCTTTCCCTCTCAGTCAAGCATAATGTCTATAAACATAGTTTCTTGTACAATATATGATTTCCTCCAATCAATATTAATCATTTATCCACAAAAATCATTTATCCACAAAAATCCACATCAGTTTCTCTGTCTAGTATAAGCAAGATTTGCAGAAGTAATGACAGATGAATTGACAGGGTTATCTTGGTTCTCCCTCCTCCCTCCCTTACCTTGCTAAAAAGTCAATGGCTGCACTTCTTCTAAATATATTCATTTAGTGGAAACTGCCTATCTTAACTTTTTGCACCTGCCAATTTGCATTGGCCTGGAATCCCCTTGAAGCACAGAAAAGTGGATTTGCTCTTTGGGCACAGCAATGTGCCAAGAATCATCCTTGAAAATGGTCTTAGCTGATTTTCACCTGGGCTGAAGGAGCCTGCTGCTTTGCCTCAGTGAAGGTCGTTGGACCAAACTGTTCCCATCACTGTCAATTAATACCAAATTAATTATGATCCAGTAACTGAGAAATGGGGACCTTGGCTGGATATCTATAGGACTAATCTCAGTGAAACACGCTAGGTCTTAGGTAACTATGTAAACAAAAAAAAAAAGATAATTTACAGTTATTTTAGGGTATGGCTACACTACAAAATACCATGTGGCTTGTATCAGAGTTTTTAAAAACCCTTGAGGAACTACCAGGGTAGTTCCCACTAATGAAATCACTTTCCTCACAGTTATGATGAATAATTCAGGAAAGTTAGTGGCGAGTCCTCCAATGTATAGTTCACCTTGATTTCACATCACCCTGGTCTGAATAGGTGCATAAGTTGGACAGTGTCCTGAATAGGCTTGTTAGTGGACTGAATAGGTTTGTAGGTGGACAATGATCTGAATAGGCTCGTTAGGTGGACAATGGCCTGAATAAGTTTGTAGGTGGACAATGATCTTAATAGGCTTGTTAGGTGGACAATGGCCTAGGGTGTGTGAAAGTCCTACATCTGTGCAATTCATTCTTTTTACCTCAATGTAGTACCCTACATTTGAAATCCATTCCATTAGCTTTGGCCCAGCATTCTAATCTGTCAAGGTCCTTTTGGATTTTCATCCTATCCTCTAGGGAATTAGCAATCCCTCCCAATTTGGTATAATCTGCAAATTTAATTAGCATACTCTCTATTTCTTCCTCCAAGTCATTAATAAAGATATTGAACAGCACTGGACCCAGAACAGAGCCCTGGGGCACCCCACTGGTCACGTCTCTCCAAGCTGAAGAGAGACCATTTATGATCACCCTTTGGGTGCAATCAGTCAACCAATTACAAATCCACCTAACAGTAGCACTATCTATCCCACTTTCTACTAACGTCTTATCAAGAATATCATGGGGAACCTTATCGAAGGCCTTATTAAAGTCCAGATAAGCAATATCCACAGCATTCCCCTCATCCACCAGGCCTGTAATTCTATCAAAGAAAGAGATCAAATTAGACTGGCATGACTTGTTTTTAGGAAACCCATGTTGACTTCTTGACAGTAACACAACTTTACGCAGAGGAAGATCTGGCCTTTCTCTTGTTGGTGAGATAATTCATTCATTCAGGGCGATTTCTGCAGTGCCCCTTCAGGTCAGAACAGGGAGACAAAAGGAGGTATTTGGACGGTATAGAAGGGCATAGTAGTAAATGGGGAGGGATAAGATCTGGATCCTCTGAATTGAATTCGGATTTATCTTAGAAACAGAAATGTATCTTTGGTATCTAGCACAAGTAGAATAATGGGTTTCTTCTTCTGCCGTCTCTCCCCTATGAGATGAAGAAGAGGATCAGTAAAAGTGAGGAGGAGGGAGGTTGTGGAGGAGAAAAATATGGAAATATTCTCAATTCATAATTTTGTCAGAATAGAAAACTCATCTTTTGACACAAGAGAACCTCAGAAATTAGAGTGTGCCCTCCTTTGTCCCAACCCATGGTGGGACACACGTAGAAGGCACTAACAGACTTTACAAGCTAGCTTCCATAAACTAATTCTGCATGGTATAAAAGGAGAACGAACAACACTATATAGTGAGGCTCTGTGGACTTTCATTTCACTACATTTAAAAAGAGAATTTGCCAATATTATCATATTTCCTTATGTTTGAGATGAAAAGAACTTGGTTGGATTTTTTAATATCTAAATGGTCAGGTAACTGACATAGTTTTTATTCTTTACATGGAAGGTTTGCATTCTATCATGCCTTTTAGTTGTTTGATAATAAAAATGGTACATTGTATATTTCTCTGCTAAAATACAGGGTACAGATGTGAAAAACAGTGACATTTGAGGGGACATGGTCCTACCTTTAGTCTACCTTCTCTTAAGCAGGAGATTAGGTGGTAAGCATGTACATGAATTGTACTGCTTTCACTTTCATGATTGAATGCAAACAGAATAACAGAGAATGGACCTACATATGGAAAATGCTAGGATCTTGTCAACCTTCCTAGTAGCATATGTTTTTCTCATGCAGGTAAAAATGTTGCATTGAGTCTCACCTGAAATATCAAGGAGTACTGGTCTGATACAAATTCATCACCTTATCTGTCATTTGTGAAAAGTAGGCACAAATGTAATCAAGTAAAGGTGAAAACAATAAAATAGTCTCCAGTCTTCTTCTTGTACACTGTGAGCAAAGTAAACTTGCGCAGGCACCCACCAAGGGTGTGCCTTGTAACTTGTTGTAAATAAATGAACGAGCAAGCACACTACACTCCTACAGGAGTAGGGCTGTGTTGTACAGTGTGAGCAAAGTAAACTTGCGCTGGCACCCACCAAGGGTGTGCCTTGTGTAACTTGTTGTAAATAAATAAATGAGCAAGCACACTACACTGCTACAGGAGTAGGACTGTGTTGTACACTGTGAGCAAAGTAAAAGGGTGTGCTTGTGTAACTTGTTGTAAATAAATGGCACCCTACACAAGGGTGTGTGTTGTACCTTGTGTAACTTGTTGTAAATAAATGAATGAGCAAGCACACTACACTGCTACAGGAGTAGGACTGTGTTGTACACTGTGAGCAAAGTAAACTTGCGCTGGCACCCACCAAGGGTGTGCCTTGTAACTTGTTGTAAATAAATGAACGAGCAAGAGCAAGCACACTACACTGCTAAAGTAGGAGTAGGACTGTGTTGTACACTGTGAGCAAAGTAAACTTGCAAAGTAACAAGGCACCCACCAAGGTGTGCCTTGTAACTTGTTGTAAATAAATGAACGAGCAAGCACACTACACTGCACTGTGTTGTACACTGTGAGCAAAGTAAACTTGCCACCCACCAAGGGTGTGCCTTGGTAACTGTGTAAATAAATGAACCTTGTGCTACAGGAGTAGGACTGTGTTGTACACTGTGAGCAAAGTAAATACCCAATGTGCCTTGTGTAACTTGTTGTAAATAAATGAACGAAAGGACTGTGTTGTACACTGTGAGCAAAGCACACCCACACTGCTACAGGAGTAGGACTGTGTTGTACACTGTGAGCAAAGTAAACTTGCGCAGGCACCCACCAAGGGTGTGCCTTGTAACTTGTTGTAAATAAATGAACGAGCAAGCACACTACACTGCTACAGGAGTAGGACTGTGTTGTACACTGTGAGCAAAGTAAACTTGCGCTGGCACCCACCAAGGGTGTGCCTTGTGTAACTTGTTGTAAATAAATGAACGAGCAAGCACACTACACTGCTACAGGAGTAGGACTGTGTTGTACACTGTGAGCAAAGTAAACTTGCGCAGGCACCCACCAAGGGTGTGCCTTGTGTAAAATAAATGAACGAAGCAAGCACACTACACTGCTACAGGAGTAGGACTGTGTTGTACACTGTGAGCAAAGTAAACTTGCGCAAAGGCACCCACCAAGGGTGTGCCTTGTGTAACTTGTTGTTGTAAATAAATGAACGAGCAAGCACACTACACTGCTACAGGAGTAGGACTGTGTTGTACACTGTGAGCAAAGTAAACTTGCGCTGGCACCCACCAAGGGTGTGCCTTGTGTAACTTGTTGTAAATAAATGAACGAGCAAGCACACTACACTGCTACAGGAGTAGGACTGTGTTGTACACTGTGAGCAAAGTAAACTTGCGCACTGGCACCCACCAAGGGTGTGCCTTGTGTAACTTGTTGTAAATAAATGAACGAGCAAGCACACTACACTGCTACAGGAGTAGGACTGTGTTGTACACTGTGAGCAAAGTAAACTTGCGCTGGCACCCACCAAGGGTGTGCCTTGTGTAACTTGTTGTAAATAAATGAACTGAGCAAGCACACTACACTGCTTGTGTAACAGGAGTAGGACTGTGTTGTACACTGTGAGCAAAGTAAATGAACTTGCAAGCACACTACACTGCTACAGGAGTAGGACTGTGTTGTACACTGTGAGCAAAGTAAACTTGCGCACCCACCAAGGGTGTGCCTTGTGTAACTTGTTGTAAATAAATGAACGAGCAAGCACTCTACACTGCTACAGGAGTAGGACTGTGTTGTACACTGTGAGCTAAACAGGAGTAGGACTGTGTTGTACACTGTGAGCAAAGTAAGGACTTGTTGCTGGCAAAGTAAACTTGCGCCACCCACCAAGGGTGTGCCTTGTGTAACTTGTTGTAAATAAATGAACGAGCAAGCACACTACACTACACTGCTACAGGAGTAGGACTGTGTTGTACACTGTGAGCAAAATAAATGAACGAGCAAGCACAAACTGCTACAGGAGTAGGACTGTGTTGTACACTGTGCAAAGCACCCACCCACCAGGGTGTGCCTTGTAACTTGTTGTAAATAAATGAACGAGCAAGCAAGCTACACTACACTGCTACAGGAGTAGGACTGTGTTGTACACTGTGAGCAAAGTAAACTTGCGCTGGCACCCACCAAGGGTGTGCCTTGTGTAACTTGTTGTAAATAAATGAACGAGCAAGCACACTACACTGCTACAGGAGTAGGACTGTGTTGTACACTGTGAGCAAAGTAAACTTGCGCTGGCACCCACCAAGGGTGTGCCTTGTGTAACTTGTTGTAAATAAATGATGAAATAAATGAGCAAGCAAGCACACTGCACTGCTACTACACTGCTACAGGAGTAGGACTGTGTTGTACACTTGTGTAACTTGTTGTAAATAAATGAACGCAAGCACACCCACTGCTACAGGGGTGTGCCTTGTGAGCAAACTTGTTGTGTTGTGTAATAAATGAACGAGCAAGCACACTACACTGCTACAGGAGTAGGACTGTGTTGTACACTGTGAGCAAAGTAAACTTGCGCTGGCACCCACCAAGGGTGTGCCTTGTGTAACTTGTTGTAAATAAATGAACGAGCAGCACACTACACTGCTACAGGAGTAGGACTGTACACTGCTAAAGGAGTAGGACTGGAGTAGGACTGTGTTGTACACTGTGAACGAGCAAGCAAAGGAGTAGGACTGTGTTGTACACTGTGAGCAAAGTAAACTTGCGCAGGCACCCACCAAGGGTGTGCCTTGTGTAACTTGTTGTAAATAAATGAACGAGCAAGCACACTACACTGCTACAGGAGTAGGACTGTGTTGTACACTGTGAGCAAAGTAAACTTGCGCTGGCACCCACCAAGGGTGTGCCTTGTGTAACATGTTGTAAATAAATGAACTTGTTGTAAATAAATGAACGAGCAAGCACACTACACTGCTACAGGAGTAGGACTGTGTTGTACACTGTGAGCAAAGTAAACTTGCGCTGGCACCCACCAAGGGTGTGCCTTGTGTAACTTGTTGTAAATAAATGAATGAACGCAAGCACACTACACTGCTACAGGAGTAGGACTGTGTTGTACACTGTGAGCAAAGTAAACTTGGCACCCACCAAGGGTGTGCCTTGTGTAACTTGTTGTAAATAAATGAACGAGCAAGCACACTACACTGCTACAGGAGTAGGACTGTGCCTTGTAAACTAACTGTGTTGTAAATAAATGAACGAACTTGTTGCAAGCACACTACACTGCTACAGGAGTAGGACTGTGTTGTACACTGTGAGCAAAGTAAACTTGCGCAGGCACCCACCAAGGGTGTGCCTTGTGTAACTTGTTGTAAATAAATGAACGAGCAAGCACACTACACTGCTACAGGAGTAGGACTGTGTTGTACACTGTGAGCAAAGTAAACTTGCGCAAAGTGCCTTGTGTAACTTGTTGTAAATAAATGAACACAAGCCACCAAGGAGTAGGACTGTGCCTTGTGTACCCACCAAGGGTTGTTGTAAATAAATAAATGAACGAGCAAGCACACTACACTGCTACAGCACACTTGCGCTGGCACCCACCAAGGGTGTGCTTGTTGTAAATAAATGAACGAGCAAGCACACTACACTGCTATGAGTAGGACTGAGTAGGACTGTTTGTACAGTAGGACTGTGTTGTACACTGTGAGCAAAGTAAACTTGCGCTGGCACCCACCCCAAGGGTGTGCCTTGTAACTTGTTGTAAATAAATGAACGAGCAAGCACACTACACTGCTACAGGAGTAGGACTGTGTTGTACACTGTGAGCAAAGTAAACTTGCGCTGGCACCCACCAAGGGTGTGCCTTGTGTAACTTGTTGTAAATAAATGAACGAGCAAGCACACTACACTGCTACAGGAGTAGGACTGTGTTGTGTTGTAGTAAGTGAGCAAAGTAAACTTGTTGTAAATAAATGCACCCACCAAGGAGTGTGCCTTGTTGTAACTTGTTGTAAATTGTACACTGCTGAGCAAAGTACACTGTGAGCAAAGTAAACTTGCGCAGGCACCCACCAAGGGTGTGCCTTGTGTAACTTGTTGTAAATAAATGAACGAGCAAGCACACTACACTGCTAAGGAGTAGGACTGTGTTGTACATGTGAGCAAAGTAAACTTGCACTGGCACCCACCAGGAGTGTGCCTTGTGTTGTACACTAAATAAATGAACGAGCAAGCACACTAACTGCTACAGGAGTAGGACTGTGTTGTACACTGTGAGCAAAGTAAACTTGCGCAGGCACCCACCAAGGGTGTTGCCTTGTAAATTGTTGTAAATAAATGAACAGCAAGCACACTACACTGCTACAGGAGTAGGACTGTGTTGTACACTGTGAGCAAAGTAAACTTGCGCTGGCACCCACCAAGGGTGTGCCTTGTGTAACTTGTTGTAAATAAATGAACGAGCAAGCACACTACACTGCTACAGGAGTAGGACTGTGTTGTACACTGTGAGCAAAGTAAACTTGCGCTGGCACCCACCAAGGGTGTGCCTTGTGTAACTTGTTGTAAATAAATGAACGAGCAAGCACACTACACTGCTACAGGAGTAGGACTGTGTTGTACACTGTGAGCAAAGTAAACTTGCGCAGGCACCCACCAAGGGTGTGCCTTGTGTAACTTGTTGTAAATAAATGAACGAGCAAGCACACTACACTGCTACAGGAGTAGGACTGTGTTGTACACTGTGAGCAAAGTAAACTGTGAGCAAAGTAAACTTGCGCAGCACCCACCAAGGGTGTGCCTTGTGTAACTTGTTGTAAATAAATGAATGAGCAAGCACACTACACTGCTATAGGAGTAGGACTGTGTTGTACACTGTGAGCAAAAGTAAAGTTGTGTTGCACTGGCACCCACCAAGGGTGTGCCTTGTGTAACTTGTTGTAAATAAATGAACGAGCAAGCACACTACACTGCTACAGGAGTAGGACTGTGTTGTACACTGTGAGCAAAGTAAACTTGCGCAGGCACCCACCAAGGGTGTGCCTTGTGTAACTTGTTGTAAATAAATGAACGAGCAAGCACACTACACTGCTACAGGAGTAGGACTGTTGTACACTGTGAGCAAAGTAAACTTGCGCTGGCACCCACCAAGGGTGTGCCTTGTGTAACTTGTTGTAAATAAATGAACGAGCAAGCACACTACACTGCTACAGGAGTAGGACTGTGTTGTACACTGTGAGCAAAGTAAACTTGCAAGCTGGCACCCACCTGTAGGCACCCACCAAGTTGTAGCAAATAAAAACTCATGCTGGCAATCCACCAAGGGTGTGTGCCTTGTAACTTGTTGTAAATAAATGAACGAGCAAGCACACTACACTGCTACAGGAGTAGGACTGTGTTGTACACTGTGAGCAAAGTAAACTTGCGCTGGCACCCACCAAGGGTGTGCCTTGCTGTAACTTGTTGTAAATAAATGAACGAGCAAAATAAATGAACACACACTACACTGCTACAGGAGTAGGACTGTGTTGTACACTGTGAGCAAAGTAAACTTGCACTGGCACCCACCAAGGGTGTGCCTTGTAACTTGTTGTAAATAAATGAACGAGCAAGCACACTTGTAGGACTGTAAATAAATGAACCAAGGGTGTGCAAGTTGTAAATAAATGAACACACACACTACACTGCTACAGGAGTAGGACTGTGTTGTACACTGTGAGCAAAGTAAACTTGCGCTGGCACCCACCAAGGGTGTGCCTTGTAACTTGTTGTACACTGTGAGCAAAGTAAATAAATGAACTTGTTGTAAATAAATGAACGCAAGCACACTACACTGCTACAGGAGTAGGACTGTGTTGTACACTGTGAGCAAAGTAAACTTGCGCTGGCACCCACCAAGGGTGTGCCTTGTGTAACTTGTTAAAATAAATGAACTACACAAGCACACACTGTGACTGCTACAGGTAGTAGGACTGTGTTGTACACTGTGAGCAAAGTAAACTTGCGCAGGCACCCACCAAGGGTGTGCCTTGTAACTTGTTGTAAATAAATGAACGAGCAAGCACACTACACTGCTACAGGAGTAGGACTGTGTTGTACACTGTGAGCAAAGTAAACTTGCGCTGGCACCCACCAAGGGTGTGCCTTGTAACTTGTTGTAAATAAATGAACGAGCAAGCACACTACACTGCTACAGGAGTAGGACTGTGTTGTACACTGTGAGCAAAGTAAACTTGGAGTAGGACTGTGTTGTACACCCACCAAGGGTGTGCCTTGTAACTTGTTGTAAATAAATGAACGAGCAAGCACACTACACTGCTACAGGAGTAGGACTGTGTTGTACACTGTGAGCAAAGTAAACTTGGACACCCACCAAGGGTGTGTTGTAACTTGTTGTAAATAAATGAACACTGTAGGACTGTGTTGTACAAAAGTAAACTTGTGCCTTGTGTAACTTGTTGTAAATAAATGAACGAGCAAGCACACTACACTGCTACAGGAGTAGGACTGTGTTGTACACTGTGAGCAAAGTAAACTTGTGCAGGCACCCACCAAGGGTGTGCCTTGTAACTTGTTGTAAATAAATGAACGAGCAAGCACACTACACTGCTACAGGAGTAGGACTGTGTTGTACACTGTGAGCAAAGTAAACTGAATGGGCCTGTGTTGTTTAACTGCAGTGTCCTCACAAAAAGTTTAGCAAACAAACAATGTAAGTAAAAGTAAAGTACACAAATAATATTGTAATGTATATCTAAAATGTAAAATATTATTCTCCCTCAGAGGTGCCCTTGGCTTGCCAATGCCAACAAATGTGTTTGAGTGCACTGGTTGGGGGGGGAAATCTAAAATATAATAGGCTAGTATATTTTTAAAATAAATCCACACCTCACCTCCCAAAAAGCTCCCCTTTGAACTTTGAAGCAGTGGCACTAAATGAAATATAAATCCTCCCTCCACTCACACAAAAAGGAGAGGAGGAGAGATTAAAGAAAACTGCTAGGCTTGCTATTCCCAGAAGCCACAGCACTGTGCTGGAGGCAGGGTAAAGGAACTTGTTGCCAGCCACCAAATGAACTTTTGAAAATAGATTAGAAAATAAATGGTAGTAAGTAAAGTATATTCAATATATTTTTAAAATAAATCCACACCTCACCTCCAAAAAGCTCCCCTTTGAACTTAAAGCAGTGACACTATCCTCTCTCTCTCACAAAAAGGAGAGGAGAGAATAAAGAAAACTGCTAGCAATGAAATGAAAATGAACTTTGTAAAATAGAAAATAAGTATGGAATGGTACGGTAGTATATATATATTCAAAATAAATCCACACCTCCCCCCCCCAGTCAAACCTAAACCAATATCAGAAAAAAAATCCTCCTGACAAACTGCAGGAGCATAAAGCATCTGTGGTTGTATCTAAGAAAAAGGTCATGTAGATTCAAGTACAGTAGACCCTTGTATAACAAACAGTTTGTATAACATAAAATTTGTATAACATAAACTATTCCGGATATAGGGGAAATTTGCTTAACGTAATCGCCTATGGGGCAAATCCGTACAACATAAAAATGGGATTACTCCATTTTCAATGCATTCCTATGGGACATTTGTCTAAAAAGGAACATTTGCTGTAACAGAATTTCATTTGGAACGAATTAATTCCTTTATACAAGGTACCCCTGTAAGTATGTTTTCTCTGCTCTGGAAAGGCAAAAGGAATTGTTTAAACCAGCAATTGTCAACCTTTGCTGACCATGGCCAATACTTTGAAGAAGAAGAAAATGCCAAAGCAGGATTGTGTATATCATCTAAGGAACTTTATAAGATGGGGTGTAAATTTTTCTGGTCTGTGGCCCTCTTCAAATGTGTCAGCCCCAGAATGGCTGGTTTAAAATGCTTTTCAGTGTCCAGGAGTTACATGTAAGCTCACTACAGAAGTTACTGAAACCACAAGGGAGATTAGTAGCAGCAGTCTCCAAGCTTTGTTGGCATATGTAATCACTTCCTCACTGGTTTCATTCCTGAGGAAACCCACCACCACCACCACCACCACCATTCAGGGGTTGCTTGTAGACCTGGATGAGGTGGGTGGGGTCTCACCCCCAAATTTTGACCATCCCAATCAACAGCACATCATTACACGTGCCACAGAGGTTGTGTGTACTCTAAATAATACAGGGTACCAATCTATGGCTGTGTAAGTGGAAGCCTTCCAAAGGAGACTGAATGTCTCAAAAAGGAGAGCAAAAATGCAATGTGACTTGGATTTTAAAAGATACATCAGTAGAGATATATTTTAAAACTCTGCCTATCTTGGGGGCTTTTTCCAGGACACTGGCTATGCTCTCTTCTCTACTGAAGCTTTCGTAATGTTGAAAGCAAAGGGTGGGTGGAAACAAAGCAAAAATAAACCTTTGAGGGCAGCAGGGAGAGAGAGAGAATGAGAGAATTTAATCCTCTCCCATCACAGTTCTTCCAGGTAACGAACATTCTGAGTCAGAGCTCTTGCCCTGTTCTGTTCCAATTACAGTACTTGAAAGTAGTAAATATTGGCTCTGAAATGATTCAATTTCATGTGTAAGTCTTTATGATCCAATCACATTCTTTTATTATTAGATGCATCCGCCAAAGCAATGGCCAAAGCTCATTCTGCTTGAGGTTTACGCCTAAGCCTCAGAGAGATGATTGCCTGCCCCTGTGTCCACTCCGCTGCACAGCCCTGAGGAAATCCACATGAGAATAAAGACAGAAAGACTCCAGAATAAACCAGAATCAACGAAAGCAGATTAACCCCCTGTGACTCCAGAGCCTCTGGGGAGAAGGTCACAAAAGAGGCAAAGCTCTTAGAATTCAATAGAATTGCATAGTATTTAATGTAGAGTTTTATGTTGATAAATGAATAAGCCCTAGTGGAAAAAATACTCTTTGCATTAGATCTTTGCAGCAGCTAAAGGGTATGATAGGCCCAGCCAATTTAAGGGCTCATTTCTCTGTTCAAATAAAAACAATTAGAAATGTCCGGGGTATGGTGGGAAATTTATTTTTCATACCTTACGGGACTGCTGATTCTAATTCAGTTCAACATTTTGATTTTTTATGTATGAAATAGGATATGATTCCAGCTGCTTCTTTCTAAATGTCAATAAGCCAGCGAGGAAATAGCAATACAGTAAGTGTCTCTGAATCATTGGCCTTAAAGTTATTTCCTTTGTACAGTATGGCAAATTAAATGAAACCACCCTGAGAACGCATTATAATGCGAAGCAGTTGTAGTGTCATAGCACATTACTTTTATAAAAGAGATCATTTGTATGGTAGCATTTGAATTTACGTGCTTTTTGTCAATAAGCACATACCCCATAGAGTTAGAGATGCTGCTGACATAAATTCAAGTTCTTATCACAGCAGACAGTAGTAAAAGATATTCTTTTGTATCTTAAACATGTTTGTTTTTTATGCTAAGGCTCTCACACTGAGAACATGAACTGGGTCTTTCCAGTGAATAAGCTTCAAGTGCAGTATAAATATCTCACTTAAGAGAGGGTAAGGAATGAAATATTCTTCATGTGGTATGTGGTTATAACAGGCCAAAAATGTGAATTGTGAGAACAACAGTTACCAGCAACTAGTTCTACTTTTTGATTTAATGAGGTGTGACAATGATATCTTTCAAAGGCAACAAGAAGAGGCCCCGGTTGCTTCGACTGTAAGCATTACTACAAGCAGCATTTCTTATTTACTTTTTACTTTTAAAGACTGTTTTAAAAGCAAATTCAAGAAGAGATTCATAATTCCTTTAGGTGCAATGTGATGTAATATTTTCAATATTTTGTTTTAAGACATTTTGGAAGGAATATTAATCCTAAATTTATTTTTTCTTCCCTCACCAAAAAGCAAAAGGCAACATAACATAAAAATAATAAGTGTTATAACAAGTAGTGTCAATTAGTTATTTTTTCACATTGTAATGAATAATGGGAATGAGCTGTTTTCAAAAAGGAAAACTTTAATCTCTGGGTATGTGTTCAATCTCCTGAGCCATTATCTGTAGCACAGTGATCTGCAGCAAAATAAAGAGTGGGTGGATTGCCCTCCAAGGGGCCTGGAGTTGTGGATGGCTTCTCAGATAGATCTCTCACTGCCCTTGCAAAGAAGTGATTACTGACAGATAAAAGCACTGCTAGATCTGAGCAAAGCTCTTTCTTGTCTATTGCCCTCTTTCCCAGAATTGTCACCCAGGTACTTCTGGCAATTCTGCAAGGCAGGGGTGGGGAGCCTTCAGTCCTTGAGATGTTTTGGACCACAACTCCCACAGCACTTTATCACTGGCAATACAGGCATGGAAGCCTGGGAGTTGTGGTCCAAAACCTCTGGACAGCTCAAGGTTTCCTGCTGTAAGGCAAGAAGGATTCTACCCATGTCTCTCTATGAACTGGTTCTCGGTGTAGAGTTTCCCCCTAATTCTTAGAAAGGAAAATTTAGAACTTCAAAGTGATTGGGACTTAAATTCGGGTGACTAGTTAACACCACTATGTGCCAGGATATTTTGTGTATCATTCTATGCATACACACTTTGTTCGCTCAACCTCACAGTTGATGACATTTAAAAACTAACAGAAAGTTTGTATGGGGGATACTCAGAATTAGGAGTCTGATGGCACTCATATATAGCATTGTATTCATGCTTCATTAAAAAGTCATTTGAGCTTCTGGTAGGAAACTGAAAAAGGATATGACAACCCAGACAACTTGTGGCAGAGAGATAAAAAGCTATTCTGTCTAAAAGCTGAGGAATTGAGAAGCTTTGAATAGCAGTTTATGACTGGAGATGCAGAACTTCCCTGAGGGCTTTTGCTGTGTCTGCTAACATCTCCTGAGCAAGCTATTTCGATGAATGGGTGATTGGCTGTGTTTTTAAGAAAACCATTGTATCTCAGGTCTCAAGGCAGAGAGATAGCTCTGATGATGGTGAGCAGCACTTTAGGAGAATTTTTGATTTTTTTCGGTATAATGTGGCTTTAAACCAGAGCTTCCCAAATGTTTTCGCCCCATAGACCACTTGCCAAGTATTTTTTGTTTTCTGTAGACCCCCTGCCTGCCTAATACTGAATTTCCCTAAACTTATTAACTTCAATTGTGTTTTTGACAGCTGACCCAGTGCTACTCACTTTGATAGGGGCTTTTGTAGCATGGACAATTGTAAAAAAAGAAAAACATGTACAATTTTTATTCATACCTTTATTGAAAAAACACAAAATGCAAGTAAATATTTGGATTTGGAATGAAACAAATAAAAACCTAGTAACATTCTGCCATGAAATTAATACACAAATAATGCTGTTAATGGGGAAAATGAGCCTGATGCTCTGATAGAAATTCTTCAATATTTGGCTTCAAATTAGTGAGGTATAGCCTTAAATCTCCACGTTCAGTGATTTGCAATCAATTTCTTTTTTTGTAAAAAAATTGGCAAACACGCTAAACCCCCTTTCCACAAGGTATGAAGATGGAAAAGCTATCAAAAACTTTCTTGAAATAGTCCATAATGTAGGATAAGCAACAGGTATATATTTCTGGAGCCAGAACTGCTGATGCCTCATTCTGAACTGCAAAACATCCAATTTTTAAATGTCCCCATATGGATTGATAATCCACTGTGGTATTTCCATAGTCAAAACATCCTCTAAACTGGTTTTAAAGTCTATGTGAAGGACACTTAAATGTTGAACATAGACCAAAACGTCATCATCCTGGACATTTGTCAATGACAAGTTGGGGAACTCGGAAAATTCACACCAGCCAATCTTTTGTTTCATTAAATTAATTCTGGCAAGAAGAGCTGCAATGATGGACTTTGTTTTTATTAAATTCAGACTGTCACCTTGTAACTGCAAGTTAAACTCATTAAATTTAGTATATAAATCTGTTAAATAAGCAATGTCTGGTTTCTATTTGATTAAATTTTCTTTCAAAATGGGATCTTTAGCATCCAAAAGCTCTAAAACACAGGCATCTTACAATATCAAACAGTAAAAAAACTTGTCAAATATAAGTCTTTGGGGAGCCAATGTACTTCAGTGTGAAGGAGTAATCGATGAGTCCTCATCATTTCATTCACACAACTGTGTAAATAACCTAGAATTCAGCGTGATGATTCGGATCTTGTTTACTGCATTTATGACAAACTGAAGACATTGATGTAATCTGGCACTCAGATTTTTAGCTACTAAATGTTGTCGATGAAAGACAGTGAATTGCAAACAGCCTGGGTACATTTTTAAATTGTTTTAAATGGCTTACACAACCACAATAGTGGTTGATGCTCCATCTGCTGCTGTTGATGTTGTATTTGATAAAGGGATTGCTTTTTCCATGAAATAATCTTTCAAAACATTGAATATTGATTTGCCTTTAGTGTCTGTTGTCAACGTTCTCATAAAGAGCAGTTTTTATGGATTTCTTGGTCCATAAAATGAACATATGGCAATAATAGTGCTTCATTACCAGGTAAAGTTGACTCATCCATTTGAATAGAGAAATGATTCATTTTCGGATTATTACACAAGAAGCTTTCAACATCATGCCTCATTTCATCAATATGTCTTTGAACTGTGTTGTTGCTCAAAGGAATTCTTTTGAATATATCATATGCAGGCTTGTGTAGAACAGTTTTTAATACCCATTCAATTGCTGGTAAAATCAGCTCTTCCCTGATAGTATGAGGTTTTCCTGATTTTGCTATGAGTCGTGAGATATTGTAAGATGCCTGTAAACTATCATAGTCTCTTTTTGATGTTGAACCGAACATACTGTCCACTGTGGTTTACTTTTGAAGATTTTATTTCTGTGTTTTAAAGTATGTCAAATTTTTATCTGTTTTATCAGGGTGACATCTTCTCAGATAATCCTCCAGCTTGGATGGTTTCTTAGCATCATTGTTTAAAACTCTGTTGCACCAAAGGCACATGGACAGACATTTATCTGTCAGAGATGGAATGAAGGCAAACTTCAAATAATCAACGCTGCCCAGACAGCATACAAATATTTTAAAAACAGTTTTAAATCATTTTGGTAACATTGGAAATATTTTAAACTATTTCTTAAAGTGTTGAAATGTCTGCAAAAATAGCTTACAGAAATATTTCTTAAAAATATTTTGAAATATTGTGTGCTGTTTGGGTGGTGTAAATCCTTATTTAAATATTTAGTTAGGTAGATATAGATACAGAAGAATCAGGATAAAGAAAATGTTGCTTCTGTAGTGATACTGTGTAACCAATTGCATTTTCAAGGGCTGAGATGACTGGGTCCCTGGTTCAATCCTGGCCATGCCATATACCAATGAATATTTTCTATAAAGATTTAAGTACATAAATTGCTAAAACAGTGAAGGGCACCCCATTAGGGAAAATATGTGTCTTTCAGTAAGGCCTTGGATAAGGTTCCCCATGGTATCCTTGCTAAAAATTAGTAGAATGTTAGATAGATAGTGTCAGTGTTAGATGGATTTGTAATTGGCTGACTGATCTCACCCAAAGGGTAATCATTAATGGCCTGTCTTCAGTTTGGAGAGACGTGACCAGTGGGGTGCCCCAGGGTTCTGTTCTGGGTCCGGTGCTGTTTAATATATTTATTATTGACTTGGAGGAAGGAATAGAGTAGGCTGATCAAATTTGCATTTGATACCTAATTGGGTGGGGTTGCTAATTCCCTAGAACATAGGATGAAAATCCAAAAGGACCTTGACAGATTAGAGTCCTGGGCCAAACCTAATAGAATGGGGTTCAACATCTAGGTAAAAAGCATAAATTGCACAGATATAGAATGGGAGACACCTAGCTGGAAAATAGTACCTATGAAAGGGATCTGGGAGTCTTGGTAGACCACAAATTGAACATGTCAGCAGTGTGAGGTGGCAACCAAGAAAGCCAATGTGATTCTTGGTTGCATCAACAGAAGCACAGAGAGAAAGGGAGGTGATAGTACCACTCTATTCTGCTTTGGTCAGGCCCCATCTGGAGAACTGTGTCCAGTTCTGTGCACCTCAATTTAAAAATGATGGTGACAATCTTGAATGGGTCCAGAGGAGGGCATCCAAGATGATTGAGGGTCTGGAAGAAAAGTCTTACAAGGAGCAGCTTAGGGAGCTGGGTATGTTTAGCCTTATCAAAAAAAAAAAAAGGCTGTGGGGGAATATGATTGCTATGTTTAAATATTTGAAAGGATGTCACATTGAAGAAGGGACTGGAAATGTCTTATGAGGAACAGCTTAGGGAACTGGGGATATTTAGCCTTTCAAAAAGACAGAGAGGGGATATGATAGCTATGTTTAAATATTTGAAAGGATGTCATATAGAAGAGGGAACAGGTTTGTTTTCCATGGCTTCAGAGACTAGTACCCGGGGCAATGGTTTCAAACTACAGGAAAAGAGATTCCATTTAAACATTAGGAAGAACTTCATGACAGTTAGAGTTGTTCGGCAGTGGAATATGCTGCCATGGAAGGTGGTGGAGTCTTCTTCTTTGGAGGTTCTTAAGCAGAGCCTGGATAACTATATGTCAGGATCACTGTGATGGGGGATCCTGCATGGCAGGGGGTTGGAATAGATGTCCCTTGAGGTCTCTTCCAAATCTATGATTCTATGACTCTATGATTACAGTAGTACATTGGTTAAAGAGCATAATCTGTTCCGGAAGCATGCTTGAAACCAAAGCACTTGCATATCAAAGCAAATGTTCCCATAGGAAATAATGAAAACTCAGATTATTTGTTCCACAGCCCAAAATATTTGATTACAATACTGTAATATTATACAAAGTACTAAATAAAATACAAAATAAAGTACAGTACAAAGTACAAAACACAGTAGAGTACTGTACAAAGAACAATAACCTGCATTTGAAAACTTTTGTGGCAGGTGCAGAGAAGGGGGGAAGCCACCCTGGAGGGGTCTGTTTTAAAAATGTGGCAATGGGAGGAATCCTAGCTAGAGCAGAGCAGGGGGGAAGCCTCCATTTTGGAGGGGGTTGTTTTAAAATGGAGCACTGGGGGAAATCGCAGCTGGAACAGAGGAGGGGGGAAGCCTCTGTAGAGGGGGCTGTTTTAAAAACTGAACAATGTGAGGAATCCCAGCTAGAGCAGAGGAAGGCAGCAGCCTCCGTGGAGGGTGTTGTTTCAAAAATGGGGTGATGGGGGTGGGTGTGTCCTGGTTGCAGTGGTGGTGGCAGGTATGATGTGGAGAGGCCCCACAGAATTCGCCTCTTTGGGGACAGGGGTTGATGGGGGTGGTAACTGTTCATACCTTTACTGAGCGTGTCACCCTTCCTTCATCTCTGCTGTTTCCTGAAACAGAAACTGGAACAGACAATCACCCACTTCCAGCAGGAGGAGGGAAGAGAGGGAGAGATGCCATTGGCTTAGAGCACTTTTGATTATGTAACACACATGAGAGTGCTGGTATATCAAGACACTGCTCATTAATAAGGCAAATATGTTCAGAAAATTTTGCTCGTTAATCAAAATGCTCGTAAACCAAGTTACTTGTTAACCAAGGTCCGACTGTATTTATAATTGATTTGAATTTCAAACAACCATTATTCGGTTTCAAATATCTGTCATGTAGCTGCAAAACACGAGTCCCCAACCTTTGCAAAACTGACTTTAAAAATATGCATGTGGCAAGGCTCAAGTTCTGAAAAATGATATAATACCCCCCCACCCTGCACATATAATGCAAAATGGACTTTAAAGGTATGCACACTACAAGGCCATGAGGAGTTTGGGGACCCATTCTGGCAACCTTCTCTGGACTGGGTCCTGGTGCCTACTTTACTGGACTCTGACATACAGTACTTTCTAATATCTTTTTTTGGTTCATCAGACACAACTTCCTGTATGCCTGTTTCTTTCTTAAACAACTTTGTGTCTATCTGAACAATGCTATTGTCAAACATTTATTTCCCTTTTGGCTAAAAGACTAGATATGTGTCTTTACATTTAGTACCATTCACAGTTTCTCTGCAATAGATTTATGTGTACTATATATAAAGCTGTGCACATAAATGAGGCCCTGGTCGCAGACCAAATTTTAACATCCCACTCCCCACTTTTGTCTTAGGGGATTTTAACCTGTCATCTTAACTCATTCTCCTTAATCTCTGGACAAATGCAGGTGCAGTTCAATATTACAGTGTCAGTTTCTTCTTGCTGATGTGCAGTATTATTAAAAAAAAAACACAATGCCTTTGAGTTAAGGTTTTACACTTCCCAAAATTCATAAATAAGAATAAGACTTTCCAAAGTCTTATTTTTTATACTGAAATAGCTATATTACTGGGCATCCTGTCTGGTAATAATACTAAGACCATGAACAGCACGGTAGATTAGATGAGTGAATGCAACTTCATGGCTCCAGGAATATTATTTCAGATTTCTGAAATCATGAAGAACACATATAGACTTATAGGAACAATTTACTAGGTGCTTTCTTACAAAGCCTATCACAAAGCCTAGGGTTGTAAGGTCTTCACATTTGTTATCTTGATGGCAGTTTCCTCAATTAAGTGCATAAGACCTCAAGAAGAGCCTAATAGCATCTGGATTATATGGTTTATTTGGACTGTAGAATTTCTGACATGCTTCTCCTAGAGAACAAAGGATCTCCTTCTGCCAGCACAGAAACACATACCCAGCTAGGCAGGCCTTTGCTCACTAATTGACTGCTAAGGACAGGAACTTTTAAAATTGTGCTGCACTTTGGTATTGTAACTTGTAATAAATTCCTTTTAACTGGAAAGCAAAATTGTTTCATTGCATGGTGTTTTAATATGACAGCTGGCTTAATTTCACTTTAGTACTTGCAATTATAATTTTTCTAATTGTCCTTTTAAAAATTATATTGAAGGTCATCTTGGGTCCCAGTTTCTGGGAATAGAATTCAAATAAATAAGTACATAAACGTAAGAAAATGTTCAATGAGTTGGGTATTGGGCTGAAGAGCCCGAGGTTGGGAATTCAGTTTTCCAATGTACCGTACATCCTAAAAGAGTTAGTCGGAATGGGTGGCTTTAGGCAAGGTTCACATTCCCATGGTGCTGCCAGAAAAAGAGAATGGTAAAACACTTCTGAGTATTCGTTATTTTGAAAACCTTGAAAAGGGTTGCAGCAAGTGACTTGATAGAGCATTGTTGTTGTTGTTGTTGATGATGATGATGATGATGTTGTTGATGATGATGATGATGATGATAACCACACAGCTAACTACGCTGGATTTTGTAATACAAATCACTAATTGAATGCTTCCCAAGCGTTTAGGACTATGTGATGTATTAGCGAATTATGTGAGCAGATCACAGTAAGGCAGCTTTCTTCAGCTGACTGATGGTGACTTTGACAACTCCAATTTCTTCTAAATGCTTGCTTTGATCTTTAGGCACCGCACCCAGCGTGCCGATTACCGCTGGGACCACCTGTACTGGTTTATGCCAGAGTCTCTGAAGTTCAATTTTGAGATCCTGATATTGGGCAATTTTTTCAAGTTGTTTCTCTGTGACTCTACTATCACCTGGTATAGCAACATCAATGATCCACACTTTTTCCTTCTCCACAATCACAATGATCTGGGTATTATGCTCCAAAACCCTGTCTGTCTGTATTCGGAAGTCCCAAAGTAATTTTGCATGCTCATTTTCAGTCACTTTTTCAGGCTTATGATCCCACCAGCTCTTTGCTACGGGCCGATGATAGTTCTGACACAAATTCCAGTGGACCATTTGAGCCACTACATTATGACGCTGTTTGTAATCAGTCTGAGCAATTTTCTTGCAACAGCTCAATATATGGTCGATAGTTTCATCTGCCTCTTTACAGAGTCTACATGTGGGGGACTCCACTGATTTTTCAATTCTATCCTTAACTGCATTTGTTCTGATAGCTTGTTCTTGAGCTGCAAAAATCAGGGCTTCTGTCTCTTTTTTCAGTGTTCCATTGGTGAGCCATAACCAGGTCTTTTCCTCATCTACCTTTCCTTTGATTTTTTTCGAGGAACTACCCATGCAGTGCTTTATTATGCCAGCTATCAGCTCGTATTTGAATTATTGTTCCTGTATTGGCCCTTTGTTTGCTTTACTTTAAACACCTCACTGTTCTTAACCTCCATTAATACTGGTTCTGTGCTATTTTTACATAATCTGCCAACGCCTATTTCTCTTCTTCAACTGTCTGCTTCACTTGCAGAAGACTTCCCACCTAATTTTCTAGGTTATTTATTTATTTATTTATTTATTTATTTATTTATTTATTTATTTAATTTATTAACTGGGCCACCATAAATGACTTGCTGGCACATTGGCATTGTTATTGTTGTCACCGCCATTGTCATTTTCATCATTGCTGTTGTTCGGCTAAGAGTTCATTCTCAGTACTGGAGTGTTAAAACATGAGGTTGTTCACCTGCAGTTTGATGTGGTATGGCTATGTCATTCTTGTTCATCTACAGGAAAAGTATTGAACACTCTGAATAGGGCTTTATATGTGGAATTTGGGGAAAACTAAATAAAAGATATTGTATACAGTGCCTTCCACCTCTTGAAAAATATGCTAAACTAAGGGTAGGCAAAGTGCCCAGATGTGGCTCTGCAGCTGTCAGTGCTGCCTACCATTAGCAAAGCTGGCTACAGCTAATGGGAGTTGTAGTTCAAATACCTTTAGACGACTCCTATTTTTCACCTTATGTTAAAAGGACTGAGTTTCATGTTAAAAAGTAAGCTAATTATGTTTGCAGTATCAAATGTTTGCAACAAGATTATGGTGATTTGTATGCCCAATGAATCTTTAGTTAAAATACTGTAGTTGAGGTTCTTTGGCTTAGATAAAGGCAATTATGCATGGTATGTAAAAAAATTGATAGAAAGTGTTAAGAGGACTTTCATTTTTCACCCATAAGGCTTAAAGAAAATCACCCACCAAGCCTGAATGGTAGGATTCTTGGACAAATAAAATCACCTCCAATACCAGAAGCAGAGTATATCTCTATGTTCATTTCTGGGTAAAATGAGTCAGGAGCTACAATTGCATTCACGTAGTCCTTGCGGGCTTCCCATATGCAGTTTGGTTGACTAGCATTTACATAGAATATTGGACTCGTAAGGTCTTTGGGTCTGATCAGGGCTAGACATGGGCACGACTCGGCGAAATTGTCGTTTCCGTTTTCGGTTATCGTTTCCGTTATAGCAAACGGTACATAAATCAGAACTCGAACTTGAACCGAAAAAGAAAAAAATTTGGTCGGGTTTTTCGTTTCTGTTTGTGGTCTGCGAAGATCAGAAAAGGTTTTTAAAAGATTTTTTTAAAAACCCCGACTCCCGGGCAGGCAAAATATGCCTCCCTGAGGCTTTGCCACCTACCAGAGGGGTGGTTTCTGGGGGTCCCCGGCCTTTCCCCCTCTTCTCCTGTCCTGGGCTGCTTGCACCAGGCTGGGGTGGGGTCATCCTCGTCGCCTTGCCATGCGGTGGGGGATCTAAAATGGCGACCACAATTTTTCTTTTGAAATCGTGGTCAAAAAGCACACCAAATCACCACAGAAACATGTGAAATTTATTTATTTTAAATGCCTGGATTTTAATAGTAGCAGCAGTCGGTTTTTTTATAGCAATAAAACATCGTATTGATTTTATTTTATTTTATTTTATTTTTTATTTTTTTAGACCGGCCCATTTGGGCTGGGCATGGGATGGGAACATGCAATTTTTTTGAACCATTCCACCAATGGCATCGCCAGGTTTTTGACTGACACTTCTGGATGTCTCGGAGGGCATAAAAAGCCGAGGTACGTTCCAGAAATCGCAGTCGGGTGTATGGATGTGGTTGAGGGAGGAGGGCTGGCTGCTGGTGCTGGTGTGATCCGATCGAGATTGAGGAGGGAGGCTGGAGGCTTTAGGATTTAAGTTAGGCAGGCAGGGAGGGAATTGAATTTAGAAAATAATTTCTTTGATTCCCTGCAGCTTTGTCAGCTGAAGGGAATAGCAGTTTATTCTTTATTTCTTCTCTGGCAGTTTGTGAGGATTTTTTTTCTGATATTGGATAAAGGAGGAGGTTCGACTGGGAGTGGGAGGTATGGATTTATTTTAAAAATATATTATATACTACCATTTATTTTCTATTTTCCCAACTTCAATTTGCTTGCACACACACACATTTGGGGTGCAAGCCAAGAACAGAACCTCTATCCTAAGTGATATCCTAACTGCCCACTTGCCCATCCACCCGTGCCGCCTGCTCACTCACCCGCCCGCGGCCGCTGCCCGCCCATGGCCCCCCGCCACCGCTGCCTGCCCGCACCTCCCCCCCTGCCCCCTGCCCTGCCCGCCGCCTAAGGCGCAAAAACACCTAGCACCGGCCCTGATTGCGGGACGCCCCTATGCTCTGGGAAGTCAAATCGTGCTAAATCGCGGTGGAAACGACAAACGACAAATGACAAACGAAACAACAAATTTTTGAAAAAATTCATGACAAACGGAAACGAGTCGAAATGGACCCATTCCGACAAACGAAAACTCGAAATGTCATTTTTTCTGGTCATGCCCATGTCTAATCATCACCATCTGTTGGAACTTGTATTTTACAAAGCAGGAGTAAAGAAAGAGTTACGGAGTGTTGCAGGTGAATGAATTAAAGTAAAGCTAAGGCACACCCAGTTGTTTTGGAATAAAAGCAAGCAGGCAAGATGCAGCCAGAAGAAGCCGACAAGACAAAGAAAGGAGAACCTCTGCCCAAGGAAGCCTGTAAGAAAAAAGCTCTGCTCTGCTGTATAAACTGCCTTGTGCTGATAAGAAGAGTGAGAGAATTGCAAATTGCTAAAGGACTTGCAAATATGGAGATAGCACACTTTATTTTGTAAGGCAGTGAAGTGAACTGTTCTTAAACATATTTGTAAATAAATTCTGTCTTCTCAAGATCAACAACTGCTGCAGCTCTGTCTACAACCCCAACACCATCTGGAATGCAAGAGCATTCAAGTGGCTTCGTAGAATGTTGTTTGTGGGAGAATTCGTTGCAAATGACATTGACCACACAAACTGACCTTCAGGGCAATGTTTCTCCAGCCCAGTAGCCATGCTATGGCTAGGAATTACTTGAGTTGTAATCCTAGCATATCTGAAAGGTACAAGAGTGAGGAGGGTTGTTCCATAAGTAACCTGAAAAATGTGCTGTTTGCTGTTTTATTATTGCTAACTTACTGGAGCAGAAAATTTATCTATGTGAAGCAGAACAAAAAGAAAAGTGAGAAAAACAAATAGTGGTTTTTTTTAAAGGAAGAAAACAATCAGTGAGAACATTCCTGTTCTGCTACAGAAAGCTACTCACTGTCTAATACTGTTTTGGATTTATTGTGAAGAACTGGTGGGCTGGAAGCAAGGAAACATACTTATTTTCTGTTCCACCACAAATTGTCAGTTCTCAGGGTGCCATCTCAGGGAACTGCTGTGCTTTTCTTATTTATGACAGCTCCTTTCAGTACTCCTTTTCTAGGTGTGGAGTACTGAGAAGTGATTTGCAGTCCCTTTGAGGGACACTCTGGAACTGTGCAACTTACCCAAGGCAACACAGGCCAGTAGTTCTCATTGAATAGACAGTGTGGAATCAGACTTCCACCCTGACTCTGCAGTCAGATACCTAAGCCATTGTCTATCCAGCCAGTCATGTATATTTATTTATTTTATTTTAGAATATTTTACCCCGCCTTTCTCCTTGGAAAAGGACCCAAGGTGGCTTACAGTAATGAGGGATAATATACAGTCCAGTACAATGTACACATTGTATACATACACATTGTATACACATGTACATGTATTAATTTGCACAGAAAAATCTATCTCTTGTCACATCACAAGGGTTCAGACTCTAGTATCACATTTTGACCCTGAAAGCTCAGGAAATGTGAAGCTGCTATCTTGGCTATCATAAGTACAGAGATGATGCAGATGGGGAAAATGGCTGACTTGAACCTTAGTGCTGCACAGTATCACCTTTATAATGGCAGGAAGACAAGCTGGCTGGTCATCCCAGAGGATTCAGGTAAGAGAAAGAACCAGTAGGGACATGCACACATCCAGTTCATGGGGAAGAATTCGCTATAGCTTTTATAGGCCAAGGCTAATGATCTGAATCAGGGTCTCAGAAAGAGGAAGCACTGACATAGGGTAAACAAGCATAATTCACTGGCCACCACATAGTCATTTGATTTGTGTATGTTTGTCATCCATATATCTATCTATCTATCTATCTATCTATCTATCTATCTATCTATCTATCTATCTATCTATCTATCTATCTATCTATCTACATACATACATACATACATACATACATACATACATACATACATACATACATACATACATACATACATACATACATACATACATACATACATACATAGTGATAATGTGAAAGCCCTATTATAAGGCTTTCACAGTACATGAGATATTTAAGGAGTAGTTTTACCAGCCTATTGGTGGATTTGAAGTTTGGTGTCCCTAGTAGACATGGGCACGACTCGGCGAAATTGTCGTTTCCGTTTTCGGTTATCGTTTCCGTTATGTAACGGAAACGGTAACGATAATTAAGCCGTCAGAACTCGAACTCGAACCAAAAAAAGAAAAAATTGGTCGGGTTTTTCATTTCCGTTTGTGGCATCGCGGCGATCGCACAATGCGAAGCACAGAAAAAGTTTTAAAAACTTTTTTAAAAAAAAAAAACCGACTCCCGGCCAAAAAAGCAGGCGAAAATATGCCTGCCTGAGGCTTTGCCACCTACCAGAGGCGTGGTTTCTGGGGGTCCCCGGCCTTTCCCCCCTCTTCTCCTGTCCTGGGCTGCTTGCACCAGGCTGGGGGGGGGTCATCCTCATTGTCTCACCATCCCATGCGGTGGGGGGATCCAAAATGGCGACCACAATTTTTCTTTTGAAATCGTGGTCAAAAAAACACACCAAATCACCACAGAAACATGTGAAAATTATTTATTTTAAATGCCTGAATTTTAATAGTAGCAGCAGTGGGTTTTTTATAGCAATAAAACGTCGTATTGATTTTATTTTATTTTATTTTATTTTTTATTTTTTTAGACCTGCCCATTTGGGCTGGGCATCGGATGGGACCATGCAAATTGTTTGAACCATTCTACCAATGGCATCACCAGGTTTTTGACTGACACTTCTGGATGTCTCGGAGGGCATAAAAAGCCGAGGCACGTTCCAGAAATCGCAGTCGGGTGTATGGATGTGGTTGAGGGAGGAGGGCTGGCTACTGGTGCTGGTGTGATCCGATCGAGACTGAGGAGGGAGGCTGGAGGCTTTAGAATTTAAGTTAGGCAGGCAGGGAGGGAATTGAATTTAGAAAATAATTTCTTTGATTCCCTGCAGCTAATGTCTGCTGAAGGGAATAGCAGTTTATTCTTTATTTCTTCTCTGGCAGTTTGTGAGGATTTTTTTCTGATATTGGATAAAGGGAGAGGTTCGACTCACCCGCCCACGGCCGCCGGCCGCGCGATCGCCCGCCCCCTGCCCCGCCCGCCACCTAGGGCGCAAAAACACCTAGCGCTGGCCCTGATTGCAGGACTCCCCTATGCTCTGGGAAGTCAAATCGCGCTAAATCGCAGTGGAAACGACAAACGGAAACGACAAATTTTTGAAAAATTTCGCGACAAACGGAAACGACCCGAAACGGACCCGTTCCGACAAACAAAAACTCGAAACGTCATTTTTTCTTGTCGTGCCCATGTCTAGTCCCTAGTCCTACTCACTGTGTTAACTACATCACATTTGTTCTTATTTTAGAAATATACACATTTTAGCAACTATACACTTTTTTTGGAGAGACCAAATTAGTCATTTATGTCAGGGATCCAAAACCTAAATGGTTTTTCTTTGCCTGTAGATGCAGTAAAGTAGTTGTCCTGCAGTGTTCAGAATGGTGTGTGCATGCATATGAATATCACAAGATTTACCATTTTTCAGTACGTAAAAAAGGTAATTCTCTTAGGGGCCAAACTTTCTTCAACAGAACGGAATGAGAACT
This sequence comes from Phrynocephalus forsythii, assembly GCA_029282475.1. Taxonomy (NCBI): domain Eukaryota; kingdom Metazoa; phylum Chordata; class Lepidosauria; order Squamata; family Agamidae; genus Phrynocephalus; species Phrynocephalus forsythii. Next base: position 141,242,968 of record JAPFRF010000010.1, read on the forward strand.
TGTTTGTGGACAAAGGAGGGAGAGAGAGGATAGAGTTAAAAGCTGAGAGAACGCAAAGCAAGTGTCTGTGAGTTTTGTGAATGAAAATTCTTTTAATCCTTAGCCAGGACAGTATTTATGATTGATATGTTGAATATCTACAGTACCTGTAATTGTTCACTTAATTAAACAGATCTTCCAATCAGCCATTGATATTGGGATTGTGCGTACTCTGGTAGCAACATTAGCAAGTACTGTACAAAATTGAGTTCTAATAAGGGTTTTATCTGGACATTATGTTTCATTCATATATTGTCTAAAGTTATTTATTTTAAATGTATTTGCCTCTTCATTTAGATATTTTGGAATCATGCTGATTATTTCTCTCCTAAGGCCCCTATCTTGAACCAGTTGACATTAATGATGACTTTGCAATTGAAATAACAGGTTCAAAAGGTAGCTCTTTAGTTTTATGCCCTAATGTGATTATAATTGCTGCATTTTTAATCTTCACTGCTTTCTTTTGCAATGTTAAATGATATTTTTTAATTATATAGCTCTTAAAATCACAAGGAAATTGGGAATTTGTTTCCTGTGCAGCTTCCTTTCTTTCAAATCAATGGCAAGATGAACATGATTTTCATAAGGTTTCTTCCCCATACTGTTTGCTTTCACAGAAACAAAACAAAAGAAAACGTCAATAACACATCCTACAGTTTGCTCATTGAGAAAGACCTGCATTAAACTTCCCTTCCTTTCCTTTCCTTTCTTTTTTTTCTTTTCTTTTCTTTTCTTTTCTTCTCTTCTCTTTTTCTTTTCTTTTCTTTTTTCTTTTTGCACCAGTGAATGGAAAAAAATGTTAGGATGATTAACAGCAGCATTGGCCATAACATGCAATTCATTCCTCAACTTTTTAGATTTTGATGAATAAAGGGCAAGAAAGCAGGATTTCTGTGTCTTGTCATTATTACAGCTAATAATCTCAAAATAAATCTTCAGCCTGCTTTATTTTGCCTATGACTTTTGTGAGAGCAAACCTTTGCAAACTCTTTCCGTCATTAAAAAAATTACTTAAAATTATATCAGTCTCCAAAATGCAAAAAATAATGTATTGTCATTTTCTGTCATATTATTGAACTGTTTCTTTTTATTGACTTTTGCATTGGAGAGGCACCTGCAGCAGAGAAAGTATGGCATCACTTGAACGTACATTCAGGTGCATATAATTGTCTCCATCATGATCCTGTGCTGATGTATTTATTAGAGATGGGCACGAACCGAAAAAATGGCAATTCATTTTGGTTCAGTTGATTTTAGGGTTCAGTTCGTTTCATTTTGTTTTAAATGAATTTTTTTTGAAAAAATATGTTTCGTTGATTCATTGATTCATTATTTGTTTTGTGTGTAGTGTGTGTGTCTCTGTGTGTGTGGTGCTTGTGCAACTTTGGCTAGGGGAAAGAGGGGCTTAATCTCCCCCCCCAGCCACTGTGGGGTGAGGGAAAGAGCTCCCCCAGCCAGCGCCTCTGAGCTTGGGGCCAGCACCTCAAAGAGACCCTTCTTTCTGCCTCCGCATGAGGAGGCGAGGAGCGGGGTCTCTTTTGACATTTTTCCTGCAGCAGATGGCAGCGCTGAGTGGGCAGTGCTGTTATCCACTGCAGGGAAATCCCTTTAAAAGGACCTTTTTTTCCTGTCATCGGCTGGGCCCCTTTAAAAATGGCCCAGTTGCCACCAGGGGTTCTCCCCAGTGCTGACTGGGCCATTTTTAAAGGAGTCCAGCCAATGATAGCTCGGCAGGATCCCTCTGAAAATGGCCCCATTGGCAAAGCAGGAGCTCCGCGCTGGCCATGGGGCCATTTTCAGAGAGCTCCTGCTGACTTGTCATTGGCTGACCCCTTTAAAAATGGCCCAGTCGCCACCAGGGGTTGGAAGAGACCTCAAGGACCATCCAGTCCAATCCCCTGCCATACAGGAACCCCCATCCAAGTACTCCTGACAGATGGCCACCCAGCCCCTGCTTAAAACCCCCAAAGAAGGAGACTCCACCATCCTCCATGGCAGCATATTCTACTGCTCTAACCGTCATGAAATTCTTCCTAATGTTCAAATGGAATCTCTTTTCCTGTAGTTTGAAACCATTCCTCTGAGTCCAAGTCTCTGAAGCCATGGAAAACAAACCTGTCCCTCTTTGATATGATATCCTTTCAACAGGGGGACCCCCTGGGATGGACTGGGCCATGTTTAAATGGGTCCAGCCATTGACAGAGTGGCAGGAGCTCTCAGAAAATGGTCAGGTAGGCAGCGTGATAGCTGGAACTGCCTTCCCGACCATTTTCAGAGGGCTCCTGCCGAGCTGTCAATGGCTGGATCCCTTTAAACATGGCCCAGTTGGTACCAGGGGATCAGTGGATGGACCCCTTTAAACCTGGCCCAGTCAGTACCAGAGGGGCCCCCCTTGTGCTTACTGGGCCAGGTGTAAAGGGTCCAGCCATTGACAGCTCAGCAGGAGCCCTATAAAAATGGTCAGGGAGGCAGTTCTGCACAATCGTGTTGCCTACCCAACCATTTTCTGAGGGCTCCCACTGAGCTGTCAATGGCTGAACCCCTTTAAAACTGCCCCAGTTGGTACCAGAGAGTACCCTGGTGCCAACTGGGCCAGGTTTAAAGGGGTCCAGCCATTGACAGCTTGGCAGGAGCCCTCAGAAAAAGATGGAACAAAATAGTTCACTTCAATGCAAAAAATGACCATTTCGTTTTGTCTATAAAAAAATGCTGCTTCCTTGTTTCGTATCATTTTGTTTTGTTTCGGTATGTAACAAAATGACAAAACACCATTTCATTTTTCATTTCCTGCCCATCCCTGCTTGGCAGTATTATATCTGAAAATATAGTCGACTACAAGCTCAACATGAATCAATAGTGTGACGACAACAACGATGACAACAACAACAACAAAAGTAAGGGAAGGAAGGAAGGAAGGAAGGAAGGAAGGAAGGAAGGAAGGAAGGAAGGAAGGAAGGAATGTGATGTGTCAAGATCAAAGCCAAAGCAATGCCTCTTTGCTCTGGTCAGACCTCTGACTTAATCTCTATTCAATTTTGGACGATCAGGAAGCTGGAACGTATGTAGAGAAGGGCATCAAGATAGTAAGAGGTCCAGTTGCTTCCCTTCAATAAACTGCCTCCTATAACACCTGGATAGGAATCCTGACAAAGTAACATGTTTGTGGATCTAGAAACCTGTGCATATACTATATATTCCTTATGTATCTCAGAGAGACTGTTTTAGGAATGAATGACCCATGCAGGTTACTGACCTTCATATTCAAGGCCTCTTAGTAGCCTCAGTGGAGGGGCCCATCTCAGGTTTCTAGATCCACAAACATGAAAATACAGTGCATTCATCATTTGTGTATTTCTCATTATTGGCTTTTTATTGGTAGGAAGTGGGAGAGGCACCCTTGAAATTTCTGCAGCATGGATAGGAACCTGACCAACTTTGGTCATAGTGACCAGGGTGGGTGACTTTCACTTGCTGCTGTACTTCAGGCTGCAAAATATCTTAGATCAGCTCAGTGCTTAATCTCCTATTCTAATAAAGGCAAAGCAAGGACAACTGAATCTCTGGATCTGACTTTGCTCTTCCAGGTTTTGGCAGAGTCATTCTGTAAACTTTTATAAGACTTTTTCTACCAGTTGATTAATTGCAGGACAAATGGAAGACTGTCTGCTAGTGACTATTGAGAACCACCTGGGGAAATACAAATAACAATAAAAGGAAGCAAATGCACAACTTTGCTAGAAAACATGATTGAATTTAGTCAGCTGTTTGGCTCCTGTTTTGGACTGCTACCTCCTCTCTATTAACTATTTTTATGTTTGTTTTCCAATGTTAAAAGAAGGGCCAGCTTCAAATATCTTGGCTAGAACTAGCATCTTTTTATTTTATTTTTCTTTGCTCTAGGGAAATGGGGGGGGGGAGATGGAATAGTTTAAATCGCCTCTTGTTAATACATCACCATCTATGAAATACAGCAAGTCTCAGTAAATACCTTTTAATTATCTCTGGCTGGTTTTGTTTTTTGTAAGAATAATCTATATTCTACACAGGCACCAAGCATCTCTTGAATTTGCCATTAAAATAAGGATTAAGTGCTGATTTGGAATTTCATCACATGTTGGCCACTGCTATGCTACAGAACCAGCTGGGCACTGTGATGAAGTTTTCTTAATGGATGCTCCTGGTTTTTTAAAACTAAAACCTTTTTTTTAAACGGGGGATGGGGGCTGATATGTTTACAGCAACAATTTGCACTGTGGTTTCTGCTGCTGTCAGTGAATCACCTGTTGGCTTTTCTGAGTGACAGAAAGTTGTTATGTAGCATCCAAGTTACAATGTCAATTTTACCTAAAGCAAAGTGAAAAATTGAATTTGGAAGGAGATTTTCCTAAACAAATGGTGATTTAGGCATGGATAGCCTGGATGAGTGCAAAAGGTGCTGAGCTAAGGCAGTCCAAAGCTGAGTACTGATAGATAAATATCTGTTTTGGTTTCTGTGATGAGTGGGGGACAGCCAGGATCAGTCTCGCTTCTCCCCCTTGCACGACGCGCCTGCGTGGGTCATTTAAAAGCAGATCCTGCCTGCTCCAACCTGCAGTGGGTGAAGGGCAGCCGGATTGGTAGGGAGCAAAAGCAGGTGGCTGGTTGCGAACCCTTACAATGCAGGAAAGGTTTCGCCACCAGCCAGCCAACTTTGCTCCCCACCAAACCAGCTGTCCTTTGCCCATCGCTCGCTGCAGTGGGTGAAGGGCAGCCAGTTTGGTGTGGAATAAAAGTGGGTGGCTGGTTTTGAAGGCACACTTGCAAGCCAGGTTATTTTGACAGCTCCACAGCCTTGGCTGCCAGTTGATGGAAGGGGGTTCCCACCAACGCAGCAAAGGGGGGAAGCTCTTCCCCTACTTTGCTGGGTTGGGGCAGGCTTCTCATAGGAATGCATTGAAAACCAATTAATCCCAAATTAGAACAGTGGCACAGACTTTGTGCCAGTAACTATAAACTGACAATAGAATCAGAATACTTTTATTGGCCAAGTGTGGTTGGACACACCCAGAATTTGTTTTGGTAAAATATGCTCTCGATATAAAAGGAAATATAAGAATCAAATAGTCAACAATAAAAACACAGTATAACAATACAATATAACAAATTATTTAAAAGGAAGAAGAGAAGTAAAAATTAATTATTCAACAGTTTGATAGCACTTGGAAAGAAACTATCTTTATATCTAGTTGTCCTAGTATGCAATGCCCTAAAACGCCGCCCTGAGGGTAACAATTGAAACAGATTATGTCCAGGATGTGTGGAATCTGTGTATATTTTCATCGCCCTCTTTTTAGCTCGTGTGGTATACAATTCCACAATAGATGGCAGATTAGTAGCAATAATTTTTTCTGCAGTTTCAATTATCCTTTGAAGTCTATATCTGTCATGCCTAGTCGCAGAATTAAACCAGACAGTTATAGAGGAACAGATAATAGATTCAATAGCACCTCTATAGAATTGAATCAAGAGTTCTTTTGGCAGTCTGAACTTCCTGAGTTGACGCAGAAAAAACATAGCTGCTTTTTATAGAAAAAATCTACTTAAAATGTTTTATAGATGGCATCTCCCACCATATAAATTATATATATATTGATTTGATTGGCTAAACAAGGCCATGTCAGTACAAGATACAAACACTATAAAAACCAAATATACTAGACAGTAAAATCTATGAATGTTATAATTTATAAATCAGCATCACCCTTACATGGAACTCCAATTTGTTCAAGGTAAGCAGATCTCACCACTGCCGCCTTATGTATAAATTTAGCCACTGCCTGAACAACCTGCATGGAAGAACTAGTAAGCAGGTGAGAGAGTCTGCAATTTACATTCCAATAGAGAATATTGGTCAATATTTTTGAAAGATAATTTTGTCTAAGAGTGGAATATAGCTCACAGTCAAAACAGATGTGAGCAATATTTTCAATGACCAGAGTACCGCATATGCATGTTCTATCACAATATGGCAAATTGAAGAAGTGACTATGTTTATTCATAGACTCCAGTAGTTCAAACCTTAATCTAGTATAAGTCTTTCTGAGGAAATGGTGCATACTAATTGTTAGGTATTTTTCACAATGGAATGTCAGTTTATTCTTGGATAGCCAACCCAAGGCTCTGTTTTTTAGAAAGGAGCTCCAAGTCTGATTGAGCACTGTGGTCCAAGGCTCTTTGAAGACAGTAATGATATGAATTTGTTTTGCCCAAGAACTGGAGTTGTCAGATGCTGTCTGTTCAACTAAACAGAGCTCTGGGAATCTATAAAGGCTAGAGACTGTATCTTCAGCCAAAACAAAAAGGCTCTAGATACTGTATAACTAGAAAGAGAATGAACACCTGATTCTGCCCTGACAGCATAAGCAGCAGTATTTTTATCCGTCCCCAAAATTATTCTAAGAAACGTGTCTGAACTAATTCAAGCTGGGGAGCCCCAGATTTCAGCTCCATATGACAACATAGGTACAATTTTGGCCCTAAAACATTCAGTATCAGTAGGAGGGAACCAGGGTGATTAAAACTAATTAATTTGTGCAAATGATTTGCAGTTACTTCCGCCTTATGGGCACTTCTTTTAAAATGATTTTGCCATGAGCCAGAATAAGTAAAAGTGATTCCTAAGTAGGTAAAAGTGTTGACCTGTTCAATGGGTTCTCCCTTGATAAACCAATTATGTAACACAATATGTTTACTGAATACCATTACTTTTGATTTGGTTCTATTGACAACTAAAGAATTGTTAACACAGGTGTTCAATTTTTGCAACAGCCTTCTCAGGCCTATCTGTGTATGGGCCAGCAAAACCATGTCGTCAGCATAAAGCAATATGTTTAAAAATTTATCGTAAATTTTTAACATATGAGTAGAGGTGTCATGTAAGTAACCAGGGAAATCATTAACGTAAAGATTAAATAGCATAGGCGCTAGAATACAGCCCTGCCTAACGCCCTTGTATGAAGAGATTGAATTGGAAAGAGAGCCATTGAGGCCTACACGGATTTTTAATTGTGTGTTCGAATACAGGGCCTTGATTAAAATAAGGAGCCTAGGATCCATATTATAACTAGCCAGTTTTCCCCACAGTAATTCTCTGTTAATAGAATCAAATGCAGCACTGAGATCAATAAAAGCAGTATATAATTGCTTGCACTTGGCAATTTGTCTGTTGGCAAGGTGGTGAAGAACGAAGCAGTTATCAATCATAGATCTGCCAGGTCTAAAACTGGCCTGCTCCTCCACTAAAATATTTCTTTCCAGCAACCAGTCAGCCATGTTTAACATGTTTTGCATACATCTTGGTGACTATTTCTATTATGCTAATAGGTCTATAGTTGCTGGGATCATTTTCGGCACCCTTCTTATACAAGGGGATGATGATGGCAACTTCCCAGCCTAATGGAATAATACCTGTGGCATCTATATGAGAAAACAGCCCTGCTAGTAGGGAGCGCACCAGTCAATATGAGATTTAAAAAGTTCGGGGGGAAGAAAATCTTCACCGGGGGCCTTATTGGGTTGCAATGAATTAATGATAGAAACAATCTCAGCTGTCGTGACTGGGGGCCAGGACGGGAGATCATTGATTGATGATAAGACTGTAAAAGAAGTTTGTTTGGTAACCTGGGAAGGAGCCATGAATAAATTAGCAAAGTACTCCTCCCATGTTGCGACCGGGATGTGGGAATCAAGATGGAAAGTACGTTCCTTCAGGAGACCAGAAACCGAATTCCAAAAGAAAACAGAATTTCCCCCCTTGGCGTGCAATTCCAGCCCAGCCCAAATTTTAGCTTTATAGATAACTTTTTTTTAGAAATTAGTTTTTTATAAGACCGTCTTGCCTTTAACATTTCAGTATGGTTTACTGCAGAAGGTGAGATCAAAGATTGACACATTTTTGCTCTCAGATGTTTTCTATATAGATGGCAGTCCGAATCAAACCAGGGCGACCTGGGATTTAAACATTGCTTAAGAGGAGCATTTGATGTTAAAAATTGGTCTTTTAAGGCATTGCATAGCTTGGCATAATAGGACATGACCATGACAGAATCAGCAGGATTAGAGGCAATTTCAGACTTCCAGTGTATGGCCTGCTCGGAGTTCAGGAAATTGGCCAATGTCTCCGTATTCACCTTGGCCCAGGTTAGCTTCCTATTTTGCCGAACTTTAACATTAGAGGTAAAGAATTCATCAATTGGAGTATAAATTCTAAAGTCAGAACATCCCCAAAACTGGACCTTAATAGGTTGATGGTCACTGTCTTCCCTCACTAATACTTGAATGTCTGAGAATAAGTTTGTATTGCCGTAGGAAACACAGATGTAATCCACAATGCTACTATAGTTACTAGAGTGATAAGTAAATGGATAAACAAACCTGGTTCTTTACCCCCTAAAATATGAAGGTTGCAATTATAAGTCAACAACAGTAACTTGGAACCAGACCACAGGACTTGTTTCAGAAAGTATTCCTCTGTGATTTTACCCCGCTGTGCGGTAAGTCTTAAAAATGGACCAACTCTAGCATTGAAATCGCCTACTAAAATCACTGTGGCATTCGGGAAGGATGAATTTAGCTTGATTAAAAAACCTTCCAAATTAGCCCACATATGAGGGCGATAGTACAAAGAGGAATAAGGTGGGAGGTAGACGTTCACAATTATCCATATAAATTTTTTTGAAAGAGAACTTAATCGCTAGATAATAGGTTGCATCCTCAGAGACAATTTCCTGCCCCCGCCAGCCCAGCTCGGCTTTGGCAAGTATGGATAGTCCACCTGAGGCCCGACCTCTGGAACTGGATCTTAATGCTGGAGATGACCATGATATAAAACCTGGTAAGTGGATCGGCTCCTCATTAGGCAGCCAGGTCTCCTGCAGGGCAATAAGATCAAATGAGGTAAGAAACTCCAAGAAGGATGGGTCTAACGAACGCTGTCTCCAGCCTGCAATATTCCATGTCTGTAGCTGAATGAGGCCAGATCTAGTAGCATTAGGATTAGCAGAGTTAGTTGATTGGTCGAAGGAATTGGGGAGGTGGGCTAGTCAGATATCCAAAGATGGATTTTCCAAGGAATCAGACTTGTCAGGGATTATGCCCATGTCTGATCCATAATGAATTCCTTCTAGGCTCAGCTGTAGAACAGGTTCTGTTTGATAACATTGGGATGAACTGTAGGGAAAACAACTGAAGAATCCAACTGTTTAAGTGCTGTTTCTGGGCTGTTACAAGTGGGGCCCTGAGAACTGGCCACAGGAGTGGTATTATTGGAAAGACCTTTTCTAGAATGCAATTGATCGTTGTCCAGAAAATTTGAGTTGGGAGACGTCAAGTCTATGAGGGGATTAGCCGCTTTGCAGGTTAATTGCAGGAGGTCGGATAGTTCATCAACTCCTTTTGAAATGGCTGATTGAGCAGAGCAAAGCCTGGGAATTAAAGGCTTTGTGGAGCAGATTTCAGGACTGGACCGAGAATTAGAACTGGATTAGAATTAGATTTTGGCAGAGTCCACTTTTGGCTAGGATGGCTTAAAAGAAGAGTGACAATGTTGTCCTGAAAGACTCGGACGGGGAAAATCTCAAATCTACGTAGGAAATACCTCATTTTGCACAGCATGCTAGGGATGGTGGGTTGGTTGAAAGTCAGGAGGACTCGGGTAATTGCATTTTAAAAAGGAAGCCAGGTTACCTTAATTAAATCCAGTTTGCAACTCTCACAATGAAGGAGACTGCAGAGGGCTGATATAACAGCACTCTTTGTATCCCATCTTCTGAAGTTCAAGTTATTGTTTGAAATCAGAAGGGCAATCTGATTGACTTGCAAGCAGCGATTTGAGGGGAAAAGATTTATATGATCCTGGTGGTCCACTTGGGCAGGCATTGCTGCAAAATGGGGAAGTGAACTGGATACCTTTGGAGTATCTTTTGCGAAATTAGTAACCTCAGAAGGAGGGAGTAAATTCACCCCAACATTTCTTTGCGAAGGAACACCCGGGGCTCCTTTACTGACAAAATGTCCTCCCACAGATGGAACCATTTGCTGAGAAGCTGTGGATCCAGTAATAAGAGCTTTTAAGGCTTCCACTTTACTGTTCACCTCTGAGAGTAAGTTAAAAATTGCAGGAACGGTTTGAGCAATTAAAAAGCAGTGGTTAGATACTATGTCTGCAAGATTGTGTTTTAAAAGGCCCTCGTTCCCTGTAGTGCAAAACACAGGAGCAGCTAAGCAGTTATCAGATGATAAGGAGTTAGGACCGGGGGAGTGCTCTTCCACAGAAGACTTTAAAGCATTGTCCACAGCAGAGCCAGGACCCTCTGGGTCCGCTAATACTTCAAACTTATTTTGCAGGGAGACATCCAAAGGCTGGATGCAGGGTTTACTTACTGAGGAAGACTTACTTTTCAAAAAGCCGTCCACCTTGAGCTGTTTCGCCGGTATGGGAGGTGAAGATTCAGATAGTGAGAGAGGCTGCTGCTTCCTCTTACATTTCCCCATGCCAAGGTCGACCAACAGGGTGAGGGTAAAATATAATAAAGCTCCAGCACCAACGAGGTAAACAATTCAGGCACCCAAGGACACTTAGAATAAGCAGTGGTGGAATCACTCTAAAACAGGGACCGAAGGTCTTCAAGAGTAGAAGGCACTAAAATGAAGCAGATATAGTGGAACGCCAAAGGCCATTCACAGGATAAAACACTGGACAATACAATAATAAAATAAAATAAAATAATAAAAATAAAATAAAATAAGATGAATGTCAGGTTTCCAGTTTCCAGTCTCCAGTTCTCCCAACTTAAACACTAAAAGATAATACAAATTAGGGAAGATAAAACAAAGTAATACTATCTAAAACTAAAACAGGAGTGGAGCTGTGAACAAACACTTCCTACTGCTCCTCCACCATGTTCCCCGGTCCATATAAATTAGCTAAAATGTTTCCCACTCTATTGAATAAATGATGAAAGTATAGAAAACATTAGGGCACCTATTACCATCTTTGGTGGACTTGTGATAGAGCAAAGACTTTGGGGGCAAAAATTTACACATAGCTAAAACAAATGACAAACCAAAACCTAGAATTCAAACCAGAAATATGTTTATTAGGTATCTTACCAAACTTTGTGAACAAAGACTGTAATTATTTAATACTGCATGTCCTCATAGTGGCAAGAATGACATTGGAGGAACAGTTGTGGAAAAGCGAAGTAATACCAATGGAAGAAATGATGTTAAATAAAATAATGGAATGTGCAGAGATGGACAGGCTAACATATAGATTGAGAGAGAAAGATGAATATAATTTTTTTTCAATCATTGAATATGTTCTATAATTGGCTAAATACAAAAAAGGATGTAGTAGAATAATAATAAGAATTTGGTGTAAAGTGAACTAAGCTATTAACTTGCAATATGACAAAAATGTATAGCTTTATTTTATATATAAAAATAAAGCTATACATTATATAAATAATGTATAAATGTATAATAATGTATAAATAATGTATATAAATAAAGCTATACAATGTATTAGATAGATAGATAGATAGATAGATAGATAGATAGATAGATAGATAGATAGATAGATAGATATAGATATAGATATAAACCCTCCCACCCAAATAATCCATTCCTTTTTTGCCCCCCTTTTTGGCTCTCTGAATGGATTAATTGGTTTTCAATGCATTCCTATGGGAAACCACATTTTGAATTATGAAAAATTTGAATTATGAAAATTCCGTTGAAATTTTGTAATTTAAGGCATCACTGTATTACCAATCACAAAAATGTTGTGGCTAAAATCCAGTAGTGTCACAATTAGAATAGGCTCATTCTCTAGCTGTGATTTACTTCTGAAGTCAAACTGATTAATGTTCAGAGGTGGTGCTCTATTAGTATTTGGCTTGAAATAAAATGTGAACATTGAATTTTCTAGGCCAATACCACCACAAAGTACACCCAAAGGGCAGAAATTGTACAGGGAGCCTCTACAAAGTTTCTTTTTTTATTAAACTGTCCCTGTTTATAAGCGCATACTTGCTCCATGTCACTTACTCCCCCCTTAATGAGATCTTTTGATTTTTATACATTTGGTACATCTGATGGACCTGATTATATATAATTCTTTCCCTTTCTTGAAGTACCATATCTCCCTATACAAGATCTTCATAAAATCTTAAAATGTCCTCAGTCCCACCACTCTCAGTACATCTTGTAGGAACATGAAAGACACTCTTCTCTGTGGCTGCACGTAGGTTGAGAAATGCTTTTCCCTTAGAAGGCTTGGTCGGCTCCTTCTCTCTTGTCCTTCTGCTGAAAGATGGAGGCCCATAAGGTCCATGGCATGAAATCAAAGAAGTTGTGGGTGGGGGATACAATGGGAAAGCAATGATGAACCATCAAAAAGTAGTTCAGACTTGCCAGAGATTTCACTTTTCTGATCAAACTAGGATTGTTAGAAGGATGGAGGAAACAGATATACAGCATGTGATGTTTTCAGAGAGATACAGATTTATCATTTAGTTTATGGTAATTAGGAAGATATTTTAAAAATGAATATTGTGATTTACAGGCCAAAATTCTATTTGTCCTTATATGTCAATTCTAGCCTAGATCCTTTAACAGTAATTCCCTAATTCACAATATCCCTGACTTTGAGAAGGAAAAACTGTTTACAACATCTTCCTTGATTAGAAGGTTTGGAACATTTTCCATCCCTCCTGTTTGGATTCCAGCTTTTTTTGCTATCTCTTTATGTGCCTCTTACCTATAACAAGTAAGAAGCCTACCCCAAAGTCATAATTAGAAGAGCAGGACAATTCTAATGACGTTTTACCACTGATGAAATCTGTTTTTTCCACCTGATTACCATGGAAACCACAGTTAGCAACTGATTTCATTCTGATGAAAATGATTTATTATTCATCTTTCCAGTCAAGGTTGCTTTGGGATTTGGAATGCTTTTAGTAAAATATGTGTTTCTCAGAAACAGAAGACAATGGGGATTGTAAATATGAATTCTTTACATGCTGGTGACCAAGAATGGCAAATTGCTCATGAGCTCCCACGACTGATACTAAAATCAGCTCTTTGGATTTCAAAGGACTGTGTACTATTCCTACACAAGGGATAAATAAAAATGCTGAGATTAAAAGGACTCAAATTACTATCTATACTGCTCTGATCAATGTCATTATGTGTTCTTTGAGCAGAGTCATTTGCATATTATTGAAGACTTTTAGGTATGATCTTAAAGTGGCATATAATAAATTATAATTGAAACTATGCTAAATGTTTAGTAGCATGTGAACATATGCACTAACATTGTTGCTGTTATTAAAACTGGGCCATAATTTTTGGAGCCTTGCTGAAGGAATGCAATTTATGAATGCTCCTCCTGGAGATCACCTAATGATTATATTTAACCAGAGATTTACTCAATTTGTGCTGCTTATTAGAAACAAATTTTGTGATGCTTGTTAATTTCCTTTGCATTCAAAAGATCCAAAATTCAAGACTTCTATGTCAAATGGAAAGGATCAGATAGTAGTTGATGAGAAAAACTATCATCTGAAGTCCCTGGAGAATAACCTCCAAAGAGAGTTAGATATTTAAACTCTTCAAGGTGGGAGAAGGCATCTTCCTCTAGTCCACAGTCAATTGTATCTTCTTGTAACACTCACTGCTTGAGTCAGAGCCACTGCATACTAAATGTTCCCAGTTCTTATCAAGTGTAAAAGCACTTGCTGGTGAGACTTTTAGTAGATGGTGGCCCTGATTCATATAATGGGTTCTGTTGTACAGTACAGATACATAGCAGGAAAATAAATGCAAATATGAAATATAGTAACTCAAAGATGAAACTCAATTATTGCTGGGAAATTATTTTGCAGAAAAACATTTTATTATTGGCTATGTAGTGAATGTAGTACAAAAGTCACATCTGTGCTATTTGATCTGCAATGGTTCTTTTGTGAAGGCATGTAGAAAGCTAAGCCATTAATATGTACAGTGGTCCCCCACCATTTTGCGTTTCATATAGTGCGGTCTCAGTATATTGTGGGGCCGAAGTATACGAAAGGCAAGGCCCCCTGGGGTAAGCTGCTTGGGTGTGTTTGAGGCTTACTGCACTTAACCCAAGCCTGATGGGCTGCCCCAAATGAGCCTCCAACGGGCTTCTCGGGCCTGTCAAAGGCCCCAGAAGTGGTTTCCAACAAACTGCAAATGACTTCCAAAAAAACAGAAGTGACTTCCGGATTGCCGGAATCCACTTCTGGGGCCTCTGACAGGCCTGGGAAGCCCGTTGGAGGCCCATTCAGGGCAGCACCAGGCCTCAGGTAAGTGTAGGAGGCCCCAGAGAAGCCCCCCCCCAGTCCCAACCTGACTCAGCATCCCCATATCGTGGATTTTCAATTATCGCGGGTCAGGTCAGGTCCCCAACCCCCGCGATAGGTGGGAGATTACTGTATATGTGAACCAAAATTTGCTTTTCAAGTCTTACAGTTTGTCATATGGGGTTAAAAGCTAGACAGAGGTCCAAATTGTCTTTCAAATAAAATTGTACAAAAGTATATATGTATTTTTGGTATCTGTCTACCTCACTCTAAAGTATGCAACCTATTGCTAAATACTAGTTGGGTTAAGGAGAGTGGATACTGTAATTATTGGGTGCAAAATTGGATTGAGCCTAGGAGTATTAGGCTTTTTTTTTGTGTTTTGTGTTTATTTTCACTTGGAAGATAGGGCACAGTTTTAGATGAGCCAGTTGTAGGCATGGCTGTCATGATGAGGTTAATTTAGTCATATACTGTATATTATATACTCAAGTATAAGTCGACCCAAGTATAAGTCGAGGCCCCTAATTTAACCCCCAAAAACTGGGGAAACGTATTGACTTGAGTATAAGTCTAGGGTGGGAAATGCAGCAGGGCCTGGCAGCTCCTCCTTTGTGAGCTGGAGGAGTGGTGTGTGATGTTTAAAATGAGTTTTAGCCACTGACCCAAGCACTTGCCTCAGTGGTTAAAAGTATTGACCTGAATATAAGTCAAGGGCCCCTTTTTTCAGCCCAAAATTAGGGCTGAAAAACTAGCCTTATATCATAATACATTTCATGTTGTTTAATATGAGAGGGAAAGAATTGGATTTCATACTGTCTAACAGTGTTAATATACTTGCTAAAATGTAGGAGGGGGGATTCCACTGATCTCCTGAAGGATGAAAATAAGTCTTTAAACAGTTTAGCATGTTATTGGCTTTCACATGGTATTAATAAGAACAGAGTTGGCTAATAAGATAAAAAGTCAATTACTGTAATTCAGAAGTGTGTAATACGATAAGACCTTTGCATTCTGTTGCCAGCTTTGATAAAAGCCAGTTGCACAGTCTTATTCAGTGGTTTTCTGAGTATCTCAGTTCATGCCCTCTGAAAAACTTTCACCTCATGCTTCTCTTTTCTGCTATAGCTCACAACTCTCCTTAACAAATACAGATAGACTGATTTACCGTGAATTACTGGGCATACCTATATACCACATGTCCAATGTAGATTGGCTTGGGATGCAGGGATGCTGTGCCTCTGCATGCCAAGTGGCTGGCTCATATATTTGTTTGATAGACTGATATCTTGGGTAAGCAACTCCGTTCCAAATGTTTTCACTAGAACCTTTTAGTCTAACAAGAAATTTCATTTTGATCCATATGCTTTTTGAAAGACGGAGAGAAGGACAGAGTTAGATATACCAGCTATGGAATTGTTTTAATATGCATAATTAAATTGTAAATCACACAGAGAAGGCTTTAAGTCCAATGGGGCAATATATAAGCAGCACACTTTGCTTTGTTTTCATCTTATTGTGTAGCTTTCATGAAAGTGGCAGCTATATGTCTTTTATGCATGGTTTTGTTTGCTAGAAGTGATGGTATAATAGAAGTGAAGGGGGGAAACTGATAACCATTGTACCTATATTTTAATGGAAGTAGCTTTGGCTGAGAAGCTCAGCCCTTGTTACCTGTCCAGTACTAAGCAAAGTCTCCACATTTCTGCTACTTGCTATACAGAATTCTCTCCAACCTGCTGCCTGTCCCCCAAAGTTAAAAAGAACATGAAACAATGACTGCAGAGAATTTTTGATTTTAGGCAATATATATATGAGGGGGAAAATTCTGTGTTTTAGCAAACCATGATGGAATGAAGTAGAAGTAATGCAGCAGTGGTGGTGAACCTTCAGCACTCCAGATGTTTTGGACCACAACTCCCATAGTCTTTTGTCATTGACAGTCTAGGCTCAGAATTCTGGGAGTTATGGTCCAAAACATCTGGAGTGCTGAAGGTTCACCACCATTGGAATACATTATATGTTGCTTGCATAGCTCCATTTAGTGGAAAATGAAATTTCTTACAAGAAAGGACTTAAGTGTTCAGTGGGATCAGGAAATGCATTTTGTTAAAGATAAATGCATTTTTTTTTGTATTTGTTCCATGCCCTACCTCACCGTGCACATGTTGAAAATTGCAGATTAAAGTGAATACTGTACTTGTTCAGAACAAAGTACTGCCCCCATGCATGCTGTGTGTAGTGTTTCTGGAAACACTACGCACCAAAGGAAATCATTGGAAATGGATGCCCTGTTTAGGAATTTCTGGAAATGCTACACACAGCATGCACAGGGGCAGCACTTCATATTGTGAAAAAAAAAAAACCCTGAACTACGATTTCATTTCAACACAAAGTGCCACCCCATGCTGTGCAGGAAAGGAAATCATTGGGAGCCTGTGTGTAGCATTTCAGGTACTAATTTTTGCACTACAAAGCGTCCCAGAAATAATCTGGGGTACCACTGTAAATCTTGGATTTGGGTTGGATTGGCTTTCCTCTTGTCACAAAGCACACCAGTGCGTTCTTACCATCAGAGCCAGGTCACATTCACCCTTGCTCGCATGCGGCCACTGGTGCCACTATTGCCTTGGAGACGAGAGCCAAGATACCCGAAGATATCCACCTTCTTTAGTTTTACCATGCGGGCCAGCTAGTCAGTGCAATAAGTTCAAGAAACAAAAAAGACTGTCCAGCATGCAATTAATTTATTTTTTTTTTAAAAATAAAAATAGAAAATAGAAAAATGTGCCGACCCAACCTGCCAGCCAGCTGGTCAGCCTGATTTAAAAAAAGAAAAAGAAAGGAAAAAAGAAGAGAAAGAAAACACTGTGCCAACCTGGCCAGCGTGCAAAAAATAAAAAATAAAAAATAAATTAAAAATTTAAAAATGTGCTGACCCAACCCTGGGCCCGCTGACTGGCACAAGTTTAAACAAACAAATAAATAAATAAATAAATAAATAAATAAATAAATAAATAAATAAATAAATAAATGTAAAATGAAGCAAACAAAAAATGAAACAAAAACAATTAAAAATAATAAAACTAAACACCATGTTGGTGTTTCATGCCCATCCCTAATCATGACCTGGTTTCTATAAGAATTATGATGAAAGACCAAACGTGGCCTATTCAGCTCACTGTTTACCAAAGTGTCCAAAAAGGTGCCTTTGGAAATCTTACAAGTAGAACAAAAAGACAGTAGACACCGTCCATTAGTATCGTCTTCTAGGATCTCTTGAGGCATGACTTCTTTTACAGTGGAAAGTCCATTATAAGATGTGTTCTGGAAATGTGCAGGCTCTGCAGATGACTACGGCACTTAAGTTTTGAATCGACTTTTCTTTAAGTCAAATCGCCTTAAAAATCACTTACCACTCTTCCAATCGCTTTTCCACGGAGCCCCCTTGGCCACACCCCTTTGCGGCCGCTGTGTCAGTTTTTCTTGCAACAGCCACCAGGGGTGGTGTTTTTTTAAAACAATTTCTAGACTGCTTTTTGAAGTGATTTGGTCTCCCCCTCTGTATGCCGCCTCCTGCCATCGGAAAAGCCAAAAAAGAAATCCTCCTGCACTGTAATCATTTCCGCCAACTTCTCCGGTCCTTCTACTTCCTCTTTTGGGTACAATTTTGTTTTTTCCGGTCACGGAAGTAGGCTATCAAATTCAATGCACCATGTTGTAAGTAATCTAAAGGGAGAACTGGAAAATCAACTACATTACTTTGAATGGAAGAACAACGGCATGATATCCTAAAAAATAATTTCTGAAATAGAAGCAGATAATGGGAAAATGTCAGACTAAATTGGGTCAAAAAGCAGTTTAGCAAAGTGCGGACAGGGAAACCAGTTCTTGAGAAACGCCCAAGTGCGGAATGCTGAATCACTTCAGCGACCACGTGACCGGGGGAGGGCAAAAGGGGATTCAAAACAAAAAACAGTGGCTGTTTGAAGTGCAGTAGTGGGCTATACAATCCATAGTTGATTAATACTGCTTTGAAATGTGTTTTGCCACATGCATTGAGAAGAGTGTACTAGCATCACCCTTCCATTGTATTTTTAATCATGGACTGCCTGACAAGGAGGAAACTGTTTTATTCAGTTAGCTTCCCCATAAGCACATATTAACAGCCTTGCTGGAACAGGCCACAGCCCATCTAGTCCAGCATTCTGTCTCACACAGTGGCTCACCATTTGCTTCAGGGTATTCCCAAGCAGATGTCTTCATCTGCTTAAGATTCCCTGCAAATGGTATTGAGAAATATCCTGCCTATCTCTCCAACCCAGAGGTTGTCCTTAGGCATCCATAATGATAGCCATTGATACCCTTATTCTCCATGAACCTGTCCAATCCTTTCTTAAAGCTGTCAAGGCTGACAGCTGTCACCACTTCTTCTGACAGGGAGTTCCACAGACCACTGATCCTCTGGGTGAAAAAGTATTTCTTATTTGTTTGATATCTAGCACCCAAAAGTTTCATGGAGTGCCCCCCTAGTTCTAGTGTTGTGTGATAGGGAAAACAGTATTTCCTTATCTACTTTGTCCACACCGTGTATGATTTTATAAATTTCAATCAGGTCACCTCTTAGGCACCATTGTTCAACAGTGAAGAGGCCCAGCCTTTGCAGCCTCAAATTGTAAGGAAGGTGTTACAGTCCCCTAATCTTTCTGGTTGCCCTCCTCTACACTTTTTCCATTTCCATAATATCCTTCTGGAGGTATGGTCACCAGAACTGTACACAATACTCCTGATGGGGCCTCACCATAGATTTATAAAGAGGCAAAATGACATTTGCTGAAAGCTGACTTATTTTCTATACCCTTCCTAATGATCCCTAGCATTGAGTTTGCTTTTTTCACTGCTGCGGCACACGGGGTTGACACCTTCACTGAGCTGCCCACCAGGACACCAAGGTCCCTTTTCTGGTTTGTTACAGAGAGTTCAGACCCCATCAGTTTTTAAATGTAATAGGGTTTTTTTTTTTTTGCCCCAACATTCATCTCTCTGCACTTGTTGAAGTTCAGTGTCAAGAGATCCCTCTGGAGCTCCTCACAATCTCTCTCAGTTTTTACCACCCTGTAATTTAGTGTCATTGTCAAGTTTGGCTACTTTGCTATTTACACCTACTTCTAGATCAATTATGAAAAGGTTGAAAAGAAGGGGTCCCAGTACTGAACCTTGGGGGACCCCACTCTTTACCTCCCTCCACTTGGAGACGCGTCCATTTAGTGCTACTTTCTCTTACCCATTTGCTGATCCAGGACAAGATCTGTCCCTTGATTCCATGACTGGCAAGTTTATTCATGAGCCTTTAGTTCAGGACCACATATCTGGTAGGAAAGCTTGGTACATGTCGGTTCAGTAGCCTTCCCCTCCTCTGATAGTGTTGTTTCTGTGATTAAGGAGAAAATGGAGAGCGGCTAGCAAGCTCCCTTCAATGCTTGTGGGCGCCACATGCTTTAAAGTATGACTAAATGGGATTTATGAAATATTCATAGGAATTCTCACCTGAAACTGGATCTCAATTGATGTCTGGACAAACCAGAAGTGTCCTTTTTTATTTCCTTTGTATCTTGGATCTCTACTGTGCCTGGAGTTAGGAGGCAGCAGTGATTGAGAACATGCATCAGCACAGGAAAAAAAAATATTTATCAGAGCCATGAGGTGTGCCACAAAAATATTTTCTCGTCTACCATACTTTGTAACATAAATTCAATTATTAATTATTAATTTTTACTGACTACATTAAATGCCATAGTAAAAGAGACATTGGCTACTACTTTATAAAACCTATGTGATCACACGCCTAAATAAAATGCTAATAAATATTTCACTTTCTCATTACAACACATTTTATCTACTTGTCTACTTTCACATTTAAGTTATTTTAATTTCTAATTCTTTCCATCCCAAATATGAAGTGATTTGCAAATTTTTGGCAAATTCTTATTTTTTTTTAAAAAAGAACAAAATGAAGTTCTGATCTATTTCTCTAAGTGACTGGTACCATAGTCTGACAGATACAACATATGTTAAAATGCCCACTTTACATATATTTCATCCTACTTTACACTGAAACAAAACTAAGGCAAGGACTGACTCCATCAGAGATGAATGGAGTTTTAAAACACTGTTTATCTCTCACTAAAAATCTTGGGTTTGGGTGCACACTTTAAGCTCTTCCTCACTATATACTTTTACTTTTTCTAATTTAATCAGATTGCCCTAATAACCAAAGGAATTGTGTAATTGGAGAAATAAAAAGTCCATGATTAGATTTGGAAGTTACAACAGGCCTGATGTTTTGTTTTGTCTGAAGTAGCTCTGCTAATGTTAAAAAAAATTGGCCCAAGAAGAAATTTTTTATATAATCAAGAAAAGACTGAGATTGATTGTGCTGCTTTTCTGTTTCTAAGGGCTGCCTCCCCTGTTTCCCCTGTCAGTAGGGAAGCAATCACAACCTGATTCTATATTCATAATCTGACTTTGGTCGCCTATGATCTCATTTCCATTCCCTTTCAGCCCAATGGTAGATCAGTGTTGTGTTTTATAAAAAGTACATCGGATGTAGTTGGATGAAAGAGAAGTCTTCCCTTAACAGAGGGGAACAGAGATTTAATGCCTGTTTACTCTGCCTGAATGCCTTCTTTTGCTGTATATTAAGAGTCATACTGGCACATCTTTTTTTAAAAATTAATTTTTATCATTCTATTTTTTCAGGCATAAACACTTAATTTTCAAACAACTATTCTCGTAATATTCTACTAACTTGATTGCCCTTCCTCATTATTCTCCCCCTTCCCCCTCAGCAAGAAATAACTTTCAATTCTCCCTCATATTATACAATATCAAAGCATGGTGGAAAAGACTGGCCCATTTCTCATTCTCAGTCTTCCCTCTTAACCATTCTATATACTTCTTCCACTCCTTCAAAATCTTATTTTTCCCTTCTTTTTTCCCTTCTTACATTCATACAAAGAATGTATTTTGTAAAAATTGATATACGTACTAGTTCCATTTATTAATTTTTCATTTCTCTTCATGCTTCCACTCATTTATTAAAACCATTATAGCTGCTGCTATTCCATAATGCATAAACTTTTTAATTTCTCTCCACTTGTCTTCTCTTTCCACCAATCCTAAAAACATATGATCTGATCCTTTTTCTATGAACCAATTTTCTACATTAGTCCAAAATTTCTTGGAAATCATGTGCCCAAAAGTACCCTTCTCTTTCTTACAATGCCAACAAAGGGGCGAGGGTTTTTTTAAATTACTTCTACTTACTGTAATTTATATGGGTATAGTACCTTTTATGCAACACTTTCAACTGCATTTCTCTAATTTTTTCAATTCTTACTTCTCTTACCCCTTTTAACATAGCTACAATCCTTTCTTTATCTAAATCCATCTCATCTTCCCACAAATTTTTAATTATATTTTCTGTCTGATTCTCTAAACTAACCAAATATTTATAAATAGCTCCTGCTTCCATCTTTTTCTCAACATATTTCGTGTACAATAATTCCCATTGTTTGTCTTCATCTGCCATTAAATATTGAAATCTTTGTTCTTATCTACTTTTCATACTTTCTACTACCAGCCAATTTAGGTCCCCTAGGATCCCTTTTAATTAGAGATGGGCATGAACCAAAAAATGGCAATTTGTTTCCTTTTGGTTCGCTTAAGGCTTTGTTTCATTTCATTTCATTTTATTGAATTTTTCTTTTGAAAAAACATTTCGTTGGTTCGTTGGTTTATTATTCGTTTTTACCCACTTTGCGCAATTTAAATCCAGACCAGACAGAAAACATTTAAAAAGCGATCTGAAAAAAACACATAAATTGACATTTTAAGCACTCCTCACCCCCCTGCTAGATATTATCAGGCATAAAAATGATTTTTGCTGGGTTTTTAACTATTTTCAAAATAGTTAAACTATTTTGTCCACTTAAAAAAATGATCTCTTTAAAAACACATTTTTAGATGTTTTTTAAAAACTGCCATCAACCTAACAGGTATAATCAGGCATAAAAAATTTTAGGATATTTTTGAAGTGTTTCACATCGGTTTAAAGCAGGAGTGCCCAAACTTTTTGTAAGGAGGGCCAGATTTGCGGATGTTAGCAGATCTGCGGCATTGGTGTGTCCAGTGGGTCAGCGAGATAAGTTTGGTATAGTGCTGGTGTACCGTGCTCCCTGCAACCCAGCACAATCCTTTCCAGAAATCTTAGAGTTCATCTCGGCTGCCCTGTTGAGGTCCTCCCGCTTATTGGTGGTTGGGAACTTCAACGTGCATGCCGAGGAGGAACTCTCTGTTGCGGCTCTGGAATTAATGGAATCCATGACTTTCATGAATCTATCTCAGCATGTTGATTGCCCCACCCATAGAGAAGGCCATACCCTGCACCTGGTTTTTACCTCAATGTCGTCAGATTCTTGTCCGAGGGTTAGGGGTATCTCACCACTACCCGTGTCATGGTCGGATCATTATCTGCTAAAATTCTCCCTGTTGATTGCCACCCCACCCTGCGGTGTCAGCCCAATGTTTCGGCCCACCCCCTAGGCTCCTGAACCCTGCTAGGTTCATGGAGGCCTTCGGGGAGCTTTCTGGTGGTCTGGCAGACGATCTGGCTGAAGCCCTGGTGGAAAGGTGGTATGAAGGTGCCACCGGGGCTGTGGACCGGATCGCCCCAAAGCACCTCCTGCGCTGCGGAGACTGCACCTTGCCGTGGTATACAGCTGAGTAGCGGTCAATGAAGCAAGAACGCAGAAGGCTGGGGGTCATTTGGAGGACATATTGGACAGCAGTGAGTAGGGCTGCACTTAATCAGCTGACCGGCTGCTATGTTTGCGTGATCAGGGATGCTAGAACATCCTATGTCTCCCTGAAAATTGGCGAGGCCTTGAACCGCCAGGCGGAGTTATTCCGGGTGGTTCAGGGCCTCTCCAATCCTGGTCAGCTGGGGCCTCCTCCTAGTGAGTTCACTAGTGAGCAGTTTGCAGCCTATTTTAGATCTAAAATTGAGGTCAGCCATTCTGATCTGCCCTCTGGCTGCTCTAGTTCATCCCCCGATGTCCCGGGGGCCTCAGCCCCTCTGTCTCCTTGCCTGGTGGAGTTTGGGCTGGTGTTTTCTGCAGAGGCCTCCAGAGCTATGGCTTATTGCCAGCCAGCTGCTACTCCTTTTGACCCTTGCCCAGCTTGGCTTGTTAAATCGGCCAGAGGGAACATGCCGGAGTGGGTTTTGGCTATTGCCACGGCCTCCTTTGGGGAGGGTATCTTCCCTTCCCGTTTGAAGGATACCATGGAGAAGCCCACACTGAAAAAGCCCGGCTTGGCGTCGGATGATTTATCCAGCTATCGTCGGATTGCCACTGTTCCCTTCCTGGGCAAGGTGGTTGAGAGGGTGGCTACTGTCCGGATCCAGTCATACCTGGAGGAAAATCGTATCTTGGATCCCTTTCAGTCTGGGTTCAGGCCACTTCGGGGGACCGAGACTGCCCTGGTCGCTCTGCAGGATGACCTCCTCAGGGAGGCTGACGGGGTGTTCCTCCCTGTTGGTACTCCTTTATGTGTCAGCTGCCTTTGATACCGTCAACCACGGGTCTGGCTTGCTGAGGCGGGAATTGGGGTCCTTGCACTGTCTTGGCTCCGTTCCTTTCTTGGCGGTCGGTCTCAGTGGGTTCAGCTGGGTGATGATTAGTCAGCTCCTTGGACCCTTCCCTGTGGGGTGCCCCAGGGGTTGGCAATCTCACCCATGCTGTTCAATGTTTACATGAGGCCGCTGGCAGAGGTCATCAGGAGATTTGGAGTTTGCTGTCATCAGTATGCTGATGACACGCAACTCTATCTTTCCTTTTCTTCCTCTGCAGAGGAGGCAGTACGCTCCCTTGACCTGTGCCTGGAGGCAGTCTTGGAATGGACCAGGACAAACCGGCTCAAGTTGAACCCAGAGAAGATGGAGGTTCTGTTCTTCGGGGCGCCCTAGTCTGGGTACATTGGCCCCCTCCCTAGACTGGGGGGTTGTTTCCCTCCAGCCTACAGACAGGGCCAGGAATCTGGGCGTGGTCCTGGACTCAGCCCTCTCCCTGGAAGCCCAGGTGATGGCAGTCTCTAGGGCCGCTTTTATCCATCTTCGCAGGATCACCCAGATCCGACAGTACCTTGATGAGTCCTCCCTGAGGACAGTCGTGCAGGCCCTCGTGATTTAGAGGATCGACTATTGCAATGCCCTCTACGTGGGGTTGCCCTTGACCCTTGTCCGGAGGCTCCAGCGGGTGCAAAATGCGTGGTGGGTGCTCATAGATTTGAGCACATCACCCCAGTTCTGGCTCGCCTGCATTGGCTACCCGTTGCCCTCCAGATAAGGTTCAAGGTCCTGGTTTTGATTTTCAAAGCCCTCCACGGCTTGGGACCAGAGTACCTGTCAGGGGGTATCTCTCAGAGGTCAACTGGGACCAGGCCCATGATCATGGCGAAGGCGCGCTCAATTAGGGTGGCCACACCCAGAGAGGCGCGGAAATCACTCACGCGTAACCGCGCCTTCTCTGTGGTGGGCCCTTCACTGTGGAATCAGCTCCCTAGTGAGTTGTGCCTAGCAGTGTCCCTGCCCGCCTTTTAAAAAGCCTTGAAAACTCATCTCTTCAAGGAGGCATTTGGTGACAAAACCCTGGAAACAGGAGTAATTAATATACAAATCATCAGCCAATCCCAGCAGGAGGGTGGGGAATGGTATGATATAAAAAGGGTGGAGCCTAGTCAGTTCAGTTCAATGAGTTGAGTTCAGTTGAGAGTGAGTGCTGGGAGAGAGCACTGTTCTTTGAGAGTTCTGTCAGGCAGTGAGGGCTATACTGTTTACTAGTTATTGAAGACAGGGAGGCTTGTAGAGCTGATTAAATCTATTACAGTATATGTTAAAGGCAACGCATACCATCCTCAGATATTGTTATATTTATTATCTTCTCAATAAACTTTGTTATTATTTTTATATTATTCATCTGAGTCTGTCCCAATTCATGAGGCGACGAGTTTAAAAGGTGGCAGCATTAATAAGGGAATAAAAGGTGGCAGCGGTACCATTTCCATCACAGAATTCAGTGTGTAAAAGGGAGGTGTCGTCACAATTTAGTGGCACAACAGTGGGATGTCGAAATAAACCTGGTTGTGCCTTTGAAAACCCAGTCTGTGAAAGGGGTGACGTCACAGCCAGCCAGCCATGGGCCACTCAGAATGGCCTGATGGGCTGGATTTGGTCCCCGGGCCGGACTTTGGGCAGGCCTGGCTTAAAGCGTTTAAAAACAGCTCTTTTTGTCGTGCACCACCATTAATGAACTGAACCGCAACGAACCAATTTTTCCCAGTTCGTTTCATTTCGTTTAGATTTTAATCCTAGGTTCGTTATTCATTTCATTATGTAATGAAATGAATAATGAATAACGAATGACAATAATGAATAACAAAAGTTCATTTTGTGCCCATTTCTATGTGACCATTTCTACTTTTAATGTTTTCCCCTTCCTTTATTTGCATGAAGGGATGGAGATCCTTAATTTTATTATAACCTTTCTCTTTTAAACTCTTTATATATTTTAATGATAAAATCTTCCCCCTCTTTATTTAATTGCTCTATTGAGCCCCATTTTGACACTTCTTCTATTTTCGTTTTCTTAATCACTATCTTCATTACCTTCCTTGGGCTGTCTAATTCCTTTAATATTCTTTTGTCCCTATCAAATAGTCCTAGCAAACCCACTGATTTATTTATTATATCTGCTACTCTTTGCCATTTTGGAATTGGGTGATCCTCCACCTTCATTGTCCACTTTAACTGGAAAGCTATATAATATATATTTTTTAATGAGGGTATGTTCGAACCTCCTCCCTCTTTTAAGGCATATTTTTTTTGCCTCAACCTTGCCTTGTTTTTACCAAAAATCCAATTTCTTAATGAGGCATCCCAGTTCTTTAATATCTTTTCTGGCAGCAATGTTTGTAATACCTGAAATAAATAGAACAAGTTTGATATTTTGAAAATTTTCAGCACTCTTATCTTTGAAAATATCCAGATTTTTAGGCTACTTGATCTTCAGGTTTGTGTTCTGTTTTCAAAGGTAAAATTTCTGTTTACCTCCATGACAGGTATATCCTCCCCTTGCATTATATCATTAAATAATTTATCCATTCTTTCCACCACACCCCTTTGAAACTGTTTTAAAAAAAATAGCTGTAAACCCATCCAAACCTGGGGCCTTTCCCACTTTTAATGCCTTTATTGCCTCCTTAAATTTCCTCTACATTAATCCTAACATTTAATATCTGTTTTTGTAATTCAGAAATGTTACTTCTTACCTGTAGGTTCCTCTTACCTTCTCTTTTCTTTTTAAAACCTTCAATAAAATATTCTTTCATAAATTTTCCCTCTTCTTGGAATTTATTTTCCCCCATTTTATTCTTTAAACTTCTAATCACTATTTACTTTTTTGTGTTCTTTAATAAGATACAACTCTTTTCCTTGCCTGAATTGTGGTTCTTTGAAAATCATTTTTAATCAAGGCCTGTTTCTTCCATAATAATAAATTATTAATTTCATCTAATTTTTCTTTCTTTTGCCTTATTTGATTTTCTATCTTTTTGATAATTTATTTTGTATTTTTTCTGTAATTCTAAATTTCCCCCAAAGCTTTGTCCCCCCCCCAAGATATCTGATTTTTATATCTACTGTCCTCCTCTAAGCAAATTCCTCTTATGACACACTTTGCAGTATCCCATAATAATGAAGAGTTTATACCTTGATCATTTACTTTAAATGCCCTTTTTATCTTCCCTTCCAATTTTTTTATCTTGACTTTAGATGAAATAATTCTTGGATCGAATCTCCATTTCCAATCTTTTTCCAGAAGATTAAACTCAATTTGCATTATTAAATAGGCATAGTCTGAAATATAGATATGTCCCACCTTAAATTTTGAAACAATTTCCTTTACCTCCTCCCTCACTAAAAAACCCCAATTACACTAAATTTGTATGCCCATATGAATAAAAGGTTGATTCATTCTGCTTGCCTTCTAATTTAGCCACATTGCTCCATAAATGGGTCATGCTAAATTGTTGACATTCCTTATTTTTCTGTAAATTCAAATTAAAAACCATGCCACTATATTTTTACCTTAAGATTTTTGTTCTATTTTGTTTAAGGACTTATTCAAAAACCTAGCTTGACTTTTGTTTGGGGCATAACATATTTTTTTTTGTAGGAATTCATCTCTATATATCTCTGCAGAATAGATCTGAGGAGTCTGACATCACACTGAGAACACTGTATTATGGGTAATAGGCTGACCAATGAGAGCCTAATAAAGGAGTCTGTTAAAAATGGCCCCTGAAAAGCGTAGGGGTTTTGCATTCCAAAGGTTATGAGATCACTTTGTGCTACAGAGCATGCTCAGAAGATATTAGCTGTGTGTTGATTGGGTGGTCTCTAATGACGTGTATGGAATTTGGGAGGACTAATAAAAGTGTCTAGCTGATGAGGGGAGGGAGCTTTTTACCATCGAGCTTTTACCATCAACAAGCCTGCATGTTTGCTGTCCGTGCTGCTGAGCACAGAGGAGAAATTGGCTGCTATCAGACCAATAAAGCACCATAAAGATCCCAGCATGAGTCGACTCAAATCATTCCTTCACTAATGACCTCCCTGATGGGTAAGGGAAGTTAATCATATCTAGCATATCCCAGTGATTGGAATCTCTACATTTTTTGACCCCAGATGAAGCACTTAACCATTACAAATCTCTCCTGAGAATCAATATCAATGTATTTCATTTGAACATCCAGGTATTTTCTAAATAAAATTCCCACCCACCCCACCCACTAGCTTTTCTTGTTTCTTTGGATTGGATCTGCCACTGAAAAGGCCAGGCTTGATGAGAAAATATTGCTCTGTTGTCTCATTTGTCCCTGTGAGTTTCTTGTAAGAAGAGAATTATTACATTTTCCTTTTTAAATCATTACATGTTCCTTTTTTGCCTGAGACGAGAATCCATTTATATTCACCAAGAGAAGTCTCAAATCACTTCCCATTCCTTTTTTATTCCTTTCAATTTGGCATCACCATCCCACCTTGCTTTTTATAGCTTTTAATTGCTTGCTCCCCTATCCCCAAACCCCTGTCTTGCAACCCCAGTCATGATAGGAACATACATCCCAATCCAGATCTCATTGCCAGACTGTGACTTCCCATTGCCTCCCTCTCCTCAGCTCCCTAGAAACCTACTTATCTTAACTTCATGCCCGACAAGCTTATTATTTTCTAATACTCTCCTTGGCAAAACTTTTCTTATAGCTAATCTCCTTAACACCTGTTACATAACTCTAACTACCTCTCCCTTCCAATATCATTTCCTCACCCCCTCCCTTAACCTTGAAACATAGAGACAGAAAATCCCCCCAACATCAAGGTCTTTCAATTATCTCTCTCTCCTTCTTCAGCTTTTTTACCCCTATTATACATTATTATACATTATTATATTAATGTATAATTATATTATACATTATTATTATACATTATTCAATTCCTTCATTGGTCACATTTAGTGTCTTTTTTTAAACAAATATAAATTCATTATCTTAGTTCCTAAATCAGACCCACTTCTCAGTTTGTTTTTCATCCAACTATTTAAAACTCTAAGCCTACTATTTTAAATGGAGTTCATAATAAAGTTATTTATCCTTCTTCTCCCATAACTTCTCCTTCCTCTCCTTGGAGACTTCCTGCAGATTTTTTTCTCCTTAATTCCCAGTCTTTGCAACATTATCTCAGCCTCTGTCAGGTTCCTGGCTTTGAACTGTTTATTGTCCTTGTACACTAATATTGTAGCTGGGTAAATACATGAAAATCTACAATTAGCAGTTGACAGTTCTTTTTCAATCTCCTTCTCTGTAACTGCCCCTATACCATTGGCAGACAAAATGGATAACAGTTCTGGAATAATGTTCTTGCCCTGAATCTCCTCAGGCAAACCCAGCGCTTTGACATTCCTTCTCTGACTGTCCTCAGCCCGCACCACCCAATCTTCCCATCTCTGTAGTTTGAATTCTGTTTCTCTTGGAACAAGTTAAGGAATTTAAGTACCTAGGACTACACTTTAAGTACAACTGCGAGTGGACTGCCCACCGTATCTACACACATAGTAAGGCTCGCAGCAGTATGGCAGCCATTGTTCAGTTTTTCTATATTAACGGCGGATTCCACATCCCTTCTGCTGTGCGGGTCTTTACAGCAAAAACTACGCCCCAGTTGCTCTATGGCATACCTATTTGGATACGCGCATTCAATTCCAACGTAGAGAACATACAGTCTTCCTTCTTGCGCTGAATATTGGGGGTCCCTAATTGTGTGGGATGGGCAGCTCTAAACCTGGTGACAGGCCTAGATCACTTAGAGACTAGGGCATGGAATCAAACCCTGAAATTCTGGCTGAGAATCCATTTTCAGGCTGAGCAGTTGGGTTATATATACCATATGCTATCTGATTCCTATACGAGCAAGTGGTCACAGATAATCCAACATAAGGTTAGATCTATTGGAATGCCCCTCGAGTCCATTCTAATGTTAAATCAACATCAGGCCTATCGAGCCCTTAGTCAGCAACTGGATGACATTGAGAGACAAGAACTGACTACCACAGCAAATAGAACCTGCTCACCCCAGGCACATGGTATTCTACCAGGGCATCGGAAACAAGCAAATTATTTATCCTCGTTAGGAACTCCACAAGCCTGCAGAGCCTTTTGTTTGGCAAGACTCAGTGTGCTCCCTTCAGCTATGCTTCAGGGTAGATATAATGGAACCCCACGCCAAGAACGTTTATGTCCCTGTGGAGCTGGGGTACCTGAATTTTTAACTCATACTCTTTTATACTGTACCTTTTACAAAGAAATTAGAAGAGACCTGATTTATCCTTTAATTTTTAAATTTCAAAGTTTTCCAGATAAGATCTTGGTAGAGTACTGCCTTTCAGACAAGAACTCATATATAACTATCCAGGTGGCTAAATTCCTCTTGGCAGCAATTCATAGAAGGGCTACCATAGTGGCAGATAAATGACACCGTAATCTACTGTTGGCAATGTTATGATATAGTTTTATTCTGTGTATTGTTCTGTTTAAACTGTTTTCGAGTCACATGACCGTAATAAACTTATGATTGATTGAGTTCTGTTTCATCCACCCGTTTGTTCACATCTTTCAAGTCAATTTTTATTTCATCAAGACATTCCACCAACCTCTTAATGTTGTTAGTTAATTTTCTGTTTTCTTGTCTAATTATCTCAGTAAAGTCTTCCTGGATTGCCTGTCTCATCTCAGCACGAGTTGCCCTTGTTATTTCCTCTTGCACTGCATCAATTGCCTTTCGGACAAGGATATCTTCCTGCCGCTTGTTGAATGCCATTTGTCTTTCACTCCTTTGATCACCAGGAGCCTCCAGAGAAGATAATTTACAGCTACTGCTGGGGGGGGGGACACCCCTTTTCTTCAAAAACCGAGTTTTGCCTGTCTCCTGTCTAGCTGAGCCATTTAAAGTAATAAATTACTTAACAGCATCAAGAGCTTGTTCTGATGCAACTCACCCCTCTTGGCGCATACATGGAAGAACTATGTTTTACTAATTCACTTTATTCAAGTACTTAATAGGGCAAAAGACTTCCATGTGCTCTGACCACCCATATAAGCCTTATATAAGCCTACAGGTCTCATCAGACCAAGTATTGTGAATAGAAATGGGAACAAATTAAAAAAGAATAATGATATTCATCAAATATTGCTGATTTGTTTCATATTCATTCCTTCATATTCATCAAGTCTCTGGACCTCTACAAATATGAAGGGATGAATATTTCAAATATTTCCCTTTCTTATTTTCCCCTTTTGAAAAAAGACACCAACCCTGCTCCCCTCCAACCCCCCTTTGCCTCCATACCTTAATTGCTGTCACCACCAGTGCTCAGGCCACCATTTCCACTTCCACTTTTGGAAAGATGGTTACCTAGTAATCATTAGGACCTAAGGCAATTATGGCAGGAGCTTACTTTAGGGCTAAGGGAGCTACTGTCCCTCTCCAGGTAGTCATTAATTAATAGTTGGGGATTTGAGGTTCATTAATCTTGACATGCCACAAACCACGACCAACCACCATTTCGGCAGATTGTCCCCATTTCTAATTGTGATCAAGGCTATATGATGGTCAAAGGAATAGGGTTTGGGAAAATGCTCCTCTCGCTGCAGTCATGTGTTGCCTATGCTTTCAAGATGTCACTTAGTCTCATACTACTCCACTACTCTTGATATTTCATCGGGCTTGCCTTACAGAAATTTGTTAACTTTTGCAAGACTCGGTAGCTCTTTTTACTAGTATCAGTGGCTTTGCAAGACCAACTGAATAGTGGCTGCTGGTAATATGGGAATGGCTTGTACCCTGCCTCTGGATGTGAAATATCCTGGCCTTGTTTTTTATGTGAGGTCTTATGAATGAGCACCACATATATGAAAGAATGCCAAATCTATTTCTTTGTGTAAATGAAAATTGTAAGGCAATGCACTAGCTGCAACAGAGATGTGGGTCCTTGTGAATGTAGGCCAGCTCCATTATTTACATTAAATGCATGATTCTTTTCCAAGCTATGCTAAGTTATACTAATTAGGCTTGGGTACAGAACATTAACGTTTGAGTACAGATCATTAACTATCGGTACTGAAGATTAACTGCTTGTGTCAAGATCACTGAGGTTTTCTTTTGGAAACCAGGGTCTCAATGTTCCATGTTTTAGCGGTATTTCCTGGAGATTGCCAGATTCTGCACTCCCACCCCCACCACTGTTATATAAAGAAGAAATGTTTGGGAATCACAGTTCTCAGCTTCCTACATCCTGGATAATGTTACTGGAAAGACAGACATTTCCTCCATCTAGTGTGTATGACTTTTTAGGATACATACAGTTTGTCAACATTCATTAATTTTTTATAAGTAACAGTTTTTCAGTGATCAAAAGTAATTAAAATAATGTTTTAAAAGCACCCATAGAATGCACCATGTTTGTTGTATAAAACACATCAAATGAGTGAAGACACCTGTTCCCTTAAATTATAAGTGTCACCCAGAACCAGTTGCATTTAATACTGCAAATGAAGTCATTATTTTCTCTTTCCTGTTAATAAATGGATGTACAAAACTGTGTTTTTGAAAGTATATTAAAAACCCTCAGACTTGTCATTGAAAATATCATCTAACTGAAGAAATACTCCTTTCTGCATTTCCCCACTAAACAGCTCAACAGTGCTTAGTCTCTTTTGCTCAGAACAGTTTTAGTGTTGTTATTAAGGAAATTACCTCTCTAGCTTTACTTTGAAAAAGAATTTAAAATATGCAAAACCTTTCCCATAATTCTGTATCTTAATGTTAGAAGAAGCTTCACCCACCAGATTCTTGTTGTCACTACCACACTAAGGCAAAGCAAATGGCTAGAAATCATGGCCCATTGCTTTAGTGAGATTTGTTTCTCTATAATGTGCTTAGGATCAGCATTCCACTGTGCCAGATGCCACCAACCATGTATCACTTAGTTAATTCTTCTCATTCCAATTTCTTACCACAAATCCATTTAGCAAACAAGCTAACAGCTTGAACCTAAGACTTGCTGGGCTACCAAACAAGTGCTCAGAATGAGAGAAAACACGAAATGGGACATTATGTTGCCAGTTGAGTGATGTCATTTTGGCACCGCAGGTAGATTAATCAGCCCCATGCTTGGGACTAGGCTGCCATACAGATGTAGTCATAATGCATGGCAAAAATATTTCCTTGGACAGGTAGAGTTGCTAAAAGAACATTATGACAATCAGCATAGCGTGTGTTGGCCTAAATGGATCACAACTTTTTGTGTGTGTTGTTAGTTGGTTTAAAACAACTTTGATTCAGAGAGGCCAAAAGTGGCTTTAGACCTCATGTAGACTATGGATATACAATACTATGTAGCTATGTAGCCAACCATACTGTAAGGTGTGTACTGTATATAATGAGATATTGCTACATAATGTACTATGCCATTATTTACACAGAATAGACTGACGCTGAGCAAGGATACCTGAGGAGACTTTGCGGCCTCATTTATTGAGCACTTTATATGGAGCAGTGGGGAAGGAACCAAAGTTTTGATTCTGCTGAAAAATGATGAAGAAGCTAAAGCAAGCCCTTCTCCTCATTCTTCTGCCAGCCAGTCAATGATCCAGGGAGTCCCTGAAAGCAATTTATTTATTTATTTATTTATTTATTTATTTATTTATTTATTTATTTATTTATTTGCCTGTTAATAATAATAATAATAATAATAATAATAATAATAATAATAATAATAATACCTTTATTGTCAATGTACAACATGTGCACAATGAAATTAGCTGAGTCTCCCATGCCCACCCCCACCACCATCCCGCCCCCATCTCACTGGCAATCACTCAGTCTTATTGCACCCTGTGTACTTGACACAGAATGCGCCAGCCCACAGGTCAGTTCTTCTATACTTGTCCTGGGATTATTTCCCATTCAGCAGTCTGACAGCCCATGGATAAAAACTGTTCTTCAGTCTGTTGGTTATACTGATATCTTCTGCCTGATGGTAACAAGGTAAAAAGTGCTGACCGGGTGTGAGTCATCCTTAAGAATTTTTCCGACCCTCCTGAGGCAACGATCCCTAGCGATGTCGTCCAGTGCACTCAGGGGACAGCCCATGATATACTGAGCTGTGCTTACCACCCTCTGTAGTGTCTTCCTGTCAGCAGCTGTCAATCCAGCATACCAAACGGTAATGCAATATGTGAGGATGCTTTGAACTGTGGACCGGTAGAAGGAGATAATCAGTTGTTGCTTCACTTTGTTCTTACGCAAGACCCTAAGGAAATGCAGTCTCTGCTGGGCCTTCCTGAGTACTTTGGTTGTATTAATTCCCCAGGATAGATCCTCACTGAGGTAAACTCCCAGAAATTTAAAGGAAGAAACTCTCTCCACACACACACCCTGGATGTACAATGGGGCTAGTTCCTCTCTCTTCCTCCGGAAGTCCAGCACCATCTCCTTTGTCTTGGTAATATTTAGATGCAAGTTGTTTTCTAGGCACCATGTGGATAATTTTTGGACCTCATTCCTGTACGGTGATTCATCTCCCCCTGTAATAAGACCCATTATGGTGGTATCGTCTGCGAACTTAATAATTACAGTAGATGGATCAGATGATACACAATCATATGTGTACAGTGAATACAGGAAGGGACTAAGCACACAGCCCTGTGGGGAGCCGGTGCTAAGCTTCAGGGAAGTAGATGTGAAAGGCCCAACCCTCACTGTTTGTGAGCGGTCCCTTAGAAAGTCCTTGATCCAATCACAGATGGTAGAAGAAAGGTCCAAATCAGCCAGCTTTTTAATAAGAATGCTTGGTAGGATGGTGTTAAAAGCTGAACTGTAATCAATGAAAAGCATCCTAACATAATTTCCAGGTTTCTCCAGGTGACTCACTGCAAGGTGTAAGGCAGTAGCTATGGCATCATCTGTTGAAGTGTTTAACAAAACACTGAAAAGTGTGGACAGCTTTCATGTCCCTTGTTATGATGTAAATGCCCTACAGTTTACGGTTACACCACTGAACAACATTGGCTGAGAACCAGAAAACTCAATTGGGCATCCCACCTCTTATGCCAGTGGGTGGAGAAAACTTATATACTGCAGCTAAAGCAACTATTAAAGCAATGGTTTTCAACCTGTGTGGGTCCCCAGATGTTCCTTGACTGTAACTCCCAGAAACCCCTTCCAGCATAGCAAGTGGTGGAGGCTTCTGGGAGTTGCAGTCCAGGAACATCTGGGGACCCACAAGTTGAGAACCATTTTTTAAGGCAATCCTATACTAAAATTTGAAGGCTTCAACCAAAATTATACCAAAATCTAAAGGTTAACTTTATGTGACAACTTTAAGAATTCCAAGAGAAGCTGAATGAGATTCAAATAGAGCTAGCCAAAATTCTCTGCAAGGCCTTCTCATCCCTAGTTGCAACCAGTTGGTGTTTTTTTGGAGTGGTTTTATTTAATAATTCTCAGATGCTGTCTGGATGCACTTGTGTTCGCTGAAACCAATGGTGCTTAATATTTAATATTTTTAATTATTCACCATAAAGCTCCCTTTCTTGCTGAGAAATAATTTCATGAATGAGTGAACAGATGAACAAATGAACAAATGATCAAATAAGATATATGACTCATTTACATTTCATTGATTTCAGTGAGTCTGTTCTAAGTTTGACTAAGACTGGTTCCACTCCTACTCCTTGTTTTTGATATTCATGCACTTCTGAATTGAGTATGTGTATGTCATTAGAAATATCAACCTATTACAATGGAAATATTAAACTTAATAACATGTTAAGTGATGCTACTTACTGGCAAAATAATAATCAGTGCTTAAAGATTTGCTTTGAGATGATCAGGTTCTGACTTAAGAAGATAATTGTCAAAATGAGGTTATATGAGCTCTCACTAATAAGGGAATATTATTCTGATCAGACTTTGTCTAAATGCATTAAAATGAAGTACTTTGGATTAAGGAAGAAAAAAGAGGCTATGAGAAGGACTTGCCAGGAAAATAATATTATATGATAAATTTGAAACAGGAGCAAAGATGGCTTCTTCCTGGAGTAAAAAGTAGAGGAATTACACAGGGCAATTTCCCCCAACTTTGTGCCAACCAGATGTGCCATATTTGAATTCCCAGAATCCGCCAACCAGCATGGGAATTCCACATACCTAGAGGGCTTCAGGTTGGGGCAGGCTAAAAGGGTTGGAGGTGGAAGAATATTCTAAAGCATTCAAGAATCACAATCCATCCAAAGTCATGTGTGACTGGAGTTTAATGCAACTGATGGAACAATGTGCAGAGGCATCTTAAGAGGTTGAAAACTGCAGTAAATCTGAGTTATTAATAATTTGGGCTGGATTGGAAAGAGCCACTAGAAAATTGTTCCTGCTTCCCAAGCTGCTAGTAAACAAAGCCAGATAGGAAAAGGTAGAGTAGAAACAAATATTTTTTCCTGTGGATCTTGAAGATGTACTGTCTCTCCCCCACCCTCACATCATTTTACAACTGATTGAAAAACGCCCATATAAATAGGCAATGGCTGAGGTTGGAATTCTGAAACCTTGATGGGAAAATAAACCATTTGCTCACTTTAAAACAAAAAAGGACACTGTGGTGTATACCCATTATGATAAATAATGTATGAGAGGTGCCTATGCTGATTGATAGGTTTGTAGACCAATGAGAGAGTTTGGGGAGTGTCCTGGGAGGATTTAAGGCACTGCTCAGCATTTGTTTTAGTCAGATAGGGGATGACAGAAAGACCTAAACTTGTAGATAGGAATCTGACAGAGTTTGATATATTCAGATAGGGTCCTGCACTTTCTGAAGAAAAGTCCAGATAGGGGCTGACAGAAAGACCTACACTTGGAGATAGGGCTAAAAGACAACTAGGGTCTGGTACTGTCTAAGTACTAGACCGTGGTGCTGTATAGGGGCATGGTGGCTCAGCGGACTAAGGCTCCAAAAACTGCTGGCTGCAAAGTCGGCAGCTCAGAGGTTTGAGTCTCGGGTGCCATGCAGCGGAGCGATCTCCCGCTGTTAACCCCAGCTACCAACCTAGCAGTTTGAAAGCATGTAAATGCAAGTAGATAAATAGGTACTGACGTTAAAAAGTTAAATTTATTATTAATAAATTGCAGCCCAACTTAAACCCACAACTTGCATCTCATCTCATTATTTCATGCTGGATTGGCAATGTGGATGCTATTAGCGATGCTTCTAGAGTAGAAATGCCACAAGGCACACATCTCTTACAGCAGTGCTGTTCATGATGGACAGGGTCTTAGCTTTTGTATTCTTCATTAGATTACAGTTTGTCTCTTAAAATTATTCTGCAATAATATATTTACACTGTGATTGCATTTTTAGTCTGTGATATTTGCTTTTCATGCTAACAAAATATTTCCCCTGGAATTATGTTCTTGCATTACACAATTTCATAAGGATGTTGCTTCTTCAGTTTCTGTTGTCACAGACATAAACATGGTGATTACACTTATTTGCCTTATTGGTGACTTCTATCTGTCACATTCCTACTGGAAAGATATATTTATCATTGATAAATATAACCAGCAAAACATTCACTCTGTTTTGAACACTGGCTGTTTTCTCCTATGTTTATTTTGTATCTTCATAAATAATTACCCATTTCCTTGTACAATCCCAATGGTGAACTAGAGTTGTAACAGCATATTAGATTTTATATTTATCCCCACCCCCCAGGAAGATCATATGTTTGGTATATTTGAGTCTAGAAGTTTCTTTAAATGGTAATTAGTTATAATTCTGATTTGGTTCCTCCAGAGTAATTAGCTTAGTTACCATCAAAGTTAATTTTTTTATAAGTAACAGTTTTTCAGTGAGCAAAAGTAATTAAAACAATGTTTTAAAAGCACCCATAGAATGTACCATGTTTGTTGTATAAAACACATCAAATGAGTGAAGACACCTGTTCCCTTCAATTATGTCACCCAGAACCAGTTGCATTTAATACTGCAAATGGAGTGAAGTTCTTCCACTGTGGGTCAGTACCTTAGTTATTGAAAGTAGCCTTTGGACAAATGGAACATGGCAGCCTCTTCATGTGTTTAAAGATGCAGGTTTGCATTCCTGTGGGGAAAAGCCGGTTATTCCCCCCCCCCCAGCGCAGGAGAAACTTCCCTCCAAAGCATAGATTCTATGATTCTGTGATTCACCACCCATCAGCTGGAGTGGGCCAGCTGATCAGTGCGAGAATTAAAAAAAAAAAAGCCCGACCCGGCGCCATGAGAATAAAAATAAAAAAAAAAAATTGCATCTGGCCCAGCTGGTCAACGCAATAATAATAATAATTAAAAAAACAAATAAAAAAGTGCCAACCCAGCCTGTGGGCCAGCTGGTCGGCACGAGACCAAAAAAATTAAAAATTATTTTTTTAAAAAAAAACACCAACCTTGCCTGCAGGCCAGCTACTCAGCCTGAGAATAAAAAAACAAAAAATAAAAAATAAAAAATATGCTGACCTGGCTCACGGGTCTGCTCATTGGCATGAGAATCTTTAAAAAATGAAAAAATGCATCAACCCAGCCCGTGGGCCAGGCTGCTGGTGCGAGATAGAAAATTAAAAAATGAAAAATGACACAAACAAAACATTTTTTTAAAAAAATTCATTTCATTTTAAATGAAATAAAACAATGAAATAGAAAACAAAAAACAAAACAAAACAAAATGCCATTCATTTTGTTATTTGTTATTCATTTTGTTACAAAACAAAGCAAATAATGAACGGACCCATCAAAGAAAAATGAAAGAAAACAAAACGGAAATTTCCATTTTGTTTGCTTGGTTTTTCATTTTTCCATAGGAATGCATTGAAGCAATGCATTCCTATGGGGAAAAGCCGGTGGTCCCGTCCCCCCCAACACAGGGGAAACTGTAGGATTTTCCCCACCAAAGCATAGATTCTCTGATTCTTTGATTCACCACCCATCGACTGGAGCGGGCCAGCTGGTCAGCGTGAGAATTTTTTAAAAAAGCCTGGCGCCACGAGAATAAAAAAATAAAAACACACAAAAAAACGCACCTGGCACATGGGCCATCTAGTCAGCACAAGAAAAATAAAATAAAAAAGTGCCAACCTGGCCTGTGAGCCAGCTGGTTGGCACGAGAACAAATAAAAACTAAAAATAAAAAAATAAAAAATTGGTGATCTGGCTCGTGGGCCTGCTCATTGGTGCAAGATTTTTTTAAAATAAATAAATAAATAAATAAATAAATAAATAAATAAACAAACAAACAAACAAACAAACAAACATCGACCCAGCCCATGGCTCAGGCTGTTGGTGCAAGATAGAAAATGAAAAAAATGAAAAAATGAAAAATGAGAAACAACACAAATGAAAAACAAAACAATGTTTTTTTAAAAAAAATCATTTCGTTTTAAATAAAATAAATCAATGAAATAGAAAACAAAACACAAAACAAAACAAAACGCCATTCTGATGTTTCGTGCCCGTCTTTAATTATGAGCCTTTGATTTAGTCTGGGCTGCAAACTGCATAAATGTTGACTTCATTAATTTTGAAAACTATGCATTCCATCACTAATTGGATATGTTATCTCTTCTATATTGCATGACTTTTTCCTTTTGGACTGGTCTGTATTTGTTTCTCTGTCCTCTCATATTCTTTCAGTGCTCTATTTCTCCCTTTTGTGCACCTTGCCTGGTCTCTGCTTGTGTTTTCCCTATTTTAAAAACCTGCCTGTTGACTTATCTAGAAATTTCAGTCACATTATCTGTCTCTTGCATGAGCCAAAATGTTAATTTTTGAGAGGTTCCCAACCTTATAGACTGTAATCCTGATGATCATTTTCCACCACATAGAGACTAGTTTATGGCTTTTTTGCTAGGCGTATTAACCCTTTGCACCATATAATCATATTCAGAGTGTCTGCAATTTGCTTTAAATTCTGCATCAACAACATTTACCTGCTGTCCTTAATATTTTCCCCCTGTAATCTAGTTGGCCTATGAATTACTGTTGAAAATGATTGGCCATCTACGTCAGTGATACAGGACATTAAAAGCATGTTTCTCTGGTTTGCTTTCTTTCCTATTTCTATTTGCTTTTCTGTTCTACTTATGTCAATCAATTGTTCTGTCATTCATAATAAATCATTTTTTAAAAGAAACCTATCACTAAATATCACTAGAATGTCATTTGAAACTTTCTTAGTTTTCAATGAGGAATTTAACATGGTGTTAATCTGGCCATCTTAAAAGACAGAGATAAAGGATGTGGTCCATTTTCAGATTCCCCCCCCTCTCTCTCTGGAGTGGCCTATGGAGGGGGTTCACACTATTGTGTAAGAAGACTGAATAAATCTTTGGTCGCAAGTTCCCCCAGCCTTCAACTGCTGTCCCGGCAAGTTGAAAAATTAAATGACTTCCCACAACAGGAGGGGAATTAAGAAAAACAGCCAGAGGAAGAGCCGAAAATAATGTTCCTCTCCAACTCCTACCCCAACAGAGCTGTGGATGCTGTGCAGGTTCCAAGGTCAATATCCTTGGATGCTAATAAAAAGATTGCTAATCATAGGATTGTTTTATATACATGATTTATATATTTTGTATGGAATCAACTTGCCTAAGCCATCCATAGCTACCCAGGGTTGGTTTCATTGGTGACATATCTGCATAGAGCATTAATAAAGTGATACAGGCTAAAAATATCACATAAAACCTAATTCCCTTTCCCCTGTTAAGCCACAGGAGGGATTTTAATGAACACTATATCCCCTGTTGTTTCTACTCAAGCCATAAGTTGGCTTTTTGGAGGATAAATATTCTTTCATCAAGGTTAGCAGTCATGGCATTCTGTCTCTATAGTCTGCCACCTTTTGTATTTTGTATTTTTTAAAACTTTATTTTATTTCATTTTTGTGTGTGTCAGGGTGTGTGTAAAAAAATTAAAATTTAGTCTAGGCCCTTCTTGAATATCTTTGCTGCTGGTCTTTTCTTGTTCTCCTGTGTTGTTCTGCTGTTATAGTGCTATATCAAGTGGAGTTCGGTTCGGTTTGGTGAGGTGGCTCACATTTCTTTTGAAAGATTATTAAGTGTTTATAAAATAACTCACTTCCTGATACTTCACATGTGCTAGCTTAAAACTCCTCTATTCAAAATGGTGATTGTGGTGCAACATTTAGACAATGCTTTTTGTCTAAAACAAACCTATTAATAGTTTTGTAATGATATATCACTGCAGACAAAAATATTTTTTATTTTGTTAAGAACTGGCTAATTTATGACTAATTAAACATGGTTTTTATTTTCTTTCTCATTTTCCTGATTATTTCTATAGAACAGAGTGGAGAATGAGATATTTTTAGACCATGCCTATAGCTTAAACTACTGTATATCGAGGGTTTTCTACATATTGACTGTTTTTTTCAACAGTACCATCATTTCAGATTTGTATATAGAGACGGGCACGAAATGAACTTTTTATTTGTTTCATTGTTCATTATTCATTTCGTTACATAACAAAATGAATAACAAACTGCCCCCTCAAAGGAAAATGGAACCAAACGAGACAAAAGGTTTTGTTTTGTTCATTTCATTTTTTGTTCCCCTGCCGCTGCTGTGGACCAGCCCCCACAGAGGGGGCTTCCAAATCAGCACACCGATCAGCTGTAGTGTGGCCGGAGCTTGTTTAAAAAAAAAAACAGTTAGGTGGGGGAAATGGCAGGATTTTAAAAAAAAATGAGCCCCAAGCACCAATCAGCGGTAGCACAGGCTTGGGGCTGCAAAATAAAAGTTTAAAAATCTCTCTTCCCCCCCTGGGGTGGGGGGAAGGAACAATTTTAAAACCATTTTGCCCGCTTGAAGCCCTGCTACAGCGCTTGGGGCTGAGAAAAAAAAATTAAACACCTTTCCCTTTTCCCACATTGGCTGGCAAAATGTTTACAAATCCCATCTTTTCCTGCACCCCACCGGGTACAGGAAGTTACACAAGCACCACACACACACACACACACACACACACACACACAGAGAGAGAGAGAGAGAGAGAGAGAGAGAGAGAGAGAGAGAGAGAGTACACAAATTAAAAATGAAACAAAATGAAAAACAAAATGAATTTCAAATGAAATGAAATGAAACAGAACGGAAGGAAACGAAAAATGAAATGAAAACTATTTTAGTGTTTCTATATAACATAATGTGTTTTCCAGGCTTGGATCCTGATACAAAACTGAACTGGTGACCCACAAAACCAGGGTTCTTCTTAGCTTGTGTCTGGCTTATGTGGCAGATTAGCGGTGTTGTAAATAATCAGCAGGCCACATGGTAGATAAGCAGAATTGCTAGCAGTTTTGGCCTTAGAGTTATGCAGAATACCACATCCCACCTCAGTCACAGATATTTGGAAATAGCAATGATAGTTCTGGTCCTTCTTTATTGAAAGATCCATCCACACATCTCATCTTAACCTGCTTCCTCCGGGTGTGATGGATTGACATATCCCATTTCTGATGTTAATGTGCCAATCCGTTCAGAGTTGAATGGAGTGGATACTATGCCTTGAGGTGTTTAAGTGTTTAATCCTGCTTGGATTGCCTATTGGTATCAGCAAATCCTG
The DNA here is from genome assembly GCA_029282475.1 of Phrynocephalus forsythii. NCBI lineage: Eukaryota > Metazoa > Chordata > Lepidosauria > Squamata > Agamidae > Phrynocephalus > Phrynocephalus forsythii. The sequence continues at coordinate 141,285,703 of JAPFRF010000010.1, forward strand.
GGACGGGGTGATGTCTGAGAGCCCAACAGAAATACCTGGATGGGATAAGTTTAACCTGTCAGAGGAAATGCAGTTTTGAAATGTGGGATCAGTTAATGAATGGTTGATTGACAGAAATTTATAAATAAAAAACCTCAAGCTAAGCCTCATTTCCCAAGTACACCTGTAGAGTACTGTATTTTTAAATGGAGACAAGTTTTCTGTCATTTTCCCCCTCGAATTCTTTCACTTGGTGAAACTTCAGAAAGACATTTCCTTTGCTCTCTTTCTAATATTTGTACAGAGAGCTCGAGAAAGAGCACTGTGCCATAAAATTTCCACCCATACCAGCATTGGGCTGGGCTTGGACCATTGTTTGCTTTTTCATTCAGATGGGGTATTGGGCCAGGATGGGGTGCACCTCACCACTGCTGGTAGGAATCTTTTTGCCAAGAGGATTGCAGATTTAATTAAGGAGAGCTTTAAACTGAGTTTGCAGGGGGAGGGAGAAAATTCTCTTAACCGTAGAGATCCAGAAGGGGTTGTGGAGAATAGCCCAAATGTTGCAATAGGAGCAGGACAAGAACTAGTGCAGACCATCAGTGCATGGAAAAACAGGTTAAGCAAAGGACATGTAAGAAGCACACACAGCCTCAAATGTCTCCACACCAATGCACAGAGCATGGAGAACAAACAAGAGGAGCTGGAACTCCTAATACACAAAATAAATATGACATAATTGGCATCACTAAAACATGGTGGGATGAGACGTATGATTGGAATGTAGTCATTGGAGGGTATAACCTGTTTCAAAAGAATAGGACAAGTAAGAAAGGAGGAGGTGTAGCTTTATATATTAAGGACATTGATACTGCTGAAGAAATACAAGATAAACAGCAGAGGAACCATGTTGAGAGTATTTGGGTGAAAATCAGGGGTGAAAAAACCAGGAGGGATGTCACTGTGGGGGTATATTATAGACCCTCAGGCCAGTCGGAGGAGTCGGATGATGCCTTCTTTGAGCAGATGGCCACACAGTCAAAAGGGACTGTAGTACTAATGGGAGATTTTAACTATCCTGATATATGCTGGCAATCCAGCTCAGCTAAGAATGCAAGGTCTAACAAATTCCTTACTGCCCTTGCAGACAATTTCATGGCCCAGAAGGTAGATGAGGCAACAAGAGGCAAAACCATTTTAGATCTGGTCTTAATCAATAAGGAGGACCTCGCAAATGGGGTCGAAGTGGTGGGATCATTAGGTAAAAGTGAGCATGCCCTCTTGGAATTTGTTATACAGTTGGAAGGTGAAGTTAAGCATAGTCAGACAAGAATCCTGGACTTTAAGAAAGCCATTTTTTGTAAACTTTGGGAATTATTGGCTGTGATTCCACGGACCGACACACTGAAAGAGAAGGGAGTGCAAGATGGATGGGAGTTCCTTAAAAGCGAGATAGTAAACACACAATTTAAAACTGTTCCAAACAGAAGAAAAAATGGGAGAGGTCTAAAGAAAGCACAGTGGCTTACTACAGGACTTTCAACTCAGCTAACTATAAAGAAAAACAAGTACAAGGAATGGAAAAAATGGAAAAGCACCAAAGAGAATATAAGCAGACAGCTAATATATGCAGGGGGATAGTAAAAAAAGCTAAAGCGCAAAACGAACTTAGACTTGGCAGAGAGATTAAAGATAGTAAAAATGTTTTTTTAGTTATGTCCACATCAAAAGGAAAAATAAGGAAATGATAGGCTCTCTGTGTGACGATGATAACCAGGTACTAACAAGAGACAAGGAAAAGGCAGAACTACTCAACACCTTCTTTGCCTCCGTTTTCTCCAAAAAGGAAGAAAGAGATCCGTTGGGACAAAGAGCAGATGAGGTAGGATGGAAATTGCAACATAAAATAGGTAGAGAGCTAGTACAAGAACACCTGGAAGCATTAAATGAATTTAAGTCTCCGGGGCCAGACGAATTACACCCAAGGATATTAAAAGAACTGGCTGAAGTAATTTCAGAACCATTGGCAATAATCTTTGAGAAGTCCTGGAGAACAGGGGAAGTTCCCATCGACTGGAGGAGGGCTAATGTTGTCCCCATCTTCAAAAAGGGGAAAAAAGAGGACCCAAATAATTACCGCCCAGTCAGCTTGACTTCAATTCCTGGAAAGATCCTAGATAAGATTATTAAATAGTCAGTCTGCAATTATTTAACAAACAATGCTGTCATTACAAGAAGTCAACACGGGTTTCTGAAAAACTATTCATGCCAGACTAATTTGATCTCCTTCTCTGATAGAATTACAGGCCTGGTGGATGAGGGGAATGCTGTGGATATTGCTTATCTGGACTTTAGTAAGGCCTTCGATAAGGTTCCCCATAATATTCTTGCTAAGAAGTTAGTAGAAAGTGGGATAGATAGTGCTACTGTTAGGTGGATTTGTAATTGGTTGACTGATCACACCCAAAAGGTGACCATAAATAGCCTCTCTTCAGCTTGGAGAGACGTGACCAGTGGGGTGGCCCAGGGTTCTGTTCTGGGTCCAGTGCTGTTCAATATCTTTATTAATGACTTGGAGGAAGGAATAGAGAGTATGCTAATTAAATTTGCAATGATACCAAATTGGGAGGGGTTGCTAATTCCCTAGAGGATCGGATGAAAATCCAAAAAGACCTTGATATATTAGAGTGCGGGGCCAAAGCCAACAGAATGGATTTCAGCAGAGGGAAATGTAGGGTGCTATATCTAGGTAAAAAAATTAATTGCACAGATATAGGATGGGGGATACTTGGCTGGAGAATAGTACCTGTGAAAGGGATTTGGGAGTCTTGGTAGACCACAAATTGAACATGAGTCAGCAGTGTGAGGCGGCGGCCAGGAAAGCCAATGTGATTCTTGGTTGCATCAACAGAACCATAGTGTCTAGATCAAGGGAAGTGATTGTTCCACTCTATTCTGCTCTGGTCAAACCCCACCTGGAGTACTGTGTCCAGTTCTGTGCACCTCAGTTTAAAAAGGATGTTGACATCCTTGAGCGGGTGCAGAGGAGGGCGACCAGGATGGTTGAGGGTCTGGAGGAAATGTCTTAGGAGGAACGGCTTAGGGAACTGGGAATGTTTAGCCTCTCTAAAAGAAGGCTGAGGGGGATATAGTAGCTATGTTTAAATATTTGAAAGGATGTCATCAGAGATGGGCACGGAACGAACATTTTTTTATTTCCGTTACCGTTTGTCGTTTCCGTTACGCAACGAAACAACAAATGACAATTGTGATGAAAATGAAACGAAACGAACAGAACCACGGAAATTGTGGTCGTTACGTTTCATTTCCGCTAATGGCGATGTGCAATGAAATGAGCTGTTTTAAATGTTAAAAAACACCCTGGACATCCATAAAAATGCAGCGATATTTATTTATATTGTCTAATAATACCTACCAGGGGGGCTGGGGTCCTTAAAACGTTTGTTTTAGTCTTCTCCATGATGTATTTTTCTTTCCCCTTTAAAATGGATGTCGCCACCAGCCACAAAATGGAGGCAAGCCATGTGATGGGATCATGTTCAAGCAATAGCATGCCCAGGTTGCAGACTGGGCAGGCAGGTCTGGCAGCCACAGAGGGCATAAAGAGTTCTGGCAGCCCCCGTCCTCCTTGCAGTTTCTGGTGGGATTTAGGGTGGGATTGCTGTCTCTGCTGCGACTCTAGCTTCAGTCCTGCAGTCTCCCTGTGTGCGTTCATGCTACGTACCTCTCGGTGAGTACCCTCCCTTGCCCCGCAGTGCAGTCACTCTGCGGCTGCCTTGCACCCTGGGCAACGCCCGCCACTGCCTTTGCAGCCTCCCTGCATACCTAGTCTATACTGTGTCTCTGCCAGCATCCTTTTTTTAAGTGTTTTCCCTCTGGTCTGGGGCGTTGGGGGATGCCTGCGCACGGAAATGCTTTAAAAATCGCGCACAAAGTGGGTAGAAATGACATATGAAAAAACGAAAAACGGTAACGAAATGTTTCAAAAATTTCACAACAAACGGAAACAAACCGAAACAGACCTCTTAACGACAAACGAAAAACCGAAACACCATTTTTCTGTTTCGTGCCCATCTCTAGATGTCATATTGAAGAGGGAACAGGTTTGTTTTCCATGGCTTCAGAGACTAGGACTCGGGGCAATGGTTTCAAACTATAGGAAAAGAGATTCCATTTGAAAATTAGGAAGAACTTCAGGACAGTTAGAGCTGTTCAGCAGTGGAATATGCTGCCACAAAGGGTGGTGGAGTCTCCTTCTGTGGAGGTTTTTAAGCAGAGGCTGGATGGCCATCTGTCGGAAATATTGTAATGAGGTTCCTGTATGGTAGGGGGTTGGACTAGATGGCCCTTGAGGTCTCTTCCAACTCTATGATTGTATTATTCTAGTTCTGAGCTGGGCAGTCTTGTGGTAGACAGGCCTATGAATGCAGTCCCAAATATGACCTTCGCTACACTCCGAAAATGCCATATTTTGTTCTCTTTTCTCTCTTACTGTTAAAGTCTACTCTATTGGACTTTTAGTGTGAATGTGCAAATACTGCAGGAATCTTCTATTTACCCCCCCCCCAAAATACCCCTGTTGTTTGGTCCTCCAGTGTTCAGCAAGATGAACAGTAAAGTGTAGTTTTATGTATTTTATTAGGCTGTCTATTTACATTTGATCCCTCCACTCCCTTTTTTAAAAAAGTGGAAGCGCGACCCTTTAAAAAATGTACTGCTGTAGAACAGTGTTGGTTTTGGTTCTATCAAAGCAAGCAAAGTCAGGGAACATAATAATGTATCTAAGGTTTCAGTGTGCTTATAGTAGACAGGATAGCACATTGTGATCGGTATGAAAGAAATTATGGACTAGAAGAAGAATATATAAGTTTAACAGTGAGCAGAAGAAAGAATTATCATACTTGTTGGTGGAAGAACCATATGATTCTAAGGATGTATTCTCTACAAGTTAACTGGGAGAAAATCCAGAACATTGCATGGTAATTTATTTTTTCACTCCCTCATTGCTTATTCAAAATATTCCTGCATTTGAGATGGAAAATAGTTTAGTAATCACTTGGTCATTCCAGGATCCTCTGGGAAATATATTTCAGTGGGACGGGGTGAGTTTTAGGATCATTACCAGAGGATAGTCAACAGTTGAATTAGCTACAATTTTCAGAATGACAATTGATAATGTACAAAAATCATTAAGAATTTCATCTCAGTTATGGAATGTGCTCTCCTTGGATTTGTGGTTAGTGTCAATGCTGGCTCCAGTTTGCCTTCAAATTAAAGCCTTCATATTTACCCAAATGAGGAGGGGTGTGTGTTAATGACATGTTGTTCCATGTTCCTTTGCATCTGCTTTTGATGTTGATCTCATGAATACTGTTTGCTGAAATCCCAATAACTGGAAAGGAGCTAAAAGGTTCAGTCATGGAGAAGCAGCAGCAGAGTTTCAAATAATTCCTCTTCTCTCGCCACTGTGTTTTCAGTGTAGCATAAAACGATAAAAGTGTACGTTACTTGAAATAAAAGAATTCTTCCAACTATAATAATGTTGCAGTATAGCTTTTCATGGTGCATAATTCTAATACCTTAAGTGCTGAATTTTAAATAGAGACACAAATTATGCCCTGTAAGCACTCCGTCTACAAATAAGATGTCCTCATTAAGCATATGCATATTTGTATATGATGCTTAAGATCTGAAAAAACTAAGTCTTGTAAGAATTGAATTGTGTATAATGTATGTGAGAAAGAAATAAAGAGAGAAGAGAGCTGAAATGCTTATACTGTATATGATATTGAGAGGAAAGGGGAAGGTGAGGGGAGAAATTACTTTTTTTTCCTGAGGCTTTGCTGTTGCAGTTTATTTTCAGAGGCCTGAGTAGAAATCTAAAACTGATTTCCCGTGTGTGCAGAGTTTAACCAGCCATCTGTTGAGGGAAGAGAATGTAGCACACAAAACCTATTCTTTACTGCTTCTGCATTATGCTTCTGAATTCCCAAACAGCACAAGTCCATTGCCCTGCAGGGAACCACAAACTCTGGTGGCAATAATGTATGTGGATTTGTTCCTTTAAAAAACACCAAAAAAAAAAAAACCATTCTCCATTTGGGATCACAGAAAACTGTCTGGATAAAAAATGAATACCTTCTGGCTTTGGAGACATGTTGCACAACAAGCAGATATGTCATGACTACTGTTTTGAAGCAAAAAGTACCTCAGGAACCTCCCTCATTTCATCATGTCAAAGCCATACTGTCTAACTATGGTTTTATTGATTTGATGCTCACTGCTTGACCACTGACTTGAATAGCTAGTGATTTATTCCTGCATTCTTTGTATAATCTTAATCAGAAATATGTTCTCATTAGTTATTTAATTTATTGTAATATTCTGTTCACAGCAAAACACACAAGGCAGCTTAAAAATATCAGTTTCAAATTACAGAAACCTTAAATTAAAAAATATCGTAATAATATCAGAAACATGCTTGGAAGACTGTCCGTGAATTGTATGCCTCGTGGCACATTTTTTTTTAAAAAACAAAGGATAAAAACTACTGGAGTTGGGCCAATAGTCATCCATGAATCACATATCTCTCCATCTGCCAACCCCATATTCCCCATTTTTTAAAAAAGTCTTGAAGTAGAACCATCTAGTGGGAAAGATTTGGGGCCTTTCGGGTACATCTGACATAAGCTCATAGGAAGTCATTTTTAAAATCTAGAAGTGAATTCCTAATAATGAAGAATTGTCATTATCATCAAGAATACTTTCCCTTTATAGGACAAACTCCTACGGGTCATAATCTAGCAATAATGAAGTTGTACCATTTCATTATTCATCTCAGGAACCTGGCTATAGGAATACCATATCCTGACTGAATTTGAATTTAGACATGCACTCATTTGTATCTACTAAGCTTCATTATTAAAGGCATGCCCAGCCTTTTGTTCATTAAGTATGAGAGAAGCATATGATATGAGTAGATTTTCCTGGTGGAGGAATTGGGGTGGGAATCCTGCCATTTGTAATTCAGCGAGTCTTCTGTAGTTCAAAGAAGGGCTTTGACTGGAGTGTTATTTATAATCCAAGATTAAGAATGGACTTCCAAAATCACACTTACCGTATATACTCGAGTATAAGTCGACCCGAGTATAAGTCGGGGCCCCTAATTTAAACCCAAAAAACTGGGAAAATTTATTGACTCAAGTATAAGCCTAGGGTGGGAAATGCAGCAGGGCCTGGCTACACCTCCTTTGTGAGCTGGGTGTGTGTGTGATGTTTAAAATGACTTTTAGCCACCGAGGCAAGTGCTTGAGTTGGTGGCTAAAAGTCATTTTAAACATTGTTTTAAAATGACTTTTTAAAAAGTCATTTTAAACATGGGGGGTGAGGAGAAGTGGTGCACAATGTTTAAAATGACTTTTAGCCACCGACCCAAACTTGCCTCAGTGGCTAAAAGTATTGACCCGAATATAAGCCGAGGACCCCTTTTTTCAGTGCAAAATTAGGGCTGAAAAACTAGGCTTATATTTGAGTATATACAGTAATCTGCTTTTCATTTATCTAACTTCCCACGCAATATAGTCAGGCCACTCCAACTTAAAAGTTCTGATTTTGGATCTGTTTAATTGACTTCAATCACAAGCTAAAGCCACGTGCTTCACAAAACCCTGTATGTCAAAACATGGTCTCCAAATGCAAGTCAAAGCCCTTTCTTATATCTTACACTCAGATATAAAATGCCTGTTGGAAATGCAAACAAAAAGAAGGTCCACTGCTTACTCTCCCCATGGTCTTGAAGACTCAGCGATCGTGGACCGCAGCCACCATCTTTCCTCCTTCCCGGGGGCTGGTGCGAGCCAGAGCCAGGCTCGCCCGCCGACAGCAGGGGGTCCTGCCCTCCTGAATCTACCGATTATGGCAGACAGCTGCCCTTTCCAACTGGAAGGAGTGGTGGGACTCTGGGCGATATGCCGACTGTTGGCGCCCCTTCTTTGTCGTCTGGCCTCCTCCTCTCCACAGCCGGTGCGTGTGGATCCCGAGCCCGGGTGGCGGGTCGGCCGCCGGTGTTTGGCTGGTTGCCGGCCTTTGCCCTCGGGTGGTAGTTTGGCCTCCGGAGAACCTCCATCTCTCTGGTCGCGGCAAGCGGACCCAGAGCTCGGGCAGCAGGTCGGCCACCGGTGCCTGGCGCTCAGGTGGTGGGACAGCCGCCGGAGTCTTTCCATCCTCCCAGCCGGCGGCACATCCACCAGCCATCCCATTGACACGGCATCTCCCTGCCTTCCGCGGTGGGTCCCGGCGGCGGTCGGATGCCAGCGCCCGGCCAGTTATTACTCCCCCCTTCTGGACTTGGGGGGCTTTCCGCTCGAGGACCCTGCGATCGGCGTCTACCCGGTAGCTGGATCAGACGCTCAGGCGGCGGATCAGCTGTCGGAGAGCTCTCCCCTTTTCACCTTGAGAGATGGACTGATTGCCGGACTATTGTCATCCTCCGGCCGTTTTTTCCGCCTCCAGCCCCGTTTGTCCTTCAGTTTTGACTTCGGGCGGCAGGGCGGCCACCAGTGTTCAAAATGGCAGCAGCCTGGCGGCGCTCGGGCGGCAGAGCGGCCACCGGCCACCGGCGATCCTTGCTCTCTGGGAGGAGGCGGCCACTGGCTTTTCTCCCTCCTTTCTCCTTAGGGCATGGTTCCCTCATTTGTCCATCTGCCGGTGGCCCCTCCAGCTATCCATCTGCCGCCCTCCTTGGACCTGGACTCCTTTCCTTGGGGTCCCACGCTGGTGCAACTGGGTCTGGCTATAGAATATGGGGATGGGGAGACGGGGGTGGGGGGGAGATACCATCGTGAGCCCTTATGCGGGTCTGGTTGAGGATGTTGATTTTTCGTTCCATCTGTCCTCCCCCCCTTACCTTACCCCTGTCATCATTGCCCTCGCCTTACAGCTCGGACAAGATCAGCCCACCCACTCCTGAGAGGTTGTGTTTGGACCCTTCCACCGCCCCTCCCCCCCAACCCGGTATCTCTTACCTGTGCCCTGGCCTATGAGTTGTTTTAGCTTATTTGTTGTGCTTTTGATTGTTTTGGTTTACCTTGTTTCATTTTTACTTTGTTTAATTTGTTTTATTCTGTTGCTATTATCATTAGTTGTCTGATTTTTATTGTTATTGGATTGTATAGTTTTTTTTCATCCCCCCCCCAGGGTCACCATGTTAGCAGGGACTCCTATACCGACTGTGTTGGGCCGTGGATGATCCACTTGGAGTCTGAGGGTTAGTCGGTTAAGAAGAACTCGGGTCAGGCAGCTGGTGTCTGTCCCACGTTCTGACCCTCCGACTCACTGTCACGTGTCCTCGAGTCATCCCACCAGCACCTCCAACCTGTCCTATCTCCTTTTGAATGCCAGGTCGGTCCATAATAAGACCCCCATCATCTATGATACCATCATTGATGGGAGGGCCAACCTGGCCTGTATTACGGAAACCAGGGTGGATGCCGTTGGAGTTGTCGGCCTCGTGGTTCCTCCCTTGTGGGGTTCTGCAGGGGTCATCTCTGTCCCCTATGCTGTTTAACATCTGTGTAAGGCCGCTGGCTGGGATCATTAGGAGACTTGGAGTGTGCTGTCACCAGTATGCTGATGACACGCAGCTCTACCTCTCCTTTTCCACCTCTGCAGTGGAAGCTCTTCAGACTCTTGATGGGTGCCTGGATGCCGTATTGACATGGACCAGGGCGAACAGGCTCAAGCTCAACCCCGGGAAGACAGAGGTTATGTTCTTTGGGAACTCGCCATCTGGGTACGGAGGCCCCCTTCCCTGTTTGGACGGAGTTTCCCTCCAACTCGCGGAGAGGGTGCGGAATCTGGGCATGGTTCTGGATCCGGCGCTTACCTTGGAAGCCCTGGTAAGTGCACTCTCTTGCCCAGCTGTGCCTGCCTGGGTTTCTGGTTCAGGGAGTGGGTAGGTTGGAGGGTCAGAAGGGAGGGGGGGTTGCCATTGTTTACAGGGAATCACTTCATGTGACCAGGGCCTCGATATTGGTTAGTCCGGGGTTAGAATGCCTCTGCCAGGACCCTGCCTGTCATGGAACCCAAATGTGAAGGGTTAAATGCTGAAGAGCAGCAGGAGGAGCCTTGTAGTTCAACCCAGCAGGCAGCTGAGTCTGAGGATGCAGCTGAGGGCACATCTCCTCCTCCTATAAGGGCTAGGAGCAGGATCCTGCAAAGGAGAACTAACAGGAGAGCTAGGGAAAGGATCTTTAATGATAGGCGTAGAATTAGATCTGAAAACCCTGAGTTCTAGCAGGAGCCTTGCCAGAGATATGGGTGTGCTCCCTGTTTTAGGATAAAGCTAGCAAGTTTACCCTGAACCCTCTGTGGGAGCAACGTGTCACTTACCTTGCCACCACGTTCCTGTGTGTTATCTTGACTTTGTTTCCTGACTTTGGATCGGCTTTCTGACTACGGCGATCTCTGTTTCCTGACCTTGGACCGGCTTCCTGATTACGACGTTTCTCTGTTTCCCTTGAACTTGGCATTTGGCTCTGTAAGTTACTCTGGCTTGACTCGGACTGTACTTTGTATTTTATCTGGATTACAACTAAAGTTCCTGGCAAAGAACTGAACTTGGCTTGCTGTGTGTTCTGTGTGCGGGGCTTGACAGCCTCCACCTGCTGGTAGGTCAGCGAGATAGATTTGGCATTGTGCTGGGCTACCGTGCTCCCCGCCACCCAGCACAATCCCTACCAGAGCTCTCGGAGTTCGTCACCGCGGCACTGTTGAAGTCCCCCCGGCTTTTGGTCGTCGGGGACTTCAACGTGCATGCCGGCGATGGGCTATCTGGTGCAGCTCTGGAATTCATGGAGTCCATGACCTCCATGGGTCTATCTCAGCATGTTTTTTGCCCTACCCACAGCTGTGGGCATACCTGGGACCTGGTATTTACCTCCGTGTCGGGGGCTTTCAGTCTGGAGGTGGGGGACATTGTTTCCTTACCTGTGTCATGGTCAGACCATTACCTGTTGTCCTTTCCCCTGTCAATTGCCACCCCCTCGCGGGGACCACCAGCCCCTTGTTTGGGCTGGCCCCCGGAGGCTTCTGGACCCCTCCCGGTTCCGTGAAGCATTTTGGGAGCTTCCTGGTGGTTTGACTGACGATTCGGCCGAGGCCATAGCTGACAGATGGTTTGAGTCAGCCTCTTGTGCCATCGACCGAATCGCCCCCAAGCGCCTCCTCCGTGGCAGAGCTCGATCTTCGCCGTGATTCATGGCGGAGTTACGAGCGATGAAGCATGAGCGGAGGAGGCTGGAGAGCAGCTGGAGACGGAGACGGACGGTCATCAATAAGACTGCCGTTTTTATCCAGTCTAGGCGCTACTCGCGAGCGATCAGGGAGGCTAAAAGATCTTATTACTCCCTGAGAATTGATGAGGCCTCGAACCGCCAGGTGGAACTTTTCCGCGTGGTTCGAGACCTCACCAATCCTAGTCTGGCCAGGCCTCCTCCTACTGATTCCAGTAGTGAGAATTTCGCAGTCTATTTTAGATCCAAGATAGAGGCCATCCGGGCCGGCTTCGAATCCGGTTGCACTAGCCCTCCCTCGCCACCCCCAGGTGCCTCACCCCCTGCTTTCCTTGTCTGGTTGAGTTTGGGCCTGTCTCCTCTTCTGAGGCCTCCAGGGAGATTGCCCATTGCCAACCCGCGTCCACCCCCTTCGATCCTTGCCCATCCTGGCTTATAAAAACTGCCAGAGGGAGCATGCCTGAATGGGCTTCTGTCATCGCCACCGCCTCCTTCAGCGAGGGGTTTTTTCCCTCTTGCCTGAAGGAGATGGTGGTAAAGCCCATTTTGAAAAAAACCGGGCTTGGCATTGAACCAATTGGCGAACTATCGTCTGATTGCCAATGTTCCCTTCATGGGCAAGGTCATCGAGAGGGTGGCTGCGATTCAGATACAGTCTTGGAGGAACAGCGGTGCCTTGATCCTTGCCAATCCTGTTTCAGGCCTGGTCGGGGGACCGAGACAGCTCTGGTCACACTGCAAGATGACCTAATCCGGGCGGCCGACAGGGGTTGCTCTACCCTGTTGGTCCTCCTGGATTTGTCAGCAGCCTTTGATACCGTCGACCACGGTATCCTACTGGACCGGCTCTCTGAGGTAGGTATCGGAGGCACTGTTCGCAGTTGGCTCCGGTCCTTCTTGGAGGGTCGGCTCCAGTATGTGCAGCATGGTGGAGAGTTGTCGGCCCCGTGGACACTCCCTTGTGGAGTTCCGCAGGGGTCGTCTCTCTCCCCCATGCTGTTCAACATCTATGTAAGGCCGCTGGCTGGGGTCATTCGGAGATTTGGAGTCTGCTGTCATCAGTACGCTGATGACACGCAGCTCTATCTCTCCTTTTCCACCTCTGCAGTGGAAGCTGTCCGGACTCTCGACCTGTGCCTGGAGGCGGTTATGGCTTGGACCAGGGCCAACAGGCTCAGGCTCAATCCTGAGAAGACCGAGGTGATGTTCTTTGGGAGCTCACCATCTGGGTACTGAGGCCCTCTCCCCACCTTGGAGGGAGTTTCTCTCCAGATGGCAGACAGGGTTAGGAATCTGGGCGTGGTCCTGGATCCGGCGCTATCTCTGGATGCCAAGGTGGCTGCCGTGACCCGGACCGCGTTTTACCATCTTCGACAGATTGTCCAGATCCGCCCATACCTAGACGGCGACTCCCTGAGAACAGTGGTACAGTCACTGGTGATCTCGAGGCTGGACTATTGCAACGCTCTTTACTAGAGATGGGCATGACTAGGGAAAATGACGTTTTCGAGTTGTCCTGTGTCGGAGGCAGCCCGTTTCAGCTCGTTTCCGTTTTTGTGAAATTTCGCAAAAATTTGTCATTTTGTTTTTCATTTTTTCGTTTGTCGTTAGTACTGGTTTTGGGGGGGTAGTGGGCTCCTGGAGGCATCTCTCTGTGGTGGGTGCCTCCTATCCTCACCCTCCAGCGCTGCTACAAAAGGGCATGCATAGCCATATGCTATGGATATGCATATTGCAGACGCAGCAGACTGGCAGAGGCACCTCTCTTTGGGGTGCCTTCCCTGCAACAGTCGGTGAGACACAGTCAGGCAGCACTTGCAGGCATGGTTTGCATGGCACACAAATGCTGCTGCAGGAGTCAGCCAGAGCCACAAGTGACAGACTGGCAGACTCTTTGCACCCACTCCAAGGGAAATGTACTTGCATGTAGTGCAATGCAAGTAGATCTGGCTTAGGGTTAAGACGGGTTAGCGCAAGGGCTAGGGTTAGGCTAGTTATGGGTGAGGTTAGGGTGAGTATTGGGGTGCACCTCTGGGTGCCTCTCTGACCCACTTAGAAGGACAGTGTACTGGCGTATGGGTTAGGCTTAGGGTTCGGGTTCGGGTTCGGGCTACGGTTAGTGGGCTGTTTATGCCTGATTGGCACATCCCAGAAGTCTCTGTGGTCAACCTGGCCAAGTGGCCATGCGATTGGTGGAAAATTTGCATGGTCCACTCCCATGGGCGAGCCCATCATTGCGAATGTGCAGGTGTAAAAAAATAAAATAAAATCAACGGAGATTTTTTTTTTGCAAGAAAAACCCACTGCTGCTACTGTAAAAATTCAAGCATTTAAAATAGCTAATTTTCGCATGTTTCTGTGGTGCTTTGGTGGGGTTTTGGACCACGATTAAAAAAAATATATTGCGGTCGCCATTTTAGATCCCCCCGCACTGCATGGCAAATGGATGCGCCCTCCCAGCCTGGTACAGTCTCCAAAACCTGGCCATGTGATTGGTGTAATGGCTCCAAAAATTTGCATGGTCCACTCCCATGGGCGAGCCCATCATTGCGAATGCACAGGTGTAAAAAAATAAAATAAAATAAAATAAAATAAATGGAGACATATTTTGGCAAGACAAACCCACTGCTGCTACTGTAAAAATTCAAGCATTTAAAATAGCTAATTTTCGCATGTTTCTGTGGTGCTTTGGTGGGTTTTTGGACCACGATTTCAAAAAAAAATATTGCAGTCGCCATTTTGGATCCCCCCGCCCGCACACCGCATGGCAAAGGCAGACGAGATGATGCCCCCCCTGCCTGGTACCAGCAGCGCAGCAGTAGCACTAGTAGCCAAGGAGAGGGGGGCAGGGAACCCCCCCCAAAATAAAACACCCTTCTGGCCTGGTAGGTGCCCTCAGACAGTTTTCGCCTGCTTTTTTGGCCGGGAATCGGGGTTTTTTTTTCACTTTTAAAAACTTTTTTTCTGTGCCGCGCGATGCCAGGAACGGCAACGACAAATCAGACCCAATTATTCTTTAGTCGGTTCGAGTTCGAGTTCTGGGGAGTAATTCCAGTTACCGTTTCCGTTCAGTAACGGAAACGAGTAACGGAAATGGAAACGGGAATTCCGCTAAGTCGTGCCCATCTCTACTCTTTACATGGGGTTGCCCTTGACTCTCCTCCGGCAACTGCAGCGGGTACAAAATGCGGCAGCCAGACTGGTGGTGGGTGCGCATCGCTTTGACCGCATCACCCCAATTCTGGCCCAGCTGCATTGGTTGCCCATTGCGTCCCGGATCAGATTCAAGGTCCTGGTTTTAGTTTATAAAACCCTCCATGGCCTGGACCCGGACTACCTGGCAGAGCGGATCGCCCAGCGATCAACCTCGGCCCGACCAGTTCGGCAGTCGCGAACGCACTCGCTTCGGGTTGCCACCCCCCGAGATGCTGTGAAGACCATCTTATTCTGCGAGGCCTTTGGTGACCTAGCCTAAAGAGTTTTTTTCCCTTTCCCCGCCATCTGTTGTGGTTATTCCCACTGCTGGACGCTTCTGAACGAGATAAGGTCTTACAATGGTGCCATATGGTTTTATTTTTATGATAATTGTCTGTGTGTTTTTATGTATTTGTATCATTGATAGCTGTTGAATTCTCAGCCTGTAAGCCGCCCAGAGTTCCCTTGGGAAGATGGGCGGGGTAAAAATTCAATAATAAATAAATAAATAAATAAATAAATATGTGGTTGTTGTGTTAAAAAGCTCAAAAATATTAGATTAGACAGCTATTGCAAGATGTTCTAGTGAGCCCGATAGATCCAAAACCTGAATTCTTTTTGCTAAACATAAGGCCAGATACAATGGATGAGCAAAGTGTATATTTGTAATTCATATCATAACAGCAGCGAGAATTGTCTTTGCAAAACACTGGAAAGGATCAGGAATACCAAATGAACAGGAGTTGATAACTAAAATTCTTGAGACTGCAGAAATGGACAAACTATCAGAACAGTTAGAGGTACACTGGAAGGTGAAACACTAGGAATGTTGGAACAAGTTTTATATGTGGTTAGAAAAAAATACAAAGTTAAATTGAAAACATGACAAAAGCCAAAACTGTTTGGTTATTGATATGTACATATATGCCTGAATTGAACTGTCTATAACTGTAAGATGACTCTGATATTTTTAAGTGTTCTGCCCAAACTGCACCCCCCTTTTCTTCTGCATCCCCCAAGTTATTCTCTCCTATTTATCCTTTATCTATAACAATAAAAAAGGGGAAAGCCCTTTTTCTTCCTCCCCCACTCTCCTCCTTCTCTCAACACATTTTCAGTTTTACATTTGGCACAAGCTCTAAAATATGGTTTGGGAACTGCAAGGAAGAATGGCTCTGCTTGATTTGTCTGAGTGCAGATAGTGTATGAAGATATGTCTTTTCTCTAGCTTAATAAAAAGACAAGTTTAGCTTTATGGCAGATTCTCTTCCCCTTTAAAGACGGCATTGTAAAGAGTATTTGTGCTATGGGGGAAATGTTGCAGACTGTGTTATCATTCTTTTGTTTTATACACTTATCTGTAGATAACTCTTCCTGCCATTTTCATATCTTCCTTTTTTGAATATTGTGTGTTGTAGAGGGCAGGGCAAGTGTGTTCAACATGAGATTTAAATTAACTGAGTTTTTTTAAAATCCTCAGAGCAGCAGGATCAGCTAATTTAATTAGCTGTAGCCTTAGTAAGTGATGATGCATTAGGATTTCCCAGAAGTTGTTTTACCTTTTTAAAAGTTCCCTTTCAATCTTGCAAAGGGTTTCAAGAAAATTGATTGCTAGGGAAGATTGAAGCAGTTTTGCATGGGAAATCAGTTACAACCATAGGAAGTTGACATTATTTTTAAACGGACATAAAAATTAGCATTTCCCCTGCATTTTTATTGAATCTTCCAGTATTATAAAGATGCACAGCACTGTCTTGAATTATATTTCAGTTTGATTGGGACCATACATGCAAAGAAGCAAAAGGAACAAGACATTTCTCTAAGGCTGTCTGCATTAAAGGAACACCACTCAGGGGCACCACAGCAGGACCAGCTTCCATTTCTTGTAGAATTATATAGCCCTTCTGGAAGGAAGTAGAAAGGTAGGCTATTAGTGAATGCACAGATAGTGTCCCCTGATGAACTTGCAGCTTGAAGTGAAAGTGAGGACATGGAAGACAGAGGTGAAAGATGGGAAGAGACTAAGAATACACAGTATGGCTGCCATATCCATGGGGGGGATCAGTTTCAGGATTACACGGGGATAGCAAAATCTACGGATAAGAGCAGATGCACTTATCTGAGGATAATGGTGGTGACAGGGATGCTGGGGTGCTGGGACAAAAGCTTTTGCCCCTGAAATCCCACAAACGCTTGCTAGAAAGGCTGCAGCGGCAAGGCGGGCTCAGCAAGAGTAAGCTTTTTTTTTTCTTCCCTCCTCGTCACCGCCAGCCAGCTGTGCTCTCCAGCGGATGGCCTGTGGGGGCATCAGCAGCGACAAGGAGGGAAGAAAACAAAAGAAATCTTAACAATGCCAAGCCCTCCTCTTTGCCACCCAATAGCTGCCCTATTCACCGCCGGGCTCAGGGGCTGCCCTGAGGGGCATCAGTAAGCTTTCTCTTATTTTCTTTCCTCCTCAGTGCCAGCCACCCTCTTCGTCACCTGCTTTGCAGCTACTGTTTGAGACAGTAGCCTGCTTTGTGGCTACTGAATTTTTTAAAAAATATTTTCCCCTCAATCCATGGATAAGTGAATCAGTGGTTAATGATTCTGTGGATAAGGGGGTCATACTATAGTTTCCTCCTGGTGCTGTGCTGAACTTCTGTGGCATCCTGCCTTTAGTAGAAATGTGTTTGGGGAAGAGATAACAGAGTATGGAATGTAGCTACAACTCTTTTATATAATGTTGTTAGTGCTTATTAGAAACCATAATGTTCCCTTAAATTGCTGCCACTTTGGTGTCATTAACGACAAAGGGGTGGGGTTACCTAATGCCAGCCATATAGGGTTTTTGGTTTGTGTGTTTGTGTACAAGCACACATGTATTTGTGTATGAAGCATATTCAGTCATATCTGCTTATAGTTCCCCCTTGTCACTGAGAGTCACCCTTCTTCCACTCTGTCCTTCCTGGCTTGCCACACTGAATTGGCTGCTTCATTGCTCATGATTGCAGCAGTGGCCAAAAGGCTCTTTTTGCAGTTCAGCTTGGGTCACATGCAATTATGTGGGTTGTTTATTTATTTATTTATTTATTTTTAATTTTATATACCGCTCCATCTAGCTACATGGCTACTCTGGGTGGTTGACAAACTGAATGGAAATCAAAACCATAAACAATAAAATACAATATCATAGATAAGCACAAGTATATAAATAAAAATGCAATAACAGGATGTGGGTCAAGATATGGATTGTAGTTTATACACCTTGAGTTGAAGGTCCAGCCCATACAGTCAGCTATGCTTGATCTTCTTTTTCTTAGCATTTGTCCTACTTGGTGGTGGGGTCTGCTAGATGGACAGATCCATTGTTTGCTGTGACTTTGAATAAATCCGCTGGCCTGTCACAGGAGCCTGTCACTAAGCTTGATTAGTTAGGAAAATCAACCGAGATTCATTCAGTCTATAGAGGTGGCCACTTATTCTGTCTTTGACACTGGTGATGGAACAACATTGGGTAGCTCACCTCAATGCAGTGTGATTACCAGGGGAACAAGGCAGTTTTACATGGTACATCATACCACTCTCACCTCTCAACTACTGACTACTGTGTCCTACTAAGTGCTTCCTATGGTGACCACCACACTCTGCCTCATGCAAGGAATTCTCCTGGCAAGAGATACACATGGCAGGCAGAATGTGTTAGTTTAAATTGTTTCAAATTTTGCCTTAACTAGCTGTATATTTCTATTTGCTCCCAATGAAATATTAATCTCATTTCTGTTTTGCATACAGGTGCCCTCAGAAAAATATAAATGATATATTTAGAATATCACCCCTTCTCTAAATTGCAGCTGCTTCTTTCCCTATAAATCCAGGTGTAAGGCTGGTGGTAGATTATTATAAAGAGGGTCTGATAGGAAAGAAGGCTACATCTGGACTTGTTGGGTAGAAAGTCAGACAATAGGAGTTTAATTTTTTATTACCTGACAATGGAAAGGCATTGGCCAAAGCTGCTGCTATCTTTTTTCCCCTTGTCTTGCTTGGTTTTCTGCTACCTCCTCCTTTGTCTGCTGCATTAAGCAGGATTTAGATGTGGGATGCTCATCACTAGAAGGCCTGAGAATGTTTGCAATATGTCCTTCCTTTGCCATATGTCTGTGAAGATTCTCAGTCATCCAGATTCCTTTGCCATAGCCCAGGCAAGGAACCCAACACATGATGGATCTATATCGATGCCAATTGCTATTGTTCATGAACGTTGAGATACATTCCTTCTGCTGACATCTTCCAATCAGGGGGAAAACACACATAGATAAAGAGTATGCTCACCGGGGGGGTGGGGGTAATATGTGCAATGTTTAGCCTGCATAATTAAATTGTAAACTGCCCAGAGTGCATTTTAAGTGCTATGGGGTGTATATGAGCAGCACACTACACTCTTTGCCTTTGCTTCCCCACTCCCAATTCTGAGAGGTCCCATTTACACAAGATGAAATCTCCAGTATCAACTGTTTGATGGCGAATGGAGAGTGGAGGCACTGAGTCCACCACCCTACTCCCCTCCAGAACAGGCTTTTTAAAATGAACATGGCTCCAGCATCTCAGGATGCCCTAAGCACCTCCGATCTCGCTTGATTTTGGAAGCTAAGCAGGGTCGGCCCTGGTTAGTACTTGGATGGGAGACAACCAGGGAATACCAGGTGCTGTGGGCGCCTGGAGTAGGAACTGGCAAACCACTCTAGTACTCCTGCCAAGAAAACTCCATGGAAATGGAGTCATGAAGAGTTAGTCACGAATGTAACGACACAACACACACAACACATGTTACTGCACTGCTGACAGAGTTCACTGGGACAAATGGAAATTGCAGGTCATGAACATCTCACTCCTTTCTTAGCATGGTTGATGCCCTAACCCAGCATGGTATAGGCAGATCAAAAGCTGTTTCAGTCCACATACGATCTTTGGTCCAAGTGGAGCATCTGTATGTGCACATCAGCTAACTTATTAACATACAGTTAAAGATTAAAAGATAAGGAACAAGTTCTATGTTTCATAATGAAAATCTAGTATAAAATGTGAAGGAGAAACCTTGTGATGTACATGTTATAACTTATTCTATGATGCACCATGTGCCATTAAGAACCCTAATTTGTAAAAGCATGAGCCTGTCTGAAGATTCTCAGTCATCCAGGTGAAATTATCTGAAAGTTGAATGATGGCAACTGGTCTTCTTTTCTTGAGCAACTGAAACATTTTGCTATTCATCCAAGCAGCTTCATCAGGTTGAGGAAAATTAGTGGCGAGCCCTCCATTAATCAGGCCACTGTCCACCGAATGAGCCCTTCCATTAAAATCTGGTTGTTTTGGCGAGGCCTCACTGTCATCTTCAGGCTGGTGTTCTGGCTTCTGGAAGAAACCCGAATCCACCCTAACATGCATACCTATACCCAAAATTTTTATTCATTAATTATATATATATATATATATATATATATATATATATATATTTCATTTAAGTAATTTTATTGGGTTTTTGGGGAGAAGAAGAGGGGAATGAGGGGAAGGAAGGGGGAATACATTATAAAAATTCCATTGAGTATATCAAGCCTAAAATAACAATTTAACATATTTACAAATAGAAATCACCAAATAGTATCACAATACTAATAAGTTTGTTAGTTCTTGCCATCTTTTTTTGGAAATCTCTTCGTAGTCTCCCTTTAAAAAACCAGAGAGCTTGTCGATTTCAATACATTCTCTTATCTTTTTGTGGAGGTTTCTCTCTGTTGGCACTTCTGGTTGTTTCCAAAATTTCGCATACAATATCCTTGCTGCAACTATTACATGATAAAGTACATATTTCTGATCATATGAGATATTAATATCTACTATATTTAATAGACAAAATTCTGGTCTAAGCTCTAACTTAATCTTCAAATATCTTTCTAAAAATAATTTTACCATTATCCAGTATGCCTTTGCGTCTTTACATGTCCACCACATATGATAGAAGGTACCACTGTCATGTTTACATTTCCAGCATTTGGGTGAGTAATTATACATCTTGGATAGACGGTGGGGGGAGAAATGCCATCTATAAAACATCTTATAACAGTTTTCCTTGAAGGCTATAGATTTAAAAAGTTTAACCGTATTCCACAAGGAGTCCCATTTGTTTAGATGTATAGGATAGCCAAATTTTTCTGCCCATCTTATCATAGTATCTTTTACCAATGTATCAATCATTTTTTCATTTAGCAAAATGCTATAGAATTTACTAAGAAGCTTTAAATCGCCAGAAGATAGTATTTTGTCGAATGGAGTGTCATTAGTCATAATCCCCCCTCTTTGGTGAGATTTTTAAAGTGTGAGTGTATTTGTTGGTACTTCCACCAGTCTAACTTGTGACCTTCAGATATTAATTTTGCTAATGGCTTCAAGGAGCAATCAGCATTCAAAAGTTGTCTATAGGTTAGAGGTTTAAGGCTTGTACTTGTAAGAGAGCTAGTTATCGCTCCTGTCGGATATAACCACATTGGTGCTTTAGGATAAAACTGTGTTTTTATGGATAGCCATATTTTGATTAAGGCATTCCTTATCCAGTGTTTTTTGAAAAGGGTAGGTATATTACCCTTATACCATACATAATGATGCCAGCCCCTGTCTAAATCATGACTCTCAAGCTGCAATATTCTATTATTTGTCATCAAGATCCAGTTTTTAACCCAAGTCATAGCTGCTGCCTTGTAATACAACACCAAATTGGGCAGAGCAAAACCACCAGCTTTAGTTCTGTCCTGTAAATAATCCTTGCTTTTTTCTTTTGCCATATAAACACACGTATACTCTTTTCCAGGTCTGAGATAATCTTAAAGTTTGGTAATATAGGTAGACATTGAAATAAAAAGAGTAATTGAGGTAAGACAGTCATTTTAACTGCAGCAATTCTGCCCATTAGGGATAACTGAAGTCTTGACCAGGTTTCCAGGTCAGCTTTGATTGCTTTTATACCATTAACATAGTTATCTTTAAGTAGAGTGTTACAACGGTTGGACACAGTGATGCCCAAATATTTTACCTTGGTAGCATGTTGGAAACCCGACTGGTTGACCAACTTTCCGGTCATAAGTGGGGTCATATTTTTTATGAGCAACAGTGTTTTTTCTCTATTAACCTTTAGTCCTGAGATTTTGGAGTAGGCCTCCAAAATCTTTAATAGCTCTGGAAGGGAGGTCTGTGGTTCCTCCATAATAACCAACAAATCATCTGCAAAGGCTTGCACCTTATAGACTTCTCCTTTGGTTTGTAGACCTTGAATACCTGGGGCATTTCTTATTACATGGAGTAATATCTCTAAGGATAGAATAAACAACAAAGGAGAGAGAGGACATTCTTGCCTAGTACCTTTATGTATCTTAACTGTGTCTGTAAGGTAGCTGTTGACTACGATTCTAGTGCTTTGTGTGGAGTTAATTTGCTCTATAGCTTGTAGCATTCTGTGTCCACACTGTAAATAATCTAACTGGGTTTCAAGTAAGGACCAAGATACATTGTCAAATGCTTTCTCAGCGTCGATGAATGCAAAAGCAACTTGCTTCTCAGGGTGACATTCATAGTACTCCAACGCATCGAGAAAAATTCTAACATTGGATTGAAGGCGTCTTTTTGGAAGAAAACCATTTTGATCAGGGGATATCAGAGACGGTAGGATCATCCGCCATCTGTTTGCCAAGATGGTTGCAAATATTTTGTAATCCACGTTTAGGAGAGCAATTGGCCTATAGTTTTGGATCAAGTCTCTGGATTTCCCTTCTTTAGGAATCAATGTTGTATGGGATGATTTCCATGAATCTGGTATATATTCGCCCTCTAAAATAGATGTAAACAGATTTTTCATGTTTCTGGTCATTATCTCAGAATTTTTTTTATAAAATTGTGCTGGTATTGAATCAGGTCTTGGGGCCTTGTTCATTTTTTGATGGTTAATGGCCTCTGTTATTTCCATCATTGTAATGGGGGCATTCGTCATAGCTTTCTGTTCTTCAGTAAGTTTTGGAAAATTGGCTTGTTCTAAATATTGGAAAATGGCATCTTTATTTATTATCTCCGGCTTGAACAGATTCTGGTAATATGCCTCAATGATTTTTTGAATTTGAGATTGGTCTGTCTGGTTTTCCCCAGTTTTATCGTTGAGTGTTAGAATAAGTTTTTGGGATTGTACCTTTTTTTAGCTTATAAGCTAACCATCTACCTGGTTTATTTGCATTTTCAATGGAGTTCAGTTTGGCCAATTTGATCTTGTGGGCTATGTCTGCTGTTAAAATCAGATTGAGTTCATGCCTACAGGAGACTAGGTCTTTATTCAGCTGCTCATTTCGCGGATCCAGGATTAAGTCCTTTTCTAGCTTTTTCATCATATTAAGAATGGATTCGGATTTCTTCTTTCTCTCTTTCTTCCATCTTGCCATATATTGGATGACAAACCCTCTAAAATAGGGCTTTGAGGCATCCCACACCGTTTTCAGTGGGGTGGCCTTGTTTAGATTCAGTTCAAAGTATAGATTCAAATCTTTGGCTGCCTCTAAAATAAATTCTTTGTCAGTCCACAAAGCTGAATTAATTTCCCAGTATCTGGGCTTACCCAAGGTTTTCAATGTCCACATGATAGCATTATGGTCGGATATTGTTCTCAGGAGAACTTCTATATATCTTGTATTTAATAAAAGATCAGATGAAGCCCAGCACATATCAATACAGGAAAAAGAGGCATGTTGTCTTGAATAAAAAGTGGATTTTTTAGTGGATTTTTAGTGGATTTTTCCTTCTCCAGATGTCTTGAAGTTCTAAAATGTCGGACATATCAAGAAAGGGTTTTGGCAGTGTGGAAGACGAAGTTCTGTGTTTTTTTCCCTTTTGGTATCGTCCTGTCCACGGATGGGATGTGTACAGCATTGAAGTCCCCCAATATGATTATTTTCGTATTGCGGAAGCTTCTGAGCCAATTCTTGAGCCAATTGCAGAAGCTTCTGAGCCAATTGCAGAAGCTTCTGAGCCAATTCTGGGTTTCCTGTAAACAAATAATTGTTTTTTGGGATTGGATATTTTCTTGAACAAGTATCCATCTGCCTAACTGATCTTTTTCCAAAAGAGTTGGAGAAAGTTCTAGTTTGATATATAGTGCCACCCCATTTTGCTTCTTTTCTTTATTTGAGGTGGAAAACAGGGTGCCCAATCTATTTTGGATTAAGTATTGTTCATGCTTTCTCAATACATGGGTTTCCTGTAAACAAATAATTGCACATTGTTGTTTTTGAAGGAGTTTAAATGCCTTACGATGCTTTTGTGGGGAGTTCAATCCATTGTCTTTTTGGCCTGGTGCCTCCCACTGCGCCAGTATCTTGATCTTGCTTGGATGTCCCTTGTTCAGAAGCCTGGTTGGATCAGCTAACTTATTTGGTGGCAGTTTGGTTATCGATTGAGTCATCACCTTCGGAATCAGATGAGGAAGAGGAGGAGGGGATGAATCCCAACTTCTCTGCATTTTTCTCAGCGAAGGTTCTAGCTTTCTTGTAGGAATCAATTTTCTGTGTTTTCCCTTCCCATTGAAAGGTCAAACCCTGAGGGTAGATCCACTTGTATCTTATATTGTGCTTAAGCAAGAGTTTGGTAAGAAACGTATATTCTTTCTGCAGTTGACGGACCTCCCATGGAACATCTTTCAGTATTGTCACTTTGGATTCATTGATTTTCACCTCTTTATCTCGAATGCAGTCTCGGGTGTATCTTTTGACAAGTTTGACTATTACCTCCGGAGGGAGCTTGTTTTTTCTGGTATAGGCTGTAGGTTGGCGATAGATCATGTCTACTTCGCGGAGAAATTCTTCTACGGGTGTGTCAAGCAGGGCAGCTAGACCTTCCCCAACCAGGGTGTAGAGATTCTCGTCTTTGTCAAAGGTGAGACCCTGAATCCTTAAAATTTTAGATGAAGATTCAATTTGTTGCATAAGAACCAGTCTATTTGAAGATTCCATTGTTACTTCTATCTCTTCTAGACGGAAATCTGCAACCCCCATGTTGTCCTCCAACGCCTGTAGCCGCCCACAGAAGGAATCCATCTTGGCATCGACCCTCGGAAAGCCCTCTTTCATTTTAGATCTTAACCCAGAAAAGGCTGTGGTCTGGTCTGAGATAAGTTTCATCTGGCTCAAATTTAACTGATTAAGCATATCTAGGACTTGGTTGGTCTGGCTTGGTTGTTGAGTCATGACTGGAAGAGAAGGATGAGCCAGAGGGGTGGAAACAGTTTTCTTTTTTTGTTGTTGCAGATGGAGTTCTGCTCATTTCAAGAATTGCAGTGCGAGGCCACTGCTAACAGAGGAAGTCCAGCCAATAGCGTGCTGGGCTCACCGTAGAGCCAGTTTACTCAGCTTCCAAAAATAGTGAGGAGTCAATTGTTATCAGAGGAGAAACCAGCAAATAACATGCTGTATTCACAGTAGAATCAATTTGCTCATTTCCAAATCAGCAATGTAAAGGCAACTGCATACATAGGGAAATCCAGCAGATGGCATGTTATGTCCACATAGAGTCACATTAGAGCCAGGAATAGCAAAAGTGGAAGTGGAAGTAATAGTTGTTATTTGGAGTTTTATCTGCCTTCAACGGGAGAAAATAAAAGCAGCCCTTCCCGTGAGCAGATAGAGAAGAAACAGGCAGAGAAGTATTTAGTGAAGAGAAAGTTCTCTTTAGGTGAGTTTTGCTTGATATTATATCTTTGGAAGGGCTGTCTGATGGAAAAAGGCCACTCACTTGCTGAAGGGGGGAGGAGGCTTCTTCACCGTCCGGTTCTCCCACAGTCTCAGACGCACAAGTGATTTATTTCCCAGGGGTATCTACCCTCACAGGGGAGGGGAACCACACCCAGGATGCCTCGGAGCGAATCTGGGATGTCTTCTGCTCCCAGTGGGTGATCGTAGGATGGAAATCACCCTCTAGAGACCTGGAATGCATCGACACCGATCAGGGCTGCTCTCAGCTAGCGTCTGTGCTGATCGCCGCCATCTTGCAAATATTATATTTTTAACCCACCATGTTGTTAGTCTGTGGAACTCCCTGCTACAGAATGTGGTGATGGCATCTGGCCTGGATGCCTTCAAAAGGGGATTGGACAGATTCCTGGAGGAAAAGTCCATCACAGGTTACAAACCATGATGGAGATGTGTAATCTCCAGGCTTAAAACCAGGGTACTTCAAGGGCCAGATACAGGGGGGTGGCATCAGGAGACAGATATCTAGTCTCGTGCGCTTCCAGAGGCATCTGGTGGGGTCTCTCTGAGATACAGGGAACTGGACTAGATGGGACTTTGGCCTGATCCAGCATGGCTCTTCTTATGTTCTAATGTTCTTATTCAGACTATTGTCCAATTAATGAGCTTATTCAGAGCAGGGTGATGTGAAATCAAGGTGAACTTGTAGGACTCACCAGTAACTTTCCTCTGACTGACAAATCTGCTTGGATGAGTAGCAAAACATTTTGATCTCTCTCTCTCTCTTTTAAAAAAAGAAGAAGAAATCCAGTTGCCGCGACTCAGCTTCCAGAAAAGCATGAGTAGTGACATCTGTGTTGCATCTATTAAAAGGAGTAAATGAATCAAACCTTCAGGTCAATCAACTGCCATTTTTCAAATGTTTGTGATTCAAATTTTTAATTTGGCAGGATAGATATTAATGATAATTTCAAATTAGACTGCCATGTTGATTACCTCAGGACAAGCTCTTATCACCATACAGTTACCAAATCTTGAACCTGGACCAAATTTAAAAGTATGTATCTTTGTCAATGTTGTGTTACCTACCAATGGTTTTGGAAGTCACAGGAGGGCTACCATTTCTATAAGACTTGAGATCAGTAGGACAAACTTGCTTTTTATTTGGTAATAAAATGTGACTTTTACATGTCATGACCCTGCCAGTTCATTTGTAGGACTATACACACAGGCAGCACAAATCTATCCGGGATGAAATGGCCAGAATTCTGTTGCATAATGTAGTCAATTGCACTAGACTAACTTCATTAAATCAAATGGGGATTTTGGTGTGTCAACTCCTTTATAAATTCCATCAGTCAACTAAAACTGCAACTGACTATGTCCTCTGGTGAGCTAGGTTAGCAATTCATCTACTTTGTCTGTGTTACATGTGACTAGTTGTGGTTCTCCTGTAAAACCTGTAGAGCCACCCTCAAGCCTGACAGGACAAATGTCAGCATGTTTGAACTGAGAATAAGGCAAATTTCAGCAATAGAGTGTTTTCTACAGCATTGTAGCATTTTAGCAGACATATTGATGTGGATGGGACTCCTGGAAGAGAGAAGATTTTTCAAAGCAACCAAAATAAGGCGGCAGTCTCACTAAAGTTTTCTGCGCATCTTAATTTGATGCATAGGTTTTTTTCGAGCGGTCACGGGGTGTTTGATGTGCAGTTAGTGTCCTGTCGACAGGGTAGTATTTTACTGCTCTGTGCCCATCACTACTTGCTTATTGCACATCTTTTCCCTTTTTATCTGGGTCGATTTTCTAAGTCTCTGTTGAAGGAAGTGGCAGCAAAAGGGGTACGAAGCTAATTACTGCATATTTTCTGGGGTTGCACCTCATTAGAGTAGCAAAGAACTGTGCATCTTTAAGGGAATTTTTTAAAACCAACCTGTAGCTGTTTGGGTTTTAAAAACTTTGGTGAAAGTGCGCTTCTGGGGGCGTGGTCGGTTGGGGCACCAAATTACTTCACTTCGTGGTTAGGACGCAATCTTTTACTGTGCAGCTCACCGCAGCAAAAATGTGCAGAAAACGCTGGTGAGGCTGCAGCCTAAATGTAGACAAAGCAATCAAGAATCCTGGAATGGGACAAATACTGTATTTTTACATGTATAAGACTATATATTTTACTGAAACTGTTAGACTAACTACTTAGGGTCGTCTTATACATGGAAGTAAACCAATGAGAGAACCACACAGTAGAGAAACTGTTATTTCAGGCTGGAAATTTGGGGACATCTTATACATGAGAGCATCTTATAGCCAGGAGAATGCATTACTCCCTTGTTAATTTAATATACCATTTTCACCTGTTTCCCACGCTAAATCTGTGTACAAATCCCACATAATGGTTTTGAGCTTTTCTCTTTTCCTTTTTGTCAAAGGTCTTTCAAAAGGCAGAGAGGTTCTTCATATTCACATCACACCACACATATAAATGACCTTGTTAATAAATTCAAATTCTGCATATTCTTGTTACTATAAGTGTTTCCATTATATCACTAAACTGAATGAGTTTTGTCTAGTGGCTGGTTTTAATGCAGCAATTGCCCATCATTTGTGTGCTGGTGGTGGTTTCATTAAAATGACAATTAACTTTTTCATCAGTTCAATTATGAAATAATTAATTCCCAACCACTTCCTCTAAAACAACATAAAACAGAAATGGGAGCTCTATTTGCATGCAAAAATGGAGAGAGAAAAGTTATCTGACAGTGTTTCAGATGAAATGTCTGCACTTGTGAAAGGGTGAATTTTAAAAATAAACAAACGTACAAATCATATCCTGCCTTCTTTATATGCTATATAGGGATGTATGTGTGTTTGTATCATCACAATATTTGTGCATACGTATTGAATCCAGAAATGTTTCTCATATGTGAATATGTGCTGCCAGAAAACAAGCCCAAGGTTAAGACAGATAACATCCTACCAGACAACTCAACAAGCTGAGTGTTAGGGGAGCCAAAGTCATTGCTATATATCAGTGGTGGCAAACCTTCTGCACTCCAAATGTTTTGGACAACTCCCACAGTCCTTTGTCATTGGCAATACAGGCTTGGAATTCTGGGAGTTGTGGTCTGAAACATCTAGAGTGCTGAAAGTTCCCTACCACTGTTGTATATCATTCCATGATCTAAAGCCAGGAGAGCAAGTACAGCAGAGATTCCTGGAATGAAGGGTTGAACATTGCCAGGGATGGATGTGTTGCATTCAGCAGTTTCTCAAGTAATTGGAAATTTATGTCCTAGCACCCTATTTCCTCAGTCCCCATCACACCCATTCAAGGAAAGACCAGAAACCACAGTCTGTCCAAGTGCCCAATAGGAGCCACCTCAACCATCTGGATCTCCCTGGGCTTGGTTGCTCATTTCCTGTCTACATGGACAACTGTGTGTGCTCTCAGTCTTTTCCATGGCCATAACAGAACAACAGTCAATGTTGAGCATACCAGTAATACCTTCTTCAATCACCACTACATGCATTTAATGTATTTTAATTGTCTTTAGTTGTAAGTTAGCTTCAACACCTGCTGTGAGTCAGAGAGCTAGAACAGAAACATTTTAATTGATCTATAGCAACTAGAGATGGGCACGAAACGCCAAAATGGTGTTTCGTGTTTGTTATTCAGGCCCGGGGCCCGCTTCATTTCGTTTCCATTTTTAGGGCCGCCGGGGCCTGCTTCGTTTCCGTTTCTTCGTTTTTCAAGTGCGGCAAGCTGTGGCCGCAGGGAGCGCTCCCAAGGGCCGGGTGCCACCGGAGCCAGTGGCATGCGGGCTGGGAGAGTGTTCCCACAGCCACGGGGAGCTCTCCCAGAGCTGGGCGCTGCTGCAGCTGGCAGCATGCGGGCTGGGAGAGCATTCCTGTGGCTGTGGGGAGCCCTCCCAGGGCCGGGGCAAGCCTCTTGGGAGAGCCGTCCCACAGCCGCAGGGAGCCCTCCCGGGGCTGGGTGCTGCCGGAGCCGCTGGCAAGCCGGCCAGGAGAAAAGCCCCGCAACCACGCCAGCACTCTCCTGGCCGACTTGACTGTACTGGCAGTGCCCGGGAGGGCTGGGAGATATTTAAAAAGCCCGCTCTTCCCCCACCCCATTAGGTGGGAGGAGAGAGCAGGCTTTTAAAATCTTCTCCCCTCCTGAAGCTAGCACTGAGTGGCTACTGGCCTGGGCGCTGGCTCTGGGAGGGGGGAATTTGGGGAGAGAGCACGCTCTTCTTCCCTACACCCCATATGGTGGGAGGGAGAGCGCACTGTTTAAACTCCTTTCCAGGCTCCCGAAGGTAGCAGCAAGCAGCTGTGCTATCTTCGGGACCCTGTTGGAAACAAATTTAAACAGTGCACTCTCCCCACCACCACATGGGGTGGAGGGAAGAGCGAGCTTTACTCGTTTCCAGCCTCCCAAAGGTAGCAGCAGGCTGCTTGCTGCTACCTTAGGGACGGAGGCTGGAAACAAATTTAAAGCTCACTCTTCCCTCCACCACACAGGGTGGAGGGAAGAGCGAGCTATTTAAATCTCCCTCTAGCCCTCTCTG
Source organism: Phrynocephalus forsythii (assembly GCA_029282475.1). Taxonomy (NCBI): domain Eukaryota; kingdom Metazoa; phylum Chordata; class Lepidosauria; order Squamata; family Agamidae; genus Phrynocephalus; species Phrynocephalus forsythii. The sequence continues at coordinate 141,315,511 of JAPFRF010000010.1, forward strand.
CGGTCTCTTCTTCCCCACGATGGATGACACCTCGCCGGGCACTCTGTCATCCGGCATGGGGAAGAAGAGACCCCTTTAGAGAGACCCCCGTTCGTGCCTCTGGATGCAGAGGCTTGAACCGGGGTCTCTTCTTCCCCGCAGGACTGTCATTTACGGGGTGGAGATGGCTGGACAGGGGGCTGGGTTCCCGCCTCCACGTGCAGAGGCAGGATCCTAGCCCCCTCTCACCACCCTCTGCTTGTTGAATGACAGCCCGCCGGGCTGTCTTTCACCAATCAGAGATGGCTGGACACTGGATAGGGGGCTGGGATCCCGCCTCTGCTTTATGAGGCGGGATCCCAGCCCCCTCTCGCCGCCCTCTGTTGAATGACAGCTCACTGGGCTGTCATTCACCAATCAGAGATGGCTGGACAGGGGGCTGGGATCCCGCCTCTGCGCGTGGAGTCGAGATCCTAGCCCCCTCTTGCCACCCTCCGCTTGTTGAATGACAGCCCACCAGGCTGTCATTCACGAATCGGAGATGGCTGGACACTGGGCAGGGGGCTGGAATCCCGCTTCTGCTTGCTGAGGTGGGATCCCAGCCCCCTCTCGCCACCCTCTGCTTGTTGAATGACAGCCTGGTGGGCTGTCATTCACCAATAGGAGATGGCTGGACATTGGACAGGGGGCTGGGATCCCACCTCCGCACATGGAGGCAGGATCCCAGCCCCCTCTCGCCACCCTCCGCTTGTTGAATCTAACTGCTCCATTTTTCATTGCGCAAGCCATGCGATGCCAGTAACCGAAACGAAGAGAACTGAAGAAAATGTTCTTGGTTTTGTTCTGTTCGAGCCTGCCCCATCGCAATGGTCGTTATTCGTACTGTTACATAACTGAATGAATAACGGAGAACGGTAACAAAAAATGGTTGTTTTGTGCCCATCTCTAATAGCAACTCCCTTTTTTTCTTTGCCACAAATTACTTTAGGACTGTTGGATATCAAAACAGGATAATTGAACCTCCCAGCTGAAATGCATGTCCCATCAGCAAAATTACACTGCTTTTATGGTCAATTGGTCAGCTGGGGCACTGTGTCACCATACTTTGGTTGTCTAACATAGATGACTCCATTAGACAGAAATCACATGGCTATAATGGCAGTCCAATTCCAATTATTGCTTCACACACATTTAAATGCCTTTCCACCAAAGATTCATGCTTCACATGATTCCCCTGTAGAAAACTGACATCTTATTCCCCTATGTATGAAAAGCTGATGTTGAGTTCTATTAAAGCTTGCTGATGGACTGAATAATATTTGAAACAAGGCTGTTTGAACTGAAATGTAATTGGACTCATTTAAGGGCTTATTACAATGAAATTTGACTTCCTCTTCAAGAATTCCATCACAGGCTCCTCTTGGAAACCATTACCTTTTGCCACTGGCTGAACATTTAAATTCTCCTCTAGGTGAGCATAATGAGAGGAGAACGTTCTGACATGGCCGGAGATCATATCAGAGGGAGCCTGGTTAATTATTTCCACAAGATCAATCCACACTTTATTTTGATAACCAGAGGCATTCGTAGTTAATTTGTTAGGAGGGGAAAAACGGAGGGCAAGCGTTTATCTGACTAGTCAATAGACAGATTAGTACTGAAAAGTCAAATGCTGGGACTGAATAGTGCTGGTGAAAGGGAAAAATAGATTTCTAAGGGACATGTTGCTAACAGAGAAAACAAAATGTCAACTGGGCAGCTTCTGATGTAGCCCTGTGTCTGAAGAGAGGACTCCTGGCCTTATGCTTTGATTCTAGTAATCCCTGAATAAATCCAAGCAGATAATGTAGGACACCCAAGTAGAGATGGATATGAAACAAAACTAGAGTGATTCATTTCGTTTTGTTCCATTTCCTTAGTAGTTTCATTTTGTTTCATTAGTAACTATTTTTAAATGAAATAAAAATTCGGAAGCTGTTGCCACCCAGCTGGTTTTATAGCTCCAGCTGTGTGGAGGGGGGGCTGTAGCTTTAGCTGGAGTAAACCCAACCCCTCCCCACAGATCGAGTTGTCCAAACCAGTTGGGTGGTGGTGGCCAGAACAGGAGAGCAGAGTAGGGTTCTGATCCATTCTCCCGTTGTCGCCTCTGCCTCCCAGGTGTTTTTTTTTTGGGGGGGGGGACAGTTCAGGCTGTGAGGGTGGTAGTGGGAGAGAAAGATGACGATTCAGGTGTTTCTTTGCTCAGCCTCCAGAGTGATACTATCTAGGAGGAGGAGACAGGGCCCTGGGTGCCATTTCTGATCTTAAGCCTTCCTGGGAAAAGTCTTTGTGGACTGCTTTCTCTGAAGGAACCAACCACCCCTTCGCACCCGGTGACCCCACTTTCTCCCTTTTACAGATATGTCTATATTCTTATGCCATCCCTTTCTCTCCCCCTTCTCCCCGGCACATCCCCCTCTCTCCCTCTCCCTCTCTCTCTTTGTCTTACAAACACACACACACACACACACACACACACACACACACACACACACACACACACACACACACACACACACACACACACACACACACACAAAATTGGCAGGAGCTATCTGCAGCGCCTGCCACTACCTCCCCCATAGCCCAAACTGTTAAAAAAAAAACCCTGGGAAGTGGGGGTGACAATGGGAGAATGGAGCAGGCAGCGGGAAATTCAAAAACCCCTGCTCTGTTTTCCTGTTCTGGCCACCATCACCTAACTGCTTTTCACAGCCTGAGCTATCAAAACCAGCTGGGTTGGCAGCCAGAACAAGAGAGCAGAGCAGGGAAATTCACGAACCATTTCATTTCAACAGTAAAAAATGGTATTTCATAATGTTTCATAACAAAACACTGTCTGCATTTTGTTACATTACAAAACATTTTGTAACATTCTGAAATGATGAAACAGCATGTCATTTTTTTTTTGTGTCCATCTCTACACCCAAGCAAATGTCGACTGCCAACAGAAAGGTGGAGCAAAAAGGAAACACTTGATCTCATAAGTCATAAACCAATCCCAGTGCTAGTGTACTATAGGTTTTTGTTTTCTTTGTTATTGTTTTTTTTTAATATGAACTAGTCCTGTTGCCTCTCACTCTTACCTCTACAGGAGTGGTCAGTATGGTACAGGCAACAATTCAGTATGGGGAATAAAAAATCTTTGTAAGTGTCTTGAATCCTATGAGAATGCTCTGCACACAGGCATTTCACCTGCTATGGTCTATGTAATAATAAAAGTGTTATGAAAGTGGGAAAGTCTGTCACAAAGAAAGGATAGGAAAACCCATATTGGGTGGGGTGAGGTTGGGAGCAACTATGGACTCAAAATGATTGAAGTGTGTTGGCCATAATTGTATCATCCAGCTAATGATAACATGAGGATATGTAATTCCCTTGTGTGGCGATGGAGACCTTTTGACTTGGAGCTCATCTACCAGAATCCCAGCCATCTTATCCAGAAGGTTACTAATTTGTTGTTCTGCCAACAGGCTAGGAAAATACAAGGAGGAACTCTCAGGTTCTCTCTAGTTTCTGCTATTGTTATTGCAGCTGCTTAATGTTTGTAAAATATAAAACAAACAAAAAAGCAAGATAAAACACTCTTGGTAGTAAGAACTTATAGGAAAATGGCATAAAAGCCTGAAAATACCTGGCAGATCTCTCTCTCTATGAAATCTTAAAATGCCTTTTTCCAATGTAATTGATTTTTTAAAAAATTGTTAATGTGGTTGTGGCCAGAAATCTTTACTGGCAATATCTGGTCTACTAGATCCCAGTCTTCTCTACAAATCCATGTTCTGTGGTTTCTAACTTATGCTCATCTACAACAACAACAACAACAACAACAACAACAACAAAACCCACCCATTTAAAGGGAAGGTATAACTTATTTGAAAGTAGGCATCCCTTCTTTTGCTTTTAAACTGATTTTTTATGAACACCCGAGTGCTTATGTAGCGCTTTAGGATGAAATCCAACCAAGTGACAAAGTTTCAATATAATTCTACATCATTTACGTATCTGGGAGAGCTTGTCCTTGTAATGGACACCATGTTCTACTCAAGGATTAAATTATAGCCATTTAGTGACAATTTAAGAACCCTTGTTTAATTTATTGCAGTTTTAAAGTGGAATCTCTACAAGGGTTCTAAAGTTTGAAAATATTGATGGAGAGACACTTACAGGGAAGCATGTATAATATAAAATTATTCTCAAGGAGAAATGAAAGAAATAAGGGCTCTCAGCATAATTAAAATCAAATGAACAGATCCACCCTAGGATTTATATAAATTCATCATTTTGGGGGATGGGGGGAATGCTGGATCCAGCCTACTGATTTCACCTCCTTCAATGTAAGAAGACAAAAATCATGACTGCAGAAGAACTCTAAAGGGTTACTGTTGACAATGAGGAAATTGGAAAAGCTTTTGTATAACTTGGTCAACCATCAATGCAAATAGAGACTGCTCCCTAAAAAAATCAGAAGAAAAAAGGAAACTCCAGAGGGCAGCAATGAAGGCACTAGAGTAGATCATCAGGTATAAACATCTGTCCCTGGAGACCAAAACCAAAGCCATTCTTCTGTTTCTGATCACCATGTATGGGTGTGAAAACTGGATAGTAAAGAAAGCTGAGAGGAAAATGTTCATTTGAAATAGGGTGCTTTGCAGATACCCCAGACTGCCAAATATATATTCCGGCGGTGGATCCTGGATTCAGTCAAGCCTGAACTATCTTGGGAGGCCAAACTGTTGAAGCTGAAGCTGCCTTACTTTGGGCATTACATGGAAAGACAGGATACTCTGGAAAAGGTAATAATGCTGGGAAAGATGGAAGGCAGCAGGAAAAGAGGAGCAAATACAAGATGGATTAACTCCTTAAAGGAAGCCATAGGCTTGAGTTTGCAAGAGCTGAACAGGGCTGATGAGGACAGGGCATTTTGGAGCTCACTCACACACAATGTTGCCATAGGTTTACAAGTTATGTTATCCCATGCCCCCTGAACTGCGATTTTAGCAGGATGAGAGAGTCCCCCCTGGCCTCGGGAATCTGCTCATCACGCTTCTCGATCCAAGACAAGTGGCTGTGAGGTAAGGCTTGTCACACAATGTGCCATTCTCCATCTAGTGGCAGGAATGTCGAGTGCCATTCGCCAGTACATTCCCTATGGAGTCAGCAGTGCAGTGCAGAGAGACAAATGGCTCAAACATAGCTCCGTAATGCATTGAAGGCAAGGCTTTGGAGAATCAAAACATCGAAAAATGGAAGTTTTGGCCGGAAAAAAAAAAGAGAACAAAGGCATGGAATTTCACATATCATCACAGAATGAGGGTGTGTGGTAACAGTCATGCTGGTATCATCCGTCATGTCTGTGCGTACATGGGAACAGGGACAGAACTGCAAGAAGACCACATGACCACGACTGACATCAAACTCCCTCCCGGGGTGAGAATGGACATGAAGTAACTGTCTACGTAGTTTAGTAGGTTGGACCACCTGCCAAGGGAATTGAGCTTTCTTTTAAAATATTGAGTATATTAGAACTTGAAAACCTGGGGAGAGCTGCCATAACTCTGAACTGACTTGCAGTGAATGAGAGTGAGAGTGATATAGTGGTAAAACTGTCTTCGTTGAAGCCCATCAGAATTTTAGAAGGATTATGGCTCTAGGACTCAGGAGACCTTCTTGGCTGTAGAAACTCTTGGAGGGATGATGTGCTAAACCACTCCTTGAACATGGCACACAGCTCAAAAACCCTTTCTTATGTAGAGATGGGCACAAAATGCCAAAATGGTGTTTCAGTTCATTTTTCATTTCTTTTCCCCCATTTCGTTTGATTACAAAATGATTTTTAAAGGAAAAAGGTTTGTATTTCATTTTGTTTTGTTTTTCATTTTTCTTTTTCTTTTTACATTGTTGGGGCCCAGCTGGCCAGTTGTTGGGTATTTTCCCTCCTGCCAACTAGCTGGTGTGCTGCTAGCCCTGGGGAGGCCAGTCAGTGGTTTGTTTTTTTCTCACACTGACCAGCTAGCACGCCAGAGACCCCGGGGAGGCCCCTTGGTGTTTTTAACCCCCCCCCTCCAATCAACCAGTTGGTGCATGGGAGGCTGGTCAGCGGTTTTTATTTATTTATTTATTTCTCCCATTGACCAGCTGGAGTGTGGGAGTGTGGGAGGCCAGTTAGCTTTTTTAAAAAAGTTTATTTCTCTCCCACTGACCAGCTAGTGCATAACAGGCAGGTCAGCGGGTTTTTTATTTTTTTTCCTCCCATTGACCAGCTGGCTCATGGAGCCTTGCCATTTGGCAGTGTATTTTTTGCCACCCCAAGCACCGATCAGGTGGCGCACAGGGCTTGGGGTGGCAAAAAATAGTTTTAGAATCATGTGCTTTCCCCCATAGGAATGCATTGCTTCTATACATTACTATGGGAAAACAAAAAAACAAACAGAACAAAACAAAAATTTCCATTTTGTTTTGTTTCATTTTTCTTTGATGGGCCATTTTGTTTTTTGTTTTCTTAGGGAACAAAACAAAAAAATGAAACAAAAAATTGTTTTGTACCCATCTCTACTCTTATGCTGTAGTATTTTGTAGGGCTCAGGGAGTCACAAAAACTCCTAAGGGTGCTTGGGAGGGAGCGAAATGGTTCTTGGCAGGATCATTTCTGTGATGAAATAGTTTGCATTTGTAACATACCAGGCTCTGCCAACCTACTGTAGTCCCAAAGCCTGTTCCCTAGCAGGGTTAGCAGTGCTGGTGCCAATGAACTTAGGAAAATTTGTAATCAGATGGTTGTGTAAAGGTTAGCAGGTAGGAAACCTACGTGCAGGAGATGCAGATGACACAATGTGAGAAGATACAAGTGATCATAAATGTGGAAGAATGCTAAATGAAAAAGTTGCTGAAAGGAGCTGTGGAGAGAGAAAAGGCAACCAGAACTGCAAATAAAGAAGGGTTGGCCTTTATCAAGGCCTAAATATGACATTTTATATTATTATGGCTTATGCACAAGAAAGTAGGGAACCCAAAGACAGTGTCTGCCCTGGAATGTATGGATGTAAACACTGGGTGAAAGTCCAAAAGGCAGCTGTTAAAATGAGAATAGTAATACTAACTGAAATGCCAGTTGAAAACATCCTGGTTTAAGAAATGCTTTTAATTAATTAGTGTCTTTATTGTGGTTCTTGCGGTGAAATTGTCACTCTTGTTGTTCATTACTCTTGTTTTTTTCTTTATTACTGTTATTTTAAAATTACATGTTTCAAAATGGTAACTGCAAGCCACTTTGTGGAGTATTCTTGTTGACCTGAAAAGAAGGATAGCAATGTTTTTACAGATATATGACTCTGCTAACACTGAGGAGAAGTTTGGGACTTGATACTTTTGGGATGTGAGTCTTATTCTATTCTAAAGATCTGAAGACATAACTTATGTGCTGTCATCCCATCATTTACACAGAAATATCTGTTTTGATTGATTCATCTGTGTTGCTTAGACACCTCCTTAAAATTTGGAGACCTACATTTTTTGTGCTAACAGGCAACATTTGGAAGGGAAGATGGTGGGTAATATACACATCCAACAGGGATACTTGGGGTGGGACCAGGTTGAACCTTCCGAATTCCTCACACATGCCCATAACACATACAGGGATCCATTCATTGTCTTAAGAGGCACTGTTTCCCATAGGAATTCCTTGAAAACCAATTCATCAATTATGGAGGAATGGTTTACATTGGTTTTCAATTCATTCCTATGGGAATGCTGTCAAAAAACTCCTCAATCAACCAGCATCTGGTTGATTGAGGGGATTTACCCCCCAGCCCAACAAAGAGGGGGAAGCTTTCCCCCTTTTTCTGGCTGCCCCAACCCGGGAGGGAGGAGTGGGTGAGGAGTGACTCGCCAACTGGTCCCCTTCATTATCTTGGGCCAGCCACCCCTCCAAGGGCTCCATGAACAGAGGCCGGCTGCCTGCCTTTCCCACTAGCCCCCTGTGAACAGAGAGGCTGGCCAAAAAAAGGAAGGCAGCACCTTGTGTGTGCTTGCACGCAGGAGGCACTTGTTTGTGGAGCCCTGTCCATGGAGGCTGCCTGCCTGCCTTTCCCAACCTCCGTGAACAGCACCTTGTGTGTGCCTTCCTTTTTTTGCCAGCCTCTCTGTTCATGGGGGCTAGGAAAGGAAGGTCGCCAGCCTCCATGGACAGACCCCTTTAAGGCAGGCATGTCCAGATTTTAAAGGGCTCCAGGCATGGAGCCCAAGGTGAAGGGAGGCAGTGCCTTGTGCGCTTTCAAGCCCCTGCCTCCCCTTTGGTTTGGGCTCTGTGCATGGAGCCCCTTAGAGGGATCCATGCATGAAGCCCAAGCTGAAGGGGAGGCAGTGGTGGCTTCCATTTTGGCTTTCCTGACCATGTGGCACCCATGGATCGAGTGCTACATGGTTGGGAATGGCAGGATGGAAGACCAGGCTTTTGAATTTCACACACCCACATTTGGGTGTGTGAAATTCAAATGCCTACCATGTAAGACAGATTTTTCACAAGCCATCTGGTAGGCAAACTGTTGTCTTTCAAAAAAAATGCCTATACTGGGAAATTTCATTAGTCTTATATGAAGAATTTGTCTTATGGGGCATGCAAGATACCACTATATTTGGATTAAATGAGATAATAATGATTTGGATTAGAACTTAGATGCTAATAATTAGCAAAAAATAAAGAATTAACATCTTATTCTGAAGTAGTAAAGCTGAAAAATATTTTGCCCAATTACTTTACATGCACTGTAAATTAGGGCATATGCAATTTCAAGGAGTGAAGGTTTTAGGAGAGGAGTCATGTTTTCTATTGCCATTCCCAGAATATAGTGTTTGAGTGAAGGAAAGCTATTTGGTTTCTTCACAGTAAATTCTAAAAGTAAATGCTAGAATGGTTTTACTTTAGCAAATTGCATCCCATCTGAAGGCAAAGTTTGATTACAGAGACAATAGATATCGTGTGCTTCAGTGGAGTTCTCAATTCAGCATTCTGTAAGCCTTTTGTGATAGCTTTTAGGTCAGATTCAGAACAGCAATGCCAGGAGGTTACATGGGCCTTTAACATGAAATGTAGCATAAATGCATAGGAGACAGAACAATAACTCCTGCAATTATTATTGCAGGCTTGAATCTATCAGAGCAAATCTTTAAGCATTTACCAGGAGTGTACAAGTACCCTATGTTTCAATTTAGTCCAAATTGTTTCTCACATATCTCAACCAAGTTGATTCAAATCAATTGGTAGCCCATCTGAATATGTTTTGATATGTTTCCTCCCTCTAATATTTGTTCATATCAGTCTTTGTCCATATAGTGAAAAAACAAGAAAATGGGAGAAATAAATGACTTTGATCTGGGATGGGGGAATGAAACTCAATGTCATCAACTGTTGATATCATCTCTAAAGGCAAACCTCCCACCAGCTTCCTTCCTTCCTTCCTCCTCTCTTCTGGCCAGGAGCTGAGCCATTTAGACAGCCTAAACCTTTTCATAATATTACGTTGACATACCCCACTCAAATTCCACATTGGAATTGGATTGAGATCTTCAGCTGCCAAAAACAAAGGAATTGAAAATAACCCAGTGCACACCCACTACTATCTGAAAATTAAAGCAATGTAAAAGCAATCTCTTTATTTCCCTTCTCAAAATGTCAACCAAACACAGGGAAAAGGGAATTCCCTTCCAGGAGCTCTGTGACTGGGGTTCCAGGAGAGCTTGGTATTTTCATTGGTTTTAAGCTGAGGCTTTTTCTGGCTAGACTGAGCTTCCTGGTTCTTGTGTTGCAGCATTACTTTTGTTCTGGGGGCGTGGTTTTGCTGTTGTGGAAAATGGCAGCATAGAAGATTAGCTCTGCTCTATGCCCAAATATATTAGTCAAAATAAGCGTGAATACTCATAAATAAGATAATAGAATCGCTTTGAACTACATAGTTATGGGAAAGCCAAGGAAAACACCAGAAGAAAAAAAAGCCAAAACTCACCTGTGATGAGGAGGATCAAAGAGATCTGACCGGGACATCAGAGGAGTCCGAGAGCGAAGCAGACATGCCGGGTAAGAAGAAAAAAGGGAGAGGGCGGAAAAAAGCTGATGCACCTAGCGATGAGATGAGACTGCTTATTAAACAATTAAGAAAAGACTTACAGGATGATATGAAGAGTCTTATTTCGCCCTTAACACAAACCCTTTTGGAGGTCAAAGAGAGCATTAAAACAGTAGAGCAAATTGCTGATGCTGCTTTTGAAATGGCACAGGGACTGCAGTCCAGAAATGATGAACTGGAAAAGGAGTTGAAGCAGTTAAGGGACAGAGTTGTGGATCAGGAAAATAGACAAAGACGTCAGAACCTTCTTTTGAGATTTTTTAAGGAAAATGAGAGAGACAGTGATCTGAAACAAATAGTCTTGAACTGGTTCCAAGAACTCTGTCCCGATATGGAGATAAAAAATAGAGATGTGGACCGGGTACATTGAGTCGGACCTAACCAACAACCAAGGATAAGGGATATAATTGTGAGATTTGCCTCATATGCTGTGAAAGAAGAGGTGTTTCATGCTTTGAGTAACATCAAAGAACTGGCATTTGAAGGACAGAAAGTAGAACTGTATCATGATCTCGCACCATAGACAGTGGAAAAACGTAAACAATGGCGATTATATACGAGAATTCTGCAGGAGAAGAAAGTGAAATACAGGTGGGGTTTTCCTTTCAAACTGATTATCTAGTACGGAAACACATCAAAGACTATTGTTTCAACTACTCAACTGGTGGACTTTTTTGAGCAAAAGAAGATTCCTCTTCCTGAGACTCATTTGACAGAGATGAAGGCAGATTAGCTAGAGAGAATGCCGCTTCGCTGGAGAAAAACAGAAGGATGGGGGGGGGAAACCTTGAAGGATATTGGTGGAGTATAGACTGGACTAAGCAACTGAACTTTTCAAGGACAGTGTAAGAGCCGTTATCTGGAAGGGATGATAATTGCCAACATGAAACAGCTGCAGTTTGTTAAACAAACTCCCAGAAACTATGTGAGCAGGTCTATTAGTAATGAATAGAAAATATAACGTAACAGTAGTTAATAGTTAGTAGTTCACACATAAATATGATTTAAAAATAAATTAGTGTTTAAGTGTGTAAGTAGTTAATTAAAAATAATAAGAGAAGTGAATATTGTAGAATATAGACATATGAATAGTATATTTATGAGTTAAGAGAATGCTGTGTTTAATATATTGTTGTAATTAAGGGCAAGGGTGGGCTGTAAGGCGGTGTTATCTCAACTCAGGAGTTTGTTTCAACTCCTGGCTCCACATACCCCATTAGGCTCAGCTCAGATTTTATGAGCTGGAGGTTTCATCTCATAGCCTATATTGGGGAGGGGGGGGGAGGGGAGGGAGGGGGAAGCAAGGGAAGAGGGAGAGGGAGGGAATAAGGAAGAATTTAGCAAGACAATTCAATTTAGGCAAAGACATGTGTAATTATAAGGCAAATCATAAAATATCTCAAAGGATAAAACTGATTATTATCGCAGTTTATATAATCCAAGTATGTAATGTTAGATAATCTCAGTATTGTATCGTACAACACAAATGGACTAAGCTCACCAGTTAAAAGGTACCGGGTTATGAAAACGATTCAAAAGCTGGGGGCAGATGTTCTGTTTTTACAGGAAACACATCAAAAGAAGCAAGCAAAAAATATTATAAAGCACCCAATGCTAGGAGACCAATATTTTGCAAATTGGACGAATAAATCAAGAGGAGTGGCTATAATCCTAAAAAAAAAAAAAAAAAAAAAAAAAAAAAAAAAAGTGAAGTGATGGACCAAATAAGGGATCCTGAAGGAAGATATATTCTAGTAAAAGGAAAGTTTGAAAATAAACTGCTAACATTGGGTTCTTATTATGATCCTAATACGGGACAGGCAGCTTTTATGCAAAAATTGTTGAGAGGTAAAAAAATTTGCCTGGGGTGATATTATTTTGGGTGGGGACACAAATTGTATTTTAAATCAAAAGCTGGACACAACATCCAAAAAAAGGAAAGTTTCAAGTGATGGAAGCAAAATTGAAAAATTAATTAAGAAACCTGGTTTAACAGATGGTTGGAGACTTTTAAACCCCAAAATGAAAGCTATAAAGTTTATTCAGACAGAAGAAATCCCAGATTGGGTTGAAATGGAAAAAGGTGAGGGAACTGGAATAGTTAATACCTATATTTTTACAAGGGAACTAATTAGAAAAAAGGAGCAAATACAAAATCCTTATACTTGTGAGACACTGAAAATATAAGTCTATGAGCATTTTTGCTCCACCTATATCTCCTTTGTGCCCTATGCTGGATTATCCTAAATTTAAATCAAGAGAGAAATATGCACAATTTAAAAATTGGAAACAAATTGGAATTTATAGAATAAGAGACTTATTTGAGGCAGGGAAACCAATAACAATTAGACAGTTGGAAGATAAAACAAAGGAAATAAAAGCTAATTGGCTACAATTAATACAAGTAAGAAATTTGGCAAACCAATTATATCAAAGTCACGGACCCATGACAACACTTACAGTACTCAAACAATACAGTATAGAAAAAGATCGAAATAAAAGAAAGGGTATAACTTCAATTATGTATAAATATTTGGTTGAAAAAGCATTTGTTAGGGGCATGGGATCTAAAGTAGCCTGGGAAACAAACTTAAATATTAGTATATCTGAGAAAGAATGGAATACATATCCTTCCAAATTAATATCAGCTAAAGCGAAAGAACTGGTGTTAAAAGTAGCTCACAGATGGTATTGGTATCCCACAAAATTACATAAAATTAATCAAGAAATTCCAGACAATTGTTGGAGGAATTGTGGAAGCAAAGGCACCCTAGAACATATGTGGATCTCTTGCCCCAAAGTAGGAGCATATTGGCAGGAAATAATTAAATGGATAGAAACCTTGTTAAAACAAAGAATAATTATAAATGAAGCTTTACTATTATTTTCAATATTTAAGGATGGAAATGAAAAATTATCATATAAAGACTTAATAGCAAATCTGATTGGTGCAGCAAGAGCTGAAATTGCAAAAAACTGGAGAAATGCTCAAGATCTCTCACTACAAAAATTTCTCAACAGAATCTGGCAAATGGCTCTTATGGAAAAGTTGACCCATCAAATTAAAATATATAGAGGGGAAATAAAACATGATACATTTATGAAAACCTGGAAGCCCTTATTAACATATGGAATTAACACAAAAATGAGGAATGTGTTATGGGGAATAATTTTGACTGCTAGAATATAAAATTTTAAAAGAATTAATTTATTTGTGTGTGTGTTACAATTAACTGTGTTGGAAGATGAATTAGTGGGTGGATTTTGAAAAGGATATTGGTCCTATAGAATGTATAAATAATGAGACGCTATTGTACTGTTATCTTAACTTGTCTTGTAAATTAAAATAAAAAGTATTAATTTTTTTTTAAAAAAAGCATTACTTTTGTTCTTGCTTTCTCTTTCACTGTTTTACAATTACAGATATTTATTCGAATCCCCAAAGTGCTGAAGCAATATTTGGCACTTCAGAAATTTCAGTTCAATCTGAGCACATCTCTGGGCTTCTTCAATTCACTTCAGAATGATTTGGAAGATGTTTTTTCAAGTGATTTCCAAATTCAAAGTACAGGCCTATTATTTACACAGCATCAATCAACTTTTGGTCGATTATTTTCAAATAATCTTGAAATGTTCTACACAATGTTATGTATGATTATTCAGAAGCAGATACCACTTTCTTCATTGTGTTTTATGCCACATAAGTGTGTTCTTAATTGCAGCTGAAATATCATTGAATGTCAATATCTCTTGAATTTCATGGAAGTCTTCAAGACTTCAGATAATGCCTTGAGGTTATTCAATCTCTCTCTCTCTCTCTCTCTCTCTCTCTCCCCCCACTCTCAGATAATTTTGAGCAGTATTTAGCATGCAGATGTATTTTGGCTCATTAGAATCACTGCATATCTTTCCCTAAAGCTAAATACTGAGGTGAATTTGCAACAGCCTTCCTAGCTGAAAGATCTGTGGAATTCTGAAGGAAGGGGGGGGGAGAGTAAAATATTATCAATGAATTTTCTTGGGAAGTTTTCCGTGTGGACTGCCAGTGAAGGTGCACAAAAAAACTCTTAGTGCAAGGCACCTATGCTAAAGAGAAGTTTCCTTACTCCCACCATACAGTAGCATCAAGGAAATGAAGCATTCTGAATGTTTGAGCCAGCAGTGTCTCCAAAAATGGAAATCTATTTTTACATATATTCCATTAAGATACACTTCTTCTCAGAACTGTATACATGGCTAAAAGTAGAAGGCTTCACAACAGACCTCTCAATCACGCTCACTGCTTCCAGCTTCTAAGTTTCATATGGTTGCAATTAAAATATGTCAAGAGAGTGAGTGCTGGAAGACAGCTGAGCTGGGGAATCTGTCCTGTTCTGAGGGTTGTTTGTATTTTTCATCATTTAAGTCCTACTAGGGTTGGGAGCTAAAAAATTTCACAGCTAGTAAAACTCACCAGTCTAGATATATTGGCTGACAGGATGCCAGCTAAACCTTCTTTCCAGAATGGTTGACAAGTATCTGAAGGGAGAGACACAACTGTTTCAAAGAAATGAAGATGAAAGAGGACTCTCCCCCTCCAGAGATGGCACATCACTCAGTTGGATGATATGTGGCATTAAGTAGAATATTGCTTGGCGGTGGGGCAGTGGTACTGGAGCAGCAGTGTTCCTGACTTTGGCAACAGGAACTGCCACTCACTCTCTGCCATGATGAGTCAGAAATGCAGCCAGTGCACATGCTAAAGCAAATAGGTTCATTACACTGTTATTTTCACTAGGCAGTAAAGACAATGGGGGAAGTGACACTCCATTCAAAGATGAGACTATAATATGATGTGATAAAGCAACATTAAAACAACAAATGGTATTAATGAAAAAATACTCATTTATTTTAACTAGTGCTGCGCAGATAATTTCTAAATGAGAAATTTTGACCTTATCAATCCAAAGGAACATCAAAGAAATTCCCTTAAGAACGAATTCCAGATATTCCATTCTTGCTTCCAAAGCACTTCCCAGCTCTCTAGTCTTTGGCAACTTTATTGAAGTCGTAATTACTCAGTGGGTTTCGCATCCACTTATTTGTTGATCTAATACAGTGGTCCCCCGCCCTTTCGTGGTTCATATACTGCGGTCCCGCTATATCATGGGACCACAGAGCATGAAAAAAAAGCCCTCTGGGATTAGAGGGAAAGGCCTGTTTCAGGCCTCCTGTACTTACCCCAGGACTGGTGCTCCCCCAAACGGGCCTCCCTGCGAACTGGAAGTGACTTCCAGTAAAATTCTGGTTCGCAGGAAGGCCCTTGCAGGCCCATTCAGGGCAGCGCCAGGCTGGGGGTAAATACAAGAGCCCGCAGCTAGGCCCCCCAGGCCCAAACTGACCTGCATCCGTATATCGCAGATTTTCAATTGTTGTGGGTTGGCTCGGGTCCCTAACCCCCGCAATAGGCGGGGGTACACTGTATTGTGCCTGCTCCTTCCCCATCTGGGGCATTCACAGTTTATGCTGCCATCATGGCTTCCTACTCGTTCCGTGCCAGGAAAGACAAGAGATTGGTGAGATCCCAGCTTCTGCCAGATTCTTAAGACATTCCCCTCTGCTCCTGTAGCATCAGGGTTGGTTCTCCTGGCAACCCCTCACCCCCCCCAATTGGGGGCATGAACAAATGAATATGGCATATTCCCCCGGAGATATCCCAGAAGTGCTGTCGACTTTGCCAAGATGAGGCCCCACAACTGTTTATGCAGGAGGAGGTGGGTCAGAGAAGCCCAGGTTCCTGCCCAGACTGGATAGTTGGTGATGGAAGACAACCAAGACGGTGCGTGGAGGCTTGTGGGTGGAGTAGCTAGCTAGGGGAAGGTGGGAGGTGCCACAACAGATATTCCATGACATTTTACCTATCCAGCACATAATCTCACTCATGTTGATCACTTGTGTGTAAGAAATATAAAATAAAAGCAAAGCTACCTTACATGTACATACTGACATTTTTATGACTCCAGCACAAATTGCTGTTTTTAATGTATGAAGGAACCTCAGGTATGAAAATGCCACCATGTCAAATAGACCATAGTCGCCATACCAGTATTCAGGCACTGATCTAGCTTTCCCTGCAATTTCATCCCTTTGTATATAGAAGGGCAACATGGAGGCTTGAGTAAGGGTAGACCTCTATAATGTGAGAGAACGTTATGTCACCCTGTTTTAATTGGGATTCTGTTTTACATAGAAAATTCACATGCATTCAGAATTATCTCCCCAAAGAGTCATTGCCCTCTCTGTAAAGTGCATGCTGAAAGAGAAGGTGGAGGAGAAGATGGGGCTGGACCCCTGCCCTTAATCACATGTTTGCTGTTTTCTCTTTGATCACAACTGAATTTGTCTTGGTTCTCAGAGAAGTGAACTGACTGACAGCATGCATATAAACAAGAAGAAAATAATTGTTTTCAGAAAAGGCCATGTCTCTTGTCACCCCCCAATGTAGGGGTTGTCAGTCAAAGGCTTCAGAAGATCTTATGAGATCAGAAGGCATGTATGAAAGGCCTCCACCTTTATTATCCCTAGTCATTTTCATGAATAATTCAGCATGGACCAAATGTGATAGAATTTTAATATCGCCTCATGTGATTTCTTATATAATTAAGAAGGATGGCAGTTTCCAAGTACCATTTAAGGGTTAAGAGCACATGTGAAAATTGTAGAGCCATGAAAACTAGCCTTATCCCCAATAGCCATGCATTCAGTAATAGCTGGAACAGATTCTAGACAGAGTAGCTCCTTCCTGAGAGTGGGCATGCTGACTTCCCACTCTTGTGTTGTACTTGCACAGTGGTACACTTATATGGTTGTTCCTCATGTTTGCAAATCTTACAACTATTTGGATTCATGGAGAGGAGCTAGCGCATATATCTCCTCCTCAGTGGTACAGACTTGAGTTAGAAGCCAAGCTAAATCTCTCTGGGGAAGGCTTTGATTGTTTTAAAATTTATGACTGTAAGTTCTACCTAGATTTGCCATTCATTGCAAAATTCCCTTTTAGTACTTGTAATATTTGGAGATCAAATTCATTTACCAATAGAGATGGGCATGAAACAGAAAAATGGCATTTCGGTTTTTCATTTGTCGTTGAGAGGTCTGTTTCGGTTCGTTTCTGTTTGTCGTGAAATTTTTGAAAAATTTCGTTACCGTTTTTTGTTTTTTCGTTTGTCGTTTCTACCTGCTTTTTGCGTGATTTTTAAAGCATTTCCGTGTGCAGGCATCCCCAACGCCCCAGACCAGAGGGAAAATACTAAAAAAAATGGATGCTGGCAGAGACACAGTATAGACTAGGTATGCAGGGAGGCTGCAAAGGCAGCGGCAGGCGTTGTCCAGGGTGCAAGGCAGCTGCAGAGTGACTGCACTGCGGGGCAAGGGAGGGTACTCACCAAGAGGTACGCAGCACGCACATAGGGAGGCAGCAGGACTGAAGCTAGAGTCGCAGCAGAGACAGCAATCCCACCCTAATTCCCAACAGAGACTGCAACGAGGACGGGGGCTGCCAGAGCTTTTTATGCCCTCTGTGGCTGCCAGACCTGCCTGCCCAGTCTGCAACCTGGGCATGCTATTGCTTGAACATGATCCCATCACATGGCTTGCCTCCATTTTGTGGCTGGTGGTGACATCTATTTTAAAGGGAAAAGAATAATACATCGCGATGGGAGAAGACTAAAACAAACGTTTTAAGGACCCACCCCCCTGGTAGGTTATCAGACAATATAAATAATTATCGCTGCACTTTTATGGATGTCCAGGGCGTTTTTTAACATTTAAAACAGCTCATTTCATTGCGTGTCGCCATTAACGGAAATGAAACGTAACGACCACAATTTTCGCGGTTCTGTTCATTTAGTTGCATTTTCATCACAATTTTCGTTTGTCGTTTCGTTGCATAACGGAAATGACAAACGGTAACGGAAACGAAAAAATGTTCGTTCTGTGCCCATCTCTATTTACCAATGCATGTTTAATAGGTGTCTCCCATAGAGCATGTGTAAGGTTTTTCAAACACACAGTGAATATCTCCCCAGAATAGGTGCTGGAAGCATGTCAGGATTCTTTTTTTATATATCCCAGATGAAAATCACCAGTATTTATTACTGAGAAGTCATATTATTTAACCTTAAGGTAAAGGTAAAGGTGCTCCCCACACATGCGTGCTAGTCATGTCTGACTCTAGGGGTGGTGCTCATCTCTATTTCTAAGCCAAAGAGCCACTGTTGTGCAAGTCCGTGGCTGTGTGGCCGGCATGGCTGAATGCATTTCTGTACATGGAACACTGTTTACTTTTCTGTTTTTTTAAAATGGTGGAACATATTTATTTACTTGCATTTTTAAATGCTTTCAAACTGCTAGGTTGGCTCACTCCACTGTGTGGCACCCATGATTTAAACCGCTGAGCGGCTGTCTTTGCAGCCGATAGTTTCAGCTTTCTAGCCTGCTGAGCCACCACACCCCTCTGTTTAACCTTATCCACCTATTAAAAGTTAATAATTGCATCCCGATGTAGAATTTATTGCTTTAATACAGAAAAGGGGTGCTTATCACTGGGCATATTTTACAACTAACAGGCAAAATTTGGAATGAATGTACTAGTCTAGGAGTATAATTAGGAGATTATTGCTCAAATGTTTGTACAAAAGGAAAAAGCTATTGTGGGCTTGGAGTGGTTTCTGCCCCGCTGAATGCAGTATTAAACTGCTGGCCTGCTGAGCCAGAACTCTACTGACTTAATGGAAACACACAATAGGGTGCATGTTATTATGTGGATTATCTCATCCTAGTGCCATAGTTACTAAAGCAGGCATGTCCAAACTTCAGCCCTCCAGATGTTTTGGACTGCAACTCCCACAGTCCTTTGCCACTGGCAATCTAAGCTTAGAATTCTGGAAGTTGCAGTCCAAAACATCAGGAGGGCCAAAGTGTGGGCATGCCTGGACTCAAGAAAAGATCTTAACACTAAAGTAGAGTGGAAACTCCATTTGATGAGACTGCTTCCCAGCTCTGGATAATGTTGGTGTCCATGACTATCCATCGTAATCATCATCATCATCATCATCATTATCTTAGAACTGTGGAACTGGAGGGGTCCTCTTAACCACTGGCCCCACAGTTGAGTTGTCACATTTTTCACTGAGTAAGGATGGAGTTCCTCTGACTCAGCAGATTTAAAAGCAGATGAAC
Organism: Phrynocephalus forsythii; assembly: GCA_029282475.1. Taxonomy (NCBI): domain Eukaryota; kingdom Metazoa; phylum Chordata; class Lepidosauria; order Squamata; family Agamidae; genus Phrynocephalus; species Phrynocephalus forsythii. Next base: position 141,334,869 of record JAPFRF010000010.1, read on the forward strand.
CTTCAAAACTGGCTAATTGGTTTATGATATTTTAGTCAGCTATATAATATCAAGGGGTTGCATGGTGCCAGCTCTGGTAGGATTTTTAAACCACGGCTGGATTAAATTTTGGGTCAAGAATGGGTTATTTTAATGCTTTGCAGTATTGATGTGATGATTGAAGATTATCACTTGACATCTGCCATATCCAATTATAATGCATCATTGTCTGTGATTATGCCAGAGAATTATCTAAACAGCAGTCACCAAGCTGGGAAGCCATAAGCCTATTGTGTGCTGGCTATAGACAATAATTCTTGTGCTCTTTAGTGAAAGGAAGGACTCTTTTGAAATGTCCTCAGAGAGTTCAGTAAAAGCTCATGAGCCAGCTAGAGATGGACACAAAACAAAAAACAAAATGCTGTTTCATTGTTTTGTTAGGTTATGAATTACATAACGAAATGGTAGGACATGTTTGCTGCCACAAAGGAGGGCGCCGGAGTCTCCTTCTTTGGAGGTTTTTAAGCAGAGGCTGGATGGCCATCTGTCGAAAATATTGTGATGGGGTTCCTGCATGGCAGGGGGTTGGACTAGATGGCTCTTGAGGTCTCTTCCAACTCTATGATTCTATGATTCTATAATTCTGTTTTGTTTCATTTCATAACACCATTTCCTCCTCTAGAATGAAATGATTTTTTCCGAGAGGAAGTGGCACAGGAGCTCCCTCAAGCGATTTTAGGTCAACTCCCCCCCCCCCAAAAAAAATTTTTTTAGAAAGGTTTGGGGGTCAGGTGGCCAAGTTATGAACCTCCAAAGGGGTGCCCCTAGGCAAAAACCTTTCTAACTGGAATGAGAAGTCAAGCTGTGGCTTGCCCATGGCTTGGCTTCCGAAGTTCCAAATCCAAAATGCTCTCATAGCTGTGCAGCGTATTTTCAGGAAGGAGGCCTATGCAGCCCATAAAAACTGGTGTTGTGACTTGTGCTTATCACTAACTAACTAGAGATGGGCATGAAATGAATTTTAATTACTTCATTATTCATTATTCATTTCATTATGGAATGAAACAAATAACAAACAGACCCATCAAAGAAAAACAAAACAAAACAAAACGGAAATTTCAGTTTCGTTTGCTTCATTTTTCATTTTCCCCATAGAAATGCATTGAAGCAATGCATTCATATGGGAAAGAGCTGGCAGTTCCACTGCCCCCCCACACACAGGGGAAACCACAGGGTTTTTCCCCCCACCGAAGCCACCACCGATCAGCGGTAGCACAAGGCTTTGGCGGGGAAAAAGTTTAAAAAGCTGGGTCGGCGCAATCGGGTGATGGATAAAAAAATGAAAAAATAAATTAAAAAATGCACTGATGTACTGACATAATAATAATAATAATAATAATAATAATAATAATAATAATAATAATAATAATAATAATAATAATAATAATAATAAAATTTAAAAACAATTGGTCTGTGGTCCAACTGGTCAGCGCGATAAGTAAATAAATAAATAAATAAAATTTAAAAAATGGGCCAACCCTACCCATGGGCCAGATGGTCACCATGATAAGTAAATAATGAAAAAAGATTAAAAATAAAAAAGTGCTGACCTGGGCCGTGGGCCAGCTAGTCAACATGATATGTAAAAAATAAATTAAAAAACCATGCCGACCCGGCCTGCGGGCCATATTGTCGGCACTATAAGTAAAAAATAATAATAATTAATTAAAAATGTACATACCTGGCCCACGGGCCAGCTGGTCAACGCTGTAAGAATAATAAAATAAAAAATGTGCCAACCCAGCCTGTAAGCTGGTCAGTGCTGTAAGAAACAAAAAAAAAGTAAAATAAAACAATGTGCTGATCCAGCCTACGGGCCAGGTGGTTGGCACTCTAAGAAAAACAATGTGACGACACAGCCTGTGGTCCAGCTGTTCAGCACTGTAAGAAAAATAAAATAAAAAGTAAAATAAAACAATGTGCTGACCTGGCCTATGGGCCAGCTGGTCGGCACGGTAGGAAAAATAATTAAAAGTAAAATAAAATAAAAACACACCGACCTGGCCCATGGCCCAGTTGTTTAATGCTGTAAAAAATTAAAATTAAAATTAAAATTAAAAATGCAATGGCCTGGCCCGTGGGCCAGCTGGTTGGCGCAGTAGGAAATAATTTAAAAATGAAATAAAACAATGTGCTGACCTGGCCCACAAGACAACTGGTCAGCACTGTAAGAAAAAAAATGCACCAGCCCAGCTCATGGTCCAGCTGTTTGGCACTGTAAGAGAAATAAAATAAAAATAAAAAATGTGCCGACCCAGCCTTTGGGCCAGCTGGTCGACATAAGTAAAATAATAATAATAATAATAATAATAATAATAATAATAATAAAAATAAAATAAAATAAATTTTAAAAGCACCAAACTGGGCAATGGTCCGGCTGGTCAGCCCATGCGATAAGTAAATTTTTTTTAAAAAGTGCCAACCTGGCCCACGGACCAGCTGGTCAGTGCAATAATAATAATAATAATAATAATAATAATAATAATAATAATAATAATAATAATAATAATAATAATAATAATAATAATAATAATAATAATAATAATAAAAGTGCCGACCCGGCCCATGGGCCAGGTGGTCGGCACGATAAGTAAAAAATAAATTTTAAAAAACATGCTGACATGGCCCGCAGGTGATAAGTAAAAAAATAAATAAATAAAATTAAAATGTGCATTCCTGGCCAGTGGGCCAGCTGGTCGGTGGTGAAAGAAAAAAATAAATAAAAACAATGTGCCGACCTGGCCCACAGGCCAGCTGGTCAGCGTTGTAAGAATAAAAAAAGTGCCTACCCAGCCCGCGGTCTAGCTGTTCAGTGCTGTAAGAAATTAAATTAAATTAAATTAAATTAAAAATGCGCCAACCTGGCACACAGGCCAGGTGTTCAGTACTGTAAGAAAAAAATAAAAGTAAAAAGTAAAAAATGTGCTGATGGCCCACGGGCCAGCTGGTCGGTGCTGTAAGAAAAAAAACATGCCGACCCGGCCCGTAGGCAAGCTGATGGCACAATTATAAATAAAATTAAAAAAACATGCCAGTGCAGCTGGTTGGCACAAATTTTTAAAAAATTAAAAAATTAAAAAAGAAAAATGACACAAATGAAAAATGAAATGAAATGTTTAAAAGCATTTGTTTCATTTTAAATGAAATAAAACAAAGAAAAACAAAACAAAAAACAAAAAACAAAACAATACACCATTTTGGTGTTTCGTTCCCATCTCTATTTCTGACAGATGGTGCTACTTCATGGTCTCCTTCTTTGTAGATAGCTCTGTTTTCAAGATATTCAGTGTATTACCAATTGACCAGTTGGCCATGTACAACTGTCGTCTTCTAATAGTTGTGCCTGAAAACAGGCCTACTAAATCTTAAAGGCATTTAATGATATCACTCCTCAAGTTGTGGGATCATTGTGTGTGAAAGAAAACTGAAATCCAAAGTTGAATGTAATATCAAGCAGATGAAACGTTATGACATGCAGCATGAAGGCAATATCCCTCTTGAGGGTCTATATTTCTGGCTTAATAAACACTCTCTGGAATGAGAGGTCCATTTTGCATATGACCTGGGCCAAGGCAGAACATTAGAAGTTAGTTTTGAATTAATAACTTGCCATTAAAATCATGTTTCTACAAAACAGCCCCCTCAAGCTCCCCAGTTCCTTTGTTCATGTATCAATATTACTTTGCTGCTTCTGCTCCCAAAACAAGGACATATGTAAAGCAGCATTTTCCAATGTGTGTTGTCAACTTTGCTTTATATCTTCATATAAAATGATGGTGGCATGTGAAGTCTTCTATGGATAAATCTTCTTCCATGCTCCCACTGAACTGGGGTTACCACCACACTGGGGCAAGAAGCAAACTGCCATGCACAGTCCTCATTACAGATCAGTAATAGTAACAGAAGTACAGTGTCTTCTAGATCTTTCTCTAATACATGGTCATCTCTAATAATTTTCTACTGCAGAATTTGCTCCCCCAGCTTGGCAATACAGAGGCGAGACAACATTTTTGGGAGAAAGGGCCACAACTTTATTGAAAACTTCTTAACTCAGAACTGTGACCAAACAAGGGGGGCACATTCAGTAGCACAAGGGTGAAGCTGTTGCAGAGAACGTAGCCCTCCAGATGTGGAATTCAGAGAGATCCATGCTTCGGTGTGATGCTGTCCCCATGTTCAGCATCGCTCCGACTTGTGTGAATCTACTAGCCCATGACAGCCCTCGGTTCAGCCTGGCATTAGTTAAGAGGTGTTGTTTACTCCTATGCCTGGGATGGGGTTATTTTATTCCGAGGGTTGTCCTGCGCCTTAAGGGCGTCTTACAAAGGCTCACCTGAATACCTGCCACGGGAAGAGGCAAGCCTGCCTCTTCACCCCAACATGCCGAGCAGCTCGGCACGGAGGCCCCCTTGTAGATCAGACACAAAGATGCTTAGGCCCTTATCAGATAGGTGGACGCCATCCCTATGGTAGAGGTATGGGTGACTAGGCAAAATAGTGGGGTGGTGAATAACTGACCCCTGGGTCAACTCAAAGAACTGCACCATAGCCCGATTAACTTCTTTACTGGCATTGTCCACCCATCGGTGTCCATGGGCTGAATACCACTCTAAACGTGGCACCAACGTGGACCAAATCAATCTCGTGTTCGGGTAAGCCCTAAGCAGGTTAACTAGGTCCTCTTGGATCTGTTGGATCAAGGGCCGCGTGGGTGTTTGGGCCAAATCGTTGCTCCCAAGATTGATGAGAAGGATGTCTGGAGGGTCAGCCATCGCCGACTGATACACGGTGGCATTGAACTCATACCACCTCATTCCTCTCCTTCCCCTCCAGTTGATGGTGGCACACGCACCCAGGCCAAGCTCTTGGCCCCCAAGCTTGCTATCGGTGAAACGCGCCACCCAGTAAATGAAACTGTGCCCGCAGATGGTGATCTTGACCTTGCTGCAGCAATCTGGA